>CM052893.1:45028830-45127709 GCA_028534135.1 Potos flavus | reverse complement strand
AACAACTCCAGAGTCATGCATTCATATGAACAAAATGATGAATCAGTTCATCCAGTTTATTTATGAGATCAGGCAATTCGGAAAGGGATTATGCAATTTATTTGCTTTCCTTTGTATAGAGTAACTCACAAATACTGATGTTTTTAAGATGCCAAAGATTGTAATAAATTAATCAATCTCACTTTTGCATAAATCCTAAATCAAATATAAATAAGGACAGTTCAGCAGTACATTTAAAAAATATGATTCAAGGAAATGTGTGTTTTGTTCTGGAAATTTTGCAAATATTTAATATTTGGAAACCTATTAACATGTTAATAGACCAAAGCAAAAAAATTTGATAATGGTTAAAATGCACATTCATTCTGGATAATTCTTCCTAAATTGGTAATAGAAAACTACTTCCTTAACATGATAAAGAGATTTATCTCAAGCTACCATTGAAGCATTTAACAAGTATGTGCTTATATAGCTTCCCCATTAGTGTTGGACAAGCTAAGCATGACTGTTATCTCCACTATCACTTAGCAGTGGTGTTGCTGTTCTAACCCTTACAGTAAGAGAAGACATAGAAATTACAGAGGAAGGCAGCAAATCAAATTCTTATTATTACTTTCTGGCCCTGTGATTGTTGCAAGAAACTAGAAAACCTAAGTAAATCAGCAGGCTAATATTGTAACTCTTAGAAGTAACGGATGTGTTACATCACTAATGCCCTTCATATATGGGGAATATGCATTTATTTGCATTTTCCACAATAGAATGGGTTCATAGATTGTTTTCACATCATATCAAGAATCACATATTTCTATTACAAAATAAATAAAACACAGAAGCATACATTAGAAAATGATTTCTGTTGCACCTAAAATGTACCTGTAAGCATATGTAAGAATGTAAATGTTATAGCAGAAGGAGGTTATTATCACATATTTTCCCTTAAAGCACTTTTTGTTTTTTTCCCGTTCTCCTGCACCCCACCCCCTACTTCTCCACCACTCCATTTTCTCCTCTTCCCTCAACTCATATCTGAAAGTTGATCAATGTTAACAACTCATGTTTACTTCTTTTTTCTATATTTCCTTCCCCAATCTCATAACACACACACACACACACACACACATGCCTGTACATGCATAGTTCTTTGCCGTTGTTTGCTTATTTAGAAAGTAAAGACTCCATTAAGTAGGCTGTGTACTTTTCTTTTCCACCTTAGCAATACATCATCAAAGTCTTTCCAAATCAACTATTATAGCTCTATCTCATTCTTTATAGTAGCTGTGTAATATTCTTGATATAATGTTAATAACTTATTTAAGCTTTTAAAAATACATTCACTATAATCCCAATATTTCAGTTACCATAACAATGTTGAATGAACATTTGTTTACATGCTTATTTATATGTGGCATTTTTGTTTCTAACTCTGATACTTACAACCCTGGAGAGCCACAGGGAATTTATTTTCAGTGTATGACTCCACATCTTAGTTCATGGAGCCAAAGCCACTGAATAGAAATTGTCTCAGTTTCCAAACCCCAAGGGTACAAATGTGCCTGCTTATGTATTGTCCGTACCTTTTCCATCCCAGCAACATGAAATTGGTGTTCGCTCTCCTGTTTCAGGAAAATACCTTCCCCATTGATTTGAATCCCATCTCCTTTGACATTTACCAAAATCGTCATTAGATCTATTATCTTCTCTATTCCAAATATTCAACCTCTTTTCATGTTTACTTGGTAAGTACCAAGTAAAGTACCAAGTACTTACCAACAGCATTTAAGCATGTGTGAGTTTTATTCCATTTTGAAAAAAAAAAGAGAACTATAAACAACCTCATTTTTTATTCCATATTCTCCTCTGATTTCCACCTGTTTCTTTCCTCTCTTCTACTGACAAGTTTCTTGAGTTGTCAACACATACTATCTCCATTTTCTTGTCTTACTGATTAACTCTAAATTCCTGAGATCAAGTTTCTGTACTCATAGTGCCAAGATCTATATCTTTTTGATAAAATAAGAGTCAGCCTTGATCTTTCATAATAGCTTTTCACTCAAGTAATAGGCTAAGAATAATTGCTGTGATGGTTAATTCTATGTGTCAGCTTGACTGGGCCATAGAGTGCCCAGATGTTTGGTTGAAAATTATTCTAGTTGTTTCTATGAGGTTGTTTTTGTATGAGATTAACACTGAAATCAGTGGAGAGCATCAGTGCTCTCCCCATTGTGGAGGGGCCTCACTGAACCAGGGGAAGGCCTGAATACAACAAAAAGGCTGATGCTTTCATGAGTAAGAGGCAACTCCTTCTGCCTGACTTCTGCAAGGTGGGACGTGGTCTTTTCTGGACTTCAGCTCAAATCGAGTTATTAGTTATTCTTGGATCTCAAGTCTGTTGATTTTCAGACTAGAACTTACATCATCATCTCTCTTAGATCACCGGCCTTCATACTCAGACTAGGAAGGTACATTGATTCTCCTGGGCTTCCAGCTTGCCAACCACAGATCTTGGAACTTCCCAACCTCCATAATTGTGAGAACCAATTCCTTTAATAAATCTATCTATCTATCTATCTATCTATCTATCTATCTATCTATCTATATCTATTTGTCTAAATGAATCAATCTATCTATCCATCTATCTATCTAAATGAATGAATCTATCTATCTATCTATCTATCTATCTATCTATCTATCTATCTATCCATCTATCCATCTATCTACCTATCATCTATATCTATCTATCTATCTATCTATCTATCTATCTATCTATCTATCTGTCTTTATCATCTATCTTTCCATCATCCCAAATTATTATTAATAGCCATATCTGGGATATGAAATTGCATGCAAATTTTATTTTAATTTTCAATATCTGTGTTTTTCTAAAATGAGTATGATTCATGTTTTTTAGAATAAAAAAAGTGATAATGGTAGTTTTTCTTTATTTTTACAATATCTGAAAGAATAGCATTTATTATCGACTGAATGTGTTCTCCCAAAATTTTTATGTTGAAGCCCTCATCTCCAGTGTGATATATTTGGAGGTGAGGGCTTTGGGAGGTAACTAGGTTCAGGTGAGGTCATGAGGTTGGTACCTCCTTGATAAGATTAGTGTCTTTATAAGAAGAGAAGAGACTGGAGCTTTTTCTGTCTCTTTGCCTTATAAGATATGCAGTGAAGAGGCAGCCATCTACAACCAGGAAGAGGGCCCTCCCTAGAACTGGCACCCTGATTTTGGACTTCTAACCTCCCAAATTGTGATAAATAAATTTTTATTGTTTAAGCCCCCTAATCTATGGTATTTTCTTATGGCAGTCTGAGCAAAGAAAGCATCATGTTTAAAAAGGAACATTTTAGGTAAATAAATGTTGTTAATCTTTAAAATAAAAGGCAGAACAGCATAGCACAAAGCATGTAAGTTTTGGAGTAGTGTGACAAACTGGGATTTAGTACTAGTTCTGCCAGTGGACTTTGGATCAGTCACTCACCTCCGAGGGCCAAAGAAAGTTATCCTAATAACTCCTGTTTCAAAGTTTTATAAGGAATTGTGAAATAAGAGATTTAATGTGCTCACCTTATAGTAGATGATCAAATCAATAGAAGTTATTATATTTGGGTTGTTCAAATTATATCCTATCAAACAGAATTCTATTTGTTCATCACATGTTTCTGCCATTAGAACAAAAGCTACATGATGGTAGACACCATTTGTTTTGTTCTACTCTGTATGCCCAGAGAAATACTTGGCACATGGAAGGCACTCAACAAATGTTTTTGAATAGATGAATGAATGAATGTAAAGTGGGAAAAGAAGAATCCATCTTTATATTTATACCTTAGTTAAAACAATGTCAAATAATTGCAATTAATTAAATATTGATATGGGGGTATTTGTATTTTCATTGAAATACATCCTTTAAAACAATACTGAAGGTTTTAAGGAATTCAGAAGATTGGCTATTATTTAACCTATTAAGGAGCATTCAGACTTGTTCATTCATTAACAAAGCAAAGCTTTAAAAAAGGAAAAGAAAAAGATGAAAGAAATAGGAGCTAAGGTTAAGGTGATAAATTAATGCCAAAGAACCTTATGAATACTGATTAATTTCCCGATATTCCAAGTACCCTATTATTTATTATAATTCTAAACCAAGATTTACATAGCCCTTTCTAAAAGATGAATGATTCCAAAATTATGTCCCAGGACCTATTTCTCTTATTACCTAGCGATTTTCTCCTTCTGACTCATTTTGGAAAAAAGAATATCATTTTTATTATATATATGTAAATATACATATTTATATACTCATAGTTGCGTATCTATCATTTTAATGGTTGAGTTAGTTATCAGACTTTGATTATTTTAAAAATATATTTTTAAGCTGTAACTCCTTAGTTAAACCATAGCTCAATTTCTTTTCCTGACAGATAAATTGCCCTAGGAAGTTCAAGAAGCAGCAAAAGAACATTTAACGCTTGAAACTATGTTCTTTAAATTGTAGATTTAGAGACATTTGGGGATGAAAAGAACTTCAAAGATTTTTTGCCTAATCAAGTAAAAATGAATTTACTCTACATAAAGAACCACCTGTTCCAAATTGTTATTTAGCTACTATTTGAATATCTTTAGTATCAAAGTTCTGTAAGGGATTTTTTTTTCCTTGGTACTGTGTCCATAAAACCTTGAAAAAGGTTTGCAGATAGTGAGGATTCAGCAAACATTTCTTGAATTAGTGAATGAAAAACTAATTGCCCTCTGAAGCAAGGCTAACTTTTAGTCTTTTTTAAAGCTTCCTTAGTGATTTTGTAAAAAGAGGGGAAAAAAGAATGAAAAAAAAAAGAAGAAAAAAGAGGTACAACACCTGCAGCAGAAGAAAAATTTGAGAAAGCAAATATTACATGAAACAATAAGTCTTGGATATATTTTTTTGTCAATAACTATAGCTCAATTACATCATGTTTAATAGATACAAAGGATCCCTTTGAATGTACATATAGTAATTTATCTTACAAATTTCCTTTGATGAATACTTACACTGTATCACATTGTTGTTGTTATTAATAGCACTGTGATAAATATCCTTGTCCTTACATTGTTTCCTGCCTATGTGATTAAAAAAAAGACTTGATATAAATTGTAAAATTGCCCTCTAAAAAGCTCAGATCAATTTATATTCCTGCTGAAAGTGCATTAGATGCCAACACTGGGCATTATCTGGGTGTTTTAATCTTTGTATACCTGATAGGTGAAAAATGGCATTTCATTGCTAATACTAACACATGCAGTGCAACCCAAGTGGTCAACAGCATGGACTTTGGACTCAAGATGCCTAGGCTGGAATCCCTGCTTCACCAATCAATACCTATGATGCCTTAGTTAGCCTCTCTGAGTCTCAGCTTTTTCACCCATAAAATAAGGTTGAAAATGATACACACTGTACCTCATGAAACTCAAGGAGGTTATGCGTGTTTACAGCTTTGAGCAGTGCCTAACGTATGGTTAAGTGTTTTTTTCAAGTAGTTTATGTATTATTATTATTATCAATATTAAATATATCTTTTTCTCTTAGGAATAATATCCTTAGCTAATGCTATTTAAGTTTTCATTTATGTGTGTGAGTTTCTGTGTATGCTATCATCTATCTTTTTTTTTCTTTCAAGATTTTATTTGTTGGAGTGCCTGGCTGGCTCAGATGGTTGAGCATCTGCCTTTGGCTCGGGTCATGATTTCTAGGTCCTGGGACTGAGTCCCAGATAGGGGTCCCAGCTCAGAGGGGAGTCTGCCTCTCCGTCTCCTGTCTCTCCCCCCTGCTTGTGCTCTCTCTGTTTCTCTCCCTCTCTCTCAAATGAACAAATTTAAAAAAAAAGAATTTATTTATTTATTTGAGAGAGAGAGAGTGCACAAGCAGGAGGAGGAACAGAGGGAGAGGGACAAGCAGACTGTGCTCAGCACAGAGCCCAACATGGGGCTCGATTCCACGACCCAGAGATCATGACCTGAGCCCAAATCAAGAGTGGGGCGCTCAACTGATTAAGCCACCCAGGCTCCCCTATCTATCTATTTAATCTATGTAAAATATTAGGAATATACATGCTTTTTACAGCATACTGACATTTTCCCCCCTTTTTTCCCTACTAGTTTGCTAGGGCTGCCATAGTAAAGTACCACAGACTGGGTGACTTAAACAACAGAAATTTATTTTCTCCCATTTCTGGAGGCCAGAAGTCTAAGATCAAGGTACTGGCAGCTTTGAGCTCTCCTGAGGCTTCTTTCCTTGGCTCTCACCACTACTCACTCTCTGTGTCCTCATCAGGCTTTTCCTCCTGGCCTGCACATTCCTGATCTCTCTTCCTCTTCTTGCGTTGGATTAGAACCCCACCCTTATAACTTCATTTTACCTTAATTACCGCATTAAACACTTCTCTCCAAATACGGTCCCAGGGTTACGGTTTCGACATACAGATTTGGGGAGGGGTGGGGACACAATTCAATACATAACATTTTTACCAACCATCTTATTCCCTGTAATCTTTTTGCCTTAAGGAAGTTTCTTTTAAACATTTTAATGTAGGTTTAACATACATAAATAAGAGTTCACAAATCACAAGTGTGCAATTCAATAAATTATCAGAAAGTGAATGGACCTATGTAACCAATACTCAGGTCGGGAAATAGAATGACTGGCACCATAGAAGCTCCCAACCCCCTTATTCCTCCTCCTAAATACAATGCCTTCCTTCTCCCCTGTTGTGAACTTTATTTATTTTATTTATTTATTTACTTATTTATTTTTTCTTTATTTGCTGGAAAGAGAGTGAGAGAGAGAACACAAGCAGGGGAGCTGCAGGCAGAGGGAGAAGTAGGCTCCTCCCGATGCAGGATTTGATTCCAGGACCCTGGGATCATGACCCGAGCTGAAGGCAGACACTTAACCGACTGAGCCACCCAGGTGTCCCTCCCCTGTTGTGAACTTTAGATAAGTAAATGATACAGTGTTTATTTGTGTCAGATTTCTTTTAGTCAATATCTTATTTATGAAATTTGTCCATGCTACTGCATGAAGTCAGAGTTCATTCATTTTCATTGCTATGTAATACATGTTTGAAAATTTTAAAACTCATTTATACATATTACTATTAGCTGTTTTGTTATTTCTAGTTTGGAGGTTTTAAAAATGATCCTGCTATAATAAGTTTTATGCATGTCTTTTGTTGCACTCTTGCACACATCATTGTTCGGTATATACTTCAAATGGAATTATTGAGCCAAAGGACATGTATTTGATCAAATATATAGGATCATACCAAAAGATTTTCCAAAGTTGTACAAATTTACCCTCTCACTGGCAATGCATGAGATTTCTAACGGGTCTATATCTGCAACAATTATTGTCAAGCTTTTTCAGGTGGGCCATTTTGATGGATGTGTAGCACTGCCCGTTTTTGGTTTTAAGTTAATTTTTCGCTGATTAATAATGAGTTTGAATGATTTTTTTTTCCTATATTTAGCCATTTAGAAAATCAGGAAATTTTAAATGTTTATGTAGTTAAATGCATTTATGTAAAATCCCTAGTTTTAAAACCATATTAAAAAATTCTCTCAATCTAAAGACTTTTTTCTTTAAATTTACTTGTGTTAACCTCTAGCATCTTTATGTTTTAATATTTTAAATTTAAATATTTTATCATCTTGGAATTAAGAATCATATAGGTTTGCAGGTAGGAATAAGATTGAGGTCAGTTCAAGTACATTTTATTGGTTGGGCTAATCTTGGTTGTGTTAACTTGAGTCTTCTCATCTGCTGCCTGAGATTTCGACTTGTCATTGGTGTTGATTCTTCTTTCTGTGTGCATTATGAAGCATCTGCAGAAAGTGGCCACATCCGCAGGATGCATGAAAATACATTTTCTTTTATTCCTAGAAGTATTTTCCTTGTTAAATATGGACCATATTTTCAGCATTGTAGGCTCATGACTTTTCTTGAGCTAATTCAACCTTTCAGTTTATTCTATACCTCACGTAATATTTCAGAGAGACTTACAGAATGAGCAGGGTGTTCTGGAAACAAACTTCTCTAATGCCTCCCTATCCTATACCAGACATCCAGCTGTCTCTGCAGTTCTTAAAATAGCTGTATTATTTTTTGGTAACACATTTTTATCTTTCTCATTTCTAGTATCTACTTACCATTTTCTGTCCAAACTAAGTCTCTCGAGTTAAAGAAAGAAATGCAGGGCACTAAATTTCAAATTTCTTTATGTACAATATTCTATAATTAGTTTCATAAATTTATCTAATATTCTAGCTCCCATAATCTTAATCAGAGAATGAAATATTTACTTAACAGCCTCACCGAAGAAAAATAAAATATCTTTAATTATTTAGTCCTCATAATGTGTGCTAAAAGTCAATATCTTCTGAGATAATTATGGCTGAAACATAGTAGGGCTCGATAAATAATTTTGAATGAATGAATGGACTCAGCTCATAGTGGGAAATGTGTTCATGATCCTTATCAAAAAGCCATTAATCTAGTTCATAAATATTCATATGTTTGGACTGCGAAAGGGAATTTGGACTGCGAAAATTAAAAAAAGGAGGAACAGTGCCAAAAACACATAGCTAAAGCCAAAACTGCAATTAGTTTTTTTTTTGGAATGGAATCAACATTTTAAATATACTCTTAGAATAGAATAGGTAGTTAGCAATGTATGGACCAAAAAAAGAAAAGAATCAATGTTATATAAAAATCTTATTTATAGATATTTCAAGAGAGCCCTTTTGACACTCATTCCTGTGATCTAGCTTTTCAAGGACAAAGTATTAGCCTCAGGTCTGATAAGATCTCTTATTATATCTTTCTGGTGCCCTCTTTCTAATCCTCTTTTTCTCTTAAGTTGGGTCAGGTGTTCTTCCTTTTTGCTCCCAAGCCATCTTGTGCCTGTCTCTGCAGTTAAAATTACCATAGTTTTTTTCCATAAACTATAAATGTTTTTGTGTCTAATTTGTGTCTATTCTCCACAGAAGTCTATGAAGGCAGGGAGTACTATATCTATCTTTGTGTTCTCAGCACTCTGCATGATACTTAACACATTATAAATCTACGATACATAATTCTTTAACAGAAACAACTTTTGAATTGAAAGGCAGAGCGTAGTAACTCCCGTGAGAGTAAACTTAAGTGAAAGACTTTCCTCTTCATTCACATACAGCTCGTCTCTGTTCTAGTATCCTAAAGATAATTGAGAGTACGTAATATTATTTTTCCCTTATTCACTTATTATATCCAGGCCACATGAAGGGGTGTATTAGTTTCCTAGGTCTTCTATAGCAAATTATCACAAACTTGTTCTGTCACAGTTCTGAAGGCTGGAAGTCCAAAAACAAAACGTAACAGATATTTTGGCCATGTCCTATTTCTATGCTGAAATCTGGAAATTAAATATATATATAGAGAGATATATGCATATCTATATATATTTCTCCAGATGATTCTCAATCACAGGTTGGAAACTTGCTGCCCCATGGAAACTTTCTCCATTATAGAAAGAGCTTGGCCTTTGCATTTTAAAGTCCAAATTCTAAAACATTTAACCTGAGAACCCTCACCTATATAACTTAAACTATATATCAGTTTTTTCATGCTTAAGATTGCTATTTTTACCTTATTATGTATTTTACCTATTATGAGGAGTAAATGTGGAAAGATAATACATAAATAATGATAACAGCTACCATTTGCTGATTTTTTATCCTGTGCTCAACATCGTAGTCAAGGCTTTTCATGCTTTATTTGTGTATCCCTGTCATGTGACCAAATTCATAATAAACTCTTCTTTTCCATGGAGCTTGTGTTCCAAAATACTGTGCGGTATCATGTGAATAAAACAAGACACTTTTCTCCCCAAAATCTTTAAGGAAGCATATTCAGTAAATCAGACAGTAAATCAGACAAAAAAGGGAAATAGGGAATCAACTTATTAAGAATACATTAAGATTTAGATACCATAGCTGTTCAAAGCAGTGAAGCCATGGGAAGAGGGAAATGGTCCAGGCACTTCTATGCAAAACCCGGTTTTACCACTAATGCATGATGGTTTTTCTGACGCCAAAAAATGTTTATGCCATAAGAGAGGCATCTACAATACAGAGATAAAATGCTTGCCCAATGTTCTTTAAATATACAAAATATATAAAAGCATTTTAAAAATCAAAAGTACTATAAAAATTCTATTAACAACAACAACAATAACAAAATACTATTCACTGGTTAAAAAATGAGCTAGTCTGGGGAACTATGACATATTTTGAAAGTCTAGCAGATAGAAGCAAAGTCAAAACAATTACACTGCCCTGTGTGTTTTCATTTCGGTTGTGGTTTTTGTTTACGATGCTGCTGTTGGTCTTGTTTCTAAATTCTTTCCAGGTTAGTCTTTTAAATTTTCCATATCCAGGGTTGAAGAAAGTTTTAAAATTTACTCTGTATGTGTGCAGTTGTGGGAGAGTGAGTGATAAAATTACACAAAATAGCATCTCCTACCAAATATTTTTTTAATATGTTGTTAAACATAGTGTTATTGTTTTTTCTATATGTTATGCTCTGCTCACCACAAGTATAGCTACCATCTGTCACCATACAACACTATTACAATATCATTGACTATATTCCCTATGCCGCACCTTGCATCCCCATGATTTATTCATTCCATAACTGCAAAAAAATAGTGTTGTTTTTCTAATAATATTACACACAGAGAAACTTAAAGCGCCAGAAATAATGATGCTGCCAGTAATCTTAGGTACAGAGAAGTTTGTCATTTAAACACCAGAATAAATTAAATACAGTAACGATCAGATTTCAAATAAATTCATATGAAACTTCAATTATGTTCTATTCAAAAGATTTGGGATATAATACATTTTAAGATTCTATTACCACACTTAAATTTCACTTACGCATTTTATTTAAACTATTAATTTTAAAAATAGGCAATTTTATGCATTTATTGCTATGTTGCTTGTTTTTGATCAAGGAGATCAATAAGAGATAAATATATATGCTAAAGCAGGCTTCAACTTTTTCTCCAAATTTTGTCTTCAGTCAAAACCTTTTAGAACTTTAAAAAAGTTAAGCAAAATTCCATTTTCACTACTTTTTTTTATTGTTGATCCCTCAGTGCTTTCAGATAATAAGCGAAGCGGGAGCTAGAAATGTTGAAATACTGTCGACCAGGTTTTCTCATTGAATTTCCAATCTAAACAGAAATCTCATAAGGAAACTACTTTCACAGTATCTCAAAAAAGTGTGGGGAGCTTAAATAGAATCCCAAAGTTTGTATTATTATTTAAAACAATCCCCGAGTCACCCAAGGTTATCCATATCATCATTTAGTCCTTTTTTTATGGTACAAAATGGATTGAATATAATACATTTTCATAACTGTATAAAATTAGTAAAATACAATTTTGTAAATCATAATACATTTGTAGTACCGGTATAGGTCTTCATAAAAGTTAATTGAATTTAGTAAAAAATGTCAAGATTCTCAAAGTTCTTTATTGTTTACTAATTATTTGTATATATAGTTTTTAAAAGATTTCATTTATTTATTTGACAGAGAGAGAGAGAAAGTACAAGCAAGGGGAGCAGCAAAGGGAGAGGGAGAAGCAGGCTCCCCGCTGAGCAGGGAGCCCGATGTGGGGCTCCACCCCAGGACCCTGAGATCATGACCTGAGCTGAAGGCAGATGCTTAACCAATTGAGACACCCAGGTTTTTTTTTTTTTTGCTTGTTTGTTTGTTTTGAGATTTTTTATTCTTTAAGAGCTCATGCTGCATTTTAGTTTGTTAATCTAATATCTTTGGTTCCTTACCCAAGGTTTTTTTTCCTATAAACATTGCATATGAGAAAAAGAGCTTTTGAATTATTCTAGCATATCTTGTTCTTGGAAACTGACCTTAAAAAATGTCTTATTAAAGTCTCTGAGAGGGGCACCTGGATGACTCAGTCTGTTAAGTGTCTGCCTTCAGCTCACTCAGATCATGATCTCAGGGTCTGGGGATTGAGTCCCACATGGGGCTCCCCTCTCCTCAGGGAGTCTGCTTCTCCCTCTCCCTCTGCCTCTCTCCCTGCTGTGTATGCTCACTCTCTCTCTCTCTCTCTAAAATAAATAAATAAAATCTTAAAGACTCTGAGAAATCCTACAGTAAAGTAGCTTCCTAAATTTATTTAACACAGAGTTTCACAAATTTTTTAACATAAAACTTTTCCCTTACATATGGGGTTTCCCCCCCAAATATTAATAGCATTCCTCATTAAAAAGGAATAGTTCAAGATGGAATGTTCCTTTTCCTCTCCCCTGAAACCCTGTTGAAATGTCAATGAAAGGTGAAAAAGGGTTCAAAAGCATAATACTGAAGAGAAGTAGGTGGATGCCATCAGTTTATCCAGGTTGTAATTGGATTTGTGGAAAATAGAAAGTAGATGGAAGGGTGTTAGCGTATAATTAAAACAGAGGAGGAAAAACCCAGATGTCCCTGAGGAAGACACAATGGAAATGGGTTTGTTTTCTTTTTAGGGCCATGGGGAGCCAATACATAGAATTCTTGGATAGGGTTTGCAGAAGATATATAGGACGGGCCAGAAATGGCTGATTAATCAAGGAGTCTGCAAAGAGTCTTGTTGGCTTACAGTGTTTCCTGTCTTTACGTGCTGAGTCACACACATCCAGCCATTACCCCCAGACAAAAACAAGAACACTGTATTCATTCTATTACATTTGGGGGAGAAATGGACTTTTGATATTAACTTTCTAGCATTTGGGTTGATTGTACTCATCTGTCTGTTCCCTAGCCATGCAACACAGAGCAAAGATTATCAGTTGAAGTTTTGTAAGCAGACCTTTTAATAAACTCTCTCATAGGTGAAGGGGTCAGGGGGCTATAGAAGAAGAAAGCTTACCCACACAGCAATGAAAAAACCCAAGCCAACTGTGAATATAGGTCAATTTAATCTTCATTTTAAAATAAGAATGGAAATCTAAAGTTATAGCAGATATTTGAGAAAACCAGCACAAAGGCTGAAGGTTATAAATGAATAAAGAATATGACTAAGCTGAAACAGTAATTCAGAGCTGAAAGAAGAATTTCAAAAAAATGTAATTAGTATTCTTTTAGAGATACGAATTTATAGTGCAATGAAAACCTAGAAATTTGTCATGAAAAAAGAAACAGAGAAAAGAAAAGAATCTTTTAAAATTAAAATGTGATTTCTTTTTTTTTTTAAGATTTTATTTATTTATTTGACTGAGAGAGAGCGATCACAAGGAGGCAGAGAGGCAGGCAGAGAGAGAGGGGGAAGCAGGCTCCCTGCTGAGCAAAGAGCCCTATGAGATGCAGGGGGGCTCGATTCCAGGATGCTGAGGTCATGACCTGAGCCGAAGGCAGAGGCTTTAACCCACTGAGCCACCCAGGTGCCCCTAAAATGTGATTTCTTAAAAAAAAAATAAAGGTCCATCAAAAGCATGAAGGTAAAAATGAAGATATTTTCCAGAACATTTAGCTTGAAGGCAATAAGTCAGGAAATATGGAAGAGGAAGAGAACAGTAAAAAAAAAAAAAAAAAAAAAGAAGAAGAAGCTGACAAACATGATCAATTTAAGAGGTCCAGTTACAAGAAACTGGAAATAAAGAGACAAGAGAGAACATGGGGTAAAAAAAAAAAAATAATAATAATAATAATAATAGCAGCAGCAGCAATAATAAATGGATGAATATACTCAAGAGTTAAAGATAAATCTTTAAGTGATAGGGTCTTTAAGTGCCAAATTCAATAAATGAAAAATGACTCATTCAGCTTTCATAAATTTTCAGAAATACAAAAATAAAGACAATTTCCTGCATAATTTGTAATCTAATCCTGGACAATTTTACAATTAAAGAACAATTACTCTAGAACAATAAGAAAGAACAATTACAATTACTCTAGAACAATAAGAAAGACCCAAGACTATCCCAGGCACAGTGTAACTTCTAGTAACTCTACCTGTATTGGAATAAAATTGAGATGACATTTAAGTTTCCATCAGGAACCTAGATATTAGAAGACAATACATGACTTTTCAGCAAACTTAGGGAAAATGACTAAATCATTATAAAAATTCCTGTAATTTACATGAAGTCAGCATAATTTCAAATATGAATTTTCATATGTATATAGTCTCAGAAAACATATCTTTTATGAAATTTTTGTGAAAAAAGTGTGTTTAATAATGAAATGGAAACAGTAATCTAGGAAAAGGAATTACTAATATCAAAGAAACAGTGGAAACAGGAACAGAAATCCTAGGTTAACAGCTAACTATGCAGTCATCCCTGGAAGCAAATATTTCAAACTTTAGCAGGAAGGTGTAGGCCTCTTACGCTATCTTTTAGAAGAATGTGGACACCATGCAACAAATAGGTTAATTAAAAGAAATGACAAGGGGCTCCTGGGTGACTCAATCAGTTAAGCATCTGCCTTCGGGTTGGGTCATGATCCCAGAGTCCTGGGATGGAACCCCATGTCGGGCTCCCTGCTTGGCAGGGAGTCTGCTTCTCCCCCTGCCTGCCACTCCCCCTGCTTGTGCACTCTCTCTCTCTTGTCTCTCTCTCTGACAAATAAATAAATAAAATAGTAAGAAAAAAAATAAAAGGAATGATAATATTAAGGATATAATAAAGGTGGGTGCTTAGAGAAAAGGCAGGATAATAATTAACCCCTCTCTCCCAATACAAAATGCAATTCGAAAAAATTGTGGGTAAAATATGAAGCATTTAAAAGTGTGTCATAACTTTGTTCTATTCAATTACTCTTAGAATATTATTTTTTAAATGGCACAAGGTGTCATAAGATGATAGAGTAATACTTCCTTTCTCATAAGCCCATTCCATCACATTGCTTGCTTGTAAATTGAAATTTATTTATATAATCACAATAGATTAGATGTCATTTATTGAATTTTTTCAAATTTTAAAATCAACCTATAGCCATAAAAACTTACAGTTTAAGAACAGGCTGTAAATATTCTAAATCTTGTCAGTATAAAAATAATGCTACGGCTCACACAAATTGGCATGTGAAAAGGGAAAATAGAAGGGAGTCTAAATTGTTAATTTTTGTTTTATATATTGGGGAATTAGAGAATGTTATCTAAAATTAACTGATAAAGAATCAAAAGTTTAAGTATATAATTAAAAATTTTAAGATACTTGATAGGAGATAAAACAGTTATATAACATAAATTTAAAGGAAGGAAGAACATATTAGGAAAAATATAAATGAGTGAAAGCTCTATTTTTCAAAGTAGAGATTCAGTTTTATTGTCTAAATTTGATTAACCAAGAAATAGGGATATAAGCATATTAGAATTTGTAAATAGTGACTATAGATTTAATAAGAGAAGCATTAAAAATACTTGGCTTAAAAAAAAAAAAACTTGGCTTTGGCATAGGGAAATTTAAGTTGGGCAATATAGTTGAGAACTTTCATTGTTATGTTCTTTTTAATTGTTTGCCTTTTTTTTTTGACCATGTGTTAAACTCATGTTTTATAACCATAATTTTAAACATAGTAATAGGTTTGTCCAAACAATATATAAATGCATATTTACACTAATAGAATCCCACTATACATACTGTTTTGCACTCTATTTTTTTGTCTTATTTTATTTATTTTTGTTTTTTTTAAAGATTTATTAATTTATTTTACAGAAAGAGAGAGAGAGAGAGTCCACGAGAGCAGTGGGGAGGGGCAGAGGGAGAGGAATAGAATCTCAAGCCGACTCCCCACTTAACTTGGAGCCTGACTCAGGGCTTGGGGCTGGATCTCACGACCCTGAGATCATGGCCTGAGCTGAAATCAAGAGTCAGGTACTTAACCTACTGAGCTATCCAGGTGCCCAGCAATCTGTTTTTTAATTGAATTGCATGTTTTGAACAGTTTTCCACGTCCACACAAATAGGTCTGACATCAACTTTAATGGAAGAATGACTTGACTGTGTCACACTTGATCAAACATTTTCCTTTCTCCTCAGAATATAGGTAGCTTCCATTTATTTGATATTATAAATGATGTGCAATGCATAAGTCTGTGCATTTGTTATGGTTCACTTTGCAAATTTCAATTTAAAGTTATGGAAAAAGCAATATCAAATAAACTGGTATGAACGTATACATTTCTACACTACTTTCCAAAATATTTAAACCAATAGAGACACCCCAAATGGCACACAGTGTAGTGCCTGTACTCATATCCATATTGACAAACTTTAACATACATCCAAATAAATTGAATGACTTATTGAAATACATGTACCTGGGCCCTACCTACCTCCAAAGTGTCTAGCTTTGGAGGTGTGGATAAATCCTGGCTATTTGTACTACTGGCAAGTTCCCAGGTAATGTAATGTTGCAGGTCAACGCACCCTACTTTGTCAGCCACTGTATTAGGGATTAGAAAATACATCTTTGGAATGCCTGGCTGGCTCAGTCAGTAGAGCATGTGACTCTTGATCTCAGAGTCATGGGTTCAAGCCCCAAGGTGGGTGTGGAGCCTACTTAAGAATTTTTTTATAATTAAGATTAAAAAAAGGAGAGAAAGAGAATATATCCTTACTTGAAAACATTCTAATTTGAATTATCATTATGCCACTTCATTTGCAGTGTAAGAACTTTACAACTGCATAATAATTCCATTGTCCCTCCCATTCTCTGTGCTGTTGTCATTTATTTTATTTCCATAGGCAGCGTAACAGTGAAACTCACAGTATATTATCATTTTTGCTTCTGACTGTCAGTAATTTCATGGAGAAATGTAGAGGGGAGAAAGCTTTACAGTTCCCCACATTTCATCCTGGCTAGTGCACTTCATTCTCTCTGGCAAATGCAACCTGTTTTGTTGTCTGGAATGATTTCACTTTAGCCTGAAGAACCTCCTTTAGCACTCCTTATAATGAGAATCTGCTAGAGAGATAATCTCTTAGCTTTTGTGTATTTGAAAACATCTTGATTTTTGAATGATATTTTTATAGGGTATAGAAATCTAAGTTGACAGTTTTAACACATTTTTAAAATTTTTCATTTATTACAAATGAAAAACTAAAGTCCCTATATCAGCTAGGGCTCATCTGTTTGTTCTCATTCTGACTTTGCCACATTATCACCCTCTTTTCCCATCGCACACATTTTACTCTGGCCATATTGATTTATTTTCTTGTTTCTCATATACAGCCAGTACTTTCTAAACTCACTTATTTGCTCATTTTACTTAAGTCCCAATCCCTTGTCTCTTCCAGCCAGTATCTGTTATTAATAACCAAATCCTCTTCTAGTTTCAAAGCTCAGTCCAGATGCACCTTATGTATGAAGTATCTCACTTTTGGTGAACTATCTGAACTATTCCAACTCCAAGCACACTATCCAACTCTACTTATTTGTGTCACCATCTTGTCTCTTCTAAACTCTGCAAGAGTTGATCGTAAATCCTGTTAGAAAAAGAGTTATGTTACTATCTTAATTCATCTTTCTAGTTCCTTAATTTCTAACATGCTTGTTCCCTAAATAACACAATTACTTCTTATTCAAAAATATCCCAGAGAAGATACAATTAGCATAATAGGTATATTGTTGACTAGAATAACTTTGCTTATGCTGCTTCATGAATTTTAAACTACTAACATAATTTTCTATTACATTTTTCTTTTTGAATCTAATCGGCGACAATTGACATGACTGATTCATGGCATATGGCAAGCCCATCTGCAGTGAATGCTGTGCTGCCCGGATCCCCCTTCAGGAATGAAGGGCTTGTTCTCCAGTTTCTGGGAGACCTGATGGCAGGCAGCCCTCAGCTGTCAATCAGTTTCAGGGACTGCTTCAACTGCAGAGATCCAGTGTGCCCAAGACCACACTCTTGGACAAGCCTTCTCCATACCAACTGATTGACATGACTGAGTTCAGCTTATTCTCCCCAAGACAAAATAAAACTCCATGCATGGTTTACTGAGGCTTTATAGAGATTACATTACAGCTTGACATCTCCCTCTGCCCAATTCTGTTCTTCCCTTCTACACATGTTGATTCCTGGAGCCCTTCATAGTACACCTCCTTCCTTCTACTCTTCATTTCAGAGACTGTTATCCTGGGGAATCCAGGCTGCAGCGCAAGACTATGACCCAAATCAAATGCTAAATATTAATGTGTCTTTCATTTGCTGGATGATATACTTTAAAGGTCTTCCCTTCCTCCCTGCATTCCTGATCAATTGGTATGTACAATAAAGATGCAAACAAAACACTCTATTAGTCTAGAAAAGTACACTTATTCTAAAAGTTACAATGAATTTTAAAGTCATACTTGCCTCATATTATCTATGTCCCACTTATTTCTCATTAGCTCATATAGTGAAGGCCATAGTAAAGAGACAAAATGTGTAGCTCAGCTTAATTTGCGAACATCATGAGAATAAGCCCCAACAAGTAGTTAATACAGGTACATATGCAGAGATCCAGATACAGGCCTGAGCTGCCATTTGCCAGGCAGTCTGACATTACAGTTTTAAAGAAGATAAACTATAAGTATTTTTAGGACTGGTCATAAAGACATTTTGTAAAAACTGTTCTCTTTTTACCTGCTGACTGAAGCAATATTTGATTATCATGGTACAGAGGATAGATCGATCATACCTTTTTACTAGAATAAAAATAAAAACAAATTCAAGAAAGATGAGGGAAAAAATATTTTGTTCCATTTAATACCCATTCGAACTGGTGAGATCCTGGGTTTTAAATTGAACTGGAGCCTTTTGAGATTTCTGTTCCTTCCATGGGTAGGAAAAAAACATTCCCAATTTCAACATAGAAAACAAAGAGTAGGTTTAGTGTACCTACTAAAGTGTCCGCTAGCCTTCTGGTATATTGAAAAAATAGGTTTCTCATGAAAGCCGTATAAATTTTCTTTTCTGCTGTGCAGTACTCAGTTTTACTATAAATGAGAACTATGAAAAAGAAAAAGTGTAGAACAAAATTCAGAGAATAGAGAAGAGATGAGAGAATACAAAAATCCCAAGTAATCAAACTATAGTTTAGTCAGGGATAGATTAATGAGAACAAAATCAGTGTTTTTGTTAGACCACTCCTAAATATGGGAATGTATAAAAAACCCAAGTGAGTCACAGTGAAAACACTCCCCAGAATGAGTTTTGATTCAAAAGTGTATGGAAGTGGGTAGCCTCAGACATCAGGAAAGGAAAGAGGAAGGAAGGTATACCATTGGCTGTAGGGAAAAAGTTTTGTCTACTCACATCCCACAATGGGGCAGAAACTCCATGACATTTTTGTGGAATTCCTGTGAGGAACATAATATATCATTTCTTGAATTAGTGTATGCGTATCATATATGAACATATACTCAGAAAAATTTCATTTCAGTTTTAAATTTTGTTCACATCTTGATCCATTTCACTATATTGAATGACATTATTTCTGGGATTACTTAATTTTGCTAAAGCACTATTCTGACCAATTAGGTAAATATGTCAAAAATATTTTCCCAAAATTCAACTTGCAGGATGAAACTAAAATGGTTCTGATCAAATTAATAAATATTTAGATAAAAGCAGGGTTTTAGATAGAAAAGTCTATTTTGAAACCTAACTGTATGCATTATCTTTCTTTGGAAATGTACATGGACTTGAACAAGATGAAGAGGAGAGAGAACAGAGGACCAAGATTCATTTGTTCATCATTCATTCATTCATTGCATATGTTTTTGTTTTCTTTTTTTTGTGAAGAAGGAATGTTTTATAGGGCTCATTGTTTCTATGCCTGTCTCAGTCTGTTCAGACTGTTGTAACAAAGTATCATAGACCCGGTGGCTTATAAGCAACAGAAATCTGGGCACCTGGGTGGTTCACTAGGTTAAGTGTATGCCTTCAGCTCAGATCATAACTCTAGGGTCCTGGATTGAGCCCTGCATTGGGCTCCCTACTCAGCTGGGAGACTGCTTCTCCCTCTCCCTCTGCCCTGCTCATGCTCACCTTCTCTCTCTTTCTCTCAAATAAATGAATAAAATCTTATTAAAAAAAAAGGCAACAGAAATTTTTTTCTCAGAGTTGGAGAGGCTGGAAGTCCAAGGTACCAGCATGGTCAAGTTCTGGGGAGAGTCCTCTCTCAGGTTGCAGACTGCCATCTTCTGCCTGTGGCCTCAGTTGGCAGAAGAGGGAAGGGAACTCTCTGGTACCTCTTTTATAAGGCACTAATCCTATTCATGAGGCTTCCACTCTTATGACCTAATCACTTTCCAGAGGCCCCACCTCCAAATACCATCGCACTGGGGAGTAAGTGTTTCAACTTACGAATTTTGGAGAAGAAATAAATGTTCAATCTCTAGAGGTGCTCAATGATTGCTCAATCAGAAGAAGCACAGCCGTAGAAACAAATTAAAGGGGCATCTGGGTGGTTCAGTGGGTTAAAGCCTCTGCCTTCGGCTCAGGTCATGATCTCAGGGTCCTGGGATGGAACCCCGCATCAGGCTCTCTGCTCAGTGGGGAGCCTGCTTCCCCCTCTCCCTCTGCCTGCCTCTTTGCCTACTTGTGATCTCTCTCTGTCAAATAAATAAATAAAATCTTAAAAAAAAAAGAAATTAAAATGATTTGGATGTGATGCAGACAAACTTAAAAAAAAAAAAAAAAAAAGACAAAGAACAGATTTAAAAGTGCACCCAAATTTGCCCAAAACATCAGGAAAAACTTCAGAAAGAAGAAAAAGTCAGAGTTAGGAGTTTGCCACTTTATCTAAAGAGGAGCCAAAGGACCATTTGGCCTGTGCCATATATTCAAGACAGAACTCAAATGTAAACTTTGTCCTTATTTTCAAATGAGGCACATATACCAGAAAGCTGTTTGTAAGCTTGCGTGTGTGTTTATGAAGTGTATAATTTTCTCAAATATAAGCATTTAAAATATACCACATTAAAAAACCGGTTGATAATTTTTTTTATCTTTTTAATAGTAATATATTACTATACTAGCGATTCAGCTAATGGAAGAGACCAATACTTACACAACTCCTGAAAAGCTGGTATGTTATTCATCTTATCGACATAGGTATAAATACAATGCCAACATCACTTTCCTCTATCTCATAGGCTGGAAGGAGTTTTTCATAGTTCACTATAGAGCACATAGCATTCCTATGTATTCATTTGCCATGAATGTACCCAAAATCATGCTTTTCTGCTTATACCCTCCCATCCCATTTCTGAACCTCCAATCCTGTGACTTCCACATTCTTAAAAAGTATGCTTCATGAGAAATTGTTAAGTCGCAAAAAGAGTGTATCCAACCATATCCACTCAGGAGCTAAGTTTTATATTAAAAGTCTCTGGTATACATTCAACAATATTTGAATGATTACTACGGGCCAGGCAATATTTCAAGAGCTGTAATAAATAGTGAATAAGATAGTGGGGAAAACCCTCTAACCTCACGGAGCTTATAATTTAAGGTATATTTTTACCTGTTATTTATGTAATTTTATATTCATACAGAAATTCATTATTAGATAGTTCTCTGGGAATATATTTCACAGAAAAAAAAAAAGAATAAAAAGTAAGACCTTCCTGTCTTCCTCACAATAGGTGAGGTTTAGAATAAGCATATGAAAATGGCTTGTGACAAGATTGTTAAGAATCCTGGAAACAGAAAAATATTTAGAAGAGATTTGTTTTCTCAAGTCAACTATCAAATTTCTTTGCAAAATTATCCCCTCCAGGAGGAAATTCTCTGTCAGTAACAGTGAAAAATAAGAGATTCTAAAGCAATATTTCCATAGATTTCATTTTTGGAAATTCACTTGCAAAATATGTAACTTTTCTCCCAAGGTGGAGTTCTGCTTTCCCAAAGAGGTACTTAGACAGACTGTTGGCTTGGGTACTGGAACACTAAATAGTCATCTGGCTTTGAATTCTCACGTTGCCCACCAACACATTTGTTTTCTCAGAGTCTATTTAGCCCAGCAGGAGATGTTATGATACCACTGAGAGCCAAGCTGCTCCCCAGTAACACAGGATGTTTGCCACTACTTCCTTAATTACTTCAGTTGTGCATATGGCTGAGCATTTACTGTGTGTGAAGAACCTATGACGTATGAATCATTTTATGGCTAAACCTACACTTTAATCCTTTTTTTATGAGCAGAGGAACTAGGTAAGAGCATGGTATATGAGAAAAAAATAAAGAAGTTAATTCCCTTAACAGGGAAATTTCACTCACCAAGAAGTGAGGTAGATTTGCGTACATCTACATATAAAGATACTGAAAGGGAACAAAATATACTACCCAAAAATACACCTCTTTGGTATATTGATTATTTTAAGCTGACTATTTTTAAGAAACAGCAGACAGAGGTGAAGCTCTGAAAACTGAATAGAAGTTACCCTTTTGTAAGAGACATTTACATTTGTAAAGAAATCTCCATTTGGAAGTTTGTGTCCCTCAGGGAGCCTGGGTGGCTCAGTTGGTTAAGAATCTGTCTTTGGCTCAGGTTGTGATCCCAGGGTCCTGGGATCAGAGCTCCCCAGGTCTGGTTCTCTGCTCAGTGGGAAGCCTGTTTCTCCAGCTCTCTCTGCCCCTCCCCCCCATGTGTCCACTCTCTCCCTCTCTCTCTCTCTCTCTCTCTCTGTGGGAAAAAAAATAAAATTAAAAAAAAAAGTTTGTCTCCCTTTCTGTACCAGGAAGAGGGGGATGACTCTAGAAACTGTTATCAGTAGATAAGGCCTGGATTTAAATCTGCACAACAACCTTCCCTTTGTTTACTGTGATTTTCCTGGTAACCCCCCAGAACTGACTCCCCACCCCCAACATCTTCTTTGGTCTTTAGCTGAAGATGAAATTTAAGGTGATGACTTCAGTTATTTCAGGGAGTTAACTAACTTTTCCTGGATCTCTCTCATAAATACAGGAGTTATACATGTTATTAAATATTTGGGGTTTTTCCTATTAATCTGTCTTATATCCATTTAATTATTAGGCCAGCCAAAGAACCTAGAAAGGAAAAAGGGAAAAATTTTCCACCCCTACAGTTTATAGACATTGTCTAATTATTTAGCAATGCTTCTTAATGCAGTACAGCAAACTACTGTCTTCCATTAGAATCCCACCATTATCCTGCTTCTCACTTCCCCTGCTAGTTTTAAAAGGGCAGATGAAACCTGACTAGAGAGTATGTTTCTCAAAATTCTCCTTATAACTTAGAATGGTTATCTGACTAAGTTCTGGCCAATGACATGCAGATGGACTTAATATAGGCAACTTGTAGCTTTCACCTTTCTAAAGAGAGTTATTCGTTCTCCACTTTCCCTTTCTCATTTCTTTGGTCTGGAACATGGTGGTGGTAAGGCTAAGCAAGCCTTTTCCATTTGGAGTAATGAAGGTCAATATTCCAGGGATAGTAGAGTGATAAGAAAGATATATACTTATCCAACCGTGTAATTCTATGTAATGTTCATAATAGGATATTAGTAAATCTGTTGTATGAAAATGATTGCATTTATTATGCCCCCGACAAAATCAAATTTTTTTTGTTAAAGGACTAAATTATCCTGTGCCCACATAACAGAGATTTCTCTTAATAGAAATTAATAGACTTAATAGAAGTCTACTAACTTCTTAATTTTGCAAGACAATAAAATATTCCTACTAATCATTGTTTTTTAATGTAGAATGTTTTCAAAATATTGCTTATAATAATTTACTAATGCCTTATGTTCACATCTTGTCTTCTCTGGCAACTTCTGGCTTTGCCTTTTCCAAATTCAAGTTCAGATTCAGAATACTAAAATTGTTAAGATCTCTTTTTATGCCTAAATTGTATTTTGGTTTTTAGAAATGAATGGCTATCAATAAAACAAAGCTTTATTTCTTCATCTCATTTTTTAAAAAGGTTAAGTGGGTGGGATGGAAGGAAAAGTGAACATAACCAGGTGTTTTTGGTGTTCCCTAAATTTTAATGACTTAAAAACTATTGAGAAAACCCTTTTTTTCTACAGTATTTACGAGTTAACACAGACACACATACAGACACTTTACTTTCAAGTTAAAGAAACATTCTCATTTTTAAGAATAAATACTGTAAAATAATTTTCTAGAAAACATTTGTTTCTAGATATCTATGTTTATACACTGTTGTCAATGAGAGTCTATCATAATACTTTTTTTTTTCTTGGAGAGAGTACACACGTGTGTTCAAGCAAGGGGGGGGCAGAGGGAGAGAGAATCTCAAGCACGCCCTGCACTCAGTGCTGAGTCTGACATGGGGCTTGATCTCATGACCCTAAGATCATGACCTGCGCTGAAATCAAGCATCCGATACTTAATCGACTGAGCCATCCAGGAGCCCCAATAACACACTCTATGGAATAAATTAAAGGATCTGATTTATACCCTCACGATTTCTTTCCCTTTCACATATCAATGTCTATCACTATAACAACCTGAAACTAGCAATCTCTTTCTCCTGCCTAAGGAATAAAAATTCCTTGTTTGTAACCTCTTAGAAAATTATTTACACCTTATGCAGAACTTTTAGAGACTCCATGGGATAATTGGTTTTAATTTTGTTAGTTAATAGATCATATTTAAAATCCAACCTGGACACTGTCCAGAAGGCAGTATTATCACAGATTCAAATTTGTTTTTGGAATATTAACTCCCAGGAGTTAAATCAATTCAGATGACTAGGTTAATTGACTTTGACTGAGCCTGCCAGGTACCCAAACAAAAACAAACAAAAAGCCCAAATATTTATACAAGCATCACATACGTTTTAAAATGTTTTGTGTTTGTTTTTTTGTTTTGTTTTTTTTGGGGTTTTTTTGCTTATTTTTCAGTTTGGACTGAGGATATTTTTTGCTTGTAAGCTACATTTTACTGAAAAATTTATTTTAAAAATTTACAAGGCCTTTCACTCAAAAAATTTCATTCCTCTTATCCTCACTCACTCACTCAAGAAAGTAAAGAGTACAGATGGAATTCTACAACCAAAAATTAGTTGGAGTTCCTGGGTAGCTCAGTCAGTTGGGCAACCGACTTTTGATTTCAGCTCAGGTTGAGTTCAAGCCCCATGTTGGACTCCATGATGGGCATAGAGCCTACTTAAAAAAAAAATAAGTAAATACATAAAAAATAAAACAAAAATTAGCAAAGTTCTAAGAACTCTAAAACTGTGTTCTCCAATATGGTAGCCACTAGTCTATGTGGTTATTTAAATTTAAATTTGAATTAATTAAACTTAAGTAAATAAAAATATAGTTCTTCAGTGACACTAGCCACATTTCAAGTGTTTATAACTATGTGTGGCTGATAGCTACCATATTAGTTCACAAAGGTTAGAGGATACCCATCACTACAAAAAGTCCTATTAGAGAGCACTGCTCTAGAAATCCAAGGTTTTCTAGGGAAGCCTTGATGACAAGGATCTCTCCTTGTAAGTTAAGAAAAAGCTACCTCAGGCACCACTGGAATCTCATACGGTCAGAGATTCTATCCTATAGGAAATGAATACGGATAGAAATAATTCTTATAAAAGCAAAGTCTTAACGTTAAACCAAAAGAAGCAACCTTTCCAAGATAGTCATATAAATACCCCCTACAAGGCCTGAAAGAGAGAGAGAGGAAAGAGTAAGAAAGAAAGATTGATTCACCCTTCCATCTCTAATGCAAAGAGTTTTATCAGACTATTAACAATGATCTCCAAGAAAAATCTTGATCTATAGGTTTATATTCCCTAACTTAAAAAGACAGGGTCATCATCTCTCATTAAACTCATTAAACTCTCTCTTTAGACTTAAATGCTTTTGGGAGACCTTGAGCTGAGAGTAGCCTATAGAATACTCCATAAGGTGACAATCCTGGGAGACGGTGACCAAGAACATGTTAACATCTCCCTCAGCTTGGCTAAATGTTAGAGAAGTTTCATTCTGACTCTATGCCTCTGACTTTTCTGAAGGTATTTACTTTAGAAAACTTGTAATTATAAACCCTTCCTCTGCCCCTTTGAGATGTAAGTCATTTTAAAAAGTCTCTTGCTGGTGCACAACCTAGGAATATCATTCTCATCATGCTCTTGGAGCTATCCCTTTGAAATATAGTTATTGAAGGACACAGAGCACCTCTTTTCCAGTTTTCGTGGGAAGGGAGGGACCTAACTTTGGTGGGTCCCTTTGCTTCACATTGTAAAACTACCTTGTGCCCTGAAGATAGGAGAAAGTTTACTTTTCTTTCAGGTAAAGACAATTAGCAAACACAAATGCCTAGGATACCCCTAATTTAGCTCTTAAAAACTCTCCAGGCCTTTGTTTCCATGGAAGTGGGTATCTAAACTCGGCCTGTGCTCTCTCCTATTACTAGCAATAGTATCAGAATAAAATCAGTGTCTGCTCGTTTTGTCTGGTGAAATTTTTCTTTAACAGTAGATAGCTGACTTCAAGACTCTTGGTTTAGATGACAAAACAAAATAGACAATATCCAACCAAGAAGCTGAAATAATACTACTTTTCCAAAACTTCTGTGCTTTTTCTGTAATACTAACCCTGTCTGTTATCATACTTCTATGCTCTCTAGTGATCAATTAAGGGTACTCACTATGCTCTCATAACTTTTCCACCTCCATCCTCACAGTCTTTAACTGCCACTTGATGAAAGAGAAATCTCTCTTGGAAGATGTTTTCAGATCATAACTACTGATCTGATCCTAGCTATTACTGAATGTGTCAGCCTTCACCTGATCCTGCCGATAAAAATTCAAATATTATTCTTTAATTTTTCAGAAGGTTGATTTCCTTTTTCGCATTCCTCTAAATATTTACATTTTTCTTCATCATTAATTCCAACTTTCATTCTCATTCAAGTAGATTTTGACCTCTGTCAACAAAATGTTTCTACTGAAATCAGTACAGTACTCTCATCAAAACATAGCTTGATAAGAGCGGAAACAAATATCAGGGCTATCCTTTTATGTCCCACTTAGCTTGTAGCTTTGCAGGTCCTATTTAACTTCAGTTAATCTGTTCTTTTAGAGGTACCTAAAATTACCTCACTCCTGTTGCCATAAATGATTCTTATATTTCTGATACATTCTGTGGTCCCACAGTATTATTTTTTCTATGGACATCAATTTTTCTCTGAAGATCAAACAAACCAGTTTACAATATTATCTAGAGTTGTTAGGGATGGTCACATTAGCCCTTGATTTCCTTTCAGTGAGCTGAGAAAGTGTGCTATGGGAAACACTTCTTAGTGTTTCTATACAGAAAAGTCCATGGCCAGGCCAATTAAAAAAAAAAAAAAAAAAGACACTTGAGTCTCTGAAAAAAGTGGTCTGGACTGTAGACTGTAGGATATGTGTTTCACAGTCAGGGTTTGGTCATCTAGCCTCCTGTCTTCAGTCTATTACAAGGACTATTAGTCTTTCCCCACCCCCGCCCCTGGTAAATGTCTGTACTGAAGTTGGCTGATGAATCTTTTCCAGAGTCCTAAAAGTTACTATGTAGCTATTATTAAATTAGATAACTTACCCTATAACAGTAGCAGCAAAGGCTAACTTTAGTTCAATTAAAGAGAAAGTTACCTGTACAACTGTTTGATTAGTAAAGTCTCAGCAATATCCTGCGGCCTGCTTTTATTAGCCCTTGGCAAAAGAAGTATGGAGAAAGAAAACAAAAGACAAAGAAAAGTAGCCCCAAGAAGTATAAGCTAGTGGCTGACCCAGTTGCTACCAACTGGACGATGGTATTTCCCTGATGAACATGACCAATTTCATATAATATCAGCATTCAACAAGGAATCTCCATGACTAGGAAAATCATTCCATTCTCATGCCCGAAGAAAAAATAAATAAAAGCGAAGACTCTCTGTAACCACAAAATATTACTAAATCCTCCTGTTTTCAGTTTAGACTTGATGAAGGAACAGAAGGCAAGCTGAGGACAAAGCAGAAGCTGACACCCCACAACCCCTCCATGGGATATATGTGACATTCCTCAGGCACTCCTGGCTGCCCTAAAGCTAAGAAAAGGAAAAGCAATTAGTTAATTTACAGAGATCACAATCCTGCAAGACGTGAGTCCCCCTCAGCTTACAAATGTCATAGCGATCTGCAAGAACAAAGCATTTCTATCAATAATCTAGCTTCCAAGAGGAAATGTAGATACAATTAAATGTCTTATAATCTGTAGCCCATTGACAGATACTTGAAGTGGGTAGAGTGTAATGTTCCTCCAGGAAGCTCCCAACTATCTTCATGTTAAGCCTTGCTAGAGGGAAAAACAACCTTAACTTGACAATGACAAGGCCTCCTGTATCCTGCAAGTCTTCTTTAACATATAAAAATCCTTTTGAAACCTCCTTTTTCCTTACCTCCCCCAACCCCATAGTTTATAATCAGCCACCCCTCACAACCCTAGTGCAGCAGAACTTTCTGCCCATGGGTCCGGTACCCGTACTTTAATAAAACATCATTTTGCACCAAAGACATCTCAAGAATTCTTTCTTCGTCTTCAGCTCCGAACGTCACCCCACCAAACCTCTCCTATATTCCAAAACTACATCATACTGACTATTGTTACTTTAATGACAATCGTAGCTTCCTTGCCCTTCTTGACTCCTAGAGAAAAGATACCCAAACAGCAAATTACAGTTATTTTTGACAGCATCTGATCCAGAAGAGAACTCAGCTTCCTTTGATCTCTTCTCAAATCAAATCCTGTAATAAGTCTCTTCTAAATCTTTTTTACTGAGGTACCAGAAGATTTCACCTGGTGTGGTATGTTGCCTGCCTTGCTTGTTACAGAAGACTTAATAAACTTAACATTTTTTTTTTAAGAATTTATTTTTAAGTCACCTCTCCACCCAACTGAGGCTTAAACTCACAACTCTAAGATCAAGAGTTGTAGATTTTACTGACTGAGACAGCCAGGTGCCCCATAAACCTTTTTTTGATCACAGGTGCACTTCCTAATGGTCTTTGGTTTTGACGTGAGCTAAATACTGCCCTAGACAGGGGAATCTAAGGCAGAAATCGTAACTAACTTCTCCTGGGTCATACAACCACATAGGGGAGGAGCTGTGCCAGCATAGTTCTTTCTAAGCTGTTGCTACTGAATACATGAAGCAAAATACTTTGTTAAATTTAACTCAAAAACCTGTCCAAAATAGATAATCTCATAGGTCCTGCATAGCTTAGTTCAAAAGAGTTTAGCAATTTATTTAAACATTTATGATTATATATGTTATTCATGAAATTACAACTCATTCTATTGCCTAGGGTCTAAATGAAATTGTAAATGTAAAGGAAATCAGTTGTACAAAAATATGAACATGTTTTATCTTTATAATCCTTTTCTTTTTTATCTTCACAGGGATATGTTATTTATGGAAGAATTTATATTCTAACTTAGTAACAGGAGAACAGAAAAGGTGAAAAGGAAATAAGAGGTTGACAAAAGTGAATCTGAATGGTGTCAGGTTCATGTTTTTTGGCTATACAGAATTACTGTGGGCTTAGGAGAAATCTGCAAAGAAACTGATGAGAAGTGTTTAATCTTTATTTTTATTATGAATTTCTCATTCTCTTTCATTGCCTTATATTTTATGAATTTTACTTCCTGTAAGTTCTTATGATACAAAATGATTATATTCTAGAACAAATATCTTTCATCCACGGAAAACACAAAATGTATTTTGCAATCCTTAGGGTCAAGCAATTGATTAAAATGAAAGGTAATTACGGATATGCTATGGAATGCGTATTTGCTTTTAAGTATTTTTCCTTTGAGCAAATTATAGCTCTTTTGCTATATTTTCTGTGCCTAGTGACAGGGCAATTAGTAATCTGAACTATCAAATCCGTTTGGAGATAATGGAGCTTAACAATTCTTGTGTTATAATTGCTTTTCCAAGGCCCCTCCCCCTGCTTGCCTTTTTGCCCATCACTTACCCAGTACACTTAATCCTGTTTAAATAGCAACATGTCAAACATGTCTGCTAATCAACTGGCTGGCATTCCCATGGAGATTTCTGCAGTTTTAAGCACTGCATTTCACTGTGTACGGATTTTTCCCAAATATTGACTTTTGGTTTTCAAGGTTACTGATGATGTGCTCTGGCACATTAATCATTCTAACCACCTTAACAAAGAAGCTCATTAAAAAGACAAATACATTTATCAAGCAAATCATCAAGCAGATTATATACTTTCTACCCATAATAGATTATAGTTGAATAAATGACTTAGGTATTTTATAATTAAATATGCAGAACACTTAATATTTTAATACTCATATCCTTCATTGAGGAATGGGGATGAATTTTATAGCATATAATTAATATAGCACAATTTAGTTGCAATTATGTGAATTAAAAATAGAAATAGTACTTTGAATATGCAAACCAAATAATATTTCGATATCATGATAAAGCATCAGATACAAAGACGTTTGAAGTTCAAATAATTGGAGATTTAACTTCTGTAGAACAACAGCTGAGTATCTATTTCTGATTCCTAACACATAGTTTCTGCCTTGGAAATAAGGCTGTAGGTTGGAGAGACACAGGTAACTAGTCCTTTGCCCTCAGGCTGCACTGCAACCGGAGTGATTATTTCTTTTGTCGGCCAAATAATACTTTAAAAGCTTGAAAAGGGCCTAAAGGGTCAGTTTCATAGGTTCCAATCTTATCTGTTGTTAAATCTCCCACCAGCCTATCTCTCACAAATCTAAGTTTTGTTTGGAGAAGTTTGCTTTTCTATCTCTGGGTCTTCAAATTAATGGACCATATATAACCTCGAATGGTAGCCCTCGGGCAGAAAGTTTTTCTCTTAGCAATTCCGTATTTCCTTATTTCTCTATTTTTAGTTTCAAAGTAAGTAATATTGTCTTCTCATTAAAACCTTCCTAAAATATATACAAAATAGCTAACACACTTAATTGTCCTTAAAACATTGCTATCAGATCCTCCAGTGCTGCACACTGAATCCCAAACGATAAAAGACTACAGTTTTCACTTAACAAGGCTTGCTGACTTTGGGGACTGGTTTCAGAGGAAAAATTGCATCAGATAAAGTTAAACAGATAAGAAAGATTTTATTCAAAGCTATTGCAATAGGGAAGAAAGGAGGAAGACCGGAACTAGGTCTGAGCTCAACCTGGCCAAAGCAAAAGAAAGTTTTGTTTGTTTTTGATTTTATTTATTTATTTGACAGAGAGAGAGAGAGAGATCACAAGCAGGCAGAGAGGCAGGCAGAGAGAGAGGGGGAAGCAGGCTCCCTGCTAAGCAGAGAGCCTGATGTGGGTGGGGCTCCATCCCAGGACCCTGAGCTCATGACCTGAGCTGAAGGCAGAGGCTTTAACCCATTGAGCCACCCAGGTGCCCTGCAAAGGAGAGTTTTTAAGAACTGAGGAAGGGGAGATGCGTCATAGGCCACCTGCATTTGCCAACTGGCTTTACCCAAAAGAAATACAAACTTTCTTGTATCCTCAAGATAAAAGGTGGTATTACAATTTAAAGCAAGGGACTGACCAGAGTTATGTCCCTATCCTCCCCAGGGATCGGGAGATAGGGGCTCTGATTCCTTCAATGACTATATGTCAGGGAGGGCTCCTCTGTCCTTGAGTAAGACACTCCTGAGTTGTAAAGCTGGAAAGAGGCATTTCAAAAGATTTACATCTTAAGAGGGCAGAGAAAGGATTTATAATTTTAAGTTTTCTAAAGTAAATCTCAAAAAAAGAAGCCAGGAAGAAGCCTGTCTAAAGTTTAGTCAATGAGGAAAGTATAAAGGCCCTCTTGGTCACTGGGTAAGATGGCATTTTATTGCCTCATCCTACTTCCCAACCTGGTTCACATTTTAGGGTCTGTTTCTTATAAGTGTACAACCAAATTATTCAAATTTCAAAGTTATTTCAAATTCTGCAACACAATTCTTTATTGCAATGAAGAAAACTCAAACTAAATTGGTTTAAACAATAAATTGATTGGGGAATATAACGATTCAAGCAGCTCAAACTCCCAAAAATAGGCTGTTTCATGCTTAGTAAATTTGCCCTCTTACACGTGTTAGCTTCATTCCCTGACTGACCTCCCCCATGACAGGAAGATTGTTTTTTTTTTTTTTTAAAGATTTTATTTATTTATTTGTCAGAGAGAAAGCACAAGCAGGCAGAGAGGCAGGCAGAGGCAGAGGGAGAAGCGGGCTCCCCGCCGAGCAGGGAGCCTGAGCAGGGGTCCCAGGACCCTGGGATCATGACCTGAGCCGAAGGCAGCTGCTTAACCAACTGAGCCACCCAGGCGTCCCAGGAAGATTGTTTTAATAGCCATAAGGCTATGTTCAAATTCAGGGAGAGAAACAGAGGGAATCTTTTCACAATTACTGAATAAAATAAAGAAAATAAAAATCTTGAGTTTTACACTGATTGGACTACTCTTGAATCAAAGCTTGTGGCCAGAGCTCCCCAAGCACGAGTTTTCCCCCTGAATCAGTCACTTTGGTAATGAAGATAAAGCTTCCATGATATAACTCCAAAGTAGGGGACACTTTGGGGTGAAGGGTAGGGTTCATTTCTCCAAACCTCTTGATTGTTAAGCAGTGAAGGGAAGGAGGAATGAATTCTTGAGGTGCAGTGGAAGTGGGATGGGGATTATCAGATCTATTAAGCTGTAATTCTCAAGTATTCTTCATAAACCTTCACAGTACTCCTGTTCACCAACTCATCCACACCGTCTCCCCCCCCCCCCCCAGTCCTCCTTCTTCTTCCTCTTCCTAACTGCTCTACTTTGCTTTAGGGTCACTGTGACATATATTTTAAATCTAAGATCTGTCAATTACTACTTGTGTGATTGACAGCAACTTAATAACTCTATTATTCCATCTATAAAATAGAAATTAAAATTTCTTCCTGATGAGATGCCATGGACGTTAAAGGAATCCTCATTTGTAATGTGATTTACTCCCTGCCTGGCTCAAGGAAGAATTTCACCTAAAGTCAATTCTCTTGAATTGTCTATCACAACAGGTTAAGCTCTTACATCCGGATTTCACACACTTCGTCATCTCAGTTAACCTATTCACTTATCACTTTTTTTAGTGAGATCAAAAGGATTTTTTGCCTGTCCCACAGTTCATGCCATGTTCTTTCTGAAGCCTTTGCCCATTCTGTCTTTACTTCCTGGAGAACCCTCCGACTACCTCATCCTACTGGCCCTCTATTATACCTTATCACAGATGACAAGCCCTGGTTTAAGACTTCTGTCTGCCCCATGCACTCTTAGAAGACCAGACTGTTGTCTCAGATTCCAATTCTGTTCCACAGAGGAAGAAAATACACCAATCAATGGTTGGCCTAGATTCAGACAGGTCTGAACAGGACTTGAATTGATGCTTTCACTTATGATTTGCATGATTTATGATATATACAACCCCATGTTTCTGAGCTTTGGTTTAATCTGCTGAAAGAAAGGAATATGAGTGTCTCATGGATTGTTGTCAAAATTTAAAGAGATACTCTAGGGCTTAGACCACTACTAATATCTAGAAGGTGCTGTAATTATCATTACTGTATCAGACATTATACACTCAGGGTCCTGAGAGGAAGTCCTCTAACTGTATTCATATAGACAATCAACCAAAATTGTTTTAAACATTTTTACTTTTTGAATTGCTTTATTATTAACCTGTCTGAAAATTCCCAGAGAATATTTTAACATTATAAAGAAGCATTGTAAAACCTTGATAAATTCTTTTTACATATGTTCCTGAATTAGAAGGGAGTAGATAAGAAATCTCTCTTCCATTACCTTGCAGATATGATCAAATAAATTAACACATTCAGAATAAGAACAAATTCAAGAAATCTCACCTGCATTTCTTGGAATTAAGAAATTCAATGAAATTTCATCTGGTTAGGAATTCTTACTCTCCAATAAATTGAGAGTCACAGAGGGCCACCACTCAAAATAATGACCCTCTTCCTTGTCTTGGTTCTGAACAATTTGAGAAATAAAACAGGTGGAAAAGCCGATACATTATTTTTATTACTCCAGATCAGAGGAGATGATTTAAGACAATATTAGCTAATTTATTGAGCTTATATTGAGCCTTAAAATTAGTCAGTGTTCACCTACTCTCTCCTGAGAGTAGATAAAGGCTACAGTGGAGGAGGCAATGTTCTCCAGACTCGCAGAACTGCATCGTTTCTACCCTGATGTTACTGGCTCTTCTGAAGAAGAACGAAGAACTACCACAAAGAGCACGCAGCCCTCTTAACCAGGCAGAGACCTCTGAGGCCACATCTGCTCCCAAGAAGAAAAACTGGCCACAGGGCTGGTTCTTTCTGACATGCTCTCACCTAGAGAAGGTTCTTCACCTTCCCTGTGGTGGAGTAAGTGGTAAAGTGGAGAGACGTTGGAGCCTGTTGCATAAACCTGAGGAGTGGGGCAATGACGTTCTTCCTTCCCACAGCTCTATCCAAGGAGATGGTCAAATATATTACCTTTTCCAAAAGGATACATAAGTGAGATGCAGTTCTCACACACACACACACACACACACACACACAGTTTTATTATTGATAAAGTATATCTTGTTTACCTTAAATTAAAGGACATCAAGACAGATTATTTTAATTATTTTCTTTATTTTAAATTTTGTAATCCGTGCTTATTTTTTAGTTGAATACTTTTGTTTTAATTTATTTATTTTTCCAGTTCCAATTTATCACAATTTTACTTTCTCATTTGGGTCAGTGATATTAAAAATTTCTTTTTAATTTTTTTAAATGCAAGTATGAATTAATTTACTGACTTTATTCAATGAGTTATGGGACAGGCTATATAGAGACACCCTAAAAATTGTGAAGTCAGGACCTGGAAAACCAAAATTTCACAAATACTGCTCTAACAGATAAGAATGACCTACATTCAATATGGTGTCATGATATTCCCCCATGGATTTGAACTAGTAGAGTCAAAACCAGGTCCATGATAGCTGAAACTATGATCACTAATGCTTTTTTTTGAAAGCACTTTTTACTAGTGGGTGCTCTAATGACAAACAAGGCCCAGATTTTGAAGATCTTGGAAATATAGCTATAGCCACCCTTCTCATCAGATTCTGAATTTTGTTCTGCATTTTGCTGTGAGAGTACTTTAAAATTGATGAACGTCCTTGGGAAAGATCCACTCTGAGGTTGTGGCAGATGTTAGAGCATCTGCTCTCACATTTTAAAGTGCATTCTACATGGTACAGCTCAATGCAATGGAAAGCAGCATTCAAAGTGGGAAGGGCCACAGCTGTGGTTGTAGTAGACCTTCCAGTGATGAAGCCTGTTGAGAATCGAAATGGATTCAAAAGATCATGAAGCTAGCCTGATGGAAATGCAGTTACCATCCCCTCTCCACTGTCATGCCAGGTGCAAAGAACAGGGAGAAGGAGATAGGCCAACTGCTGCTCTTGTGGTTATGATGGACTTCATTCTGTAATGAATATTCTCGGTATTTTCTTATTCCAAAATCTCATCAGGTTGTTGCTCCCCCATAGACAAAATTCTAAGATCAATATTAATTCATTTGACTAATACTTTTTGAGCTTTTCATGTGGCAGGCACTATGAGACTTTAGAAATTCAATAATAAAAGGACACTTCAATAATAAATAAGTCCTTTCAAGGACCTTAAGCCTAATGGGAAAGACAATATGTAAGTTAAAAGCCATATTCCACAACTGAAATCTATGATATTGGCAAACAGTGGAAGTTCATAAAAGATTCCTAAGCTAAATGTCATAGAGAAGTCATAGGAGATAGCTGGGTAAAACCATTTGCAAAGAGCAAATGGACTTTATTTTAAGGACAATGTGAAACAATTAAAGCTTTTAAACAGAGGAGGACAAGATCATCTCTGTCTTGGGGGAAAAAAAAGTCATTGGAAGCAGCCACCTCTACCAGCTTTTTCTGGAAAGGCAGCACTTCTTAGTATGTCCAGTGCTAATGTACACTTTATTTAAAACATACAAAGGAGACAAACCCAAGCCCAAAGAGGTTATAGCAGCCCAGGAACCAGGAGAAAGTCCCTAGACAAAGATAATGGTAAGAGAATGATAATTTCTGGTTCCAGTTGGCAGCTTTGAACTTTAGAGCTCCCAAGGGCTACTGGTGGTCATGCTGAACCAGATGGCCTCACTTGGCCCAACTGTCTACTCAGGCATATCATATGATTCCATTCCTTAATTTCTGGTCTGTCTGTGGTTGAGAAAATCACAGATGATGCTTATTGTTATGAGATAGGATATAATGGTGAATAGGGTCTTGTCTTAAGACCTAGCTCAAACCCAGAAAAGACTGAATTTCAAGGAGAGCCTTCTTCTGTACTTTCTCCTACTCACCATTCTCCACGTCTCCCTCACAAACCTCCCATAAGTAACACCTACAGCCAGAGTTTTCAACTTCACCATAAGCCAGAGCAGTAGCCCAGGGCCCTGTGCTGGAAACTGGGTCCCATGCTTGGTTTGATGCTACCTTGAAATTCTTATTAACTTTACTTTTGAATTTGTGGGTTTTAAATTTTTTTATTATTTTTTAAAGTATTTATTTATTTATTTGAGAAAGAGAGCACGACCATGAGTGGGGAGTGGGGCAGAGGGACAAGCAGACTTGCTGCTGGGCTATGAGCCCAATGCAGGGCTTGATCCCAGGAACCTGACATCATGATCTGAGCCTAAGTCAGATGCTTAACCAGCTGAGCCACACAGGCATACCTTGAATTTGTGTTTTTTAAGTGAGGTCAGTGAAATGAGCATGTGTCAGGTTCTTGGAGTCTCACCTCAAGTGTGGTCTTCCCTCCCATTGCCCCCGTGCCTCCTCCAGACGGGTTCTTAGCTGTCTACTTCCCTGACCCCACCCACCAACCATCCCCTTCAGAGGGCAGGGCCTGGAGCCCAGAGAGGTTCAGGGTACCCATACTAGACAGAAAGTCACCGTGCAGGGCCCTGGGAGACTAGGAAGGTTGGCTCACACTTTGCAGGTATTTCTGTATCCCAAGGAGTGCAGAAATAAATAGCATTTTAAAAACACCATAATAAGTAAAAGAGAAATTGTAGGGAAAAAGAAAACATTTTTTTCTTGTTTTTTGAATAAAAGACTGCATTTTCATTTTGCTCTGGTATCCACAACTTAGGTAGATGGAAATATGTGGTTGTACTTAGAGTTAAATGTAGATGTAGATGTTCTCCTAGAATGAGCTGGGAGATCTTGGTTTGATAGGATCCCCACACTCTCTGATGTCTCCTACACACTGAGATGGGTGTTGGCATGATTGTTTTTATTCCTTTTGGTCAGCCTCCCTTGTCGATAGTTTACTGTTTGATTTTAGGGACATTAGTGTATAGTGCAGGCCTGCCAGGCATACTTTCTGGAAGGGCTGTACCTTGAGGGAAGTTATAAATACTAATTGGAAGGCAGGCTTTGGTAGGGAAATCCAGCAGAAAGAAAGTATGAGGTAAGACTCTGAGTCATGACTGGGGTGCCTGGGTGGCTCAGTGGGTTAAAGCCTCTGCCTTCTGCTCAGGTCATGATCTCAGGTCCTGGGATCGAGCCCCACATCGGGCTCTCTGCTCCCCAGGGAGCCTGCTTCCCCCTCTCTCTCTGCCTGCCTCTCTGCCTACTTGTGATCTCTCTCTCTCTCTGTCAAATAAATAAAAAAATCTTTTAAAAAAACATAAAATTAAAAAAAAGACTCTGAGTCATAACTGAGAGAACTGCATTCTAGATAACTACTCTTTTAATGTGGATGCTTGGAATTAAGATGTAATAACGATTATGATCTTCCTTTACCCACCATATTCCTCCTTGACTTACTGCATTTGTGTTGTTTTGCACTTTTTGACCAAATAATTCTGTTTTTACACAGCAATTAACACACTAGAATTTGAGGAAACTATTTTTGAAATATAATTTGCACATTCTGATTAATTTCTAAAGACCTAGCTGCTTTTCAAGTCATAGTTTGTGTTTATAATATGTTTGTGGAAATATTTTAGACAGGAAATTAAAGGGATTTCTCACAAGAGGAAGACGCTATTAGGAACAAAGCTATAAATAAAGATTAACTGCAATTTTTACAAGCAGGCCAGTTGCCAGAGTAACAAAGGATTCCTTAAAGTGTTTTATCAGTTGGTTGATTTTGTGTGAAGGAAATCACTATCAAGGAAATGTAATGAAATGTCTTCAGATGTGAAATTCAGAAATAGGGATAGTTTCCATCCTATACACTGAATCAATTGAATAATTAAAAAGATTGGAGTGATGAAGTCTGGATATAATTGATAAGAGAAAAATGTAAGTTTCATTTGAATGTGGTAACCTAATGTAATATAATTTAATAAAATGAGACCCACTCAACTCTTAACAGGATGCTTTATATTATTTGTATTTCAAGAGAGGAAAAATAGATACAATACATAAATTAAGTAAATTAAAACTTTATATTAAATCAAAATTCAATGAGTATTTTTGACTTGCAAAAAATTACATTTTAAGGTTAATTTGCTTGGAATACGTGTAGATGATTGTTTCTGACCTTTTGCACATAAATGTCATATTTACATTTTATAAATAATGAATTTAGGAAAGTTCACTCTGTGGCCATAAAAATCAGAAACTCAAAGTTTCTTCATTTTGTTGTCAGTCCCTCAAGAAAAGAGTGCTGTGTGCAGCTTTCTCTGGCTCCCAGAAGGGTTTAAGGGCACTGGGAAGGCTTTAATAAAGTCACAAAATTGTATGTTGTCCTCAACGCAGGTGTGCTCCACTCCGGGGAGCAACACAGATGGAAAACAGCAGAATAAGCACTGTATATACTTCCAGATTTAAATCCCCAGTGATCACATCATCAAGGTGAGTTTGGAGTTCAACTTCTGTGGTCAATTGCAGAAGGACAGATTTTCTCCCTCTGCATTATATTATTGTCTCCCTTAGCTGTCCTATAATTCAGTGGTAAGTATTGCCTGAGCTATTATATAACATAATTTTGTAACTTACAATTATTGTAATTTTAAGAACTATTATTAAGTGCTCCTATTAACTGCCAGGCACTGCAAAGTCCTGAGACTAGAGACTGTTACTGCCCTCCGGACAGGACTATGGGGATAGCATACATTAAATAAGAAACGACAAGCATATAGTGAAAAAGAGTGGGATGATACTGAGAAGCCAGAAAACAGTCAAAGAGGCCCTTCCTGTATAGCAAAGCAGAGGTTTCAGTAGAAAACTATTTTAAAAGCGACAGAGAGAGAAAAGAAAAAAAAAAAAAAAGAACAAGCAGTATGAATAATAATATAAAAGTTCAGTATTGCTAAACAGCACTTTAATAAAGCGATTTGTCCTTGGCTTATAAGACAAATGAGTACTAGGTCATCATAAAACTAAAGAAATATAGAGGCAAGCTGTATACGCAAGATATACGCAATATAAAAAGAGGTAAAATTTCGAATTATGCTTTAGTAATTATAATGTGGAGTTCTGTTTCAAACTGTATCTAGTCTTTCAGGAGGCAATTCAAGTTAAGCCCACAAGCTTGTTGCATGCCTACTGTGTTTTGTATACTGCAGGCATGCCTACTATGTTTTGTGTACTGCAGGTGGCTCTGAAGAGAATGCATGAAGAATACACATGCGTCCATGCTGTAACAGTAAATCCATCGCAATGCTGAGTGTTAAGATGAAAGAGATGACTTTGATCTCTCAGTGTTTGGAGATTTTCTCCCTAATCTTACTCATTTACTAAAATAATTTATAGAAAATAACAGATTATTATGTTGGTTTATAAAAGAGAGTGTATTTACAAATCTCCTTTTCTTATCTATCTATACTGTAGGCTTTTGAAATGATACTGTAGGTCCACTCTATTTGGTGGATGAGGTGATTCATTTTATGAAGTCAAACAATTTTCTTAAACTGTATCTCACAAAAGAGCAGACCCTTAGCTCCCCTCCTCCAGCATTAACCGACTGCCAAATGCCCTTAACTGGCTTTTTTTTTTTTTAAACAATTGACATAATTATAAACAAAAGTTACTTCTGATTTTCATTTACCTCATAACTAAATCTTATTTTACTAACATTTCCTTTAGGCCTTACCTTACTAGTAAAAAATGAACTACAAATCATATTTTCCATTTGGAATAGTTCTCATCCCCTAGGAAAAAATCAATACATCAAAATTAAATTTCAAAACTGCATTAACAGCGTCTTGGAGGTCAGGTATTCTAATAGACTCTGAGTGGAAACCAAATTATGGAGTTATTATACGTGGACAATATAATTATTTTTACCACCTTTTACTTTGGAGAATACAACAAAAAAAGGAATTAAATCTAGTATAAAGATTCAGTTAAAAAATAGAAGTGTGTTTATCTATGTCATCTTAATACCACTGAATTTCATGATTCACACGAGCATTAGTTTTAACTAATCTGAATCTGAATTAGACTGTGGATATTTAAAAGTTTTAGCAAAATACTAAAATTAAAGAAAATAGAAATTATTGGATTTGAGCAATTGACCTCTTTTGCAATACACTAACTCCTTAAAGACATCAAAGTATTATTTAATAGGATAGAGCTGGAAGAAATTTTAGAATCAATGAATCCAATCACATTCATTTTAAAGAAAATTAGAACCGTAAGAATGAAATGACAGATATGATCTTCGGTTTCATCTCATAAGGACTATTCTAATATAATCTCCTTTTTTCCCATATCTTATTCCCTCAGGTATCATTCTCAGTATCTGGGGATTAACTTCTGGGACAATGTTGATACTTGTGACAATTATTAGTTACGCTTATATCTTCTGCTCTTTGAGGGCAGGATTTGTCTATGTTTTATTCTGATATGTCCCTTGGCACGTACTTCTTTGTGTAGCTAAGATAGTCTCAAAGCAGGCAGATGGATTTGGAGGACAAGAACACACAGTAGACTCATTTTCAGGACCCCAAAACTGTTCTTTGTAATAATATAAAAAGCCATCGTAATTTTTACCTGGTGATTCCTTCAGGATTATGTTGATTTAGAGACATTTAGGGAAATGTCTCTTTTTCTTTCTATATGATGTGGCAGGGACTGCTAATTGAGACCTTAATGTCCACTTTCCCTTCTTAATTTCATTACAATATCCCCTGTATTTACCAGGGCACATGGCTGCTTAGCTAGAGATTGCATTTGCCCATCTACCGAGCAGCTAGGTTATGTCCGTGTAATGAAATTTTGCCCAATAGGATCTGTGTATGGAGGGGCATAAGCAGTCTGTCACAAAAGCTTGAAAGGAAGCAACCTGTGTACCATCACCTCATTCCCTCCTCCCGCTGGCTAAATGGTGGATACAGTGAATGAACTGACCCTGAACATAAAGAGAAAGGTCATAGTCAATGACATCAGGATTTAAAGAGAGATGAAATCTGGGTTTCGAGATTGCTTCATGGAGTACAGTAAAACCACCCTTGAACCTATCCTGCCTACCAGCTTTTTTTTTTTTTTTAAGATTTTATTTATTTTTTTGAGAGAGCATGAGCAAGGGGGTAGGGCAGAGGGAGAGGAAGGCTCTCCTCGGAGCAGGGAGCTGGACAGGGGCCTCAATCCCAGGACCGAACCGAAGGCAGACTCTTAACTGAGCTGCCCAGGCACCCTGTGCCTACCAGCTTGAAGTAAAAGCAGAATCAACTTTCAGTCTATTTTAAGCAACTGTTCGTTGTTTTCTGTTAAAGACCTCCAACCCTGAGGACCTATAACCTACAAAATACCTAAGAATAAATTATTCTCTACGTATCTTTGGGAAAGAGAAGTGTGCGTGTGTGTGCATTTTCAAAGGATTAACACAAAAGAAACAATTGCAACACAATATGAATATGTACATGGAAAAATCTTTAGAATCACAGAAGTAATCTTTAAAGCATTACCTGGCAGGGATTTGAAGAAAGTCTTTACAAAACAAAAAGATTTCCTTTTTTTGCCTGTCACTTGCTTCCAATTTTTCTGGCTTCTCCAAATGTACTATCTGTCACACTAGATATTGAGGTCCAATACCTAAAACATTTATACAGTTGAGAGCTTAGTTTAACATAGCATCTAAATGACTTCAATTCAGGTTTATGCTATGGGTCTTAGAGAATTTTTGCTCTGAGATATCTCTGAATGTTGCTGGTCATCTTCTCCTTGTAACCCTTTCTAGAGTTAGAAGACCCTTTACATTTGTCTATCCAATGCCTGGGGCTCTTGCAGGCACTCAGTAAAAATTTCTAGTGCAGAAGTACCTACATTCAAAAAACACATGTGCACTATATGCATACGTGTGTGTGTGTATATATATATATATATTTACTTACAGTGAAGTGGAGTTAGAATGGTCTTACAAATATTCCTTTAGAGATAAAACAAGTATCTGTTGCTTAGAAAGAAACAATGTATTCTACTTAAGAGAATTTTCCCTAATGCACAAATTTGTGGATTGAGTTGGGACTTCTTTATTGCCATTTATAATAATTATATGCATAAGGTAGCCACAAGGCAGAGAATATACATGCTCTCTTCTAAGTGCATTATTTCCTTTCAACCAACTACTATGAGCTTGACTATGAAAAGGAATCTGATCTGTGATCTTGAGAAATTGAGAGCTACCTCACAGAGTTTTGGGGACAATTAAATTAGATAACAAGTAGAAAACTTTCTAAGACAACATTTATTACATCGAACACATTTTAAGTTCCTTTTATTTATTTTCAGTTTTCATTACCAATTAATAAAAGTAAAATTTAAAACAACTCATTCTTCTGAAACTTAGTATAAGCCAATGAAATGAGTTTCTATGGGAACCAGCTACTATTATTCATATTAGTAATATGACTTTACCTATATTAATAAAGTGAATAATTATAGCTAACATTTATTGAAAACTTTTTACAAACAGCATGGTACATACATCACCTCAGGAAAATATTATCGTGGAGCTCCTATCATTATCCTGACTTCCCAAATGAGTAAATTAAAGCTTATGGACACTAAGGAGTGTGCCCAAATCACATAGCTAATAAGATATTCTGTCTATACAAATCTGGAGCCCATATCATTAACTAGGATGTACTGTTTTCTGTAGTGCTTATGCACTTAGTGATTCTGAAATCTGTACTTTTCTGAAATATTTGACTTAAAGATGGTGAAATTCTCCCACCACTGGATAATGGCAGAATTTTCACTTTATTTTGCTGGAAGGCAACACCAAGCATTCGTTGCTCTTTTCTTCCACCTCTGAACACAAGCAAGTTAGATTTTTAGAAAAGACCATGACAAATAACTGAACGTGGTCTGGATCAATAAAGCAGCTGCTGTAAAACAGCCTTGGGCCCCAGAATTTCTGCTAAACTATCAACATCTAATGTCAAAGTGCTCTTCGAAGGATGAAAGTCAGACTGATATCTTAAAAGTAATTTTCTTTTGTTAAGTCAGTGATTGAATTTCAGTCAGTTTTCCAAATTGTTTAATAAGACAACACAAAATGTGATTACCCATACATCCTGCAAATAAGGCAAATGATGATTCACAGAATTCTGAAGCTGTCTTATGAGGGAAAAACATCCTGGTCAAAAAATTACATATTTATATATTATGGAAATTTCACATATAACAAAGTGGGATAAGACCCTGTTTTTAGGATTGGTTCTATTGAACCATTTAATCATTGTTTTTCACTATACACACACACACACACACACACACACACACACACGAGTATATGGATGTGTTTGCATATATATACATATATACATATACATGCTTATATACATAGATCTATCTATGTGTGTGTATATATATATATATGTATATATATATACACATAAAACCTTATGGAAAATTACATGAAAATATAAAGAGAACATTATAATTGTTAAAAATACCTGAAAAAATACTAAGGCCAACTCTCATGTAGTAGTATTATAGGAGACATGAAATACTGAAAGGACATAGTAAGTAAGTAGATTTCTTTACTAGAGAACAACATTTAACAGTAGAGAGCCATGAACTGAATTCTCCATATTGCTGGATGTGTGTATTTTGTGATTGTGACAGGGCTTTTGACCACTAGCTTTCTCTTACATAAAGAAGTTTCCCTTCAGATGTTTAAGAGCTCCTCAAGTTTTAAACTATCTGGGCTTTAAACTCTCTGGGCTTCCCCTGCTAATCTTTTTATTTGGGTCCCCTTGGAATAGCAAGAAAAAAAAAAGGAGGGCTTTATAAATTGTTCTTCCTGTCAGTTTCCTTTTGTAAAGAAAACAGGATTCCAGACCAGAATCACATGCGTTACTCCCACCATCACTGCCACTGCCCAGGGAAACAGTAGGAATTAAAGGTCATTTCTACCACCTTCCAAAGGGTATAAGTGACCACTTCACATTCAAAATTTGCTTTTACAACCTCTCTCTTTCCATACCTTTTCTTATTTGTGATTCTGTTGCACATCTGTGAACTTTCATTAATAATATGTTACCTGCATTTTTACTCTAAAGTAAGGCAACTTTGATAATGTACTTCTACATTATGCACTATACTTCTGTAGTATACTTCTATTGATGTCTAAGGTGATGATACTGAAAAACATTCAGAAGAAGGTACTAGATGATAAAGATAGTTCTGAATTAAGAACAATAAATTAAAAGGTATAAAAAGTTCTTGCTTTTGTAGTACTTACAATAAATGCTTTTGACTAGCACAAAGAGTATCGGCATGCCCCTTAGCAAATATGGTAGGCACATTCACAAATCATTCCTGATTTTTGTGCTGAAATTACAGCTTCCAAGTACCATCCCCCCTAAAGGGAATAATGGCTTCTTTGATGAATGGCTAATTTTAGGTCCCAGCTAGGAAATTTGAAGATGAGCCTAGGAAAGCCTATCCTTAAAAGCAAGAAAATGATAGCTTTTGTCAAGGACAGAGGAGCCAACTTGAAAGGGCTAGCACTTGCCAATGATGTGATTATCTGAGCATCAAAAGGATAATATATACTGAATCTATAAACCTCTGTAAGTTCATGATGATTATCACGTAAATGAGAGAAAGCTGAATGACAAGCAAATGAATCTTTGGAATCTACTGGAAATAACTAGGGCACCTATGACTAATTCTATCCCTTCCATACTAACTATATTTAAGAAAACCAAATAGTTTCAAAGGGAAATTTATTTTCTTTACGAATAAACTCAGGCTGAATTGTTAAAGAAATGATAAAATTAGAAAATAATCATTTGCCACACCTAATTAAATAATTGATTCAAGCAATAATCATCAATTGATTAAACCATTAGATGAAAGGTTGATGTAAAACTTGCAGTGGAAGGATCAAGTGTTAGAACGCAAAACTGCTAGTCAAGAAATAAAAGACAGACATTACTACTTGCCTCCTGAAGTGATGCAATGTGATGCCTACAACACTACTCATGAAGTTTTTTCTCTTCCCCAAAAAATGGAGTATGAATCTAGAGCTAATCTAAAGTTACAGTAAATGGGAATGAGGATGTTAAAGAAACAAATTAAATGACCCCCAAAGAAAATAAATATAAAAAAAAATCAGAATATGATGCTTTCTACAGGATGATGGGCACAGTTTCTACAATAAGGAGAAAAAATAAGAGCAAGGAGAAGGCTGGAATGCTTTGCTGTAGCTCAAAGGACTTAGGAGACATAGTAACCAAATAGAATCTGTAGACCTTGTTTCACATTCTTATTTGAACCCACAGGTAATTGCTAAAAGGCACTTCTGAAACAACCATGGAAATTTGATTATGGGCTGTTCTAAGATGATAGTAGAATGATTTTAATTTAGTTAGATACAATAATAAAACATAGTTACATTTTAAAAATCTATATTTTTAGAGATACATAGCAAGGGTGAAATGACATAATATTTGGGATTTGTTTTAAAACAGTTCATTAAAGGGCAACTGGGTGGCTCTGTCAGTTAAGCGTCTGCCTTCGGCTCAGGTCATGATCTCAGGATCCTGGGATGGAGCCTCATGTTGGGCTCCCTGCTCAGTTGGGAGCCTGCTTCTCCCTCTCCTTCTGCCATCTCCCCTGCTTGTGCTCTCTCTCTTTCTCTCTCAAATAAATAAATAAATAAGTCTTTAAAATAGTTCATTAAAAAGATGCATAGATAAATAGTTATAGAAAAAATGTGGCAAATTTTGATAAGAAAGTGTTGAATTTTGTCAATGTCTTTATAGGGGCTCATTTAACTAACTAAAAATTTAATTACTCTCCTTACTTTTATAATATCTAAATTTTTTCCGGACTAAAATTAATTGGTAGTATGTTGAGTTGAGTTAGGAATTGCGGTAAAAGGCATGATTGCTTGTAAGAATCAATTCAGACCTGTACTTCCTTAATCTTATATTTCTTTAAAAAATTAGAATTGAGTTCAAAATGTAATATTCTATGTCAAAAGTTGTTGGTACAATGAGCTACATACAACCACAGGGCTAAAGATATTGAATATCACTGAATTTCATGCCTGTCTTAGACTATTAAAGCGTAAAACTCCAATCGTAAAGAAATTTGTCTGCAGCACATCATTTTCCCTGTAGTATGGTGTTTTTCTAAGCACCAATAACTCTTAGGATTATGGGCTCTTTCTACCAGGAGATAATTTTTTCTAGAATTTCTCCTAATCCCCTATGCATTAGTTTTCTATTTTCGGTTTTTGTCATAACAAAGTGTCACAGACTGGCTGGCTTAAGAAACAGAATTTTTTTCCTCACAGTTCTAAAGTCCAAAGTCAAGGAGTTGTCAGGGTCGATTTCTTCAGAGAGCCTCTCTCTTTGGTGTGTAGGTCGTCATCGTCTTCTGGTGTCTTCACATGGTTTTCCCTTTGTGTCTGTGTCTTAATCTCATCTTATAAAAACACAAGTCATATTGGATTCAGGTCCACTCTAAAGACCTCATTTTGCCTGAATTTTACTTCTTTAAAAATCTATCTCCAAATATGGTCACAATCTTAGGTACTGGGGATTAGGACTTCAACATATGAATTTGGTTGAGGGGGGACACAATTCAGTCCATAACACCCCATTATGCTCATAAATGTGAATTAAGCAAAATTTAAGGGAACTAAGGTTTCTAGAATGATGGTTGAAGTTGGCAAAAGGAAAAATGGGACTACTTAAACAACAAAGAGAAGTATTGCCTAAGAAAAGAGACAGCCCTTGCATCCAGTCTTGGATCTTCTGAGTCCGTATAAGTGAAAATCAGCAGGCTGGGCTTTTATTACGTATTTTATATGAGAAAAATCCCTTAAAGCTCTGAAGATCATTATTATTCTCTTTTACATTCAACTGCCAAGTGATCAGCTCATAATATAAATTTAACTGTGCCTCTTTTATAAGTCATCCATATTCTATTGTACCTCATCGATACTTGCTCATAGTGTTGAGACTTTTAAATTTGCTTGTGCTTTCACATTTTTCACAAGAAAAATTCATTTTGCTACCTCTCAAGATGTTGGACTATTACTCTTCTATTGTGCCTCTGCCAGCTTCGCCCCACCGCACTGAGCTATTTTCCTCAGCTACAGTTTTACTGGGAGATAAAAGGCAAGGTTCTAGGGGTGGGTAAGTTACTTACTATGAACAAATCAAATCTCTCTTAGAAGTGGGTGAAGTATAAATGATAAGTCTATCAACTATAGAGCTTTCTGGATTACTGAATTGACATGAGCAGTGGTTCTGACTCGAGAATGAGTTTGGTGAAGCATCCCTTTATTCTAGCATTGCCAGTGTCTATATTTAATGAGACAAATGTTTGATGGGTTTGCTAATTTGAGTCTGAAGATTAATCGAGTACTTTGTGAGAGACTAATAAATATGTAAAAAGAAAATAAAAAAAAAAAACTCTGAAAGCAAACTTCTCCATTTTAGCAGGAATAAATCTGCCTTCATCAGTAGCAATCACCAAGATTAATACTAATTATAATCAATATACAAAAGACAGATTACATCTGTCCATTTCTTTCACCCTTTTTTAAATTCAAACATTATCATGGGTCTGAAAAGAGAGAACTACTCTCTGTGAGGAACTTGTTCACCCATGTTAGGTAAATTAACTCTTCTAGGGCACTAAGGTATCATTTAGTAAATGGTGCGTTTTATGCATGAAATGATATTTCATGTCCTTTAAATGCTTGCTCATCCCCATGCTATGAAATATGTATAGTTAGGTATCTCCTTACTTTCTTCTTTTTACTAAACTTTAATTTTTAAAAATAGTCCTGAAATAAGTGTGTTTATCTTATTTAATACTTTAAAATAAACCACTCTAAAATATTCATATTGAATTTTAACATTCAAAATTAAGTTAAATATTTTTAAAAACCCAACTAAAAATAAAAAGCTCTTTATATTTTTATTTAATCAAATAAGTAAAACCAATTCTATGAATTAGAGATAACTATATGCCAACCCACATATGGTGATCTGATACTGGGAATATTTTCACTGAGAAGCCTGTGACAAAGTATGATTGATATAAAATCCTTTTTAAAAGTCTGGATTGATGTATTACAGCTGATAATAATATAATAAAGGCTCTCTCCCTGTGCCATATAGGGTCCTTTAAAAAAGCAATAGCTCTTGATTAGCTATATGATTAAAACTATTTCCTGGATCCTGATTTTTCCTAGGATCAATCAAAAACTTTTAAGATCTTATTTGGTCTCATGTGATCTGCCTTGCCTAACTTTATAAGAATTTAACTTCTGGTAATAACAACTCCTTACTCAAACTACATATTAATTTGTTTTTATACAACAAATATTTTATTTGACAGCTCATGTGACAGACACTGTGATAAGAGGGTAAAAAGAAAGTTGGTCCAGCGAGTTTAAAGTTTAGCAAGTATCTTGCAATATAGTTACTGAATTTCTCAAACATATGGAGTGTTCATCTCTCTCTTTACCCTCTTTATGTCTAGAGGCTTCGCAAATGCCATTTCTTCTGCCTGGAACACGTTTGCTCTAGTCTTCTGCCAACCCTTCAACCCATTTCATCTAGGTAAGTACTTGCCTTTATGACTCTATGTGAATTTTATATCTTCAGAAGAAATGCTTCAAAGATCCCCCTGCTTCCTACTCCACCTCTACCAACATGAATGCTCTGTATTCACACACTTATCTTGTGCTTCAGTTACAACAGATACTCTATCCCTGCTTAGCACTTAGCAAACTGGAGATTACCACCAGCAAAAGAGAATCATCACAAGGCCAAGGACTTTGTTTATCTTGTTTCCTATTTTATTCCTATCACCTAGCAAAATATCTGGGACATAGTGGCTGTTGGACAACCATTTGTTAAAGATTTGATATATATTTGGTGTCCTATGTGACAAACAAGCGAGGCATGTATTATAATTAGACACATTTTTATCAGGTAAAACTGAGTGATGATTTATTCCTTTGATAAGTCTAAAATAAGTAATGATGGCTATGTAATAGGGATACAAGGTAAGCCAAATACCATAGGTGCTGTCATTATTGGGATCATTTCACTTCTTTAGAACATCTGGCTTCTCCCTGAAGTGATAGGAAGATTACTATTTTTTGAAACCACCCCCTTTATTACAAAATGGCCTCAACTGTCCTATAGTCCTTTTCAACAATGAACAATGATCTACTTCTTTGTAACTTCCACCTCTTTGTCCTGGACCTGCCTAAGAAGCTAACCAGAATTCTAATCCTTTTTCTAAATGAAAGCTGGTTATATATCTGAAGCCAGATACTCCTCTCCTTCCTCCAAAATCCTTTTATTCTTAAGAAAATGTACATTGAGGTTTCTAAAGGTGTTCTTAAAAGATGTGGCTTCCAAAGTTTCATCATCTTAGTTTTCTCCCTTTAAAGGTACTCTAATTTTTCACTGTCCCATTTACATTGAATAAAATATTACTTCTTATCTGGACAATAATTTCTACTGATTATCTTATTTTAATACCTTTCAGGAGTTGCTTTATATGGATGGTTTATCCTAAGCTTGAGGAAAACCCAAAGCTCTAGGTCATCTTAATTTGATGGCAATCTGGACATAATTCTTAGACTTCTCCCCAGTTTTTAAAGTCACATGGTTTCACTTACTTGTGGAGCATAAGGAATAACATGGAGGACATCAGGAGAAGGAAAGGAAAAGTGAATTGGAGGAAATCGGAAGAGGATAAGAACCATGAGAGACTGTGGACTCTGAGAAACAAACTGGGGATTTTGGAGGGGAGGGAGGTGTTGGGATGAGTGAGCCTGGTGCTGGGTATTGAAGAGGGCACGTATTGCATGGAGCACTGAGTGTGGGGCATAAACAATCTTGGAACACTGAAAAAATTAAATTAAAAAAATAAAGTCTTCATTGAAATCACTACTATGGTTATCGAGACCATAGATTTGGTGTGTGGAAGAGATTTCCTAAAGAAAACTACATCTTGTAGTATCCAAAGCAATGTTGACTAGCAGTGAAGACCTTGATATCATCACTCTGACTTCAGGGTACAAAAAAGGACCAAGAAGCAGTAAGGTGATGTTGACATCTAGACTGAAAAGTAAGTCTACTGAAGGAAAACATTCTTCCTGGCCTCTCATTCCAGACAAATGTTGCAAATAGACCAGGGAGTCTTTCTTTGGAACAGTGCTCATTCCAGAAAAATGTTGCAAATAGACCAGGGAGTCTTTCTTTGGAACAGCGTGTCTTCTATTTAAACTATAGGCCCTTTGCTCTCATTTTCAGATTCTGGAAATTCATATCATTTCTTAGCGCACGAATGTGGAAAACACAGTGTTCTGACACCACTTTACAGCTATTCTTGTACTTTTTAATTTTTGTTAAGTGCATTTTAAAATTAAAAGGAAATCTTTAGGACTCCAATTGAGTTTTAGCAATGAATCTACAGTCCATTATATTTTAAGCCCTCAGACTTTTGCCTTTTTTTTCCCCTCTTTTAACATTGAGAATATGGGATACAATAAATTACAGGTATTAGATTTCTGGCAAAATGCAGTTTAGGACACTGCACGTTTTTGCACAAAGTGCAAAAAAAATCAATCTTTTCTGCTGTCATAAAGCTTATTGAAAACTGCTATTGTGCCATTAAAATTAATGTAATCGCTTTTCTCTTTCTCTCTAAGTCCTGTCGCCCTTTTGGCCAACCCCTACAGGTCACCTCCCCTTGAAGACAATGAGCCCTTTCTGGTTCTTCCACTTAAATTAAACACTGAAACTAATGCTGTTAAATGTTGCCTTTCTAATTCATATTTTACACAAAAAGATTTAATTTTCACATAAGATGGCTGAATTTCCATTTGGATATTTCCCACACTCTTTGCATCATTTAAAACCCACCGCTATAGAAATGTAGAGGGAAATGGGCTCTCTTTTTGAAATATGCTTGAAAAAGGCATCAAACCTGAAATAATTTACAGCAACTTTTTGATTTAAGACAAAACTTTTGGGGTTTTATTAGGCTTTAGAATAAGACTTGGAAGTCATCTACAGTATATTAATATTTAAATATAAAGAATTATGTATTCTATGCAATACTGATCTTAACTCAAAATGCAGTAACAATGCTTTTGGTATTAATTTAAGGATATGCTTAAGAAAATGTACCCTCATTTACAATGCTCTAAAATTAAACTTAGACCAAAATTTTCCTTTACTGATATTTAACCAGTTTATGGGTTAACCTCACTGACCTTGGGAGGGCCACTCACTGGTGCAGAGCTTTGGGTGCTTGGCAGCTACTATATGCAGGCTCTTTAATCAGTGAGGCAATTGGAGACCCAAGCTCCAGGTCCTTGAACTGGCCTCCAAGGGGGCAGAAAAGTCCTTCTTTATACTTCTTTCCTCCAACTCCCACGCTGGTAAAATATTCATTAGCTAACATCAAATTACCAAACCCTCATGGGAAGGTGAATTCCTCCCTGATCCCCACTCAACATAAGCAACTTCTCTTGACAAAGTCATTAGTCCTTGACCCTTATATAGTAAGGATTTGATGTGAATTGTTTTTATGGACATGCGTGTTAGGACTAAAATGACATTACTGTGATATAAACTGCAGTAACTTATAAAACCCACCAATTAATTTATATTAAATTTTGCCTAAACATTTTTCCCTATCAGGTGTACACATCCTATTTGGTGAAGAAAACCTATAATAACTCTCACATCCTATTTGGTGAAGAAAACCTGTAATATATTTTACTGTGTGATTGCATGGCACACTCACCTTTATTTTCTTGCTACTTGCAAGCAGATGTTGCTTCTACTCTTGTCTAAAGCAACTATTTTTGGTACTTGCGAAAGGGAACCAGTGGGAAATTAAAGGCACAGTTTGTTGTACACCATGGACTCAGTAAGGAGAGTCTAATAGGCAGGAATCCCTTCTCTATTTCATTGTCATAGCCTTTCATCTCTTTCCTTGCTTACTCGTCTCTTTCTATTTCCTCAGCGCTAAGATGACACTCTGTCCCCCCACACGCTGAGGAGAGAGGTGTAGTATTCTTGAGTCTATTTCTCCACCCTATGTCCGCTCCCCTAAGACCCTCTGCCTTCACACATGGAATTGAAATTCAAACCAATACCAAAATACAAACACACCTTTCAGGCTATCTTAAATCATTCCTTTTCTGATTCATAAAAATGCACACATAACCTAAATAATTGACTGCTTTCCTTAAGGTCTCCCTTTGATATGAGTGGTATTTTAAAATAATAGCATAAATTGCTAAAGAAGAAAGAACTATTAAGAGATTTGAATTCCAATTAACTGTCAGTGATTGCTTTGTAGCTCTGGGTCAATTGCACTGAGAATTTCAGAGATCGGTGTTTTCTGAGGGTGGCAAAGGACAGGATCCTGGAGGCTTGCAAAGCCCCTCAATAGCCTTCGAGATCGTCAGTTAAACTTCAGTTATCTTGGAAATTTACTTAAGGAGCATACCTCATTTCCTAAAGTCAGAAAAGTGAGGAAGATTTTCTATTCCTTTATATGTTTATATTGGACTATATTCTTCACTTTTCTCAGGTTCTTTTGCCCCTTGTTCTTTGTCTTCCCAATCATTTTATTAATAGCAACCTTCAAAACAAAACATTTGAGACTGGTTAATTAAAAATTTTGAATGGATCAAAGGAGTGTTGGAGAAGGAAAATTTTGTATATCAGTCACAGAAAACTATTAAATATATCTTATAGTAACTAACATTAAATGAGGCTTAAAGTATGCCATTCAATAGAGTATTATTTATATTAATGCACACTTTATGAAAATTTTAGATGATATTATCCTTATATAACATATGAAGAAAGTAGGGTTTGAAATCTGTCAGTTTAGCTCCAAATCCCATAGTAGCCAAATTATTATATAAATAGTTGGTATAGAAGTTACAAAGATGCATATGCATCTCTTCCTTCAAACAATGCAGTCTTGGAAATAAACATGGTACTGGGGAAAAGACAAATAAACAAATATGGGTAGTAGGCAGTGTCTTTCTCATGCTTTGTGTTTCAGTGACATAATGCTCTTGCTTTCCTTCTACCTCCTAATTTTTTTCTCCAATTCAAGTTGAGTAAGTAAGTTTTGAGAGAGAGCATACATGGCTTAGTCTCCCCTCTTTCTCTGAGCCTTCGTCACTTAAATGAGGGCATGTAGTCTGATATGTTCTCAGCATAGACACTATGTCTAGGCTGCAGTGTTCCAATGCTGTCACTGGATGGGTAAGTCTGTGGAATCTGAAGTACAAAACCAGGATGCCATTTTCTCCAACAGCTCTATTGGTAACCAGGATGACATTTTGATTTCCACATGGCTGTTTTCTCTGTCTTCCTTCAGTAGATGTCGAACTTTGAAAATGTGGGAGGAGGAGGACAAAGATTTATTAATCTTATCAAATGCCAACATAGCACCAAAGAATAAATGCTGTTTCAGAGCTATTAAATAAAATGTCAAAATGTCACAGGACCCACTGAAGGGAGTCACCAATTCTGCCATAAGATTAAAAGCACTTTCATAGAGAAGGTAGATTTTAGCTTAGTCTAGATAAAAACAATAGTGATGATCCAAACAACCTGGAGAGATGCAAATTTTTATGCAGATGAAACACAGCATATACAACATGGGTACATCCTCCAAAGTCAAGCACAAGAATATTAAGTTCATTTTACACATGGTACATGGTAAAAGGGTGGAGAGCTAAAATCAGAGCAATTGTGATGGCCAGATGACAAAGAAAAAGCTCTTTTATTTGTTATGCAACAGACTCCACCAAGGTCTATCATGCAGGTAACTAACATATTAAGAGGAAGCTAAGTCTGACAACAGTGTGAAGATGGCTCTTAGTTGGAGGAAATGAGAAAGCAGCTTCTTGCAGCAATCAAAGGGAGAGAGGATAAAGGGGTCACCTTCATCAAGGTTTGTAGAATGAATGAAGAGAGAAATTGGGTATAAGATACATGTCACATATTTTTTAAGATTCAGTGGTAGCTTGGGTGGGGTTGGTAAAGGAAATTTTCTTAATATTTAGCAAATAATATATTCATACAATTTCAATTATGCATTATAAGCATGTAATTAAGTACTAAAACATTTGCCTTTAGTAAGTACAATAGGATTTTAGGAGAAAAAAGGAATTAATAAAAAATTCAGTTAATGTATATCCCTTTGAGTTTTATAAAATGCAAATATAAGCTTAAAATATGATTCCAAACCCCAGTTACATTTATCGTAGGCTACATCAATCTGCTCTGCATAAAATATGAAAAACACAAGATAAAGTATATTTTATTTTTTACTTTACTTTACTTTACTTTACTTTAATTTATTTATTTGACACAGAGAGAGCACAAGCAAGGGGAGCAGCGAGCAGAAGTATAGGGAGGAGCCCTGATGTGGGGCTCAATCCCAGGACTCTGGGATCATGACCTGAACCGAAGGCAGATGCTTAACTGACTGAGCCACCCAGGTGCCCCGACAAAATATATCTTAAAATACTTCTTAAAAAATACTTATAAATTCACAGCCTGGAAAAAAAATAAATTACTAGGGGAGATGGGGAAGAAAAAAGAAAAAAAAAAAAAGAAATGAGAAGTAAGAAAAAGAAAGAAAAGAAAGGGGAAAGAAAAAAGAAAGCAAACATAAATCTGGAATAGGTAACAAACACCAAAGCCAGTGACTGGTTCTCTTGGTAATAGTTACTATCCCGTGAAGGCCCTTAGCTTCAGGTCCTCCACATAAGACAAAAGATAAAAAGAGGACCTAGGAAAGATGGGAAGTTGTGTTTTAAGAAAATAACATCCATAAGCTCAGTTCTAAAAGTTACAAAACCAAAGAAGAAGAGATTCACAAAGAGGGTCATCAGGAAAATAACACCAGAGTCAGACTCTCAATGACTTCAGAGAATGAAGACAATGGTTAAAAATTAAGAAGTCTGTCAATAGAAAGTATTGGAAAAATATGGAGCAAAAGGAACTCTTCTGAGTTGTGGGCTGATGGTAAAACAGCAGGACCATAAATTTGAAGGTGCACATCCTTTACACTGCGCTTTCTCCACCATGGCAATATTGACACTTGGAGCTGGATCACTGTTTGAGGGGTTGCCCTGTGTTTTGTAGGATGTTTAGCAGCATTTCTGGCTTCCATCCACTAAATGATGGCCGCATTCCTTATTCCTCCTTCCAAAATGTCTCCAGGCATTGCCAAATGTCTTGGGGAGGGAAAAATCATCCCTGGTTGAAAACTATTGCTCTATATTCAGCAATTCTACTCCTAGATGTTTATGGCAAAGACCTCTTGTCTATTTGCATTAGGAGGCATGTATATGAATCAGAGTAGCATTGTTTATAAAATAGAAAAGTAGATATAATCCTAGGAGATTTGTGAGTATATCTTATAATATAATTAAATAGTGTATAATTTCACAATTGTGTAGCAGTAAAAAAAATGCAATAACATGTATGCAGCTCATACAATATTGAGAACATAAGAACATTGCAGAAGAATGGTTGGAGTTTAGCTCCATTTATATAAAATCTCAAAAGATGCAAAACTAAGAAAAAGTATATGAATTTATTTTGGATGATATCTACTTGCTAAAACTATGACAAAAAGAAAGAGAATAAAAAGCAAAATATTCCAGATACTGACTACCTGAGGGGAGGGTTGAGGTAAAGGGCAAAGGATAGAAGTCACATAGTGAGCTTCAAAATGTTGGTAATGTTTGATTTCTTTAACTTGATGGTAAGTTCATGATTGTACATCATAATATCCTTCCAAATGGATTCATTTGGAATTCATTATTTTATTCATATATATTTTATAATTCAAATATATAAATATAATACCATACACAGTTTAAAATTACTAGATGATTTGCTGACACCATTGTTTTGTCTGTTGAGGATTCCCTTCTCCTTCTAGAAATGTGCCCCCTCCTCATTTTTCTTTGTAGAACTGTTTATTCTTACCACCACTATACCCATGCCTCTCCAGGAGGAACTTTTGTTCTCATGGTCACAGGAGTTGTCAGGGATCACAACCAATCATGGCACTTATATTAGTTTGTTAGGGCTGTCATAACAAAGTACCACAGATTGGGTGACTTAAGCAACAGAAATTTATTTTCTCACAGTTCCAGAAGCTAGAAGTCCAAGATCAAGGTGTTAGCAGGTTTGGTTTTATATGAGGCCTCTCTCCTGGGCTTGCAAATGACCATCTTCCCACTATGTCCTCAGATGGCCTTTCCTGTGTGTATGTGCACCTGTGGTGCCTCCCTGTGTGTCCAAATTTCCTCTTCTAAAAGGACATCAGTCATGATAGACTGGGCCCAAACTAATGGCCTGATTTTAACTTAATCATTTCTTTAAAGGCACTAATTCCAAATGCAGTCACATTCTAAGGTGCCAGTGGTTAGGGCTTCAACATATGAATTTGAAGGGGACACAATTCAACTCATAAGGGTATCCATGATCCCTAGCCCCATGAAAGTTCATTCCCAGTACATTTGAGCTCAAGCTGGAGGTCAGAACTTTAAAACTCATTGTTCTGGGGTGCCTGGGTGGCTCAGATGGTTAAGTGTCTGCCTTCTGCTCAGGTCATGATCCCAGGGTCTTGGAATTGAACCTTGCCTCAGGCTCCCTGCTGAGTGGGGAGCCTGCTTCTCCCTTTCCCTCTACCCCTCCACCCACTTGTGCTCTCTCTTTCCTTCTCTCTCTCTCAAATAAATAAAATCTTAAAAACAAAACAAAACAAAACAACTCATTGTTCCAAGGCTAGGAGGATGTAATTTTGTATCTGTTTAAACTATATCCTCCCTCAGAGAAAGTATATCTAGTTGTTGAAAGGCATAAAGAAGGCCTACAAAAAGGAGAGAGAGAGAAAGATTTCTGCAACATTCAAATCTGTTTTCAGTCATCTTTGGACTTTCTACTGTTTAGCTATGTGAGCTGATCCATTTCTCTTTATTGCATATATTATTCAGTGTGTGCTTTTTGGTAAGTGGGTAGAGTCCAAACTAGAAATTAAATTTAAAAATATTTACTTGCAAAGTATGGAGTACATTGAAACTAAAAATTACCCCGGTTTCTCTTATATATAAGACTTGGAAAATAGTTGTATATGACTTTATTTTACTTCAATTATTGATAAAATATGGCGTTGGTGAAATATTTCACTACAGATAATCTAATTTTGCCATCCTGGGCATACTTTTTGGTGGCTATAAATAAATAAATAAAGTGAAATAACTACTCAGGTACTACAAACATGTGTAGCATTAAGGCTTCTTGTCTGAATGACGTGACTGTAATTTTTTTTTAAGATTTTACTTACTTATTTGACAGAAAGACACAGCGAGAGAGGGAACATAAGAAGTGGGAGTGGCCATGGGAGAAGGAGGTTTCCCATTGAGCAAGGAGTCCAATACCGGGCTCGATCCCAGGACCCTAGGATCATGACCTGAGCCGAAGGCAGACCCTTAATGACTGAGCCACCCAGGCTCCCATCATGTGACTGTAATTAGTGGGATTCACAAAGTGTCCATAAGGATGAGAACTGCAGTTATTTATTAAGTCATACTTCTTTAACAGTAGCTGGATTAAAATTGACAAGATCTGACTAACTCGACTTATATACCTCCTTAATACTTGGGAATCATCAAATCTTATGAAAAACAAAACAAAACAAAACAAAAAACCATCAATTATGAACATTCATACTATCCATATTTCTTGAAAATTTTTTTAACTTTGTAGGTTAATAATAATATCTTAGACTAGAATCAGTTTCACTTTAAATAATATAAAATAAGACTTTTCTGCTATCTTTATTGGCATTGGAGTAAAGATTTTTCTATTTGGTTGACAACAGATGAAAAATAATCTGTGTATTCTGTTGTATACAGCAGGGATCTAAAAGAATCAGTTTTTTGAATTACATCATAATATAGACTTTTCTTGTTGATTACTTCAATAACAATTTTTCTTGAAATAATTCTAATAATTAAATCTCAACATTATTCCATTCTCCTTACCTTGGATCAGTAAATTTTGAATTTTCTATGAGGCTCCATTTGGAGCATATTCATCTATTTATGTATAAATATGTAATATTAACACAATAATATGCTTTAGGAAGTATATAGTATGGATAATATTTACTGAAGTGATATCCAAATTCATGCAGAAAATGAACATACACTTCCATTTAAACGTGATAGACTTAACACACATTTGTCTTCATTCCTCATGAAATTCCCATAAAATGACAGTAAAATAATTTTAAAATTATAGTCCTCAAATTGATGACAATAGAAGAACCACATAAGGCAAGACATACCGATAAAATTTGGGAAGCTAGAAAATAGGTATATGATGGTAGTAGATTTAGCAGATTGGAGAAAATTTTTTAAAAGCCAAGGTGATTCATGCCATGGAATCTAAATAAGTCTTAGGATCTGGAGACACAAGTATCCCTCTGGGATGTTTAATAGTAGGACTGGGTGGAAGTCTGTATAGGAGTATTAGGATGCCCAGATACCTCCCAGTTTACAGACTACATAGTTAATGCTCTGCCAACTCAGCAAAAACAAGAGATGTTTCCTAGCAACTGAATGACTGATGCTCTGCCTGAGGAGACACCAGGATTGATTGAAGTCAGGAATAGGTGCCAAAGTTTGCACACTAAAAAATGAATTTTTCCCAGGGCCTCTTATGCTTGGCTCCCAGAACAATAGCAGGTAGGCTTTTAGACCCAGAAAGAAATTGAAAAATCCCTTTGCCGAAGAACTGAGTAGTGCTACAAATGTAGATTAGTGTATTTATAAATAATAAATAGAAAGTTAAAGATTGATGAAGAGAGCAAAACTTGGCTTCATGGTAAATCAAAGGTTTTATTGATGAGAAAATATGGAAGAAAGTTAGCCCTTTAGCATACGTGGCAGAGAGCCACAGTCATCTTCCAAATGCCTCCCGAAATGGTGCGTAGATGCCAATAATAATGTATGAGTGAGTGAGTTTTATCTCAGAACTCCAGTAAGCATATCCATCTCTCTCTAAATTCTGTCCCATTTCAACAGGTAGAAAGAGACCATCTCATCGGGATGAATATACCTGTTAACTTTTTGGAATGAATGCTACATAGAATGGTTCAAAGCACTGTATATCCAGAAAAAAAAACATTTCCACCCATCACCTTCAGACTTTCCCCCAAGTATATTCCCTTCAGTAGAATGAAAATTTTTCTTAGAAATCTTGAGAATCAGGGGTCCCTGGGTGGCTCAATTAGTTAAATAACCGACTCTTTATTTAGGCTCAGGTCATGATCTCAGGGTCAAGATCAAGCCCTACATTGGGCTCTGCATTGGGGGGTGGAGCCTGCTTAGGATCCTCTCTCTCCCTCTCTCTCAGTTCCTCCCCACTTTCTCCCTCTTTAAAAAAAAAAGAAAAGAAAAGAAAAAGAAATCTTGAGAATCATGCTAACTAGTACCATGTGGTTTTTATCTTTCATGCTATTCTGTAGTCCCTAAAAAAAAAAAAAAGAAAAGAAAAAGGAAAAAGAAAAAAAGGCCTTCCAGGCAAATCCATTAGCAATAAGCTAGAGGGTGCACAGAAGTTCTTATTGTCATTTTAGTTCCTCAGTAGCAAATGTCAATAGTAAACCAAGGTCCCCAGACATTTGAGGAAAGACTGAAATATGAAAAACTAAAAACAAAATAAGCAAGCAGCAAAGTGGAAATAAAAAGTCTCAGTGCTAAGAGGAAAGAAGAAATTGTCAAATAAATCTTAACACCTTAAAGATAAAAAAAGGATTTTATTGCCACAAAGCAATAATATGACGGTTGTTTCAAAGAAGTTTTAAAGAATAAGAATTTTCCTAGATTAAAGATACTAAAATAGTAGAATTCTAAAATTCCAATAGGAGAGTTGGAAGATAAAGTTAAGGAAGTTCACAAACAGAAAATAAAAAGCAACAAAGCAAAACAGAAATAAAAGACAAAAATACATGAGCACCTCTTACCAAATGGCTGCAGGTGAGGCTGGTGCCACCCACAATAGGGTCAAGACAGGGCTGGGGAACTCATCACCACCCTCCCAACCAGCTCCTGCAGGAACTCGTTTAGCTTACATGGAAGGCCTAGGTGCAGACCAGATGGGGTGCTCTGTTCCCTGCCCACAACTCTGCTTTTTAGTAGGCCAAGCTTCTCAGCTCTCCTCCAGGTGTTCCAGGAAGGCAAATCCCTCTCTGGAGGAATGTCTATTAGAAGAACTGCTTGGCTGGAGAGCAGATGTGGGGAAATACTGTTCTTTGACCCCAGAGTCTCCTATACCTTACCTAACTGCACTTGGTGGCTCAAGGAAATACTGTAACTCATGGGGACACCAAAGCAGGTGCCCCTCTATTTGGATTTTGGGGAAGAGATATAGAAGTGCTCACCACTCTGTGGGCCTGGTATTTCCACCTAGCTGCACCAGGGTCCAGAGAAGTGCATTCTACCCCATGGGTGACATCGGCACAAATCTAGCAAGCTGTCCTGGTGGACCAGGTAAATAACGAAGACCAGAATAGCACTGAAAATGAACTTGTCCTTGGAACAGAGCCCTCACATATAAGCCAGGACCGTCCTTTGCTGGCTAAAATAGAAGACATTAAACACACTTCTAAATAATCAGTGAGTCAAAAAGATAGTCTAAAAGTAATTTAAAAAACACCCAAGAGGATGAAAATGAATCCTGAACATAATGAGGGCCATATGCGGCAGCCCTAGCACAATAAAAAAAGCACCCAGCAAGGCACAAAGTTGTACTATTTCAGCAGACTATGGATAAAAGATCTGGAAATATTCCACAAATTAAAAACCTGGTCCATAGAAAAGATCTAGAATGCGAATTGTATTTGACTTCTCAAGAGCAATAATGGAAGCCAGAAATTAATAAAAGAAATTAGTGAAGATCTTTAATAAGAAGAATTGGAAAGAACTCTTTTTCTAGAGTTTTATATTAGAAAATCTATACAGTAATTTTGTTCTTCAAATGGACAGTTTAGTCATGCAAGATGTCAAATACTACCTCTTCCAAACAATGATTAGCAATGGCAGCTAAAGCATTATATAATGTATGTTATTATTATAATATTAAAATGTCATAGCTTAGACATACATGCTCACATATTAAAGATGGATTAGGCTAATGATGCTTTATAACCCATGGTGGTGTTTGGTCATATGCTGAAAATTATCAAATTTGGGTGATAGATATAAGGGGTTTCATTACATGATATTCTTTCCTTTTGCACATGTGTTAAATTTCTGTGATAAAAGAGGTTTCAAAAAGTCCAAGTGTATATCACCCTTTTTTCAGGAAAGATGTGTTTCTCCAAACATGGGTGTAGAATGGGAAGAGAGGAAAATTGGATACAGAAAATAGGTGAGTCAACATAGGAAAGGAAAGAAAGGAATGCCTAGGGTGATGGTCCCAAGAGTAACAACTCAGCCAGCCAGTAATATAACAGATGGAAGCATATAGTGATGCCGGATTCTTCAGGCAGGTGTCTTAGAGCCAAACACTGTTAGTTCAAATATTTCTGTAGGCAGCTACCAACTTTCTCTAAGTGTCAGTTTCCTCTATGTGAAATGAGAATAATTAATATGGCCTAGTTCATATGGCTGTTGTAGAAATACGTGAGAATATAGATTAAAACAAAATAATTGTAATAAATAATAGCACAGCAATAGCGGTACTGAATGGGACTAGCAGACATATTTGTTATGATCTACTGCATACCACGCACCACTACCCTCTTCACTTACATTTTTAAATTACTCTTCATCACCCTGAAATGTAGGTAGACTTATACTTTGTTCACAGATGAGGAAATTAAAATCAGAAAGCCCTGGGGATTTACCTGGGCCAGCTGTGAAATATTATTTCCAGGCTTCAGTTCACTTTTGACTACCTCTAATAACTTCTTTTCATTAAAAGTTAATATATTTTAATAAAAAAATTAAAGAGTGCACTCAACATAGCTTCTGATAAATCAGTGAAGGACTGTTGTTGTAGGACATATTCAATTTCTACAATTATTTAACAAAGGACAGAATAGATGGGGAAAATGTGTTTAAAAAGTCTGTGAAAAATTTGGGGGTAAATAATATGTAAAGATAAATGAACTTGCCATGAGGAGACAGAAGCAATGAGAATATTTATAACATGTCTGAATCTACTAAAATACAAAGCAGCATTGGTTACATATCTTCTCTCACTTTTGTCAAAGTTTAAGATTGTACTGAAAATTATGCATGGCTACCTTTTCACTCAATAGTGAATATAGTAATCAGAAATTAAAATTTATTCTTATATGTTAATTTTACCTTTATAATTACAAAAATTCATAATTTTTCTTATGTATAGATTAAAATTTTGTTTTTTGTTGTATCTATTCTATAAGCTGTAAGCTGGACAGATCTGTCCAGGCCAATCTTACTAATCTTATGCTTAATGCTGATAGAGTTTCTGTGCAGGCATTCATAGTCAAGGGCATTCTATTTATAAGAAATATCTCCACTCTTCAATGATATAAATTTTTAAGCATATTTTACAACATTCATTCTTTAACTGATTAAACCCTTTGGTCCTATATAAGTGCAAATTTAACATTTCCTTTTGGAATGAACTATGAAATTCTAATGCCTTTTTGTCTTCTCCTGTGTAAAAGAAATTTACAAAAATGTACAGGCATAAATCAGACAAATAAAGGTAAGTAAAATAACCCTCATAAGTAGTTAACATGAAGGGCAGCTATTGCTGGGTGCAATAATCTGCACATTTTCCCATAAAATATTTACAGTTGTTTATATGTTAACCCTAGTACTTATTGAATAATGCTCCAGATTGTTTGCCATCAATTAATCAAGACATTGTTTTATTTTTGGTTCCCCATGCAGTGAACTCTCAGTCCTACATTTTTATAATAGCTTTAGAAACATTTCCCACTAGCTATAATATTTCCTAATTAAAAATGATTCATGTCACAAATTCTAATATTCCATTTTCAAAAGTTAAGCATTTTTAGAAGCACGTTAGTAACATGATATTGGCTTCAATAACTAAATATCAAATCCTTCTTTATTTCTAACTCAAAAATATCCAAATTAGGGATACCTCTTTTTTTTTTTTTTTTTTTTTAAGGGATAACTTTTGTTGAGGGAATTGAGAGAGAAAGAGATTCTTGGTGATGATACTAATACTCAGTAAATGGAGGTAGTTTCAGATCCTGATTTCCAAGTCATACCATAGGCAAAATAATGGGAGTCTATAGTGATGGAAACCTGATATTAGGATTTCTAAAGTCCTCAGGAAGTTAAAATGTGCAGCCAATTCTGAGGACCAATAAGGCACATCTAAGTGAGTAGGTCCTATAAATAACAATTTACTAGAACTCTTCCCAAGTTCTGGTTATCACTGTTGTGAATTAACAGCTGGGAAGAACACTTCCCATGGCTGAATCAAAATAAAACAAAACAAAACAAGAAGACAAAAGGAAGGAGTCAAAGTTGTACACTATTAACATGAAGGTGGAGATGCAAGGAGTTTCTGTGATACAAAAGAGGCCCATAGCCCTTTGAACCTAATGAAGGCTGTTGTGAATTTGCCCATGAGACAGACCAAATTCTGAATGAATGGGAGCCAACCAATGAAGCAGGCTCACCTGCTGAAAGGTACAGATGTGTTCCAGCAATAGACAGATGGGAAGTATCTACTAAAAAGAAACCTGCTGTTTTTGGACAGTACAGGTTTCCATAGATTTCCAGAATTCTCCACTAGAAAACTCCAATTTGGTTTCCCCACTTTCTGACTGCTACAATATAGTTTTCTCTTTAGTTTTGTCTTCACTCTTTAAAATTGTCTATCGTACATGAAGTAACTGGTCAATGTGCAGGACTTATTAGCCAATGTAATTTTAATTGCCAGCAAATGGAAGAGAGTAGGGAAAAAGATGTGTAAACGTACCCTATTTCTCCATTTGAAGCATGGTCATATAACTAGTATTTGTATTCAAGTAAGTTATTTAACCCACCCTGCAAAATAAAAACTTTGTCCCAAGGGGCGCCTGAGTGGCTCAGTGGGTTAAAGCCTCTGCCTTCGGCTCAGGTCATGATCTCAGGGTCCTGGAATCAAGCCCCGCATCGGGCTCTCTGCTCAGCGGGGAGCCTGCTTCCCCCTCTCTCTCTGCCTGCCTCTCTGCCTACTTGTGATCTCTCTCTCTCTGTCAAATAAATAATTAAATCTTTAAACAAACAAACAAACAAAAAAACACCTTGTCCCATGTGTGTGTCAGCCACAATCAGAAAACCACCCCAAACTTAAAACACAGTAGCTTTGAAAAATATTGCTCCCGTAGCTTTCTTTTTCAGGTCTATGGCTTAACTACCTACAGGTTATGAACTTCTAGTGAAAATATTTAATTTTTACTTCCTGTCAATATCTGTGATTCCTTTCAAAGTTAGGCTTTTCTCCACAGTCAATTGAGCGCACATTTTTCCTTGTAATCATGATTTTTCTTAGGTTTATTTGATTATATTTGGAAGTAAGTAAAAAGAGAAAAAAAAGATAGGAGCAAGAGAAAATTATGAGAGTAAGTCTACTAAGAAAAAGGTTCTTAGCACAAAAATTATTTGAATTACACAGTAACCAGAAGAATCTATTTAAAATTTAATTGTTGCATCCTTTCACACATAAGCTAAAGCGAATGTTTCAGTTGAGTACTTAAAAAGAGAGTTGCTGTTTTATTTTGTTTTGCACATCAGACCTTTACTATATATGCTTCTTCTCTCTAGAAGTGTTGATACTGCTAAGAAAAACTAGGCAAATTATTTGAGTGGATTGTACACCGGTGTGATTTATTTATTTACGACCTTAACACTTGTTTATTGAGCATTCAGTCCAGGCCAACCATTGTGTGGGCACTTGGAAGTCAAAACAAGATAAAAAATAACAACAAAAGCATGTTGATGCCCTCAGACTTTATAATCCAGTGAGAGAGAGAGAGAAAAGTACAAAAAGTATACTTCTCTCAAAGAAGTATAAAATCAAAACCATGCTAGATGTGGTACGTCATGCTACCGGAGCATGACTCAGGGTGGTAGGAAAGCTGCCAGTTGGGAAAGGGAAACTGAGGAAAGCTCTGAAAGTTGAATGATTTGGGGAGAAGAAGTGGGAGGGATAGAAGGTAGAATATTGAGGAGCTTGAGAAGTTAAATATTCTCATGAGAAAAATCAAAGAACTGCAGCCGGAGTGAGAGCTCGAAAACGAAACTGAGGAAACTGATCTGGAGGCTGTGTGAGGAATGCCTAGAATACCCTGAAAACAGGAAGATCCTTTGTCGAAGTGTTGACACGACCACACTAGCCTTTGGAAAAGACCACTTTGCTCATATTGTGAAAGGCTAGTCGGAGTGCAACTAGTCCGAATATACTGAGACAAGTTAAGAGACCATGTAGAATCCAAGTGACACAAGTTAGCAGCAGTTTCGTGTTAATATTTCATTAACTAATTTACATAGCTTAGTTCATTAACTAATTTACATAACTTAGTACCATCACAGTTTGGGAGTATAAACTTTGTAGCTATGGAATGATGCTATCTTACTGGCCATTAAATAAAATGGATTCCTTATTAAACTTGTATTAAAATGGAACCTTTATGCCAGCATTCATTAAAATAACAAAAGAAAAAACAATTTGCAAGATTATAGGGATAAAAATAGAAATAGAGGCTGAAAGAACAAAAGTTGATTGACTCCAGTATTACTGAGTGTGACATGAATTTTTACTTAAATTATTCATTTCACTGCCTAAGCCCTGACTTCTACAACAGGCTATATAATCATCATTTTCATGCTACTATTTTAATAAGTCTCTAATCAATTTCAAATTTCTCTTGTATAATAAATTTTCAACCTGAGAATTGGAAATCCAAATGATACTCTAATATGCATTATGTGAAAATATGGGGACTATAGTCCTTAGGAAGAAAAGACGAGGTTGTGTGGGACGGTGTTTTAGTCACTTTTTCTAGAGAAACAGAACCAGTAAGATTTATTTATTTATTTGTTCATTCATTCATTCACTATAAGGAATTAACTCACACAATTAGGGAGGCTGGTAAGTCCAAAATCTCCAGAGTCAACGTCCCAGTTTGAGTTCAAAGGCTGGAATCTGCTGCAGAACCAGGGAGACACAATGTCTTATTTCAAAGGTCGTCAGGCAGGAGAATTTTCTTTTATTCAGGAGGTCAACTTTTTGTTCTATTTAGGCCTCAACTGATTGTATGGGGCCCAGTCACATTATGTAGAGCAGTCTGCTTTACTCAGTTTATCTTATCTGATAACACTCTCATGGAAACATCCATAATAATGTATGACCAAATATCTGGGTACCCAGTGGATCATTCAAGTTGAAAATCAACCACCATAGATAGATTTAAGAAAAATTCAACAACAACAAACTATACATAAATTTTAATTTTAAAATCTAGATCTTATTTTTGTCAGCTAATTGTCAATTTCTTTTTTTTCTTACAAGATGACAGTTCTTTGTGTGGAAAAGAAAAATGGAAGTCTATCTTAAATTTATTTATATCATATGAAATGTCATTTACATTTTTACATATTTACATATTTGATTTAAAACTTAGATATAAGGAGATTGTTTTGTTTTTGCTTACTTATTACTAAGTTTCTAACTTTGGATATTAATGTTAATAATAAGTATTGATATAAGAGAAGAAATCACGATATATTCTTTATCATTGTATAATGACTCTTGTCTGGTCATATTTCATGTGCTAATGTCTGATTTGTATATTTATATAGCTACTCCAGCATCCTTTTCATAGGGATTATATCATGTATCTTTTTCTATCTTGTTGCTTTCAACCTAATTGTGTCTTGATAGTTAAAGGAGATTTCTATAGACAGCATATAGCTGTGTCCTGATTTTTAATCCAATCTGAATGTCTGACAGTTTTCAACTTGTATGTTTAGACCATTTACATTTATTATGACTATCGGTATGTTTAGATTAAAATTCACCATATTCCTACGTCTTTACTCTGTTTCATTTGTTCTTTGACCCTTTCTTATTACATGATTTCTATTAGTTCAGTACTTAAATTCTATGTTATCTCTACTGTTGGCATCTAACTTATTTTTGTATTTAGTATTTATTTACATTTAGTGTTATTTTTAATTCATTTTAGTGTTAGTTTTATGGTTGCTCTAGGATTTAAAATAAACATCTTTTATTAATCCCAGTCTATCTTCAAATAATAATATATGACTTTATGTGCAGTGTAAAATTCTTACAATACACTTCCAATTATTTCTTCTAATCTTTATTTCTTTGTTATCACTTTCATAAATTTTCTTTTTCTTATGCTATAAACCTGGAAAACATTGTTACTATGTTTGCATTATATAGTCAATTATCTTTTAAAACAGCTAAAATAAGAAAAAAAGTGTTTTATATTTATTTTTATCTTTTCCAGAGTTTTGTCATTTCCTTATGCATATACAATGATTTACCCTAGTATATTTTTTCTATCATGATTTCTTTCAGTAGACAGTGACAGACATAGGTATGTGCTTGCTGCCCCTTTTACCTTGCTTTGATATAGCCAAATCCTGTTCTGTTTCATGCCAAAGGTATCTCTCTTTTTTCTTTTTAATATTTCATTTATTTACTTGACACAGAGAGAGAGATCACAAGTAGGTAGAGAGGCAGGCAGAGAGAGAGGGGGAAGCAGGCTCCCTGCTGACCAGAGAGCCTGATGTGGGGCTGGATCCCAGGACCCTGAGATCATGACCTGAGCTGAAGGCAGAGGCTTTAACCCACTGAGCCACCCAGACACCCCAAAGGCATCTCTTAATGAAAAAAGAAGAGACATAGCTTATAGTTTAATGAAAGAATTACCACACTCTGTTGCGAATCTCTGCTTCCCACTGAGAAACAGAGAGAGGTTCTTTAATACTCCAATGAATTGAAGAGGGGGGATTCTGCTATTTGTTGTTTTTAGACAGAAAAAAAAATCCAGAAAAAAAGATATGAAAAAGAATTATGTGTGGACAATTTTTTTCTTTAAATTTATTTAAAAATGACAGTGGTAATATTAGTTATTACCATATGAGCATGAAATAAATGATTCTATTCATAATTGCATGAATTACTAAAGAAAAACCTACTAATTAAAATATTTCACCTACTATTTACATAATTTTTAAAAATGACAATTATTTTCTGGATTCTCTTTAGAGAAAAAACTACCAAAAACACCATATTTCCTCCATGACAGTGGCTAATAGAAGACAGATTTACATATTTTGCATGTTTAGTGAAGTGTGTGGTGACTGGGTTTTCAACCGCCAATTTTCTTGCTTTACAACAATATGAAGTGACCTAGATTCTTGGCTAAATCAAGTACCTACATATTTCCTCTCCAATTTTTTCCAACTACACTGTTGATTGAAGTGAGGGAAAGGAAAGGCATAAGGGAGAAATAAGAGAGATTGAGGAATGCTTATTAGGCATATATATGGCAGTGGCATTTAACAAATGCTTCCCTAACAATACTAAAAAAATATTTTAATGAATTATCTTAGTTTTGCTTGTACACACACTTTCTTAATTAGACATGATTTTTGGAAAGATATTTTCACAGGACATAGAATTTTGAGTTGACTTTTTTTTTCTGTCGACACTTGAAAGATTTCTCGATTGTCATCAGCCTTGTGTATTTTCAGATAAGGAATTTGTTCTAATTTTTATCTTTGTCTTTTCCCATGTAATATGTTTTTTATTTTCATGTTGACTTCAAGTTTTCCTGTTTATCTTTTTTTTTTTTTGCAATTTGAATATGATATGTTTGGAAAATTACTTGGCATTATCTTGTTGAATGTTTCCTGTACCCCATTTGTTTTCTCTTATCTTGTGTGCTAGATAATTTATTTTCTACATTCTTAGCTACTCCATTCTGTTCCCCCCCCAACACACACACACTTTTCTTTCATTGTATAGTTAAATTTGAGTAAATTTTATCACCCTATTTTGGTTGATTATTTCCTCCACTATAACAAGTCTACTGATGAGCTTTTAAAGAAATCATCCAGTTTACCAATTGCATGTCCAATTACCAATTACCTGTCCACACAGGGAAAGAGCATTGTAAGCATTATGCTCTTTTCACAAAATAGTGAGGATCCAGTGTGACTGCGACAAAGTGAATGGGCGTGGGTAGGAATGGGGTAGTTAGACCTAAGGAATATGGTCAGAGAAGGAATAAGAGGTCACAAAAGTTGTAACAGTAAAGATTTTCAGTTTCACTCTATAATGGAAAGCTGTTGGAGTGTTTTGTGCAGTGCAGTGTAATAATCTGTCCTTTGTTACGTGATGACTATGGCTACTCTGTTAAGATCAGAGTCAACGAGGCTAAAGGCAGAAACAAGTAGCCCAGTTAGAAGATTATTATAGTGATCCAAGAGAAAGATGATAGTCGCTTGAGAGTTATGATGGCTTTTTTGAGATGTCAATTTGGCTTATTTACAGTGCTCAGTTATTCAGTTGATCATCAGTCTAGGTGCTACTATGATGGGATTTTGCAGATATAATTAAAATTCCCATTGACTGTAAATAAGGAGGTTATCCTGGATAATTTGGATAGGTTTGACTTAATCAGTTGGAAAGTGTTAAAAGTCAGGCCTGAATTTTCCTTGTAGATGTAGGAAAAGCTCTCTTGTGGACAACAGCTTTGGCTAAGCACATGAATTCCAGCCTGCTTATCGTCTTCCTTTCCAGACAGGCTGCACTACAGATTTCACACATGCTTGCACAGTTCCCACAATCATGGAAGCTACTTCCTTACTTCCTTGGCATCTTTCTTTCTCTTATCACATACACATGTATACACACACACACACATGTGTGTGTATGTATATATGTATATATATATATGTCTCTGTATATATATATGTGTGTATATATACATATACACCTTCTACTAGTTGTGCTTGTCTGGTTGAATCCTAATACAGGAGGTAAAAAGTGGTGAGATTATGGATATAAGTGTGTAACTGGAAATCTGTATATCTACATAACAAACAAATGCATAAATTTGATCTAAATATTCTGTAGTATGTCATAAAAATGACTATCCAATAAATATAGATCCATAGCATCATTTTAGTGGTTATGTTTCTTTTTGCTGTATGGAAATCATTGTTATCTGATTGATTTGGCTTATTTCCTGCTTCAATATTATAGTGTTGATTTGAACTCTTGTGTTTATGGATGTTTGTGTGAGTTTGTCACATTTAGACATAAATTTTCAGCCAATTACACTGACATCTCATTACAAAACACTTAAAAAATAAAGTATTTTCTGAGATAAAAACTTTTACAGTTAAATGTAATATAAGATAATTGCTTTATAATATATGCTTTATAATATATTATTTATAACAATAAATATATTTATTTGGTAAAATTGTGTCTTTAAAAGTCTAATGTTCTCGAAGTGTATGTTGTTGATTATATTTGATTTGCTTAATTACACTTGAAGTATGAATGCATACCTAGATGCATACAGGTTATAAATTTGCACTATAGGGACTTTGTAAAATCATAAATAGAAAGACTCGGAACATTATATGACAAAGTAATGAATTTTACTCCCCAAAGAACTTTCTAAGATTAATCCAGAGTCCATTCCTTTTAAAAGAAAATTAAATGACCCCATTTTTCTCTGTTCGTTCATTATTTATGCAATAATTCCCATATGATTTAATGGCTTATTTCAAGGTGGAGCTTGCAAAGTCCTCTGTGAACAAAAATATTGCAAACTGAAAAGAGGTTAGCTGGTAGGCTTTTGAAAATATAAACAGACTAGTACTAGCACCGTGAACGCCACACCTTATCCTTAATTTACTGATATTTCAGTGGGCAGACTCATGATATGACTTCAGGGGCGTTTATGGTTTGATAGAGTCATCCTCTACATAGTAAAGATTTCTGCAAGTTGACATTTCCCAAAAGGATGGATAATAAAGGAGGAAGGGGAGGGTGGGAGGTTTTTCCTTGTTCTCACAGCTGTGAGTACTGTTATTAGTGAAAGACACTCTAAGAATATATTTCGTTTTTGACAAGCAATCTCTGTCAAATGATGGCATGTCAGCATTTAGTGATATTTTGAAAAGAATGTCGGGTGCAATTGAGAAAGAATCACTAGTTTCGTGGATGGTTAAAACAATGCATTACATTTGATTTCTGAATACATTTGATTTCATTAAGCCTAAAAGCGTCATTTCTTCTCATTCTTGAAAAAAATGTCTTCTCTATTTGGGGGATGGGAAGGAGAAAAAAAATAGTTTTGGTTAATCTAGATTTGTTCCCTCCCCACATCTATTTGCAATTACAAGTACAGCAGAAATATTGGAAATCTCCAATTGCTATCACTAATCAAAAACCTGCATTCAGGATTCCACAGCTTCAGTCTGACATAGGTAGGTTGTTAGTTTTTTAGCTGTTTCATGTATGTCAAATCCTGTATTTTATTTTATTTTTTTTTAAAGATTTTATTTATTTATTTGACAGAGAGAGAGATCACAAGTAGGCAGAGAGGCAGGCAGAGAGAGAGGGGGAAGCAGGCTCCCTGCTGAGCAGAGAGCCCAATGGAGTTTGATCCCAGGACCCTGAGATCATGACCTGAGCCGAAGGCAGAGGCTTTAACCCACTGAGCCACCCAGGCACCCCAAAATCCTGTATTTTAAAACTCTCCTGGGGCGGCTGGGTGGCTCAGTGGGTTAAAGCCTCTGCCTTCGGCTCAGGTCATGATCTCAGAGTCCTGGGATGGAGCCCCGCATCGGGCTCTCTGCTCAGCAGGGAACCTGCTTGCCCCTCTCTCTCTGCCTGCCTCTCTGCCTACTTGTGATCTCTCTCTCTGTCAAATAAATAAAATAAAATAAAAATGAAAGAAAACCTTAAAAAAAAACAAGCTCTCCTAATATGAACTGTCTTTTCTTTCCTGCTAAGGAAAACAGATATTATTTTTATCCTGATTCTAACACAGACAACTAAAGGCACTATGATACAGAAATTCTCACCTTGCCATTTACTAGCCATATAACTTAGATAACTTGGGGCAGGTTAGGTGTGTGTACGTGCATGTGTGCATATGCCTAAGGTTTCTTCCTATATAACAGAGCTAGTAATAGAACCTACCTCGCAGGGTTATCAGGCGGATTCAGTGAGTTAATGTGAAACTTCAGAGTATTGCCTGGCACACAGTAAGAGCATAGTCAATGTAGGCTTCTACTAGGCATTATGGACCCACTGGAGTACCATATGTGGTATTTAATCTAAAGATGACACTGCAGGCTCTTGTTCCCGAAATTGATTTGATAAATCAATAGTAGCCAATACAATAAAACAGATTTTTCTCTTTTTAAAATTTTTATTGAAATTCAATTCGCCAATATATAGTACATCATTAGTTTCAGATGTAGCGTTCCATAATTTATCAGTTGCGTATAAGACCCAGTGCTCATCATCTCACGTGCCCTCCTTAAAACAGATCTCTTAAGCAGAGATTCTGTAATTTAAAAATGCAGTTGGAATAAACAATAACTATTTTCGGAGAAAACTCGTTTCAACAGCAGGTTCCAGTATCAGGTCTATCTTCTGTTGGATACATGACCTCAGGCAAGTCATTTAGATTTAGAAAATCGTAGACATTTGAAAAGAGTATTTGAAGCCAATAAATTTGAACTAATTATAATTAGAGAAATTGAAATCAGAAATCACATAGATAATTGGTGGCAAAATTTGAACTCTCTCTGCAGTGCTATTCAATATAACTGCATTAATGCAGTCAGCAAATATTTATTAGCAACCACTCTAAGCCAGTCAATCAATGTCAACATCTATAAAATGAGACTGGATAGACACGTTAGGTACTGAACTTTTGAACTCTAAAATCCTCTTTCTTTGCGAAGCAAAATTAAGAATCATTCTAACCGCTTGACTGATTCATTAAGTTTTTATGAAATGTGAATTAAACTTTGAGACTATTTCCTTAAGGAATTGAGAATTCAGAACCCCTGGTAGATACCAGCGCTTGGGGGAAATAAGGTAATTTCTCTGAACTTCAGTTTTCATCTGAAGAGTGGGAATATCTAGCAGGGCTGTGCTACATGAAATAGCCGGTGTGACTTGGCATCACAAATTCCAGCTGCTCACCATTCCCAGGCTTGGAAGCTGGCAGGCATATAGAAATGTGAACATCAAGTTTTATCACATGACCCCACATGACTCCAGAGTTTGTGAGGCTGAGTTTGTGAGGCAGTAGCTTCTCAGCAATCAAAAGTTTCTTTCTACAAACTACACTGTAACATTACCGTTACTTTTCCTTCTTTATACAAGATATAATCACTTGATTTTTGGCTGAGGAAATTGAGAGACTGAAGCATTAACACCTAGCTCATTGCCGATTAGGAGGTACAACCTAGTTTTCTTCTGAATTCTACTTTCTGATTTTAAGTGAACGAGTAAATGACATTGACTAAGTACTATCTTATGCACTATTAGGTGATTTAACCCATCGTCTTATCCTCCATACCCTTTTATACTTTTAAAGTTACATGATGCCTTCCGTATTAATATTGTCATGTCTTTCTTGAAAGTTTTTCACTATGAAATGTCCGTATTAATCTCTAGCAATAATTCTTGATGTAAAATCGGTCTTATCTGACATTAATATAACTAGAGAAGCTTTTTTGTTGTTTTGGGGTTTACGTTATATAACTTCACCCTTTTACTTCTAACCTTTCTATTTCCTAATGTTTTAGCGGAGTCTTATATGGTGAGGTTTTAAAAAAAATCTATTTCTTTTTCTATTTTTAAAAATCTAATAATCTTAGATTTGGAATCTTAGCAATTGGTCTAATTGTATCTAATGTGATTACTGATAAATTGGATTCATAACTACCATCATGCTATTTGCTTTTTATTTGATCCTTATGTTTTGAGTTCTTCTGTCTCTCTGACTTTTTTGGAATCTTCATTTTTCCTTTTGACTTTCTTTTCTTTGCTAATGGGTTCTTTTGAGGTGTTTTTACTTTTTTCTCTGCTAGATATCTTGATGTTATTAATTCTAATATTACTTTGTCAGCGAATATGTTCCATGTGATTTGAAACCCTTGAAATATACTGAGACATGTGTTATAGCCCAGCATAAAACCTATTTTAGTGAATATTGCCTGTGCAGTGGGGAACAAAAAGTGTACTCTTTGACTGTTGGATGCAGTTTTCTGAACATTTCAATTAGATAAAGTTAGTTGACTGTAGTTTTCAAATGTCTTATATATTTGTTTTCTTTTTCCTGACTTGTTCTTTTATTATTATTATTTATTAGAGAGAGAGAGTACAAGCAGGGGGTAGTGGAAGGCAGAGGTAGAGGGAGAAGCAGGCTCCCCGCTGAGCAGGGAGCCCGATGCAGTGCTCCATCTGGGGCTTGATCCCAGGACTCTGGGACTCTGGGATCGTGACCTGAGCTGAAGGTGACTAAGCCACCCAGGTGCCCCTTCTTAACTTGTTCTATCAGTCACTGAAAGAGGTATTAAAATCCTTAACTTTGGTTATTGATTTGTCTACTTCTCCCTTGAATTCTGCCAAATTTTGCTTATTGCATTTAAAGCTCTGAGGGTATACAACACTTAGAAGTGTATCTTCTTGATAAATTGATGATTTTGTCATTATAAAATGTCCCTTTTAATTTTTTTTTACTTTGAAGTCTACCTTAATATAGCCAGTTCAACATTTCTTCTTGGTGTTTATATCCTTTGTCTTTTTTCAACTTGGTAGTGTCTTTAATCCATTTCTTATAAACAATACATAGTTACAGCTTTCTTTGTTAAAACTTTGACAATCTCTTCCTTTTCATTTAGTGTCCAGTCCATTTGTGACACACTTTGGGGTCCTTAAATTCATCATTTCAAAATGTATTCATTTCAAAATCCAACTATCTAAGGAAGACTGAAAGACATGTATTTTACTTAGGGGAAATTAAGCTCTCCTAAAGATAGGTTGGTGGCTATGGCAGGGTAAACGGAGAGGCAACCAGCCCAGTGTTCCCTTTGTAGGTAGAGGCAGGAGGGATTGCTTTAGCTCAAGAGGTCCACATGCTGACAAAATAACAACTTCTCCTGTACAAATCCTCAGCAGCTGCTGAATGTTGGCCATCAAAATGACTTACATGTAAGTGTTGAGAGTGGTTCTTAGAGCTCTTGTCATAAAACTGGAGCAGGGCCTAGTCATAGAGAGGTATATGTTGTCACCCAAAGACCTGGTCATACCTCTACCATAAGGTAAAACAGATTAAACAGACTATGGCAACATAATGGGGCTCTCAGTTTCTATATTCACAACAGCTAGTGTGAAGATCCAAGTAGAATACAATCACTGCTACACTTTTTGAAATTCTGTGTAAACTGTAATATTCTGTCAATGTTAATGATATTTGAAGTGCCCTGATAAAACAATGGTAGCTGTATTATGTGTAAAACATATTAAATAAGTTCTGCAAACTTGTAGTTTTCGTTAAGTTTATTTTCATTATTCCTTTTTTTTCCTATGGATGAACTTAAAAATAATTTTGTTTCTTAATTAAGATGCTATGCATGAAGATCCTGAATAATTTAAGACAATTGTTCTTTTAAATGGTTGTTAATTACACTCTCCTGGCATAGTTACTGCATTATTACTACACTTACAAAAAATACGCTGTGCTATTTGGACTCGAAAATATTTCTGACATTTTAATGAACACACCATTTAGTTATATTTTACCAAGTTTTTCAGTGAACCACAAAGGATTAAGAAATGCCATTCAAAGGCTGTAGATAATTAAACTGACTGAATATAAGACGCTTCATATGGAAGTGAAAATTATGTATGAATTTTGTTGAGCTGGAAATGTGTTTCACTAAATGACTTTAGATTTGTTAATTTTAAGTACAAGATGAAGGGTATCAAGGGGATACCTTGTCTTCACCTCAATTTGTTTCATTTGCATAAGCTATTTTATCTTTTGACACCCCTTTTGATTTTTCATTTTGGCCCTTGAATAAATTAAGGATTATTTAAAATAAATAAATGTCAACTTTGAAATACTGTTAAATATACTCATTATAATACACTTGATGGGGAATTGGTGCAAATCAGTCACAAAAGAACTCATGAATCATACTTCCAGTCAAATTTTAATAGAAATAAACCTTAGATAAATATGGTTTTCAGATAAGACAAGGGAAGAATTTTTATCAGTTCCAAAATAATGATTTTACTTGCTTATCTACAGAGTTGACCATTCTCCACAGAACCACACTCTATGCTCTTCTAAGTACCTCTGGTTATAATTATATTAATGTCTTCCTATATGTACAAATTTGATTATTGTTCTATTTTCATGGATCATTAAATTTTTCTATTCCAGCAGAGATCCCTGCAGTCCGGTTCCTGAGGGACCTCTGCTTGTTATTTTCTGTTTCAATTGTGTGCATTTTGTATTTACTATTAAAGATTTGAATAATGACACATTCTCCAAGTGGCTGTAGTTTTGATTATGATAAACCTCTCTGGAGAATTCTGTGAGCTTTCACATCTGGTGGAAAACTCCAATGAGAACATCTCTAATGAGGAGTTCCTGGAACAAGAAATTACAGATTATCTGTTTTTCAGAAGACATGACAAGCTAGTAACTGCCTTTCTTTGTATAAAAAAGTCAACTTCTCCATTTAGTAAGTGAAGATTTTCTAACCAATGCATTGTTTTATCTAAGTTAATTGATCAAATATTTTAGTTATGTTAGCTATTTTTGTCTCTAAAGTATTATGACATAAAAATTGTTTCATAATGCATATATTACTAACCATGATCACGTATGCTTTTATTATAAAGTATGCTATCTATTTTATAATACCATAGTTAAAATATTTTTACACTAAAACTCTTATCAAACTTCTAAGTCCTCTATTCGAAGGAAATAAAATTCTGAGAATTTATGAAATTTTATCAAAGTAGTTGGTTAAAAGAAAAAAGTCTTTTATATTATAATTCCATAAAAAATATTTTCTAGTTGGGGTTCTGGGTGGCTCAGTCAGTTAAGCATCTGCCTTCAGCTCAGGTCATGATCCCAGAGTGCTGGGATCAAGCCTCACATCAGGTTCCCTGTGAGCCTACTTCTCCCTCTCCCTCTGCCTGCTGCTTGCTCCCCTTGCTTGTGCTCTCTCTGTCAAATAAATAAAATATTTAAAAAAATATTTACTAGCTATCGCTTTTGGCGAGAGGTTAATAGTCTAATTTGTGGAAGAAAAAAAAGAATGATGAGTGTATGTTTTTCAGTCACAGGGGCTAATGGAGTGTTTCTTCTGAATCTGAATTTCTTTCATTGGAAAATTACTAAGAAATTATAATTATGTTAAATTCTTTAACAGTTCTTTATTTGAAACTAGAGAGGGTCTCTGATTTATGACAGCTCAATGTATAATTTTTCAACTTTAAGTTGATGTGAAATCAACGTGAATGCCATAGAAACTGTACTTTGAATTTCGAATTTTGATCTTTTCCCAGGCTTGAGATATGTGTTACATTGTTCTCTCGCGATGCTGGACAGTCCCAATCAGCTACATGATTATAATGGTAAACAACCAATACATCTACAACCATTCTGTACCCATACAACCGTTCTGTTTTTCACTTTCAGTCCAGTATTCAATAAATTACATGAGTTATTTGACACTTTATTGTAAAATAGGCTTTATGTCAGATGATTTTGCCCACTGTAGGCTAATGATGTTCAGTAGGTTAGGTGTTAAATGCAGTCTGGAGTTAAAATATTTTTAATATGGCTTTATTGGGATGTAAAGCCAGTGTAAGTTGAAGAAGACCTATATTATTCTCAGAAACCTAGAAACAAGAAAGAAACACTCTGCACTTACCATAATTAGTTAGGAAATGCTTCAATAACACTGCAAAATCTCTGTGGTTTAACATAACAAAAATTTATTCTTCCTGACAGTATGAGTCCTATGGGGGTCAGCAGGACCCACACTCAGACTGATCCAGGCTCCATGTTGCAACTACACTTATGTGACACATAAGGTCCCTTTGTCACCACTACAGAAGAGAGTCCCTGAAGAATAGCCCTTACAAATTTTACCACTTCCAGCAAGAATTTGCATGTGTCACTTCTACCCCTATTTCATTGGCCAGAAGGAGTGACATAGCTTGCTTAATGAAAAGGGTGCCAGAGAATGTGTATGGTGGGAAGGGGTTGAAAACACAATCTTTGGCAAACATCACTGACCCTGACACAGGGATATCTGTCATCACTGACACTCTGGCTATCACAATATATGAACAAAAACCAAGTCCCTGTGTGGAAAGTCATACATTATAGAAAAATAACTGAAAACTTGGGAGCAAATAATTTTCCTTGTTTCACAGAAGTCATCTGAAAAAATTAAGAAAATGGAAAAAATTATTTTATTCCTAGAAATGACATAACAACTGGTTGTCTAAGTTTCCAATGTGGCTTGCAACTGATTGGTAAAATGCGCTCCTCTTGCTTTCTTTCTTTCTTTTCTTTTTTTCTTCTTTCCTTCATGACAATATTTTGTATTTAACAGAGTACAGAGCTGTATTATATAGAGACTGCTTGAGACTGAAATAAAATGTACATAAATATATGTGGAATTTTGTACAGAAAGAGGAGCCAATTAAATGTAAATGATTGGCAAAGGGACAAGAGAAGCCCAAGAAAAGCAGGTTTTGTCCAATGTGCATTAGTTTCTTATGGCTGCTATAACAAAATACCATAATCCGGGTGGCTGAAAACAACAGAAATTTATTCTGTGACAGGTCTGGAGACCTGTCAGTATCATAGGATCAAAATCAAGGTGTTGGCAAGACTGTGCTTCCTTTGGAGGCACTAGGGGAGAATCCTACCCTGTGTGTCCTCCCAGGATGTAGTGGTTGCCTGCATTCCTTGATCATTCTGATCTTCAAGTGCAGCACCTTCAAATGTCTGTACGGTTCATCTTTATATCACCTTGTCTTCTGTATATGTGTCAAATCTCCTTCTTCCTTGGTCTTAAAGGACACTCGTAATATAGCATTTAGAGTCCACCCAGATAATCCAAGATAATTTCCCCATCTCAAGATCTGTAATTTGATCACACCTGATAATCATAGTTTTTCAGATAAGGTAACACTCACAAACTCCAGGTATTAGGCTCTGGTAGCTCTGGGTGTCATTATTCAGCCTACTATGTCATGTGAAAGCTTTCTTTTATTCATACCCTAAACCTAAAGACATCTGTCCAAACAGAGAAAGAGCCAAAGAATGTCTAAATAAAATAAGCTAGGAAGGATGCTGCTGGAGCTGCTTTTATGCTCAGGGATCTCTACACTTTTCTGTGCAGTATCATTTAAAGGGCACAGAGAAGCCTTTCAGACCAAAAGTATCAACTCCTCCTGAAGCTTGTTATCTTCACTAGAGTCACTCTTGGCAGAAAGAAAGAAAAATGAGGGTATCTATGAATGGAAAGTAAGCACTGAAAGTAACTGATGAAGAAGGTGAAGCAATATTATCTGAGTCATTATTTAATCTATGACGAGTAGTTAGAGTTCATCTGGTTCCAGACAAAAAGGAAAGAGGTATGTAAGTCATGGCAGAACTAAACGCCATGGTTTTTTAGTAATAAACTTCATAAAGTGCACCCTTACTAATAAGTAAGCAGTTCTTCTATCAAACCTACAAAAGGATGTTTTATTTATTTTTATTTTTCTAAAGATTTTATTTATTTATTTGAGAGTACATGTATGCAAGAGAGAGAAAGAGAGAGAGCATGAGGAGAAACAGGAAGAGGGGGAGAGAGAAGGAGATTCCCGTCTGTGTAGGGAGCCCAATGCAGGACTCCATCCCAGGACCCCAAGGTCATGACCCGAGCCAAAGGCAGCTGCTTAACTTACTGAGCCACTCAGGTGCTCCAGGAATGTTTTGTTTACATTTATGTTTAAATGAGGAGCTACCAAGAACTGACCTTCTAATCCTGGACATTTCCACTTGTGCTCTCCCAAGCAATCTCTTGCAGTCCTGTTGTTTCAACGACCATCTGTATGCTACTGAATATTATTTGCCTCCTCCTTTGTCACCTGTGAAGTTAGACACCTCACATCTACCTCATTGTCTACAAGTCATACCAATGAGCATGTGTTCCACAGTCACCTCAAAAAAGAGGGCTCCTTGTCTAAGTCATCTCCAACCCCAATCTCACTGCCTTGACAGCAACAGTGTTTCTCTTTCACTTCTCAGTTCAAGTTTACAGAACAGCCAATCTCGATTCTTGCCTATCCCTCATCACCCTTCTGTGTTAGACAAGGAAATCTTGCTATTTGGGTAAAAGTGTTTGATAATATAGATTAGACTATAGAAAAGCAACATACCCATGTGGCTCTATCATTTCTAATTTCAACAGCAATACTTAGCTCCTTTTCTAATGACTTTCCAAACTGATGACTCAGCCTTTTAACTCCAATGAGTAGAGTGAAATTTCTTCTCCTTCTCCTCCTTCTTCTTCTTCTTCTTCTTCTTCTTCTTCTTCTTCTTCTTCTTCTTCTTCTTCTTCTTCTTCTTCTTCTTCTTCTTCTTCTTCTCCTCCTCCTCCTCCTCCTCCTCCTCCTCCTTCTTCTTCTTCTCCTTCTTCTTCTTCTTTTAAAGATTTTATTTATTTTATTTGAAATACAGAGAGAGAGGACGAGTGTGGGGGGAGAGACAAAGGGAGAAACAGGCTCCCCACTGAGTGGGGAGCTCAACACGGGGCTCGATCCCAGATCATGACCCGAGCAGAAGGCAGATGCTTAAACGACTGAGCCACCCAGGCACCCATGGAGTGAAATTTCTATGTGAGGACTTTAACTAGAATTATGACATCAGTAAAAATATGAAAGGGATAAAGAAAGTGACTGGAGTGAAAAAGATGAAAAAGATGCCGTGATTGGTGGAACATGTGTTGTCTGTGTGTTAGACTAGGCTGCTCTCTGAGCCCAACTGCAGGGAACAAGAGTGTGCCTAATTTATATATGAGACTCCCCCAGACACTGTGAGATTGTTTTTACCACCGAAGGATTCTTGACAATTTACAACAAATTCTGCAATTCCTATGAGCTGAGTGAGATCTCATGGTATCTCTTATTTATGTCAAGATGACCTGTCCGAAGTCTTTATATTTTTTTCTCTGTCATCTTTATATGCTCTGGTCAAATAGAGGAAATAATCCCACATTATCCCTGCTCCTTTCCACTGTTGAGTCTTGGAGCAGACCAGTTGAATACACATACAACATTCACTGCACCAATTCAATGAATTATTTTATTGGTTGTCTCTTTGGACCAAGTGATAAGAACACCACTCTAAATATTTCGGCACACTGGAAGCTTGAAAGGATAAAACTGGAGTAGCATAAATATTCACAGTTATTCTTGGGTCTCTGTGGGGAGATAGATTTCCAGAACTCAAGTTATTTCCCATCCCTGTTTGTTTCTTACTCTAGATTATCTTCTGTTTTATGAGGAGGAACAAAGAACTGTTATGTCTGATGGTCTTAGAAGTTAAAACCACCAGAGAGGAAATGCTTCGCACTCATTGACTCCAGTTTAAGAAATTCCAGAAAGACTTCAAATGTGGACATTTGGGTCAATTGCCACCTTTGGTATCAGTGCCGGCTACAGGGCAGAATAGTCAGCAGTAAGTGACTCAATAATGAGGACTAATAGCACAGTCTGTGGCCACACTTGGAGAATATTTAAGGACCTATAACAATACAGAAAACACGTGGAGCTGTTAGTACTATTATTGTGCATTGATGAAGGAAGTAAATAACAGCACAAGTTACTTTGAATTTCATCACCTATGCATTTTACTGTATTAATCATAAGATTATGTATATATTTGAAAAATAGTGACATGCTTATTTGGTATTTAAATAATTCTCATGTAGTGGTGGGTTTGAGGACCCTATCAATATCTTCATGGTATTCAGATGATTAAAGGTACAGTGCTAGCTATTACTGCATCACTTGTCTTGCACTACTGATACTGACACTAGTTACTATGGAAGACCAATATTTAACTAGTATCTGAGAAGGAGAAGAAGCGCTACTAAACCTTATGGATTCATTTTAGGAGGCTGTAACAGAAATCATAATGGAGAGGAGGATCCCAAGGAAAAACAAGATAAGCTTAGCAGAGATATGAGGTCTGGGTAAAACCCAAGTGAGTATGCCACCACTGGGGATTATAAAGCAATGGGCAAGTGATAGGAAATACATGATGTCAGAGCCAGGCAAAACACAGAAGGGAAGTGGGTTAGAACAGCCTCCACAGAACAAGCAGAATGTAGAAGAAATCTTGTCTGAATGGTGAGATGCGGCTCTATTTAAGGGGAAGTCAGAAATCAAGATCAACCACTGGCATCAACTACTGGCCCTCCAGTGAGGTGGAGGGCAGACAGGCTGGTCACAGAGAACCACCCACTGAGGCACTGTACTTGAAAGGTATTTGGACTTCAGAGTCAATCACAATCATCTGCAATTACATGATTTTAAGGGAGAAGGAAAAACCTGAGCCAGAGAGGGTCACTATTTCTCTTAAATGAACTATGGGCTTAAGGGTATAAAAATTTCAGCCAAAATTTTTTGGGAAGACAAACAGAAACAGTCAGAAAGCATTTCATGGAAACTATAAGATGGGCTCTAGGTTCTGTGATGGGAAGGCTGGGAAAATGATAATGCAACATTATAATCCAACATGAGGAAAAAAAACCACAGCCGTTTCACTCCTGGTGGAAAAAGCAGAGTCCTGAGCAAATACATTTGTACTTGTGTGGTTCACTATTTGACCCTTTCTATTTCTTCTGTCCCTGGTTTGCAAACTTTCAGGGCACACTTGCTTCTTCTAAAAATTCACCCTGCAAAATACTGTCATATTTTGTCACCTCTTTATGATACTCTCTAATTGCACTCAGCTCAGGGAAATCAGTTAATCTAATCAAATATGCAAACCTCCACATTTAATTATTCTCTCCCAAATAAAGAAATTGAGTTTCAAACACACCAGATGTACCGGTGGAAAAGATGGATGTTATTAAAGAATTTTTATTCAGATTTTCCAGAGGTATGTCCAGTACAAAAAAAAAAAAATAATTGTTTTAGTATATTTTCCGCTTCTCCAAATACTTTCCTTATTTATGCATTCAACTATTCATGGAGAAAACATTATATTCAGGGCACTGGGCTAGACACTTGCCTCATTTTATTAACATCTTCTTCCCAATTCAGGTTATAATTATGTTACAAACAGATCACTTTCCGAACATAAAAGATTGCTAGAAGGTTAATTTAGCCTTCAACAAATCTACATCTAAATTCTCACATTCGCTGTGTTATTGAAATGGCCACATTGGCCACGGCAGAATGCATTACAAGAATATGAATCTGATACCCCACAATTGAGTAAATTTAACAACAAGCTTAAATACTCTAGAAGGCGAAAAAAAGAACTAGGTAGATTAGCATTGTCTATCTGATATAGACTTTTCAGACAGCTGATTCTGATATTTCTAATGCAGTAAGACATCAGATTGATAATGGTTTTCCTCTGCAAAATAATAGTCCACAAGAAATAAATTTTCATGGATCATATTCATATTTGAACAAAACTTCCCTCATTCTCTCAAACTGTTATTCACTATACTACAGGCTGTAAAGGGATTTTCATCTGCTTTATCTTCTTGGCTTTTCCTGCTGTTTTTAAATTAAAGTTTAAAGAATTAAATGAAGCAGGATGCAGGGGTTATACTAGAATGAGAAAAGATCAGGCCGCCAAATCCACTGAGATGTAATGGGTCACAGGCTGATTTTGGAATTATCATTCACAGTGGTTTTTTTTTTTTCCTAGTCTAAAGACTAAACATTAATGTATTTAAAAACTAGACAGATTATAGAGATCAGAGTTCCAGGTCAGTTTCACAGAGTAAAAGTATCTGGGAAAAAAACATGCTTTTAAAAGTATTTTGAGGTTATTTTATGCACTCTTCTGTCAATTTTGGCTATTTATGAATAATAAAATTTTTCAGTTTCTCACATATTTCGAGAATATTTGGTTCCACTTGAAATGGCAGCTTTGGGAATCTAAACAGAAGCATTCATATTTATAAAACGGAAATGTTTGAAAATATAATGTAGCTCTGCATATGATTTTGTTATATTGAACGTTCAGTTTGATAAAAATACAATACAAATAGCCTGTGGGCAGTGCTCACTGCAGGCGGGTCGGAGCGGTAGGGCGGTGAGGTGTGGGGGTCGTTGAAGAGGCTGCACCACCCTGCGTGGGTGGGCGGGGCACAACTGCAGCCAGCAGGGGGCGCCGCTAGGGGCCTTGACTGCCCACAACCCTGTCCCTGGGCTCTGCGGGCATCACTTCTGCTTTGCCCCCTTTGGGACATGCTGACCCTACTGTGGCCAGGAGGAGAGGGGTTGTGGGGAGCTGTCTGTGGAGATGGGCCCCGGACTACTGCAGTAGGTGCGGACAGTCACTGGTCGGATAGAAACAAGTGCAGAGATCAGGAGAGCAGAAATCTGCTTCTGCCATCACTGCTCCGTGTCCTATATCTTGGCAGTGAATCCACTGTGTGAGGCCGGGACAGGTGTAGGGTCTCCCTGAGGTAGCAGGAAATTAGGGGCCAGAAAGGGTGGGGGCAAGGGATGAGGTGGTAGGGACTAGTTAAAAAAATCCACTGTTGCTGCCTCCCATTTTTCTCTTCCTACCCCAGTGTTAGATCTTGCGTGTCCACAGAGCCAGCAGCACCCACATGACTATGTGCTGGTCCTCAGAGAATTAAGGCAGGTCCTCCATTGATTACCTCCATGGCCATATCCAACCTCCGAAGCCAAATGGCCACGATGGACAAGTCTCTCCTCCTCTCTGAGTCTCGGTTTCCCTAGATGCAAAGGAAGTGGGCTGGAAGTGATGCTCTTCAATCTCTAGTGTCTTGTTCATCCATTGCTGTGATACTCTCCTCTTCCTCTTCTCTTTGGCTGCTTGGATGACTCCCTGTTCCAACCATCCTGTGGTGTAACCGTCCCTCAGAACAATGTACTGTTTAAAATATAACCTATGAGAAAATACACTAGTTACTAAGCATGCTTAGATATAGCCCTGAGAAAAACATGTACTGGTGATAGGCCTCAGGGAGAGGACGATATACGTCCTTGAAGCTGAGCAGCTGGGAATGTCTGGCTCACTCAGGGCGGATCACTGCCTGCTTCGTTTTTCTGTTGTCTCCCCTTCCCCGTAGAGCACCTGTAGTTAGACAATCCTTTTGTTTGGCCTTGCTCACTCTACGTCGTGTACTACGTGACCAGACATATCTTGCCTTTCTTCTTACGTATCTACAAGACTCATGGTCAATGTGTAAACTACTCCAGCTTCTTCATTGGTTGTTACCTACTTTCTAATAAATATGAGACTGAGGAGTGTTCGGGGCGGCAGTCTTTTCTACGGTCGTCCCCTGCTCCCTTTCTCACAAACGAGCTGGCTTGTTTGTGCCTCATTCTTCTCCCGTGTGCTGTGGCTCCTTATTTCCTACAGGATAATCCTGAAATTTCCAGATGTACTGCTCTGGGTTTTTCTGATCTCTTCGGCCTCAAATTTCATCAGGCTATATCTCTTCCCCATGACCTCCCGTCTCCCAAGACCCCACTCCTTACAGCTGGTACAGCTTTAAAAAATGAAGAATGAAGTCTGTACTTAAATTCCCCATGCCTTAAAGACAGTATTTTTGCTAGGGAAATTGCTCCTTTCCTCACCCTTAAAGATTTCTCCCTGCCTCCTACCCCAGGTAGTCCTTCCCCCAAATCTCCACGGCACCTATGTAGTCACCTGCATCTAAATTCACCCTAGGCTGGATGGAAATTGTTGATATCCAAATATTGACTTCTCTGCCAGATGGGTCTCTCTGTGGGGGCAGGCCTGGGTCTCCTATCTGTGCCCTGGCCCAAAGCAAGGAAAGATGGGGAAATGGGCACTCCCATGAATAATGTCATGGTTCCTCTCCAAACACTTTCTCCAACGACAATGATTCTTAGACATCTGGGGAGACTGTTTCTTGGTCAGTGCTCCAAATGTAGGGAGGGTCTGAGCAGGAGTTCAGAATCTTTCAAGCCACTATGAGATCCTGGGCTTGAAGAAATAATCTTAAAAACCATAAATAACCAAACATTATTAGTGAGGTCCAAACCCAGTAGGGAAAGAAACTTTTTCCTCCATTCATTCACATTATGTTATTTAGAGGTTTGTTACTATAGGATCCTCTTTGTCAGCTTGGGTTGTTGTAACAAAATACCATGCACTGGCTACCTTATAAAGAACAGAAATTTATTGCTTACAGTCCTGGAGGCGGCAAGTCTGAAATTAGGGTGCCAGAACCCTTAGGTTCTGGAGAAAGCCTTCTTCCAGGGTGCAGACTGCTGATATCTTGTATCCCAGTGGGGCAGAGAACAGAGCAGTGAACTTTCTCCTGACTCTTCTAAGGGTGCCAGTCTCATCCTAAGGGTTTCACCCTTATGATCGCATCTAATTCCTATCACCTCCCAAAGACCCCACCTCCTAAGACCATCCGGTTAGGTGTTAATGTTTCAACATATGAACTGGGAAAGGGAGGGAAGACAAACCTTCAGTCCATAACAAGGACCACTGAGATAAATTTCTTCTATTAGTATATGTAGGGGGATTTTAGCTTCTAGTTTATCTCATAGTGAAATAGTAAATGCTGGACCATTGATTTCTTCTATCTCTTATATTCTCCTATATTAAAACAAAATGAGAAGACATAAAACACGTAAAGTTTTGAAAAGTTACGGTTCATAAGCTGATTACAATTATTTTATTTTAAGCACATTGTTTTCTGTGTTTGTACATGCCTTTTATGCTGCAATGGTATTATACAGAATATTATTGTATTCTGAAGTTCACTTAACATATTTTTTTGGAAACAGGAGAAAAAACATCATATTTAGTCTTAATGGTTATATAACATGTTGTTTGGCAATTTCATGAACGGTTTATGAAATGTTAAAATTTGTTTTAATTTAGTGACCACTCTTCAGATGAGCAGGCATTTTATTGAGCAGATATTGATTTATCACAAAATTTACATTCAACTTCATTAACGTTTTTTAATCAGGTAGGTCATAGGTTTGGGGGCTTCTTGTTTGCTTTTTTGGCATTATAGGATCCAAAATTTATTTTCATTCTTTAGGAATCAGAATAACACCTTATTTGTGTAGTGATTTATAATTACAGACTATTTTTGTTTATGTTTCATCAATTAAAAGAAAAGTGCTCTGAGTTAGGAAGGAAATTGATAATTGTTCTCATTCCCAATGCGAGGAAACTAAGGATCAGAGAGGTTAAGACATCTGCTCTAATTGTTAAATGCACTCTTTGCCCTCAGCTCTGGCCACTGACAACTTCAGAACAACAGGAAAAGTTCCTTGACATCTCATTACAATGGCAAAGAAAATACCCAGACCATTATACAGCATGCTCTTATCAGAGAAGTTATTTTGGAGATTGGATGGAAATAAGGGTGAGTTTCTATTTTTATTTTATCCATACTGTACTGTTTCAACAAGCATGTGTTCTTTATATAGAAGTAAAACTGTTTCTCTACAAAGTCCCCTATATGACAGAGATCACACTCTGTTTATTTCACAAACCTTGCTTTGTAGTGTATTCCTGGTCATTGACAATGCTCTTAAAACTATACCATTGTGCTCTATAGAGCACATTTTCTCTATTATGCTAATGATTCAGCTACTAAACAATCATTTATTGCTCATCAACAGTGTACACAATAAGGTGCTAGGTACCACTGAAGGTCGTATTGAGTTCGTATATTTTAAATGGCACTCAGAACTTCCTGTAGAAAAATACAAAGACTTTAACACATCTATATGACATGACTGACCAAATTAAGGTGCACTGACATCTCAGCTTTATCCCATTGATTTCCTGAGCACGGCTGCATAAGGAATTAAATCCCTACCAGATTCAATATTGTCGTAATGCAACTATTCTATCTCGGGAAAAGAAAAATGAAACTAAGATCATTAAGATTTATGGACATTGTTATCATGTAATGCCTATTGGACTTAAGAAGAATAAAACATTTTCACATCTCCTCATAACTAATTATTCCTGTAACATAAATACATATTCATGTATTTGGAAACATTAAAATTAATGAAATAGCTCTAATTAAAATGACATGTATGTGTTTTAATAGGTTCAAGTAGAATGAATTGGGATGTAAGCAAGTTTTGTTTTATTTCCTCTCCTTGTATTCTTCTTCTCTCCATCCCTATGTAGACACAGTATTGAATTATAGAATCTAAGATTCGAGAGAACTCTCATAGGCCTAATTTCCTCAGGTTACTAATGAGAAAACTGAGGGTTGGCAAAGTGAATTGGTGCCCTGGATCATATGAGACAATTTCAACACTAATCTCTGTAACCTTCTTTCCCTCTGTTCACCCACAACTAGACAGCCCCTAAGGTGTTGACAAGGAAAGTTCGAGTTGAAACTCACATATTCTTTAAATAAGGCAACCTGAACACAATTCATGTTTTGAGGGAGCTGTATTCACTGTTCACACATATCGATTTTTAGTTTACTAAAATGTTTCAATTTCTTTACATGTGCTGCTTTTAAAGGAACTAATGTCTACTTTGCTTGAGTGTACATCATGTGTGCAAATGTTTGTACAGGTAAGTGCACATACAAATGTGTTTTTAATCTGAATTCAGTGAGTTCATCAAATCCTTATTAAAAGCACTGTGCTGGATATCAAAGATACAGAGATGAATACCACTTGGTGGTGGAGACATCCAGAAGATAATTTACTAGACATGCTTAATACTGTGATAGACGTTTGTTTAGATAGCAACAAGAGTACACCCAACCCAGTCTGAAACAGTCTTGGATGGTGGTCAATTTACAGCCTTTTAAGGAAATGATGTAAAACATATGTGGGCTCTCAATGGATGAGTCTGGGAATAAAGAAAGGGAAGAATAAAAGCGATCATGTAAGCACAGCTCACACAACTTGATGTTTGTGCAGAGCTACATAGATCTTACACTGGTAGAGTGTGAAGTTCAGTTTAGAAAGTGGTATAGGAATAAAGTTAAAGAGCAAGGCAGTAAGAGGATATGAAGGACCAGAGAGTCTGGACCTTATTCTTTAACTTATGGCAACCACTGAAGTGTTTTAAGCAAGAGTAAAGATGGTCAGTGTATGATTTTCCATAGCCGCGGTGAGAAGATGGGTTTGTGGGCATAAGATTAGTAGAATGGGGAACTGATGAAAATTTTACCTCATTCCAAGAAATAGATAGTAGGTAAGTGAATCGTGCATGTTTTTTGAGGGAGGGAAGTATTGATATATATTAAGTTGGTGAAATCAACAGGATTTGCTGGTTAGTGAGGGAGTGGGGAGTGTCAAGGCTCACCATTGGTTTCTTTTTTTTTTAATTTAATTTTATTTTTTCAGTGTTCCAATATTCATTGTTCATGCACCACACCCAGTGCTCCATGCAATACGTGCCCTCCTCAATACCCACCACCAGGCTCGCCCAACCCCCCACCACCCTCCCCTCCAAAACCCTCGGTTTGTTTCTCAGAGTCCACAGTCTCTCATGTTTTGTCTCCCCCTCCAATTTCCCCCAATTCACCCTTCTTTCGGTTTCTAATTCAGTAGATGGTGCTGACACCATATGAACTACGGACTAGAAGATTAGGTGTAGAAGGAAGGACGATGGATTCATGTGCTTGTAAAATAGCCAGGTGGACATATGCAACAAGCATTTGGAAATAAAAGTTAACAAAAGATGTAAGGCCAGAGATAACATTTGAGTGATACCAGCATATATAAGAGCTTGAGATACTCCTGGGAGAAGTTGTAGGGTGAGAACAAAATAGGGGTCAAAAAGAGTCTATAAAACATCAACATTGAAGAGCAGAGAAAGGGGGTCCGACTCAAAATGTGTAGTAGTCAGTGAGACAGGAGAGAACCATCAGTGTGTAGTTTTAAGGAGAAAGTAATCTATGGTGGCAAATGCAGCAGAAAGGTCCGATAAGCTAAGGACCAAAAGGTGTCCTTTGGATTAGGCTTTTGTAATATTTATACATTTTTCTAAACTACCATAGTATTTTTTTTTTTCTTTTCTCATTCTCTCATGAATACAATACATGAATCTCCTAAGAAATTCTTCATTCAAAACACTGAAGAGAATGAATAGCTAGCCAGGCCCAAGGAGAGAGTCTGAGGCTGAACTTTCTGTACCCACCAACCACCTATGAATATTAAACACTCAAAATGCTGTTAGTCCAAATTGAGATGTACTATAATTGTGAAATTTAGACTGGATTTCAGACACTTAGTATAAAAATGTAAAACATCTCAATAATTTACAAGTTCAAATCCCAGTATTTTGAATATACTGGGTTACATAAAATGTATTAGTAAGTTTAATTTCATTTGTTTATTTTAACTTTCCTTGTGTGACCACTAAAAAATGTGAAATTATCTGTGCAGTTTGCATTTGTGGCTGACATTATATTTCTCTTAGATGATGTTACTCTAGGCTGTGCTTCTTTCCCAGAGCAGCCACATTTTTTCTGTGAATCTTACATAACCACTCAGCCCGGTTCAATGCTCCTTTATCCCAACTTCAGCAGACTCAATCACCAGCGTTCTTTCACTTAACTTAAAAGCCTTTGGTTTGCTAATTACAGTTATAGTGTGGTTACGTAGATGCTATATTACTGTCAATAATACAGATAGTTCTTGTTCTCTAATTATTTCATATTGTCATATTGTAGTTCCCCTTTTAGGTTTTGCAGATATAGTTACAATAATATAAAGTCCTTAAATCCATAGACTGAAATAATAGGATCTGGTAAAGGCAACCTATTTCTGTCTACCAACACTAAAATAAATCTAGGATAGAATTTTCTGGGCAGCCCTATACATGTACTCTGACTTATAACATTGTAACTACTGAATCAGGATGATTATTGTTTTTATTAACTTCTCAACATAGGATATACTTTTAAGTTGTATAAAACTTAATAACATTAACTAAATTAAACGGTTGAAGTGTTTGCCTAATTAGTTTCATATGTCCCAAACACATTAAATTAGCAGAAATATAGACCTTTTCCATTATATACTTGGAATTTTTCTATTTCTGCCTTTGAAATATAAATGCATAATTACTCTCTAAAAAATAACCAGGTACTCCAAAATTTTTTGTACATGATGTATTTCACTGTCAGAGTCAAAACAACATGAATTTAAATATTACTCTCAAATTACAGTAAATAATTAATTCAACAAATGCTATTAGTCAATACATTATTCAGTATTTTCTTCATAAGTAAGACATTTCATTACTATAATTTAGTACTAATTATAAAAAATTATTTAAGAGGAAAAAAGCTATATCAAAGAAAAGGATTAGCAGTTCCTTATTAGGCATAGATGATGATCTATTAAACGTACAATATATTCATTTATACTAGTCGGTAATGAAATTTCAATTTAGAACAATTATAATTTGTTCCCGGTGTGAATTTAAATCTGATCAAACTAATAAAAGAATGTATTCTTACTATAACAGTGGTGACTAGCCAATGTTATTTTATCTATCTATCATCTATTGACTTGATATTAAAATAAATTGACTCAGATTATTTACTGAATTTGACTCTTTTTTTACTTGCAGAGCCACTATTTTCCACAAATAAGAAAGCATTTATTCTTTTTTCCCATTCTATCTTCTATATCACTCTCCATGTATTTATGTACAAATGAAGAAGCAATAACACTTTAGCATGCATATATCACTTAGTTTGTGCTATATTTCTTCCTTATATATAATTTGCATGAGCAGGATTAGACCAAATATAAAGATAAGTTTGCTTACAACCTGGTTTGCCACCACTCCCTCCAGCTGAACTGGACAAAACACTATGAAACATGCCCAGGAAGAATGGTGTATGTTTGTGAATCTTTGGTGCAGAGCTATGATATATCCCTCCCATGAATTTTCCTTAATCCTTGTAGAAGTCGACCTGGCCCACACAGCCATATAACATGGTCAGCAAGAAATCTTACCTCTTGTTTGACATGACCTCTCATTACTTGACACTATCAGTCAACATAGTAAGCATTTCAGCCAAAATAATTTGGTGTCATACAGATAAAAAGATCAGGATAATTTACTTCTATAGACTGAATATATTGGCAATCTTGGATCAAAGAAATCAAATAAGATCCAAAGATATATTAAAAATAAAACAGAGGTAGGAAGAGTTAAGATGGTGGAGTAGTAGGGGGACCCTGAGCTTGCCTCATTCCTCAATCAGCTAGATCAACATCATGTCATTTTGAACAAAGGAAACTGATCTGAGGATTAAGAAAATAATCTGCACAATTGGGAAGAGAGAATGTGGCAGATGAGAGGTTCGGAGCCCTGAACTGGGGGAGAGAGAAACTGGTACTGGTGTGAAAACAACACATAGATAAATAAAACAGAATAGTGTCCAAAAATAAACTCATACATACATGGTCTATTAATCTATGACAAAGGTGGCAAGAATATACAATGGGGAAAAGGCAGTCTCTTCTAAAAATGGTGTGGAAAAAACTGGAGAGGTACATGCAAAAGAATGAAACTGGATCCCTCTCTTACACCTTATACAAAAATAAATTAAAAATGGATTCAAGACTTGAATGTAAGAGTTGAAACCATAATACTACTAGAAGAAAACATAAGCAGTAAACTCTTTGACATTGGTCTAGAAAGTTTTTTGAACCAGTATCTGCAGACAATGACAACAGAAGCTAAATTAAACAAATGAGATTAAATCAAACTATAAATTTTTCCACAGTGAAGGAAACCATCAACAAAATGATAAGGCAACAAAATGATAAGGCAACCTAATTTGTATGATTTGCAAATCATACAAATATTGAGTAAATACCCCAAATACCTAAAGAGGTTCCATAACTTACTATAGGACTTGAATACACATGAAGATGGCCAACAGGTCCGTGAAAAGATGCTCATCAGGGAAATGCAAATCAAAACCCACAATGAGGTATCATCTCAAACCTGTTAGATTGGTTATTATCAAAAAGACAAGAAATAACAAGTGTTGGTGGGATGTGGAGAAAAGTGAAACCACATACACTGTTGGTGGGAATGAAAATTTGGGCAGCCACTATGGAAATAGTATGGAGGTTCCTTAAAATAAAACTGCCATAAGATTCAGAAATTTCAGTTCCGGGTATTGACCCAAAGTAAATAAAAACACCAATTCGAAAATATATACATCCAACTTTATGTTCATACTAGCATTTTTTACAATAACCAAGATATGGAAGCAATCTATGTCTATCAATAGATAAAGAAAAAAAAGACGTGATATGGGGTACTTCTGTGGCTCAGTCCATTAGGTATCTGCCTTTGACTCATGTCATGATCCCAGGGTTCTTGGAATGAGTCCTGTATCAGGCTCCTTGCTCAGCGGGGAATTTGCTTTTCCCTCTCCATCTGCCCCTCCCCCCTGCTTGCACACACACACACACACACACAGACACACACACACACACACACACACACTCTCTCTCTCCCTCTCTCTCTCTCTTTCTTTCTCTCTCTCCTTTTCACTTTCTCAAATAAATAAATAAAATCTTAAAAAAAAAGATGTGATATATATATACAATGAACTCAGCCATAATGAAGAATGAAATATTGCCATTTGCAACATCTAGAATGGACCTAGAGGGTTTGCGCTCAGTGAAATAAGTACCATAGGATTTCCCTTATATATGAAATCTAAAAAAACAAAACAAATGAACAAACAAAACAAAACAGAAACAGATTCATAGGTATAGGAGACAAAGTGGTGGTTACCAGAGTGGGGAGGGAGTGGAAGGTAGGCAAAATAGGTAAAGATGATAAAAGGTACAAACTTCTAGCTATGAAATAAGTCACGGGGATGTAATGTACAGCATAGGAAATATAGTCAATATTTTGTATGGTGAAAGATGATAACTAAACTTATGTGGATCATTTTATAATATTTATAGAGATCAAATTACTATAATATATACCTGAAACTAATAAGATATTATTGAGCAGAGATGGGATTACTGGCCTTCTGGTTGAGTCCTGCAACCTCAGAAGTGGGTAGGGGTGGATGGGAAGAGATCCCCCACCTCTCTAAAGCCATCGCAGTACACATGTGGCCATGTACACACTCACCGGCACAAAATAGCTCCATAGCAGCTCGCTGTCAATCATCCAGGGACCTCATATGAGGGCCTATCCTTTACTCACCTGATGTTTTGGAGGCTCAGGTGCTCTGACCTTTGAACGTGACAAGTATGCCTCACTTTGAGGGAGGAGTAAAAGAATGTTAGTGAGCAAGGGGAAGTGGGAAAAAGATCCTGACCAAGTCCAGGGTATAAATCTGCTTAACATCTCTGCTTGTGATTTCTCATGGATTGTACAGGATCTGGCTAACAATTTAAAATTAGTGTATGTTTTGGAATAGCCACCAGAGTGAGTTTAAGCCTAATGCTGCCACTTAAAACCACATAGTTCCCTTACACCACACACACACATAAATTCAAAATGGATGAAAGACCTCAATATGAGACAGGAATCCATGAAAATCCTAGAGGAGAACATAGGCAGTAACCTTTTCAACATCGGCCACAGTAACTTCTTTCAAGACACGTCTCCAGAGTTAAGAGAAACAAAAGCAAAGATGAACTGTTCAGACTTCATCAAGATAAAAAGCTTCTGCACAGCAAAGGAACCAGTCAACAAAACTAAGAGGCAGCCCAAGGAATGGGAGAAGATATTTGCAAATGACATTACAGATAAAAGGCTGATATCCAATATCTATAAAGAACTTCTCAAGCTCAACACTCAAAAACCAAATAACTCAGCTAAAAAAATGGGCAGAAGACATGAACAGACACTTCTCCAAAGAAGACATACAAATGGCTGGCTAACGGACACATGAAAATATGCTCAACATCACTAGGCATCAGGGAAATACAAATCAAAACTACAATGAGATACCATCTTATACCAGTTAGAATGGCAAAAATTCACAAGATAAGAAACAACAAATGTTGGTGAGGATGTGGAGAAAGGGGAACCCTCTTACACTGTTGGTAGGAATGCAAGCTGGTATAGCCACTCTGGAAAATAGTATGGAGGTTCCTCAAGATGTTAAGAATAGACCTACCCTATAATCCAGCAATTGCTCTACTAGGTATTTACTCCAAAGGTATAGATGTAGTGAAAGGAAGGGCCACATATACCCCAATGTTCATAGCAGCAATGTCCACAATAGCCAAATTGTGGAAGGAGCCAAGATGTCCTTCAACTGATTAATGAATAAAGAAGATGTGGTTCATATATACAATAGAATATTACTCAGCCATCAGAAAATATGAATACCCACCATTTGCATCAACATGGGTGGAACTGGAGGGGATTATGCTAAGTGAAGTAAGTCAAGCAGAAAAAGACAATTATCTTATGGTTTCATTTATATGTGGAACATAAGCAATAGCACAGAGGACCATAGGGGACGGAGGGAAATCCGAAGGGGGAGAAATCGGGAAGGGAGATGGACCATGAAAGACTATGGACCCTGGGAAACAAACTGAGGGTATGGGGGGGAGGGGTGAGGGTGGGGTAACCAGGTGATGTGTATTAAGGAGGCACATACTGTGATGAGCCCAGGGTGTTATACCTAACTAATGAATCTTTAAACACTACATCAAAAACTAATGATGTGCTGTACAGTGGCTAACCAAACATAATAAGAATAAATAAATAAAAATAAATAAATAAATAAAGTGTTTCTTAGAGATAAAAAAAAAACCCATAGTTAGCTTCCTCCACCCAGAAAATAATAAATAATGTTAAATCAAAACATTTTTAAAAAGATTTTATTTATTTGACAGAGAGAGACAGTGAGAGAGGGAACAGAAGCAGGAGGAGTGGGAGAGGGAGAAGCAGGCTTCCCGCTGATCAAGAAGCCTGATGCGGGGTTTGATCCAAGGACCCTGGGATAACAACCTGAGGCAAAGGCAGATGCTTAACGACTGAGCCACCCAGGCATCCCAACTCACAACATTTTTACTCAAGAAATGGCTTCCTGTTTTTAGTTTCTGATATGTGGGCTGAGAACAGAACTCATCTCCTTCCACCAACAATATAAATGGATGGATTGCAACTTTTGGTTTCACATACCAAGTTTAAGCTGTTGTTTCCCTTTTTAAGATCACATTTTGTATGAAATGTGATTGACCTCAGCTGTATAAAATATGAATATGGACTATATAATCATATTTCTGCCTCATAGCTCATAGCTCCTTACTCCATAGTAAAGCCCAACATACATGCCTTATTCAAATCTCTTCTTGAAACCTGAATGTGGATCTCTCTATTATTTTTTCCATTGTTTTTAAGAGAACAAGTGAATCAAAAATCCGTTGTGATTCCCTCCTCCTTGTCAGAGTCCCCAGTGTCAAAGCGTTCTATGGTGACTTCAAGAAGTCAGCCCTGCTAGTGCCCCTCATGACACAGGGGAAGGCTGGCCACCAGTCCCTCAAACCCTGAGGAAGTGAAGAAGGAAAAGCCCATGGCACTGCTGGACCTTAGTCCCAGGTCCCATGGGAGGAGCAGCCGTGTCCTGACCTACAGGCCCCTGCATCCTATGGACCCTGAAAAGCTCTAGGAAGTGTCTGGGGATGGTGTTTTTCTCAAACAAATCCAAATGACACAGCACATGTATGGTCTGGTCCACATGGAGCATGTTCTTACCTTTGGAAGTGGCACCACCTCTTTATTCTGCAGAAACCAGAGGAAGAAAGAGACGGGATCCAAGTGAGTAGTAAGGCAATTGAAGAAACTGGTCAAGCAGCAACAAAGGATGTTCTCTCTCCGCAGGGTAAAATTAGATTCAACCAAAAAACAACTGATGGTTGAAGCCATTGGCTCAAAAAAGAGAAAGGAAGCAATGATAGTGTTCAGTGGAAGCTTGTTGGATCCTATATACTTAGAGATTTCTGAGTCAGGAGGCAGATTTTTGGAGAAAAAAAGCCAAAGACTGGGAAGACAAAGATTTTTATGGTAATGATGATGACAGATTCCTTGATCCGACTGATCTGGTTGAGAAGATCTGAAGCAACGAAGACGGCTGGAACATTGACAAGAGCCCAGAGACCTTTTAGTCACTGTTTCCCCAGTTAAATGATAGTGAAAGGGAACTCTCTGAAATCTCTGAGAGTTTAAAACCTCAAACAAAGCTCTAGCAGAGTCACCATCTCCAGATATTTTAGATGCTTTCACGTCAGAAACAAAATCAAAGAGTGTGTTAGATGGCATGTCATGGAAGAAACTACTTGAGAACTTGGAACTGAGGAAACAAGGACAGACTTAAAGGGTTGATAAAATCTGTAAAGCCCACAGAGATACCAGAACTAAAAAAGACTGGAAATCACATTAGAAATGTAGGGGGGAAAAAGGCTAAAAGCTTATATTGATTCTCTCTGGTACCATGAAAAAAGGAAACAAATCCAAATAAAAAACCAGAACAGTAGGGCAATTATCCCCCCACCCCAAGCACTCAGTACACGCTCTGACTCTAAGATTGAAAGATGAGCCTAATGTGGAGCAAGAAGAGGCTGTGGAGGAGGAAGAGAAGGACACAAAGGAGGGTGAAAAGAAAAAATGATGGGTGGAAGAAGTGGGCTATTGCAGAAGTTAGAGCCAGAAGAAGCAGTACGGAAAGGATTATTCTCACATGCTCTAAAGAAACAAAAACCCATGAAAACAAGTCTTAGCCAGATGGAACAGAATAATTGTCAATAAAAGATTAACAAAATAACTTCATCATTCAAGGAAACCCCAGCATCAAAGAATAAATTTGAGAAAAACAGAAGAGTGGAAGAAAAAGAAAGCTACCAGTCCAAGAAAACATCCACCAAA
>CM052893.1:44819138-45028330 GCA_028534135.1 Potos flavus | reverse complement strand
TGTATCTAGACTGAGTTCCACCTATGTTTCTGCAGCTAAAGCAGTATTTTATTTGTTTTAAATTTGAATGTTTATAAATGGAGCAGATGCTACCTGCTTCAGCATGTTTCAAAATTTGAAAATACCCACAGTAAGAGAAATATTTTAATTGTTATCCAGACTATTCTCTCTCCCTCCCTGCTCCCCACCAACCCCATCACTCACATACATGCACATGCACACAAATACAAAACAATCCTTACCCTTACTACGTAAGGGTATGTGTTCTGATTTTTATTCTATTTATGAGATGTGTTCTGATCTTTCTATTCTATTCTATCCTATTCTATTCTTTCATTTTGAAAGTGCTGACTATGTCCCACTGAATTCAAATCGGTGACTGAAAAGCATGCCCTACTCTCTTACTCTGCGCAAACACCTTTCATCATCCTTGGCATTACAACTTTTCATTGCCTACCTTCAAATACCTCTGCACTTATGATTATTTAACTGAAGAAGGAAAATTTCTTCTAAAGTCAGAAAAGGAAATTCTCAGAAACTAACCAGCTGGCCAAACGAGTGAGACTATAACAATGTCAGTAGGGGAGCAGCATTTTATGTCCAGAAAGGCTTCCCTAAATAATGTGCATATTACTATTTATAGTTAAATACCAGGATAGCCAGTGAACCTTGAGAATCAGAGAGCATGCTTTTGGCTGCTAGGATAGGAAACCCAAACAAAAGCTGCGTTAAATAGTAAAGGTATATATTAAAAACAAATTGGCTTAAGACAGCCCTGCTACTCTTCATTGCTACTTGAAAAATAACCAACCCTGGCATAACTAAGAAAGTAGAAGATTGTTTGTTGTTGTTGCTTTGTTTTTGTTGTTTGTTTTGTTCTGTTCTAACAGAATGAGTACATTCTAAAGTATATGAAAATATTACTTCTGAAATCAGTTTTAGTGAGTACAACATTGAATAATTTCCTTGAAAGAAATGAATTGGAGAAGTTCCTTAAAGGACAATTAATTGACACACTCACATCATAGAGAGTTTGAAGCAGTAAAAAAAGGGAATTACAAGACTTTTTTACTGAGGTTGCCTGAACTCAACCTTGTAATTGTATGCCCTGGATTAAATCACAGAACATTTAATATATCAGCATATATCTAAAATATACAGAGCCAAAGTGAGGAAAAAGTTTACAAATGTATGGCTTTTTTTTTTTTGAAACAATATGTGACGTTAAAGCCTTAATATTGCAAATTCATCTTCATGCAAGAATTAAAGTATGTGGATGTTCAGGAATGATGGCCATGGAAGGATTTTGTTGTGGAAATATTCAAGGCACCCTCGGGCATGACAATTTTAATTCAATAGGCTATATAAATGGAATCACCCTTCTATATATCTTTCTTGCTTGTTTTATTTTATTTGTAACAGAAAGATAATTCTATGACAGTGGACCTGTGTGGGAGGCACAGAATAAGGGAATGAAAAAAAGATTGAAAAAGGAGAAATTCTTATTTGAATAGGCAGTGGCACATGCTAGAAAGTTGCTGAAACCAACAAAAAGGTGTGTTTAAGATTAATATTTTTCATGATCACATTTAACTGATACTATCAAGATTGAAGAAAATCCTACTTTAAAAAATGCATTTTGCTTCTTATTAGTCTGAAAGATTTTAATGCACTCTCCCCCAATTCAGAGGAAAGACCAAAATATAAATCATATTTTCATTTATTCTTTTTTTTTTAAAGATTTTATTTATTTATTTGACAGAGAGAAAGAGACCACAAGTAGGCAGAGAGGCAGGCAGAGAAAGAGGGGGAAGCAGGCTCCCGGCTGTGCAGAGAGCCCGATGTGGGGCTCGATCCCAGGACTCTGAGATCATGACCTGAGCCAAAGGCAGAGGCTTAACCCACTGAGCCACCCAGGCGCCCCATCATTTATTCTTGATAAATAACCACATACATAGCAACCAAATATTCTAAGGTTTTGAGGCACTCCACATTTCAAATGTTCCGTCATCCCTAAAAATATTTATACACATCACTTCATATTTCCTGATTTGTGTTATTAAAATATATTCACTCTACTAAAGATAACAATATGTATGAGGGTATTGACTTTATTTTTACAAACGTGTTCTTATTTTGGATCCTTCTCATTCAAAACAAAATTTTCTTCTATCTCTTTCAGCTACATCCCTTCACCAAGAATTAAGAAGTATTGCTAACATTTGTTATAATCCGAAATGCCAAAGTTCTAATTTTAAGTCAATGCCAAGCTAAATTTCATGGTAGAATATCAAGTATTAAAGAAGTGATACATTGCGGCATTTCTGGTAAATATATTCATAATTGTATATTTTGCTTTATGTGGATTCCAACTTCAGAGAGAAAACTTTCATAACTCATGCCAATGAATTATCCAGTAAAAAACTGTGCCTACATTGAAACAAGTGAATTTTGAGAAATGAAACTCAGCATGGATTTTTCATAAAATAAAAAATGATCAAAAACCTATTTTTTGCCAAAGAGTTTGTTTTAAAGTCAAACTTAAATGTGTAAGTAGAGATGACATTTACTTGTATAGTTACTTGGTCATGCAGTGAAGGCTATATTAGAAATCAGTATTAGAAAAAGTTTTAAAAATATCCAAATTTGGGGGCACCTGGGTGGCTCAGTTGGTTAAGCGACTGCCTTCAGCTCAGGTCACGATCCTGGAGTCCCAGGATCAAGTCCCACATCAGGCTCCCTGCTCCGTAGGGAGCCTGCTTCTCCCTCTGACCTCTCTCCTCTCATGCTCTCTCTCTTTCTCTCTCTCCCTGTCTCATTAAATAAAATAAATCTTTAAAAAAAAATCCAAATTTTGTCAGTTTTGCATTTTTAATCAGATTAAGAGAAAAAGTATATAATTGGAGGAAGCAGTATAAGCAGTGTAGGTTGGCAAGCCAACTCTGAGCACATTCAGAATTGCTTTCCAATACTGGCTGCACCACTATGAACTGTGTGGTGCTGTTGAGAGTATCTTGTAAGCCATTTGTGAGGATACAAAGAATTACTGTATCTAAAATGCTTAGCACATTTAAAGTATAAATATTAGTTGATATTGTTACTTTATTAACTACTCTGTCTGTAGCATGGTATCTATAAAGACCAAAGTACAGACTTAAGCATCTGAAACATCATGGCCCTGTTTCCCACCATGTGGAGAGTTTACAGTAAAGTCAACATAAAAATAAGCTGAGATAAGAGATCAGAAGATTCAAGTCCATGATTTCAGTGTTCCCAATACCTGCTTGCATCCCAGACTCTCTTGCAATTTGATTAACCTTTTTCTCATGACCAAATTTAGACTGACTCAGAGTTCTATCATTTGCAGCCAAAAGAGTTCACATGAAGAACTACTGAATAAATTTAAGTACAGGAACTTGAAAGTTGCCATTCAAACATAGGTTGGTAGAGTATAATGAGGACCATATTATTATTTTGTACCCTTTTTATTATTTTGTACCTTTTTGTACCTTCATGAGTTTGGAACAAATTGAAAGATGATACAGAGAAAATTGAAATGCAAAAGCCAGATTGGATGGCTATCTATTGGTTTTTGGCCCGCAGCAAAAAGCATTTCTGCTGAGGAGGTCCATGTACTTGCCTGAATTTGTAGAACAGAAAAGAGTATATATGATTAAGAAATAAAATCGGCTCAGTTGGTTAAGCTTCTGCCTTCGGCCCGGGTCATGATCTCAGGGTCCTGGGATCGGGCCCCGCGTGGGGCTCTCTGCTCGGCGGGGAGCCTGCTTTCCCCTCTCTCTCTGCCTGCCTCTCTGCCTAGTTGTGATCTCTCCCTCTCTCTGTCAAATAGATGGATAAAATCTTAAAAAAAAAAATAAAAATAAAATCAAAACAAAATAGAAATTGGTATGTCTGTAAATTATCCTGATTGTAATATTTAATTTCTTTTCCCCGGAGATTTAAAAAACGTAATGGTCACACAGAATCTGTCTTACAGAGATGAAAGTTAGTAGTGTATTCCTCCACTTTTTACTTTTTCCTCTTTTGATAGAAATTTCATTGAGGGAAAATCATATTTTATATATTTTTGGTTTTTAATTGTTTTATAGTATGTAGTGAGAAAATATATACTTACCAAAATATAATAAAATTTAAAAATTTTAATTCTGATTTTCAGAATAACTTCAATATAGTATATTCCAGCTCACTATGAAATGAAAATCACTTTTAGCGGGGTGACAAAATACTCATATTCTAATCTTTTGTCTTTATGCTTGTTATTGTTAAACAGTTAACAAGGTTTTATTTTTATTTTTTTATTTTTTTAGTTAACAAGTTTTTAAACTTATTATTGTTAAACAGTTATTATTCCATGAAAGGGGATGCTGAAGTTTTCTGGAGGAAAAAAAAAAGAAAGAAACACTAACCTTTTAAAAACCTATTTTAATCCTTGACTATTTGAGCTGTTTTGAGAGAACAGGAGAAATTTTAAACTAGCCAAGAGAAAAACAAAACAACAACAAATATTAATATCAGCTGAAGCAGAGGTTCTAATTCATTGGAACTTATTTATTATATGCTTGAGAGATTCTGTGAGCTGCACAAAGCTGAGTATTAATACATGGGCAAGCACAAGACAGACAAGGCAGATGTTGCATTAACCAAAACTCTCTGGAATTGGAGAGCAGCTGTGTGGTTTGAGATGACCATTCTAGCACATAATTTATGCAAGGACCAAAATAGATACTACTCTACATTAAAAAAAATAATAATAAAATAAAAAGAAGGACACTTAAGGAGAAAAAAAAGCTAAATTGCATTGTAAGACCTAGCTAAAATCAAATTCTATCCCCTTAACAATGGAGTAGTCAATCATAATATATGAGAATTAAGGTTTTCCCCAGGCAATAAACCCTAAATTCCCAGAGTCAATTGAAATGTAAATCACCTAGCTATCATATTAAATCTAATATATCTTCATTAACCTAAAAGTATAGCTAGCCAATGCAGAGTCCATCTCAATCATAATTCAGAATAGTGCTATTAATTCACAAATGACTTCTAAATTCTTATCTGTTGGGGGAATTAAGACCCTGACAGCTCTAACATTCTGTATAGTATGTTGCATGCTGTAATGGAAAGAGAATCTGATAGAAACAGAGTCTCTTCACATGGTTAGTTACTAGAGAAGTTTTTCGGGATAAAGTCTTTTGTGATAAAGTCTTTCAAATTTCCTGACCCTCAGCTCCTTCAACTCTAAAATGAGAATATCCATTTTGGTTATCTCATCTATGTTCTACTCCTCCCTCTTGAACCCACAGTAGTTAGTCTTCCATTTCTCTCTCTCCACTGAGAGCTCTTGCCAAGTCACTAATCACCTTTGTACTACTACGTCTGGTGATCCGATCTCCATCCATATTTTACACGATTATCAGCAACATTTTACACAGTATACTCCTTGAACTTGACTATCTAGGGCACCATCTCTTTTGGTAGAACTCTTAGTGCATTGGTTATTCTTTCTCAGTCCCCTTTCAAATTCTTTTCTTTATTCTAAAATAAAATAAAAAATAAAATAAAAAAATAATACAGAGAATCTTCAAATTGAGTGTTACCATACATGTTTCTTTATATTTTGAGAACATGTAAAGTACCTAAAGGTTTCATTGCCTACAGTCTAGTCAGTTAGCTTGCCACAGTTTAGTATATATTGACAGAAAGGATAAGAATCCAGTTTATTACGCACAGCAATAGTAGTAGCTAAAGTACCATTGTTGGGTCAGTCAATCTAGCCTCTTCCCCCAGGATGATGTGATAAAAGCTAGCTTCTGTGTATGCACACAATAGAGTGTGTAACAGAAGGAGAATACTGTTATGATTGTATAAGGGAGGCTGTAAGCAGATCTGTCCATCTTCCTTTCCAGAGAGATATCATCTCTATTACCCTGAAAATATAAGGATATATGCAACTCTTGAGGGAGATAACTATTTTTATTATTCTGGAAGTTACAAAATTTAATCAAGGTGAGGGGGGAGATCCTTATCTTTAATATCCTGGGAAACTAAGCAAAACAAATCTTTGGAGAGGAAGATATTTCTAACTTTCCTGCCTGCTTGCTTATACAAAAATACTTGAAAATGCCACTGGGAGCAAATTAGTTGTTGTTAATGTCTACACGTGAGAACCCAGTAGAAAACGGTCTCCCAAAACACAAACTTATTTCCTTTTTAAATCATGAAACTGTTGTTTGCTTGCCCTGATTTGGCTTTGCCATTGAAGTTAGTATTACTTTTGATGATTTAGAGTTTAGAATAGTTTCCAATTTCATGTTGGAATATTCCACAATAGTATCTGTATCTTCTTCACTTTGCGATACTTTCATTTAAAGGAGTTAGAAAGAAGTAAAGTCTATAGTGGATATCCAAATAGTGAAAACCGCCTGTGGATATTACCATGTAACATTTGAATAATGCAACATTTGGATCTCCTAGCAAGTTTAATAATATACAAAATTACTTGCCGAAATTGCCAATTTAAATACATTATTTCTTAGAACACTACTCAGGGTTTGCAAAAGGTATGCTTTACCCTTAAACTTATGAAAAGTCATTTTATGTGTAAGAATGTTTCCCTATTAGCAAGAGATGGAACCAAACACACACATAAAACATGGCAACTGCTGGGAGCATAGTGACTACTTCTCTCCTATATGTTCTTGATTCAATTCATGATGATATTGGCCTTGAACTTTATGGTCATATACTAGTGTTTTCTGCTTTTTCTCCACAATTTGATATTAGTGGATTTCTTCATGTTTTGTCTTTATGTTGATTAGTAAGCTTTCATACTTTGAGAATTATAATACATTTTTTCAATCTTTCAATTGATTTTTTTTCTCTTGGAAAAAAATATATATACTTTGTCAGGATTACTGAGAAGAAATTCCTGTATAGAAATGGTACCCTTCCCCAGAGTTGAAAAGATTTTCTCTTACATTTTCTTCTAGAAGTTGCATGGTATTAGCATTTGCATTTAATCTTATGATCCATTTTTTAAAGCAACAAATTTATTATCCTACAGTTTTGGAGGTCAGATTCCAAAATGAATCTCGCTGGGCTAAAATCAAAGTGCTATCAGGGGTTTTTGTTTGCTTGTTTTTTTAAATTTCTTTGATGAGGCTTTAGGGGAAAATTCATTTTCTTACCTTTTCCAGCTTCTGGAGGCTGCCCACATTCCTTGGTTCATGGCTTCTTTCCATGTTCAAAGCCAAGAATGGCTAGTCAAGCCTTGCTTACATTCATCACTCTGATGTTGCTCTTATGTTTCTGTCTTCCACATTTGAGGACAATGTAATGTAATTTGAAATTACACTGGACCAATAGAGATAATCCAAGATAATCTTATTTTAAAACCAGCTGATAATTAAGGTAATTTTAAGTTAATAATTATGTTAATTTTATGTATAGCACAAGGCAAATATTTTGATGTTCATTTCTTTCCATACAAATATCCAGAGTTTCAGTACCATCTATATGAAAAAGGTAAAACATATGCAAAACTTAAAGTCTTATTTTCTGAATTACCTTGGTACCTTCATTGAAAATCCATTGGCAATACATATGTGGATTAATTTCTGGATTACTTTTTCTATTCCACAAATCTATATGTCAATTATTTCACTAATTCCATACTCTATTGATTACTACAGTTTTAAATAAGTCTTGAAATTGGGTAACTTAATTTCTACAATTCTCTTTTGTCATTTAAAGTTGTTTGGTATTCTAAATTGAATTTCCATATAAATTTGAGAATCAGTTTGTTAATGTCACAAAAAATGTTCAAATTTTATTGGTGTTCAATTTTATCAATCGATTAATTTGCAGATAATTGATATCCTAATAATACTGAGTTTTCCAATTGATGATGGCATACCTTTTCATTTAGGTCTTCTCCAGTTTCTCTCAACAGTTCTGTTCTGTTTAACAAAAAGGTTTCCACAATGATTGTTACATTTATTCCTAAGGATTTTATACTTTTGAACCCAATGTGAAATAAGTGGCTTATAATTTTATCTTATAATTGTTTGATTTTTGTATAAAAAAGCAATCACTATTTAAAAAAACCCAATTTTTATATATTAAAGTTATATCCTATGAACTTACTAAATTCACATGTTAGTTCTGGAATTTTTTTTTTTTAATATTTGGATTTCTTAAGATTTTCTATCTAAATGATTATGTCATCTGCAAATAAGCATAACTTCCTATTTTGTTATGGCTTTTCTTTCTTTTCCTTGCATTGTTACAGTAACTGGGACCACTAACTAGTATGATTTTAATAGCAAGAGTAACATCAGATATCCTTGTTTTATTCCAAATTTTTGGAGAAAGGAGAGTGTTCAATAGTCATCATTATATATTTTATAAATGCTCCTTTTCAGCATGTGGAAGTTCCCTTCTATTCCTTGTTTGCTTAGAATTTTAACCATGAATAGATACGAATTTTTTCATATATTTTTTCTGCATTTTGTGACATCTAGCTTCCATTATTTCTGATAAAAACTCCACACCTGTTTGCATTGGTGTTCTCTTTCTGCAATGTGCCATTTTTTTCCTTGTTACTTTAGATTTTTTATCTTTATCATTGACTTTTAGCAGTTTGATGTTGTCTCAAGGAATGTCTTTTTGTTATTTTAGTTTTCATTTAAATTTTTTAACTACCGTATAGTATAATATTAGTTTCAGGAGTACAATTTAGTGATTCAACACTTACATAAAACACCGGCATGCTTTTTTTTTCTTTTTTTCTCATTTCCTGCTTGGGGTTAGCTGAGCTTTCTGAATCTGTACATTGAAACCGAAATTTAGTTTTGTTAGATATTGATGCATCCTCACCTTTCCAACTTATAAATGAAATAAAATGTTAGGATTTCTATGCATCCTCAGCTGTTTAATTGATACAAACAAACAAACAAACAAAAAGGATGTAACTCTAGTATGTTTTTGTTGATACCCTGAGAGCAATAGTCACTTGGGACTTCCTGCATTGTAACTAGAAATGCTAAGACTAAATGTACCTCATTGCTTTAAATGCCATCTCTGAGCTAATGGTTCTCAGGCTAGTATCCTCTCTCCTCAGGCATGGTGTATTTCCAACCCAGCAGCCCAAGTGATTCTTTTAACACTGGTTATGCCACTCTTCTATCCAGAATGGTTTAATTTATACCTCATTTCATTCATTGTAAAAGTCTAAGTTTTTATAATGGTCAAATGCTGTATATGATCTGTACTCCGCCTTCAATATCTATCTGTCTGACTTCATCATGCAGTTTCCTTCTTGTTCTTTCTACTCCAGCCTCACTGGTCCCTACTATGAATCAGGAACACACTAAAGACTCTCCTGACGGTCTTTTTCACATGCCCCCAGATCATGTTCTCTCACTTCCTTCAGATCTCCACTCATGTATCCCCTTAGCAGTGCCACCTTCCCTGAACATCTTTTATAAAAGAGCAAATGCCAGTACTCTATTTCATTATCACTCACCACTGTTTGAAATACTATTTATTATACTGTTTATTATTGTCCTATGCAAGTAGAAGGTAGGGACTTTTAAGTTTTAATTTTTTTTTACTGTCCTGTTCCCAGTGTCTAGAAGATTGACGAAGATACAAGAAAAATTTAAAAAAATATATATTTGTAAGTGAATTTAAAAATGAACAAAGGAGGTTTGGTTATCTTGAACCCTGGTTCAAATATTTTACTAAAATATCGTTAGCCTTTGATAAAACAATAAAAATATTTCCAATGGCAAATAGCAATGTTTCTTAGTTGATAAGATCTTTCCACTTTGTTTATTTTTTTTTTATTATTATGTTCAGGTAGCCACTGTATAGTACATCGTTAATTTTTGCTTTACTGTTCAATGACTCATTAGTTATGTATAACACCCAGTGCACATCACAACCCGTGCCCTCCTTAATACCCATTTTCCACTTTAGATAAAATGTCTGGGACATTTATATTTCAGAGTAATTTTTTTCTTCAAAAATCCTCAAGTTTTTTTATTCACTTGTCTTTAACCACTTGGCAGGCACCTCCTTCTTCAGCTAAAGGTTTTTATTTAAAAAAAAAGATAAAGTTTAACAACATAAAGAAACAAATACTCCAACTTTCTTGAATGTTTTATTACTGAATCTTTTATATCCAGGGAAAGTGCTTTGGGCATCTATGCAGGCTGAAACAACTTCATCCTTCCTTTCCCCAAAAAAGTTTTCATTGTGCTAGACAGAATCCAAATAATACAGTAACCTGACACTCAGTGGTTAAGTGGTATGGAGTAGAACGAAGATTTTAAAAACACATTTCCTCTTTGAGGATAACTTAGATATAAATAGAGTTTTTAAAAGCAGTGAAATCCCCTATCGATATATCTGAGTTAATTTTGTAGGAGTTGTGCCCATCAGCAAAGAGCGAGCAGAATGGAGGAGTGTAATTCCTTCCATGTGCTTCCGTTCATATGCAAGGACTACGGTGCCTGGGAGGGTGCCTGGCGTGTAGTGGGAGCTCCAAGAATACTTGAGAAGAACATCAAAATGAGTGAATAAAGGATGACAGAGACACAAAAAAATTGCCTTTCTCTCTTTCTCTCTTCCTCTCCTCTTTTCCTTGCATTTCACAGCATAAACAAGAATATGTTTCACACAAGGAGTTCCAGTATAAATGGTTTAGTGTTGCTTTACTCTGTGAACCTTACCAAATGAGCTCTTGCCAAGTTTGCAAACAATCATGTTATAATTTCTTATTGTCATCCTGGTGAAGGGTGAATGCTGCAACAAAATGAGAAATGATTATCATTTTGTTAATTCTCCAAAGACATATGACAAGATATCTTTAATATCATACTGTTGTCTTCTCCAGTGATTATAAAATGATGCATTTTAGTTTTCCATCTGGTTACTATTTATTAACACTGATCAAGGAAGATATAATATATATTTATATATATGTATGTAAACCTATCAAGGAAAACTGTATATACATTCACACACATATATATATATGTATATATATTGTGTGTGTGTGTGCATATGTCTATAATGTATATCCATATCTACCAATCTATCTAATCATATTTTTTACAGCAAGTGTTTGGTCGTTGCTGATATGGAAGTCCCTTTAGATCACAGCTTGCCTTTTCTTCTTTCAATTTAGCATATTCCCCTTTTCTCCAGTTAAAGCAATTATTTTCTTTCTGAAAAAGAGTGTCATTTACTGTTACCTTTTAAAAACTGACATCTTGAAAATAGTTTCCTTTTGTTATTGAAAACACATTTCTTTTGGAAAAAGGAAAATATGTCATAACTAAATTGCCTTAATTGGAGAGAACAGAAGAGGAGAGAGAGACAGAGAAACAGAGAAAAGGAGAGAGAGGAAAATGGTGCAGTGGATTTAAGATGTTCTAATCATTTGGTTCATGTTATCTTTATAAAAAATGAAAACTTCATTTTTTTCTGAGTTCCTTTATTATGCATCAGGTGCAGCACCTGGTACCAATCTCAAGAAACAATTTGTCACTGCATATAATTGTTATGCAGCTTATGAGAATCAAACAATTCCTTATGTTGGTTTTCAGAAAAAAAATAGTCAAGGATTTCCTTTCATTTCCCCCTTCGTCAGAACATCAGTGTTTCCTCTTTGTTCAAGCGGGAGATGAACTGACTCTCACTGGAGACAAATGAAGACATATATACTTGTCCTTTTTCTGTTGCCTGTTGACTACTCATTCCTCTAGGGTCACACAGTCTTTCTCATTTGACATCAGAACTTGGACAATAAGAATCATCAACATCAGTTTTCAAAAATATCTTTAATGTACAGAATTCCTGTGACATGCGAATTCTGACCGCATAGCTCTTACGGACCTAACCTACCATTTCATCTAATGACAAAGCAGTTTTGTGATCCTCATAAGGAGTCAAAAATAAAGAATGTGAAGTAAGAAAGTGAAAATCATCTGTAATTCCACATTCACTGTTAATGACAGCAGTGGTGGGCAAGACTGGCCTCACAGATGCGCCCAGTGCCTGTTGTTGGCAGCAAGGATCAAGTCCTAGCGAAAGTGGGGCAATGCCACTTACACTGACAAAGTCCAGGCTGCTGAGAGCCAGGAGGAGTCAGTGGTGGCTGGGCTGGCAGACACTGGAGCAGGGGGCTATGGTGATGGGGCCCAGACAGGCTTGAGCTCCGCTCTCCATTTATCCCAAGTGTGGCTCCCTAGGGCTGGAGCCTGTGTCTTTGTCATTTCCATCACTGTCATTTCCCCTTCTGCAGACAGCTACTGAATCACAGGATATGAGTAAGAGTTGAGCAGGAGGAAGTTGGTGTTTTAGTCTTACAATTCTTCCCAGCACTTTCATATTAAGATATTTTTTCACTTATAATTTTTCATGACTATTAACAATTGTATTTTGTAATGTAAATATACAACAATGCAAATTTATATGAACTGATTTATTAAGTAAACATCATATTCAGGGATATTTGACTTGTTTCTAATTTTTGATATAAAAATATACTGAGATCAATGTTCGGAAACAGACATTTGTCTGAATTGTTGTTAAATTATGATAGATTACTAAGAGTTAAATTACCAAGCTAAACTCTTTTTTTTTTTTTGGAAGAGAGAGAGAAAGAGAGTATTAGGCAGGTTCCACACCCAGCACGGAGCCCATTTCGGGGCTTGATCTCACAACCCAGAGATGATGACCTGAGCCAAAATCAAGAGCTGGATGCTTAACCAATTGAGCCACCCAGGTGCCCCACCAGGCTAACTTTTAAAAATTTCTTGATACATATTGCCAGATTTATAATCATAACCTGAAGATAGTAACAAACTGATCTACTGTATATTGAACAATATTAACACCATTTGACAATAGCTAATTGCTAAAATGAAAATAAATTATCATTGGGTTAATTTGACTATCTTTCCTTGTTAATGAGGAGACACATTTTTTTCATGTGTTTAACAGTGATTTTTAATATTTCTGAATGGTGTCTTTTCATGTAAGTTTGCTCTTTAGCAAATGGAATTATCAGTGTTTTATTTAGTTGAAAAGATAACGAAAAGTTGAAAAGACATATTAAGGGTATTAAGAATTTCTTTTATTGCTTCAAATAATTTTTATCAACTGAGATTTATTTTTTAATTTAGTTTTTGGTAATTCTTGGTGTGCAGAAGTTTTGTCTTTCATATCTTGATTTTTATTGACTTTTTGGTGATTTCTCCTATGGTGTATACCGAAAAGGCTATACATTATCGGTTACAACATTCTTATTTTCTTTTAGTTTCATTATATTTATGATAAACCTTTTAGTTTGCCTCTAATTGATTTTGTTGTATTTTTCTATCACAAGTAATTTTCCTTGCATTACGTACCAGTTGTAATAACAATAATAGTAGTAGGAATAATAATAATATTAATAATAATAATAAGTAGTGGTAGTTAATGTGTACTTACCATGTGTAAAACATAGTGCTTAATGAATTATTTGTGTTATTTCATTTATCCAAAAATCCAATAGAAGTTCATTATTGCTATTTTAAAACTGAGCAAATTGTGGTTACAATATTTAGAGCCATATCCTACAAGAAGCAAGAAGGTGGCATTGTCTTATATGAGACATTTTGAACACACACACACACACACACACACACACAGGTGAATAAATACTTATTAGCCATAAAATGAATACTTTTAGAGCACAGGCTCCTCAAATTAGTACCAGTCAAGCCACTGGCAAGAGGCATGTATGCAGATGGGTCCCAGCAGCCCGTCACCAGCTGTGCATGTCAGACATTTAAGCCAAGTTTGACACTTGTGAGACAGATGGTGAAAAAGACTATTATAAATATATATTCTGGATTTTTTTTAAGCTGTCATAATACTGTCTATTTTGTCAGTGCAACAATTGGCATATTTTACTTGTCATTCATCTTGACTTTACAGAAATATATAGATATTTTATATAATCCTACCTTAATTTTCTGGTCACTCTTCAGGGTAGTTTAAAGTCTATCTACTTAAAAGATTAACTATCTGAGTAATTTCTATCTATTCTGACAACCTCACCATTTAACCCAGCTAGGCTATACACTATGGAGAAATTATGGATTCTATTCTTCCTCTGAAAGGAGAGAGAGAGGTGTTATGGGACATTAAAACAACATGAGTCTTGTGTCAGGAAAACTTAAAGTCACATCATGGTTCTACCACTACCTAGCTGGGGAAATACAAGCAAATTACTTAAACTCTCAGTACCTCAGCTTCCTTGTAAATTCAAAATAAACATTAATATCTACTTGTAATATTGATGATTGTGAGAATATTAATTATGCTACTAATAATGGTGATAATAATAAAATAGTCAACAAATTTTATGCACATGCACACACACACACATAAAGTTTATGGTCAGCAGTATGCTGATCTCTAGACTCTATGCTAAGTGCCTCAATTATCAATATCAATATTATCTTCCTTAATATTCTCAACAATTATTAGAAGTGAGTACTCTTAATATCTCCACTTTACAGATGAAGAAATTGTGGTTCAGAATGTTTTACAGTCACATTCAAGATTATACGGGTATTTAGCAGAGAAATTGGAATTCAAACCCAGGTCTGAAGAAAAGATCGCTAAATTCGTCAACCTTTATCTTTTTACTACATACTCCAAGGACTCAACCTGATTTATTTTGTTCAGTAGCTGCCACCATTCTTTCTATCTTTTGCCATTTTTCTTCCATTAACGTGTGATTCAAAATTTTCAGCAAAGCCAATGATGTACCCTGAGGCCCAAGAAGACAAGTAAAAAAATATTTTTCATTGCATAGATTTTATTATACTTCTTCATGAGATATAGAAGTTTAAAAAAGTTAGAAAGAACATACATGGTGTGATTTTAAATTATCTGGAATCTTAAGTAGGCTTTCCTATATATTATATGAGTTCTCTATATTTGTCTCAAAAATAAGTCTTATTTGTGATTCTAATGGCTCACAGAGTACTTGAAAAAATGGTAACATTTATTTCTGACTTTACTAAAAGAAATAACCATCTTGATTACATATTAACTATAGAATTATTAAAAAATTAAATTATAGAAAATTATATTCACATGGAAAATTGTACAATGGGAAAATAGCTTTATAAAGTGAGTTAAAATATTATGGGCAATTATGTGTCTATAAGTAGGTATTTTCTTCAACACATTTAATTTATTCTTTGTTGTGTAATGTACGGTTACTTCGGCAAAATCTGCAATACTGTATGTACAGAAATATGCCCTAAAAGCTAGCAGTCCCCAGGAGCATGGGTTCTTAAAATCTCTACTTTGAAAAATGAAAATATAAGGGTATGGAAAACTTTTACAATAACCTCTGTCCAGGAACAAATACTAAATTTCCTAGGCTAAGGACTATCCAGTTCACAAAAATACGGTGAACCCATTTTTGAAGGTGTATATTTTATGTATGCATATGTTAAGGGAGATTCTCTAATCAACACTAGTTGCAATTTCTCATGTTTACAGATGTCATGAGTCTTTAGTTTTAAACTTTAGCCTGCTCTATCAACCACAACCTAATTGCAGAATCATAAAATTTATGAACTGATGATTCTATTCCTCATTAGAAGTTACTCCTTTTAAAGTTTTATTGTTCATTTTATAGTTTTATGATGTCAAGTTACCATACATGTTCTAACAGAACTTACATTTTTGCACTATGACCATTATCCTCCAGTTTTTCAATAACTTGCACACATGGAAAAACCTTTGCTGTCAAATATCCAGGATTCTTTTCCTTTAAAAATAAGCAGATAAAGGTTATATTAGTGAGTCCTTGAAATGTCCCCTATCTGAGTCAATAGCAACATTTTATTATTGTATGGGATATATTTGTTCACAAATTCATGGTTGTAATTTGCCATATATTATGTTCTTTTCAGGACAAATTATTGAGGTTTCTGCCTATGTCATTGGAGCTGCTGATTTAGCACAATGTGATACTGAGAATTGCTATGATTCCTTAAATTCAAATTGGGTCAAGAATTTGTGTATTTGTGATTCTCTAGGCTCAAAACTCCATACCTCTACTTCACCTACTCGTACACTAAAATTAATTTATTTACCAAGAACTTTTTCTGATAATGAATATAATATACATTACATTCTAATATAATGTATGTATATATATGCTGATTATTTCTAATCTTCATAAAAGGTATAATTTCTAGTTTTTCACACTTAAAGTAATCTAGCAACCTCTGGTTCATTTGTATTAGTTACCTACTGCTATATAATAAATTACCTTTAAATCTAAGCAGATTAAAGCAACAAAGGTTTATCATTTTTCAGTTTCACAGGTCAGGAACCAGGGATTGATGGAGCTGAGTGCCTCTGACACATGGTGTCTTATGAAGTTGTGGTAAAGCTGTCAGCCAGGGCTGTTGTCTCATCTGAAGGCTCAGCTGGTGGAGGATCACTTTTCAACCTCACTCATATGCCGGTTTTCAGGTTTCCGTGTTTTTCTTGCTATTTTTCAGAGACTTTTAGTTCTGTGTACATGGATCTCTCTGAAGTCTGCCTGTCATGACATGGCAGTTGGCTTCCTCAGAGTAATTGAGCGAATAAAAAGTGAGTGAACCCAAAATTGAAGCTGTGTTGTCTGTATAAGCTAGTCTCAGAAGTGACATAACATCTTTCTGCTGCATTCTATTCATTAGAAGTAAATTCGGCCCACACTCAAAAGAAGAAAATTAATCTTCTCTTGAAGTGTTTGTGTGCACATTTTTATTATTATTGTTTTTAGGAGAGAGAGAGAGAGTGCAAGTGAGGATGGGAAGAGGGAGAGGGAGAATCTTAAGCAAGCTCCACACCCAGCATGGAGTCCAATGTGGGGCTTGATCTTACCACCCTGAGATCATAACCTGAGCAGAAATCAAGAGTCAGACGTTTAACTGACTGAGCCACCCAGGTGCCCTTGTATGTACATTTTTAAAACCACCACATCCATTTTATGTTTTATAATCATAGTAGTCATCCTTAAATGCCACTGCTTTAAGCATTCCATGGTATCTTATTTTCCTAGTATATCAGATAATGCCTGTATTCAGTGTGCGTCTGGAAAAGCTGTACATAATCCAAACTAAAGAAGGAAAATAACTTTAATTCTGTATTTCTGATGCAATCAGATATGTGTATATAGAAGAATCAACCTCTTACCTTATTCAGATACAGTATCATAGCAGGAAAACTGGGAGAGCTCATAGGCATTCCTCTTAAGGGAGAGATTTCATTTTCACATTGTGTAGTAATGACAGCTTGTATACATTTTCTTATCTGATGGTCATTGTTCTGAACACTTTAGATGACTTATTTCACTCAATTCTCAAATCAGCCCTATGTAGGCCCAATTATATTTCCTATTTTATAGATGAGGAAACCTAGATTTAAAAGAGTTAAGTAAATTGCTCTAAGTCTTAGCTAATAAGGAGGGTTACAGGGATTAAAATACAGTCTTATCTCTTAACTAATACACTCTTTCTTTTTGAATGCTAAAAAAGGGATGTGCTCATGGTTTGCCATTTTCCCATATCGCATCAGTAGAAGAATTTTCTTTTACCACTGCTAGAGAATGGCTTCTTGACTAACTTGTATAAATCATACATAGTCTCTGTAAGTTGTCCTGTTGTCCAATTATGTATGTAAACTGAGTTAAGCACTTTTATAAAACCACAATGTAAAAAAAAAAAAATTTTTTTTACGGGTGCCTGGGTGGCTCAGTTAGTTATCTGACCTCAGCTCAGGTCATGATCCTGGTGTCCTGGGATCAAGTGCTGAATCAGGCTCCCTGCTCAGTGGCGAGCCTGTTCCTCTCTCTCTCTCACTCTCTCTTGCTTAAATAAATTTAAATAATATGTTTTTTAAAAACATCTTTTAAAAAAAGGCATTTATTGCATTTGGGGACTAAAAGGGAAACATAGAAATGATTAAGTAGACCTGGCAATAAGGAAAGAGAATGGGATAGGTAATATGAAGGCCAGAGAGAGGAAAACATTTTCAGGGTTGGTGACCATATGAAGATAAGATTGTTAGTTCTATGGAATCTCTTTATTAACATGGCATTGGGAATTTGGCCACCTTTGCATGAAGAATCAGGATATAAACATCAAATGAATGTGACAAACATATAAATAGGAAAATCTTGCTTGAATCCTTCCTTATTTACGTGAGTGTTCATTTCACATCTGCTTTCCATTCTTTGATCTTGGAAATACTTATTCATGTCTTGTTAGCTGAGTGAAGACATATTAAGCAGCTTGCTCAAAGGTTACTTAGCTAAGAAGTAGCAGATTCAGAAATAAAACCCATCTTTGTCTAACTTCAAAGTCTATGTTGCTTCACTAAATCACACTGTCTTCCTAAAAATAAGATTACAAGATTGTTGTAGTCTCTCTGAAGAAGCAGGGTAGCCCTTGTTTCTGTTAAAAATTGATCTGACGTTAAGGCTAAAGATGCCACTCACACACATGCCAAAAGGATCTGAAAAGGTTTCTTACCCATGTAATGAGGTGTTCATGGAAGAGCAGGGCTGGCCTTTGAAGCTGGTCTGAGCATGGCTTGAAAGAACAGGGGAAAGAGACTGACTTGGAGTTTTTGTGGTATTTAGCAAGTGAGAATGTAGTGAGAGTTCATATCCTGGCCTGGGCCTCGGTGACTTTAAACTGCTACAGGCACTAAAGAAGGAAGCACCCAAAGTTTCTTATTGACTTGCCAAGATATTCAGCTGAAGAAGAGAACAGGGTGAAGCTTAAAAGATGGCAGCCCTCAAACATTAAAAATGGAATCATCCTCTTTCATTACTATTCATGCCAGATGTTTGGTTGATAACAAAAATGTACTATATTTTTTTCAGTTGAGTAAGGACTTGTTTAAATAAGCCATTATTGTGTTTAGGAGGCCTGCAGCCAGATGCAAGTAAGGCAAGTGAAAGTTCTATTGAACGCCTTGTTCAGGAGCCCAGCCTTGTGTATTTTGGGAAATAAAATGAGTCACTACTAATAATGTGGAACTGATGTGGATCTCCAAAGAGAATAAGAAGTTTTTTGAGGAAAACTTGTTTGTCGACTTGAATATGTACAAAGATATAAGTAACCTTGATTAGGATTTTGAGTATCTATATAGCCAGAAATTGCCAGAATTCTTTACCCAAAGTAGGCAAACTCAGACAAAGAATTGTTATTATTGCCATGGGCCAGACCAAATAGTAAGATCATTGGTAATGGCCCAAGAATCAGTAAAAATGTGCATATGAGGCTGATTGCTGGCCAGGGCATTAGTGCTAAGATGATTACTTGATATCTGGCCAACTGCTGACCTTTGTGTTTATCTTTTATTGGGATTATCCCAGTTAAGGAATAAGAAGCAGAAGCTCTCCAGTCAGCATAGTGTAATTCTATCAGTAAAGTATATGAGCTGTCATTGCTGCTCACTCAGTTTATCCTGAGGGACTTTTCAGGTAGTCAAGGGGTTAAAGAGAGTCCCTAAATATAGGGACCTGAATGGGTGGGGACAGAGCATTCAGGTTATAGTTATCCACTGTGAGTCTCTATTATTTCCAAGTTAAAGAACAGGCCAAATTGGTCTCTTAAATGGAAAGAGTCTCTGAGGATAATCGCTTTTTCTAAATAGGTCTTATGTAATGGGTTTCGATCCTTGAAAATCCTATTTTACTTTATATTGAGTTTATTAACTTTTAATGGGGGGGGGAGGCAAGGTATAAGTCCAGAGAGTCTGATGTTGTCAAGTCAATTTGTAAGTGCCAAAAATTTAATTTTAATTTATTACTCATTGCATTACGTTGTCCGTGTTCACTACTCAATGTTTTAGGACTACGGGTGTTAGGATCATAGGAATTTAGATAAGACAATAGTTCCAATGGCTAAGGTGAGGCACACTTGTTTGTCCTCTATTTCATACTCATTGACTCCCCTAAGATTATAAGGAGTACCTTGTTGAAATTTAGTGGAATCCCAGATATAACTGTAATTTGTGCCCCACTAATGACTAAGACCATGAAGGTTTTCCAATTGGTGCATTTCATCAGATGTTAACGTGAATTCAGGATGTATTTTGTAGCTATGCACAAGACAATCATTACCCTTTTATTTTTTGTTATATAAGTTCTTCTAGTAAGTTTTGGATTTCTAATTCAGTCAAATTGTGGACCTCCGTTTCAGGTGTTGTTGTTGTTGTTGTTGTTGTTTTTGTTTTTTTAATTTTCTCCTTCACTTGTATGCAAGTTTCTGGTTTTTGTTTTTTGTTTGTGTTGTTGTTATTGTTGTTTTTTTGTCCCAACTCTCCCAATATCTCCCTCAACCTCACTCTCTGCAGTTTACTGGATGAATTTTGAGGGGATTCCTCTACCTCACACTCATTTATAAATTCCTTCCTCCATATAGCCTCAAATCAGTATTATCAGGGGTAAAGATTTCCCCCATGGAAATGTTAAACTCATTGGTTGTTCCACCAGGTTGCTTTACGTGGTTTCCCTATAACCCTGAGGATAACGGCATTTTCTGGAGAAATAGGCATAGACAGTAGCAGCAACAAAGGCATTTTGTAGAGTCCTAATAAGACATCTACCCTTAGGAGTGTGGACCTTAGTAAATCAAATCTTCAAATAATTACTGCTCTTCAGATAGTGCTGTTCTCCCTCCATATGACTGTCCAGTATGTTGTTTATTGGACAAAGCACTCTATAAACAGGGACCAATGCCTGGTAAGACACATAACCAACTGGTCATAGGATAAGAGTCATTTCCTAAAGCTTAGTTAGTCACAATTTATATTGAAATGAAGATACATGAATCAGTCTAAGACACACAGATATGTCTGGGAACAGATATATGATCCAGAGCCACAATAAAAAGCATCCAATTTCAAACTCCTGTCCCTAAGTTATCAAAATATCCAACTTAGGTAGAATTCAACAAATGCAGCAGAAACAGCACAGCACACTGTTCACAATGCCAACAGTTGTGGCCACTCTTAAGGCTCAAAATTTGGTTCAGCTATCAAAATGGATAGAAACATGCATACACACACACACAAACACACACAACCCAAAAGGTTTCATTACTTATATAATGAGGATTTCTAGAGAGAACAGGGCAGGCCTCCAAAGCTGATCCAAAATAGCTTGAGAAGACAAGGAAATGTAACTAGCTTGGGATTTTCATGATGTTTAGGGTGTGGGGCAAGGTTTGAGGGCTCCTGTGTCAATAGACATTTGTGTGGGTTGAAACTCCTATTGTCATCAAAGGAGAGAATACCTGGGCTTTCCTATCAGTTTGGCCAGATATGGAACAGAGGGAGAAGAGGAGGGGAAGGCTTATCTTCTGTTGACAATCAAATACCAAATCATGGAATCAGATTTTTTATTATAAAGATAAAGGCACTTCATCATTTTACTGAGAGTTTAGAGTATGATGGTCAATACTGACCTATAAGCATGAATTACTGTAAGCTCACAGGAGTGGGGAACGATATAAGCTGTTTAAAAGGATTAGCTAGAACTTATCAATTTGGATAATACTGCTAAACAACCAGTAAGGTCTTTGTGGGAGATCGTTTGCAAAGATGACAAAATCTTCTCTACCAACCATGCCTGTTTCAATGTGATTTTGGTGCTTGATTACTTCGTGGGACAGCTCCTGTTTCTCTCCGCTGGAACCTGTGTTGCTTTGTTTTGACCAATAGAAAGTGGAAGATATTTCACTGTCTTGGAACTCAAAATTGTCATTCAGTGTGGAAGTCTAGTCTACTGCAGGATAAGAAGGCCTGGGAAGGAAAAGAAAGATGCCCAAGTTGATCGCCAGCACCAACTTCTCAACATGCAAGTGAGGCTCTCAGTCACAGTCCAGCCGTCAGATGATGGCAGCCACGTGACTGATTCTAAACAAGACCAGATGCAGATATTTCCAGATGGACAACCCAAGGGAGTTATGAGAAGTCATAAATTGTGCTTGTTTTAACCTACTAAGTTTGCATGGGCTTCGATACGTAACAATGGCTATTTGATGCATTTAAAAAAACAATTCATTTAGAGTGGACATTTAAATAAACTGCTGTTGTTTACAAAGAGAGTCCCGTGTGGCATTCAGCCACACTACATACTATACATTCAATAACCTGCATGTATAAATATTCAGGAATTTGGAATAGGGCTGTGCTTCAATCACTGTTTACATTAAGAATACATGAATTCTTTATAAATCTATTTTGTATAGATTTCAATTCAATTCAGTTTATTAAACTTTTAGGTTATACGAAACCCATGTTAGTGGATATAAAATAATTAAATTCATGCTATTAAGAAACAGACTTATTTTCTTTTAAATAATCTGGAGCTCACTAAAGAGGAAAATTTAAAAAGAAAGATAAGCAGAGGACAGACTATATTTTTCTGCCTCCTAGCCCTAGGAGAACTAATTGCTGAGAAGAAATACTATATGTCTTACATGTATTGAAGGAGGCCTGTGTATGTTCTTCATCTGAAGCATTCTTTCCCCTCCTTCCCTTTCCTTCCCCTCATCTATCCACCTTTTTCTCTGCACAGCTCTGTGCTCCATTGTCCAGTTAGGTTTTCCTTAAAAGAAGTAGAATGAGACAAAGTCCAAGGAATTCATTCCAATCTGGGCACTGGCCAAGTTCTAAGGTTAAACTGTAAGCTAGAACAGTCTCAAAGCTTTCTCTGGGCATCTTAATACCACTGCTTCCCGCGGCCAAATGGCCTCAGGCATCTCATGGCTTCTCAGTATTGCTATTCTCTGGAGCATTAACCGTCCCTGCATGTTCCTTCCATTTTCTCCAGCCTTCCATAAAGTTTCCTCTCATTACAAACAGTTCCTCAGTTAAATCCATTGAGTCTACCATCTTTTTCTGGTGGAGAACTTGGTTGTTACATTACCCAGGAAATACTTTTAAGTGAAAAAGTTAATTGAAAAGCAACATAATAAAAAAGAAAAAATAATTATTTACAATTCTACCCTTGGCTCTGCGATCCTTGGCATTTTGTGCAGAATATACAGGAAATCTTCTATTTTTGAGATAAGCTAAGAGAGGGCTAAATTGCTCTAAGGAAGGAAAGAGGTGGCAGGCAATGTGGTTACTTGTGAACAGAGGCGAGGGTAGGTTAACTAAAGCCTGGAGCCTGTGGGGCCTGGAGGAGAGAGAGCAAGCAAGAGAAGACAGGAGGCCATTGAAGGCGGATTGGTACTTTGGGAACACTTCCATCTTTCTAAGAAATCTCCGGCAACATTTTGTATTATTTTTCAGTGTTTCTCAAATCAAATCTAATTCTCTGATGTGAAAACATGCTAGAATAGGTGCCAAACCGAATGAAGTTCAGATCAGGGAGTTACTGTTAAGAGTCGGCTTATAATATAATGCACACAATAATCTTGTTGTATAAAGATAATAAAATCTATGTCAGCAGATGTATAGAAAAAGAAAAATAAAGAGATCCATAATATCGTACCTTGATAGTAGATTTCTTTTGGGGATGATGAGAGGGTGGAATTGTGAGGGACCGTACATCTATATCTATCTGTCTGTCTACCTGTATATCTATCTATCTATCTACCTACCTATCTATCATGTATCTATTATCAGTCAGTTTTTTATTCTGCAACATCTGAATTTTGTAAGTGTGGGTGAAGTTTCTAATCAGAAAATTAAACAGCAAAGATAATACATGCTAAATATGAAAAGCAACTTTCTGGTTGTGTAGGGAAGGACTGTGACATTTCTCAGAAATTCAGTGAGACTCCTGGCTTGAGAGCTGAGACAGACGGTATCTAGACTGTCAGGTAAAATGTCCTGAACATTGTGTCTAGCACAGGTATTATGTCATCAGACTTAATCCTCGAAACAAACCTACCTGACAGGTATTATTATCTCCTTGTTGTTGATGAGGAACATGATACTTGGACAGGCTGAACAGCTTGCTGAAGTTCACGTGGCCTGTAAGTGTCAGAATTGGGATTTGAACCTGCCTCCGACTCCCTCCAGAGCCTGACATTTATAGCTTCACACTAGGCTTCCCAATGAAATTTATGAGTATTTAATGGTGGGCGCAGACATATTATAAAAGAACAATTAATGGTTGTAGATTAATCTTAATTGCAGAGATCAATGTTAAAAGAGTAAATACATCCGCTATAAACCTTACTTGATCATGTTAATTTACAGTGTTGCTTATTCTACTGAAAACTTCTTGAAATCATATGAGTTGCCACATCCTTTTGTATATATAGTTCCCCTTTCCTCTTCCATTAAAGGTTAACAAATAGTAAACTAAGCTTGAGTATATTAGACTATGTAATAATTAAATGAATTTATTTATAGGTTTCTTACAAAAAATTTTTTCAACAATTTGTTAAAATTAATGCAACCAAATATTGCCAAATAATCCTCTTTTGCATCATTTCTTTTTTACGCATCAACTCATCCAATACTAGGAAATCTGCATGCAGTGCTGTCCCTTAAAGTCTAGATGGCAGCAGAAGTACAACTATTATAAATATTTAGCACAGTATATTGACAAATGGCTTATGAAACACTTAAAATTTTAAAAATCTTCAAATCTGATGAAGAAAGTACATAAGTTTAAAATTGATAAGTGATTTATTTGTTTATTAGAGTGTGTTTGGTAGTTATTTCATACCATTTATAGTACAATAATTTTAGCATAATTTTAACTTCAAGGATCTCCTCAACATAAATAAGAGTTAATGATATTTAATATACAGTATATTTACTAAACCAAATTTTTCACTTTCCCCAATTTCTAGATTTGTGAATACCTTTAAACCCTTGTAGGGGAAAAAAAAAAAAGAAATAAATAAGGTGAGGTTGAGTGAGAAAATGTTTTGAGACCATGTGAATTAAGAAATGCTAACAGAGGGGCGCCTGGGTGGCTCAGTGGGTTAAAGCCTCTGCCTTCGGCTCAGGTCATGATCTCAGGGTCCTGGGATCGAGCCCCGCATCTGGCTCCCTGCTCAGCGGGAAGCCTGCTTCTCCCTTTCCCACTCCTCCTTCTTGTGTTCCCACTCTTGCTGTGTCTCTCTCTGTCAAATAAATAAACAAAATCTTTTAAAAAAAAAAGAAATGCTAATATTAATTCTGCCTCTCTGATTCCTTAGAGTAACCTGCAATTATGTTTAGGAGATTAAAAGCATCAACTCTAGCAGATGAACATCTTTAAAAGGTATTGTAAGATGGCTACTCACTAATTACTCATTGATTGTACCATCTATTTCAGGCACTATCAGATTTAATATAAAGGAAAAAGAAAAGAGAGACAATGTATTACCATAAAGTACATATTCCAATCAGGTAACATTGACTTTTTGACCTGGTCTTGCTAAGAGTAGACTCTTTCCTTCACATCCGTGAAACTACTGCCTCAGTGCCCTGGCAGGAGCAGCTGGCAGGCTCAAATGGGGTTACTGAGGATGCCAATAAGGGGGCTACGTACAAAGGTGTGGGTGGGTATAGGGGAGCGCCATAAGCAGGGGGCTACAGACAGGAGGCCTACCAGCCTTAGACTTTGGGCAAGTGAAGGGAGGTTAGTTAGAAACTTGAGCCAGTCAGCTGAAGCTATAAGGGCTGCTGAACAGGAACTGCAGCTTTTAAGGAGGGCCAGGTACCTGAAGACACATAGCCAAAAACCGGGAGAGTAATGGTCATATCTTACTCTCCTCCTAGTCACAGCTCCTCTGCTGATGCTTCCTTTTCACTGAACCCTGCTTGAGACCACTGGGTAAGGGAGGCTTTGATCGGGGGTTGTGGCGATTAGCTTCTACAGAGCAAGAGAAACATAGAGATTGCATTTGGAGGGGTAAGTAGAAAATATCCCATATAATAACTGTATTAGTTTGCTAAGCCTGCCATAATAGAATACCACAGTCTGGATGAGGTAAACGCACAAATGTATTTTCTCCCAATTCTAGAGGCTGGAATTCCAAGATCAAGGTGTCAGTACATTTGGTTTCTCCTAAAGCCTCTCCCCTTGGCTTGCAGATAGCTGTCTTCTGCCTGTGTCCTCACATAGTCATCCCTCTAATCACCTCTTCTTATAAGGAGACCAGTCAAATTGGATTGAGGCTCACCCTAATTACCTCATTGGACTTTAATTAACTCTTTAAGACCCTATAACCAAACACAGTCACAGTCTGTGGTACCGGGGGTTAGGACTTCAACATAGGAATTCAGGGGGATAGAATTCATTTCATAACAACCACCTATACAATCTACATATAAATACAATATAGAATAATATATAGGCATATAAATACACCTATACAAGTCTATATATAAAAAACAGACTATACAATCCCAGGAAATCAAGGGAAAACGTGTGGCGATTGTGGTGCTGAAGAGACAATATGGTGGTGGTAATAATTCAGAAACCGAGATTATAAAATCATGACTAAACCTCATAATTTGGAAGTCCTTGATTTTTACTTTTGAAATGTTATAATTTACTTAGGATATTCATGTTACATAAACATTATATAAAAATGTTATTATGCAGGAAAGTGACTCACACAAATACTAATAAACCACACAGAAAACTGCTGAATTCCTCGATTTCAATAAATCAAGGATCTGTTTCAATGTGCTTCCAAATATCCATAGCCCCTGGTAGGAGCAAAATGCTCTGAGCCTTGGTTTAAAATATATTCTTTTGACCACATGTGCACAAGAATGTGCTCAAACAAAACTATACACTAGGCCAAGGTTTAACTTTCTTTTTTTTTTTTTAAAGATTTTATTTATTTATTTGACAGACAAAGAGAGATCACAAGTAGGCAGAGAGGCAGGCAGAGGCAGAGGGGGAAGCAGGCTCCCTGCTGAGCAGAGAGCTCAATGCAATGCATGGCTTGATCCCAGGACCCTGAGATCATGACCTGAGCCGAAGGCAGAGGCTTAACCCGCTCAGCCACCCAGGCGCCCCAAGGTTTAACTTTCTACCAACATCAGTGTCCTCATATTCTCACTTCCTCCCTTCTTCGAAACTTGTTAGGAAAAGATTTGATAAATAGAATTTATACTTAGTGAAATGGTGCAGCTTAATGGGTAATCTCATTTGCATTTCAATAGGAGACAAAGCTTTAAAGGAGAATTTCTCAAACTCGGTTTTCAGAATACCAGTCTTCTAAGAGATACTAATCTGTAGTTCTTTAAAAAGAAGTTTCTGTGTAAATAGAGTTAAAATAATAAACTATAGAAAACTGAACAAAATACGTATTTATTTTAGAGCTCAAGACATGTTCAATATTTAAGGTTCTAATGACACAAAAAATTTCTTAACCTCACCTTAGAGGAAATCATCAAATAAAACTGAGGAACATCAGCCATCAATAGGCAAGGGAGGAGGAAACAGGGACTCTTCCTAGCCCTGAAATTGGACTAGAATCTTCTATCACAGTTTCATCATCCCAGGCAAAGCCCTAAATTTGGTAAACATGCACCCAGTCAGATGAATAGAACCTTTATGCCATGCTAAAGAGGGCAGGTAAAAACTGTACTTGATATCAGGGAACACCGCCATACTGAGAATTCAACAACAACAAAAACCTTTTATAGAAGATTAACCTTAGAGAACAGTTGGAATTTAAGAGGGTCTTTGTTTAATTGAAGAATGTGACTTGATAATAAAACCCATTCTTTCTGGGAACGCAGTTCAAATCTCACAGGTTGAAAATTTTCTTAGGTTCCTTTCTGTAACATGACAACCTAGCAAACATTTAGAACACTCTAGTGCCCTTAATACTGCCAATTTAATGCACCTAATTCAAAGCATAATAGTAAAAGAAGATTATACTAAGTCAGCTCTGAAAAATGGTGGTGTTAGTTTTCTTATTAAATTAACTGCATCGGGGTGCCTGGGTGGCTCAGTCGTTAAGTGTCTGACTTCGGCTCAGGTCATGATCCCAGGGTCCGGGGATGGAGCCAGCATCGAGCTCCCTGCTCAGCGGGAAGCCTGCTTCCCCCTCTCCCATTCCCTCTGCTTGTGTTCCCTCTCTCACTGTGTTTCTCTCTGTCAAATAAATAAAATCTTTAAAAAAAAATTAACTGTATCAGTCTAATCTTAAAGGACGATAATATAACAACCATGTCAAAGGGAAGATTTAGAAGAAAGGGAAGGTAGTGTAGACTCTCTCATTCTAGTAAGACTTACGGTTTTTATTATTCCAATTTCACTACACACACACACACACAGAGGGACAATCAGACACACTCACTCATCATAACACATACACAATCACATAAACACACATCAAGCCACACATACTGCAATCTTTCAATTCACACGCATTTCTCATGGCTCCCAGTCCCTGGTTACAGTCAATGATCATACCATGCTTTTGCCCGCAATGACATGAGCACTTACTTTCAAGCAGGGTAATATTCTGAACCTTATTATAGCCTCATCTGGGACAGAAAGAACAGGCAGCAAAGAGGTCTAGTCATTACTCCTTTGGCTTCTTTGAGGTTATCTCAGGAGGCAGGTCCCCACTAACCTATAGCATCAGTACTAACAGATAATACATGCAGACATATATCTCTGGAACTTTGCAAACATCACATGTTCCCTTTGAAGCAAAAGTGAAATTTACCCTTCTGAGAAAGTTGCTTAGAAATTTTGTTGTAATGTATTTGAGAACAATAGTTAATATTCGCAATTTGTTATATAATATTAACATAGATATTTTTATATATAATATTTTTTTCTCTTATTAGTTTTCCATAAGAAAGAAAAATCTTAACATACTATGAATGTTTGGGAGCATTAGGTCTATAAACGAGAATTTGGCCAAGCATCTCCTGGAATGAACTCATTTTTTTAAGTTATATATATTTATATGAATAGTGGTCGGTGAATATAATCTTAAACAGACACTTACCCAGAGATACTCTCTAGATATTGGTGGCAGGGCACCTACGGTATATATTGTCATATTTTGGTAAGAAATCGAAAAGGGCAAAGCTTTAAAATTCATGTTCGTATTGCCCATGTTTCAAGTAGTCATGAGACATAATCCAGAACGTAGCAGTTCAATTTCTCATAGTGGGTCTTTCACCAGAGGGGTCCCCTAGGAGAAGGTAAGTCTGTTGGGGTTCCGACATGGTTAGGAAGCTCTGCACGTCAGAAGACATGGTGGCACATTCCACCGGCCAAATAAAGGTATGCTCAGACATTAAAAGAAAGAAATGAATATGCTCGAACTGTGCAAGGAAGAAGAACCATAGACACAATGAGTATGGATTTGAGTGTTTCTCTGTATCCATGTAAGGATTTATAATACATAGTCCAGCTTTAATTTTTAGATAATATCTCTATGATTCATTACTTTTGCTCCACACAAAACAGCTTTCTCTTCAGAAAATTATGAGCGCCTCAAGAAGAGGAATTCTTGATATTTTCTTTTTACAATAGGTATTTCCCAACACACATTATTTGTTGTGTGTCCAGTGCCTCCTAACCTGCAGGCCTGTGTTTCCGAGAAGCTACAATCCATCAGGCTACAGCTAGTGTGAAATTACTCCTACAGGAAAGCACTTGCAACTTTAACTGAAACATAACTGAAACAAGCGCGTCCATTGTGCAGCAGATATAGAGTGGAGTATTAGAATGCTCGTAGATGTTACCCTTGTAAGTATTAGATACTGTGGTGTGCTGAACACAATGGTCTCCATTTAGCTATGGATACCTGAAGAGCTTTTTTATATCACATACAGGCAATACAGATTAGACGTACTTGATGCCTGTTGTAGCTTTGGGAGGGTTGATAGAAATCTATTATTAATCTCATTACCTGGCATCAAAGAGTTCTAGACTACTGCAGTTGACTAATTAATATACTGCTGAGATAGTAATTGCAATGTAGCAAGCACAACTACATGGTAATATTCATTTTTCATGCTGACAAGGAGAATCTGCAAAACTATCTTTTTCTGTAAAATAGGATTAATATGTTTTGCTTCCTGGATAGATATATAAAAAGCAATAAGTATGTTTTAAGCAAAAGTGAACGTGTGTGCTCTCTAAAGTTATAGAGTCAAAATATTGGCACTTGAATTAGAGATCATTTATTTTGAATCTATTTTGGTAATTTTTAGTCTCTTCTCTGCAGAATGGCAGGGTTTGGGGGGCAGAAAAAGAGGTAAGTAGTCTAGGCTTCTTCTCCCCCATCTTCCCTTCTTCTACTGAAGCATCTCAGCAGTTTCTTGTTTTACATCCTAGGTTTTCCAGTTGTACTGATGCTTGGATAATTTTTTTTTTTTTCTCCCTAAGGAATGTGATGAGCAGTGGCAGCTTAGGTAAGGGCAGTGACCCTGGGGACAGGTTTCCTGCATGCAAATCTCTGTCACTTTGCAGCTGTCAGTAACCCCTTTCTCCATTAATTTCTTCAACTGTAAATTGGCCCTTTCACAGGGTTTTTGAGTGGATTAAATATGTCACTACATGTAAAGTACCAAGGACAGCATGATTAGTGCTGTATAAATATTATCTTTCATTTAGACATGAGATAGACCAATGGAGTTTATAACAGAGGACTATAGAGTGGGAAAGGAACTTACATACACTGAGATCTAACAGCATTCCATGCGGTATTTATATTTACATGGCTAAACAGAGGTAATGTCAGAACCCAGAAACACAATATATTTTATAGTAATTTATGTGAATAAAAGTACTCCTAGTTACCAAGAAGAGGTTAAAACATATTTAGTCCAAATGTGGGAATGCTGACAGTTTGTGTTTTATAAATTCTACTCCAAATTTTGAAATAGAAAGTATTCATCTGTTAATCAGCTTTCTCTTTCTTTTTTAGTAATGTGTTTACATACAGAAGTGTACATAGGTTTCTGGATGGTGCTAGATGGATGGAGCACTACTCTACCACAGGCTGGTGATGTCTCTTTGCCCATCCTCACCAGCTTTAGTCTGGGCCATGTTCTTGTTCTTTAAGTGGGGCTTGATCTGACCCATGCCTGGATTGTAGTCATGCACAATACCTAGACCAGGTCAGATGTTCAGTAAGTATTTCTTGAATAAACAAGGGAGGGAAGAATGAAGCCCTTCTTTCTGTTGATCCCATTTACAGCCCACATCGTAGGGACTGTACCGGAGGCAGGAACGCTTTACATTGGACAGTTGGCGGGCATTGCACAAAGACACCAGGGCAAGGACCCACATGGGCCCTGCAGTCAGCACTGCCCAACCGCTGTGGGGATGAGTCCACCCCGAGGAAGGGACTTTTTTGCTTTCTGCTTGCATAAATGTGCCATCCAGCCCTGCATCAGTGGTTCGTTGCTGCTGAAGAGGGCTCATTTTGCCCTGCCCCACAATGGTGCCTTTTAGGAAGGCGGCTTCCCTGCTCGGGTCCCTGCCGGTGATGAGATCAGAGTTCCCTGCAGGTCATTGTCTGGACTGTTGACTCAGGCTCCTGGGGTTAGTCTCAGAGCTGGCCTCCAGTTTCCATGTGCAGGTAAACTGACAGGAAATCCTATCAGCAGACATTTCTGACACTGATTGGTCTCTTTGTCAATACTCACGTAGTCCCTGGTTACTTACTAACTCTGCCAGTTAACTCTGCTTTTGCACCATCCTGTGGCTCCATCACAAGTGAATCTGCCTACTGCCCCTTAACTAACTGCCGCCCCATCCAGCCCACATCTCTTCTCTCTTTTCTTCTCAAACATGTTCACATGATTCCTCGATTTCCACTTGTACTGTCCCAGACAATCTCATCCTGACATTCTTTTCTCAAATTCTAATCCTCTTTCATTCCGCTTTTCTGCTCAACTTCATATTCCACTTCTCTTCTGCCTTTTGGGCTCACATTCCCAACTGCCGATCCCTAAAGGAACATTGTCACATGCTTCTTATCTGCATGCATGCATCCATTGCTGACCCTCCAGCTATCATTAGAATCTCTAGAAATAAATGGACCCCTATGCCATTCCAAAGCCAACCAGATTCCGATTCCAATACCTGGCTGGAATCTACATGGTTTTGTCTGTACTATGTGTAAAATAATTTTTTTTGGATATATGGTTTTGTTCACTAAAACCTTAAAAAAAATCACAAGCATGTAATATAATGTTTTCCTAGCACACCATTTTTTGATTTTTTTTCAGTAATATTTTTTAAAGCACCCAGTTAGACAGAAGCTTAACTACTAGGAAGATGCCAACCATACCTTTGCTGTTGATGATAATTGTCTTTGTCTTGAGATTGAATTAGGGTTCTAAATTTCTACACTGGGCAGAAAACATCTAGCTAAATATATATAATAATCCTTTCTTACAGTTCTGACACTGTATGCATGTGCAAATTATGGAAACAAAAAAGAACAAGCTCTAGTATACATACTGTACTATTTATGTTGTATATGAATCTTTTCATTAGATCAATTTGTCACCCTGAATCTTGAGTCTTTTATATCATCAAGTGGTCCATTCGAGATCATTATAAAAACCACTTTTCTTGGGCTATGTTTCTAAAGCAAGCATTTCATTTCCTTCTTTTGACTTCTCTAACACAGATATTCACTGTGCAGCTTTAACTTTTGTTTAGCTGCATTTTCTTCACGAAAGAATAATAATTAAAGAAAACCATTTGAAACTTCACAAGCTTTAAAAGGTTCTGAGCAATTAGGCTAGGTAATTAGAAACATGATAAAGGAGAAGCTTGGGAAAAGGATTTAAACCCCTATTGAACATTTATATCAAAAAATGAATAAGGAATAGAGAAAATTAAAAGCATAGTTTATATCTGGTGGGCAAAGGAGAAAGCCAATTATTCTGTAGTGTGCTTATTTATCTAGATTTAGTTATTCATAATATGTAGAAAAATCAGATGTGCTGGAAGAAAAAACAGAGTTGTTCCCTTTCATCTTGCAGGCAATAAAACATGCCTACATGGGGAAAGGATTTTCTACCTGGCAATATATATTTTTCAGTTCTTCAAAATATAAATTAAAAGATAGCCAATATACGTCTGAAGTTAACCAGGTAACATTATCTACTTTGCAAATCAGAAGATAAATTTTAGAAAGAGGGCAATAGCTCTACATGCAGAGACTAAGCTGGGAGCAGACAGACGGCATTGCAAAAGAAGGCCATCCGCACATGTTTCCTTGAATGAACAGGAGGTCTCACTTGTGCCTTGTCTGGTGACTTGAACTGAGGCTACAAAGGACATGTTCACAAACTTGAGACAAGCAGGAAAACAAATTTAGAAAAATTAGTAAATGTAAAGATCACCTTGGAAGCACTACCTATAACCTAAAATGAACAAAACAAGCTCTTTCTATTGCATAATGTTTTGTACCTAAAAATTCTTTTTAAATGAATCTGAAAGATCTATAACAATTTCAGGTTTTTAGGTATGTATTAGAGACATGAGGTATGTATTAGAAACAGTGTATGTTAGCTTGTGGGTTTTTTTTTTTTTTTTAACTTTTAAAGCATTTTACAGTTTCTTGGCCATAGTTCTCCCTTTAAAAAGATGTGATAAAATACACATGGCAGGGATGCCTGGGTGGCTTAGTCAGTTAAGTGTCTGCCTTTGGCTCAGGTCATGATCCCAGAGTCCTGGGATTGAGCCCCGAATTGGGCTCCTTGCTCAGTGGGAGCCTGCTTCTCCCTCTGCCTGCTGCTCCCTCTGTCTGCTGCTTCCCCTGCTTATGCTCTCTCTCTCTGATAAATAAATAAATAAATAAATAAATAAATAAATAAAGTAAGTAAGTAAGTAAGTAAGTAAGTCTTAAAAAAATATACATGACATAAAAGGTGCCATTTTGGTCACTTTTTAAAAGGTACAGTTTGGTGGCAGTAAATACATTCACATTATTGTGCAATCACCACCACCGTCTATCCTCAGAACTTTCTTGTGTTCCCCAACTGAAACTCTGCTTACTGAACAGTAACTTCCCATTCTCCCCTTCCCCCAACCCACACTCTGGAAACTCCACCACTCCACTTTCTGTCTCTGTGGCTTGGACTACTTTAGGAACCTCACAAGAAGCTCTTTGGTGACTGGCTTTTGCCCTTGCAGTAATATTTTTAAGGTTCATTCATGATATAGCATGTATCCAAATGTCTTTCCTTTTTAAGGCTGAATAATAATCCATGGTATGTATATACCTCATTTTCTTTATCCATTCCTGTGTCAGTAGGTACTTGGATTGCTTCTACCTTTTGGCAATTATAAATAATGTTGCTAGGAACATGAGTGTACAAATATCCACCTGAGTCCTGGAACTGGAATTGTTGAGTCATATGGTAATTCTATGTTTAATTTTTTCAGTAACTGTCATAGTATTTTCCACAGCTGCTGCACCATTTTACATTCCCATCAGTGGTACACTAAGGTTATAATTTCGCCACATCTTCACCAACACTTGTTATTTTACGTTTTGTTTTGTTTAAATAATAACCATTCCAGTAGGTGTGAAATGGTACCTTATTGTGGTTACATTTCCTTTTAGTAGGATTTTCATCTAGGAGCAACTAACTGCGATCAAAGCCAGAGTTATAACATTTTCTTCATACTTTCCCACCCTAACTTTTAGGTTTGCAGACATTTATTTCTATAGTTAGAATTCCAGAGATCTATATGATTGGGGTCAAGATTCCACTTAGTAGGTAACAAAACAAACTCTTAGTGGAGATTAAACACAGTTGACATGTGTAGGTCTGACTTCAAAGGTATTCTATTATGATCTATCATGGGCATTGTGGAAATTAATTTTGAAAAACCACAGATTTCTAACATAAGATTCTTTCTCAATAGGGGTCTTCTTAAATAAAATATCATAATTTTGACAGTTAATTATGAACTAGAACTATGCAGATTAAAATGACTTTGGACATCAGGAAAGCATTTGGTATATTTTATCTGAAAGGAGCCCTGCATGAGTCCGTCTGTTTCACGAACAAATTAGTCAAAAGATAAATGACTTAATTTTGCTCCTTTCCTGCCTCAGGCTTATTTTAAATATCTCAGGTGGTCTAATGGAATTGGGCAATAAGATGACATCTAATAGAATTTTATTTGCCTGGTTACCATTCTTACTGTTATTGACATAAAAGTACAAAGTAAGAATTTTCTCCAATTGTTTCAAAAATCACATTTACTTTTTTTGTTTCTTCACTAAATCCAAAGTCATAATACTCTCCATTTTGTAACTGCAGGTTAAATTGAAATTGATGAATTTGTTAATGTTGATTATTTAATAAGTAATCAGATTGTTTTTTTCTATTTTATTTGTATTTTGAATCTTTGGAATGACAATTTTCAAAAATGTATTGGCTCAAAATATTTTACATCTTATTTGAACAATTGAATTTCATTATTTTTGTTCCCTGAAGTTGCATAGTTTTAGAATATTTGGGCTAGAAGGAAACAAAGAAACTAACCAAACCTACATAATAATTTTGAAGAAGCAAGAATTGATTCCTAGAAAAGTTAGACTTACTCAATCAAGGTGGGCTCCCTGGTTAATTCATATAGGCTTGGATTAAACTTCTGACTGGTCAGGTAGTAATTGGTTGGTTACTTACTTTACATTAATAGTGATGTCACAGCCCTGTTGCAAAAATGGTTACATGAGGTAGGCAATTAGGTAAATAAATTCAAGTATCAGTTTGTTTATTAATACTGAACTATTTTTGTTGGAAATCTTTCTAAAATGTATTTGGGGTTCCTCTCCTCCTTAATTGATGTACAAAAAAGAAACAAAAAAGACTGTAACATTCATCCTGAGTGATGGTTTCTATACTATGTTGTTTAAGAAAATCAGGTTGTTTACTCAAATCCACACCCCCATTCTGTTACAAAGAAAGGCTCCGTGGCAAATGTTTATGAGCTGGAAGTTTGTCCCCCACTCTCTGTGATGAAGACCAAGATGGCATCCAATCTGACCTCTGAATAAATGAGCTATTCTTAAAATTATAAGTGAGAAAACTTATTGCCTGTTTTTTTTTTTTTAAACATCAGTCATGGACCCTGAATCACAATTCATATTTAGGATCCCATGGAAATGGATTTAAGTCAGAAAAGCCTTCATATGCTGATTGTTGTTGTTATTACCTTCCTGAACATTGTTCACATCTATCTCACCTTTAACTATGTCAAAACTTTTTAAAATTGGGATTTCCTGAATCTAATAAAATGAAATAAATTCATTTAGGGTGTTGTGAATAGTATACAACATTTCATTTTTTCCTGTGGGGAAATGTCTCTTGCATTTTTAAAGATTTAATTGAAACAATAATTTTATTAATTTACATACCTTTGTACTCACTCTGAAGGGGACGGAAGATGGTACCAGGAATGTAAAACAAAACAAAACGTATAGCATTATTTGCAAGATGACGCTTAAGAAATAAAATACCTTGTGGATTTTTCTGTCCCTGAGCTTGACCACTGACTTTCCAAAAACTCTTCTATAGATCTTTTATCACCGGAACATATTCTTAAAGCATATGGACACAGATGGTCCTGAAAATGCTGCCTCACAACACGATTCCTGACCTCAGCCACAGGCTTTCCATATGCTTCCTCTGAAGGATGCAGCTCTTCCTGGTCTTCTGAAACCTGGGGCGGTTTGGATGCTCCACTGTCAGCAGGCTGTGCTGGTCCCCTTCCTCTGCCTGTGGCGGTGCTTCATTAGACTGTGCAATATTAGTTATAACCTACATTCAATTCACAGTCTTTAAAACCCACATGAGTCAATATTTGAGTATGGGGCTTTGGGGAAATAGTTATAAAGTATCAAAAACAGTATTTGTTCTATTTATTTCTTTAAAAATTTGATGATTCCGAGCCCAACATGATATATAAGTACAAGCATTATGTAAGATAGGCAATGTGATTTCTATCATGTGTGCTTATGAAGAGTGACAGGCCAGAGTGCTCCAAGTAGCCAAATCCATAGAGTTATGAATCCTAATTCTATGAAAATCATTCACTTAATATTCTACTCTGACCAAAACTCTAGAGCTCTCTCTCTTAATCTTCATTGTGGTGGTAATATTAACTGAGAATTCATAAAAACCTAGGGGAAATAAATGATCCTCCAAATGAAAACTATTTAAATTATGCTAGTACTGTATCATATTTTAAAAAGAGACAACTACACTATATGTTTACTTGTAATCTAATACTAGATTTCTCTCAAATTTCAAAATAAACACATCAACTAACTCAGATTTTATATGTGCATGAAACCTAAACTAGTTATGGAATTTCAATATCTAAAGGACTTTATTAAGAATAATATTCAATAAACCAATGAAATACCTATATTGCATATTTATTTTTCTTACTATTAAAAATTATCCACAGTAGGGCTTGTTTTTATAAATATGAACTATATCATAATTTCCATAAGAGTAGAGACAGCATTTGACTTCCTACGTAAATGCACACAGTATGTCTAAAACTGTGAGGGGCTGGCTCTATGTAGTAGGCATATCCAATTTTTACCAAGCTAGGCCAGTAGGAGCAGTTTTTTGGGGGAGAAGCGTATCTGGCATGATGAAATATATTTGGAAATATTCTTGTGGCCAGTTTTTTTGATGGACTCTTCTGCTTAAATATGCTAAAAGCATATTGCTTAATTTACACATTTATTCATAATGTATTGACCCTTGAATTCCATCCTCAGAGGTCCATGAAGATCCACATAAATTAAGTTAGGAACCCCTGTTCTAAATTTATTCACTGAATTAAGCCAATCCATAATAAAGATGAATATTTGGGCCATGTTGTTTAAACTCCCTATAGAATTACCTTCACTTGCTTTTAATTTTTTCACCAGTCAAAATTATAAGCATTAAAGTAACTTAATACAAAGCATTGTATGAATATTTTAAGGATTTTTTTCATTCATTTTAAGAGTATTCATTGAACACTTATTCTGTGCTCAGCACTGTTCAAAGCCATAGTGATAGAGTGGAAAAAAAGATTTTAGAAATCTGATCTCTTTCTTCTAGTAGTTGTGAGGTATAGATGATAAATAATAACAAAAATAAGGAAATGGTATAATCTCTTACAGGATGATAACTATTGTGCCAAAAGTAAAAGAATGAGTGAATGAGAGTAAGAATAGTTGCAATTTTAGAATAACCAGAGAATGTCTCTATGACAGGGTGACTTTTGATCAAAGATTTAAAGAAGGTGAAGGAGTACACCTTATGGACATCCAGTAGAAGGGCATTCTAAGAAGAGGAACCACCAGCAGGTGCAAAAGTCCAGAGGCATGGGAGGGAGTAAGTGGTGTGCTAAAGGAACAGCAGGAAGGTCAGAGTGCCTGGCAAAGTTATAGTGAGGAGAGACTGGAGAGGCTACCAGAGTCGGTTACACTGTGCTATAGACCAGAAGTCAGGGGGTGGGTGGGGAAAGTGAATTAAATTCCAGGACTACCACTCACTGTCTATGAGACTTTAAGCAGGTCATTTAACACTCCTAAGCTATCTATTATCTGCATTCCCTATCATTGTGGCCCCTTGTTTCTTGGTATAATGTAGAAAATAAAGATAATATGATAGATTTTATTGGTTCATCAAATGCAATATGCCAAAATAGGCAGTGGGTGGGGCTCTCAACAAGTGCATCCGCCAGTATTAGCAGGTTAGAATGAGAATTCCAAGATGGCACCCACCAGCATCAGCACTAGCAAGGCAGAATGTAATCTTAAGAATGAAGCCCAACAGTGTCTCCATCCCCAGAGAGTGTTTCAGCAGTTTCCTGCCTCTTGGGCAGATGCCCTGGGACTAGTGAGTGGATCTATTTCACCTATGTCCTAGGCTCTTTTCTGACTGGTGTGTTATCTCTGGGTCCCGGGGCAAGTGAGACTGAATACAAGTCCTTTAAGAGCAGGTTCTCAGGGCACCTGGGTGGCTCAGTGGGTTAAAGCCTCTGCCTTCGGCTCAGGTCATGATCTCGGGGTCCTGAGATCGAGCCCCGCATCAGGCTCTCTGCTCGGCGGGGAGCCTGCTTCCCCCTCTCTCTCTGCCTGCCTCTCTGCCTACTTGTGATCTCTCTCTCTGTGTCAAATAAATAAATAAAATCTTTAAAAAAAAAAAAGAGCAGGTTCTCCATTTCCTATACATCTGTGTTTTTCCTGGATGTAGTCCCTGTTAGTTTACAATGCCCAGCTTTTGGGGGTCTCATCTCTCTGGTGCAAGTTCCAAGGACTGGAGTGCCTAATATGGAGATCTAATCTCTTGGTCCTCAGGAAAAAAATTCATGTTTTTGAGATCCCTCCCAATTGTGGATTTTTGCTCCTGGGGAGGGGGTTCTTCTTTTGGGGTCACCTTGCCTTTGCCACCTCTACCCATCTTGATGCTGTCCCATTGTCCCTGGTTACAGGGGCTCTATTTATGCAGTTTCTAAGCTGATAGTGTAGGATGGAAAAAGTTATTCCATGCAAACGGAAATGAAAAGCAATACTTATATCAGACAAAAGAGACTTTAAAACAATTTTTTAAAAAGATTTATTTATTTCTTTGGGTGGGGGCAGAGGGAGAAAATCTTCAAGCAGAGTCCCCATTGAGCATGAAGCCCAACACAGGGATCTACCCTACCACCTGAGATCAAGACCTGAGCCAAAACCAAGGGTCAGACATTCGACCGACTGAGCCATGCAAACACCACTGATAAAATAGAATTTTAAATAAAGACTGTTAAAAATGGCAAAGAAGGGGATTTTATAATGATAAAGTATTCAATCAACAATAGGATATAACGTTTGTAAATATTTGTGTACCCACCCCAGGAATACCTAAATATATAAAGCAAATATTAACAGACATAAAGAGAGAAATTGACAGCAATACAATAATAGTGGAGGACTTTAAAACCTCACATTCTCCATGAGAGGCCGCACATTAGGCCCCAAAACAAGTAACAATAAATTTAAGAAGATTGAAAGCATATCAAGCATTTTTTTTATCACAATGGTTTAAAACTAGAAATCAGTTACAAGAAAACTGGAAAAGACATAAACATATAAAGATTAAACAACATGCTATCGAACAACCAATGGGTCAATGAAGAAATTAAAAAGCAAAAAAAAATATGTTGACATAAATGAAAATGGAAAAGCACAAGTTTCCAAAATCTGTGGGACATAGGAAAAGCAGTTCTAAAAGGGAAATTTATAGCTATACAAACTTACTTCAAAAAAAAAAAAGAAAATTTCAAATAAACAATCTAATATTACACCTAAAGGAACTAAAAAAGGAAAAACAAGCAAAACCCATGGCTAACATTAAAAAGGAAATTATTAATAAAAATCAGAGTGGAATAAATGAAAGATAAGCAGAAAAGAAGGAAGGAAGAAAAGAAGGAAGGAAGGAAATCAATGAAACTAAGCTGGTTCTCTGAAAAGATAAACAAAATTGACAGACCTTTAGCTAGATTTATCAAGAAAAGAAAAAAGAGAAAGGGCTCAAATAAATAAAACAAAAAATAAAATCAATAATAAAAGAGAAGTTATAACCAATACCACAGGGGGGAATAAAAGATCAGAAGAGACCACTATAAATAATTATATACCAACAAATCAAACAACTTAGAAGAAAGGGACAAATTCCTAGAAACATAATCTTCTATGCCTGAATCATGAAGAAATAGACAATCTGAATAGATTGATTACTAGCAATGAAATTGAATAAGTTATCAAAAATCTCCCAACAAATAGAAGTCCAGGATGGCTTTACAGGTGAATTCTAGAAATATTTTTAAAAGAGTTAATACATATTCTTCTCTAATTATTCCCAAGAAACTGAAGAGGAAGGAATGTTTCCAAACTCATTTTATGAGGACAGCAATACCCTGATACTAAAAGCAGACAAAAACACTAGAAAAAAAAATAAACAAATAAGAAAATTTTAGGCCAATACCCCTGATGAACACAGGTGCAAAAATTCTCAACAAAATTTTGGCAAACTGGATCCAACAATAAAATAAATGGCTTATATACCACTATAAAGTAGGATTTAGTCCTGGGATGCAAGGATGGTTTAACACCTGCAAATTAATCAATGTGATACACCACATTAACAAAATGAAGAATAAAAACTATGATGCAGAATAGATACAGAAAAAAGCATTTAACAAAATTCAATATCCATTTATAATAAAAACTCTCAAAAAGTTGGTACAGGGAATGTACCTCAACATAATAAAGGCCATATATGACAAACTCACAGCTACTATCATAGTCCATAGTGAAAAACTGAAAGCTTTTTCTCTAAAATCAGGAACAAGTTAAGGATGCCCATTCCCACCACTTTTATTTAACATAGTTTTGCGAGTCCTAGCCACAGCAACTAGGCAAGCAAACATAAGTAAATAAATAAATAAAATGCGTCCAAATTGGAAAGGAAGAAATAAAACTGTCACTATTTGCAGATGACATGACACTTTATATAGAAAACCCTAATGATTCTACCAAAAAACTGTTAGGACTAATAAATGAATTCAGTTAAGTTTCAGGATACAAAGTTAATATACAGGAATCTGTTGCATTTCTATATAATAATAATGAACTATCAAAAAAATAAATTAGAAAAAACAATCCCACTTCTAATTGTATCAAAAAGAATAACATACCTAGAAATAAATTTAACAAAGGAGGTAAAAAAATGTATGCTATGAAAACTGTAGGATATTGATGAAAGACATCAAAGATGATACAAACAAATGGAAAGATATTCTGTCCTCATGTATTGGGAGAATTAATATTGTTAAAATATCCATATTACCCAAAGCAATCTACAGATTCAATGCAATTCTTATCAAAATACCAATGGCATTTTTCACAGAACTAGAACAAATAATCCTAAAATTTGTATGGAGCCACAAGAGACTCCAAAAAGCTAAAGCAATTTCGATAAGGAAGAACAAATCTGGACACATCATGCTCTCAGACTTTACACTACAAAGCTATGGTAATCAAAACTACAGCCCTGGGATAAAAACAGACATATAGATGTATGGAACAGAATAGATGGCCAAGAAATAACCCATATTATATGGTCAATTAATCTATGACAAAGTAGATAAGAATATACAATAAGGAAAAAATAGTCTCTCCAAAAAATGATGTTGAGAAAAGCAGACAGCTACATGCAAAAGACTGAAACTGGACCACTTTCTTACACCATATGTAAAATAAATTCAAAATGGATGAAAGACTTAAATGCAAGACCTGAAACCATAAAACTCGCAGGAGTAAACATAGGTATAAGCTGTTGGACATTAGCCTTAGCAATATTTTTTTTGGATCTTTCTCCTCAGACATGGACCTTTCTCCTCAGACAAGGACCAAAAAAGCTAATAATCAAATGGGGCTACATCAAACCAAAAAGCTTTTGCACAGTGAAGGAAGTCATCAACAAAATGAAAAGGCAACCTACTGAATGGGAGAAGATATTTTCAAGTAATCTAAAAAGGGGCTAACATCTAAAATACATACAGAACTCATGCAACTCTATATACAGAGAGAGAGTTTCTATATATACTTTCTTAGGCAACTTAAATCACCTCACCCACACCCACACAGATTAATGTTTTAGTCATGTTCATCCCTCTGCAGGAAGATATGAGATATCTGGAACCACTTTTGCACCTGAATTTAGCTTCACTGAGCATCACTGTCCCACTTTCTCTCAGATTGACCCTCTCCCAGGTGAAGCATTGCATACAGCAAGCACCGGGCCATGAGAATTGGAAACTGGCAGAAAAATTCTTCTCTGATTTGCCTCATCAAACGTTCCAACTCTGGAGAATACATGGAACCTTATCCTGCCCACTGGTTGTTCCTTCTGTCCTCTCCTTACAAATTTACTTTATGACATAATTGTCATGAACAAAAAGTTTCTGAGACACCCTATGAAAATTCTTTTATGATGTGTGGCACTCGATAAATTGTAAAGGGTATTTTTCTTAATAACTCTTTATCTATGCTGCTACTTCCATTCATCTTGCCTGCAATTAATTTTCTGTGCTGTGACTATTATATGCAGCATTCTAACCACCAAGTGCAAAGGAACTATTCCTATGGGGAATATGTAAGATTAAAATGTTATAGTCTATCTTAATAAGAAAATTCAATTTCTTTATTAAAAATATTTTTTTACACTTTTCATGTTGAAGTATAATTATAATTTAATTTAATCTTATTTAATTTGATAGCAAAAATGTAGTAAAAAATAGTTTTTGGTTTAAGGTCATAGAATAGTATCGAATATCCTCTATGGAACTTGCCACAGACCTATCTCATCTGAGAGACATGGAAAATGATTTGATTTGGATAAATTACCATCTCCAGTTTGCTCTTTTTCAAGGATTAAAATATAAAAGAAAATTGCTATTAATCATATTTAGTCAGAGTAAGCACTGGACACAAGTTATAGAAGGCAAAGAAGAAATAATCTTAATTAAGGCATCTCTAGAATACTTGTTTTTATAAATAGGAATAGTTAAAGGTGATGCCTTTTTTTCTTCATTTATTCCTTCAGCGAATATTGTTGAGTTGAGTAAATAAGAAAGTAAATATTAAACCGGACCTGAGAAAGTGGTGTTAAAAGGAGAGATGGAGGAGGAGGTGTGGTGGTAAAGAAATAGCGATGTGGTGTAGGGTGGCGGACTGCTCTTTAAGGAAGAGGAGTCAGGAAGCACTTAACCTGACATTTGAGGAGAAACTTGAATGAAGTTAGAGAATAATGTCTACAAATATGAGCCAGAGCAGGCAAGGCCTTACAGGTGGTGGTAAAGTGTCGGTCTTCATACTGAGAAAGATGGGAAGCCTCCGGAGGGCTTTGAACAGGTGAGGGACATGACCCAATTTATATTTTGAAAACATTTCCCTGGCCACCATGGGTGTGGGGTCCCCTTGACTATCAAGAGAGAAGATGGAAGGCAAATGATAGGAAGTCATTGGCTTATTCTTAGGGCAGGGTGGTGCTCAAACTAGGTTTGCAATGGTAGAGGTAGTAAGAATTGAGCAGATTCAGAACATATTTTATTATTTTTTTAAGATTTTATTTTTATTTATTTTTTTTGCCAGAGAAAGAGAGAGAGCACAAGTGCACAAGCAGGGGGAGTGGCAGGCAGAGGAAGAAGCAAGCAGAGGGAGACACAGGTTCCCCTGCTGAGCAAGGAGCCCCACAGAGGACTCGATCTCAGGACCCCGGGATCATGACCTGAACCGAAGGCAGACACTTAACCCACTGAGCCACTCAGGCGTCCCCAGAACATATTTTAAAGGCAACACTTAGTGGCTTGGATTTGGGTTATAAGAGAAATAACAGATCAGGAATGACTTACAGCTTAAGCTAAGGTTTGGGCAACTGGACAGATGACGCCATTTACTGAAATGAGAAAGCTGGGAAAAGATTAGGTTTGGGGGGAAATATCAAATCCTATTTTAGATGTCTTAAGCTTGGGATGTCTATAGACTTGCTTTTTTGGCAACAAATTATATGTGTTTAGAGCACAGGTAAGAGTTGAAGATGAGGATAGAAAGGAACTCATCAGGGTTTTGATGGGATTTAAATTTTCGTTTGAACACCACCTTAATATATGTAAACCATGGTTTCTCAATTTCAGTATTTTTGCCATTTTGGACCAGATAACATCTCTGTTGTGGGGGCCCTCTTGTACATCGTAAGATGTTCCCTGGCCTTTACCTACTAAATGTCTGTAGCATCTCTTTCCCTCTGGTTGTAACAACCAAAATTATTTCGAGACATTTCCAGGTAACCAGGGGCAAGAAAAGTCACCCCCCTAGTTTATAACCACTGGTATAGAGGCAAGAAAAGAACCAGAGGAATACAGAATAAGCCCTGGGACACCCCAATAGGTAGAGGCTTAGAAAAAAGTGGGCAGCAAAGGATACTCACAAGGCGCAACCAAAGAAGTAGTAGAAAATTGCAGAGATTGCCAAGTGAAAAGATAAAAAATTGAATTTATCCTTTGTAATGAGATAATAGGTGCATTACTAAAGTATAAATTCATATTGACACAAAAACTAGTAATATATCTGAGTAAGCAGAGTGATGCTTTTAAAACCAAAGTCAGGCCACTCCTTCCCCCCAATGTTTTTCTTGTGGCTTTTAAAGTAAAAGCCAACATTCTAACAATGATCCAAAAGTTCCTACATGATTCTGGCCTCCACACCCTCACTGTGTCCAGTGACTTGATCTCCTACCCACCCCAGGTGCACCCCAGTGCACAAGGGCAGACATTCTTCTGCGTTTGTGTTCGATACCCATGCCCAATATTCAGGGCTTTGCACTTGCTGTTCATTCTAGCTCGGTCCTTCCCCCCCACGTACCTTCCATGCACTCCCTTCAGCTCCTTCAGTTGTGCTCAAATGTCTTTTTCTCCACTGACCTCATTTGTTTAAACTGTCGCTCCTCTCAGGGAGGAATTCCTCAATCCACTCTCTACTTTATCTCGCTCCCTTACATTTATCACCGTTGAGCAAACTGCTTATTTATTTTTTTTTTACTTTGCTTATATTCTCTTTCCCCCTATTAAAATGTCAGTTCTATGAAGGATTTTCAGCTGTGTTATTTACTGCTCTGTCCTTAGTATCTATAACAGAGCTTCACACATAGTAGATACCCAATGAATATATATTGAATCAATAAACAAAGGAACTAACATTTATTGAGTGCTTACTCAGGCACCAACCTAAAAGCATCATAATATTATCAAATTAATAAAAATTCGTATCATTTAATTTTTTATCTAGAATTTTTGTTTTCCCTTTAACAAGTATACTGTCTTTAATTTGTTCAAAAATACATTTAGTGGTTACTGTGATGTCAGTTACTGTCCCAGGATTTAGGAACAAAGTAGCAGGGCCACTTAGAAGGACAAGGTAAACATTTGGAAAGGATAGGATAAGCAAGGTGTGATGGAGATCTGACCAGGCACCTGTCAAAGCGGACAGTGGACTGTTCCTCCAGTGAAGGAACACATACATTGACTCCAGCGTAAGGGAAATCTTTCTGGAAGAGAGGGATCATTGAACTTTGTTGCAAAAATGATAAGAACTAAACTAGAACAAACGGGCATTCCAGAAAGAGAATGGCATATGGGTTAGTATAAAACAGCATTGTCCACTTAGGAATCTTTAAAGAAGTTTCATAATGTATTTACTGGCGTCAATTAGAATGAGACTCATCTCCTTATCAAAAGAGTTTTTATATTCTTAGATCAATAGAAGGGAGCCACTGGGAGATTTTTAAGCTACGGAATGACATGATCATACGATCAAAATGTAGAAATAGCAGTTTGGCATATATTGAAGGTTTTACTGTCAGAGAATCAGACAGGGACTAAACTACAGGGTGGCAATGAGACTATGGCATTTTTCTAGTAGAATATTGAGCTGAACAATGTGGCATTGAAATGAACAAAGAAAGGCATATAGAAATCTTACTGTGTTAAATTACAAGTAACTAATAATTATTAATATTTTCTCAAGATGCCTATCATAATAGGAAACCAATGCCCCATGCCATTTGTTTCTTGGTGTCCACCCTCTTTTTTGAAAAATTCTACCCTATGGATAATTTGAAATATGATATGAAAATGAAGGGGACTGAGCTTTTAAATATTACTGACATCTAATATTATAGGATAAGCTAACCATTTTTTTTCCCCACCTCAGTTTTATTCAAATTGTAGACATTCACTGAAAGCACAGGCTATATGCCACAGAACTTAAATATTCAGAACACTCATGCACATAGTCTGTATTTTCAAAATAAATCACTGAAAGAAAAACCTATATGTGTATATATATATATACACACACACATACATACATATGTATTTGTTTTGGCTTATAAATATAACTTGTGTTCAGATTTTTATGGAAAAGTACATTAATTATCAAGAAAACTGACAGCTCTATTATCTTTTTAAATAGGATCCCTCTAGCTTTTATTTAATAAAAGCTTTTCTGTTGGTTCATCTAAATGTTGCCCTTTGATGAGCTTTAGACTTTATCAGTTTAAGGAGTGCAGCCCTCAGATTAATGGGCAGGCTGAGAACCAGATGTCTGTTGTCAGGGCTGAAAACCCAATTAAAATGGAGGTCGTGAAGGTGAAGGCAAGAGAAAGGGTCAACAAGAGCTCGTTTGAGCAGGGCATAGGCTGGTGGAAATCAGAGGTTTTGTGCTACATTGGCAGATCTGTTAAGAAAACTAATCCATAGATACTTTTATCAAATGCTTTGAAACTCCTGAACCATATGGGATTCAGGGAGATATTAATCTCCACAAAAATTTCAGGAAAAGTTTGCTCTGAATGTTGATCTCAAAAGTAAAACACAATTTGAAAAATCCATTAAAACATATGTATTAGTATAGTTATCAAAAATCTCAGTAATGATTTTTAAATCATATCTGAAGTGTCTTTCTGCCTATATATATTAATATTTGAATAACCCACCTGTTTAATTCTTCCTAGTCAATAAACTATTAAAAATTTTTCTTCTGCCTCCTATTTCTTTAGCCTTACTGCCTGTCATGCATGCCATCCTGGAGAGCACTCCAGGTTAATCTTTCTAAAGCATATTCTAAAGCATAATATGTCAATATTTTAAAAAATCTATGAGAGCTCCCAGTTGGTTACTAAGTAAAGTCCAATTGCTTTCTCCCCAAACCAAAACTTTTGTACACTTTGATCCAATCTTACTTGCATTCATGTATTCATCTGATAAATGTTTCTAATGCACCCACTGTGTGCCAGACATTCATTTAGGCTCTAAGGATACAACTGTAAATACACAAAGCTCTCACTTCCATGGGATGTATACCCTGGTGGGAGGTGTAGAGAAATGTACGCACACACAAAATACACACACACACACACACACACACGCACGCACACACACAGAAAATGAAAAAATATATTCTGGAGAAAAAAAGAGCAGTGTGATAATGAATAGGGATTGTCATAGTATTGTGTGGTGGCTTTTTTTCTTCTTTTTTTGCAGAATGTGTTTGGATAAGGCTTCATTGAGAGAGTAACCTTTTGTGGAGGCTTGGAGGAGGTGAGGAATGAATACTGAAGTATTTGAGGGAAGACCATTCCAGGCGAAGGGAGCAGCCAGCAATGACGCTGAGGAAACATCCTTGGTAAATAAGTAGCCAAAGGTCATGGGCCTGTAGCAGAGTGAACAAAGAGGTACATACCAGTTGATGTGGTCAGAGAGGCAAGAGGGAGACCAGAGCAGGTAGGATATTACAGGGTATCATTAAATCTATTGACTCTAGATGAGAGTGTAGGAGGTCATTTAAGAACTTTGATAGAACAATATCATGATATGGCTTGTATTTAAAATGACCACTCTGACTGGTGTGTTTGAATAGACTTTGGGAGGGGGAATAAATATATGGGGATCATGGAATTTATTGATGATTTTATAGCCAATGAACTTGTGAGTTTACTAAGGAATAGGGATAGTTATAAAGGGGTGGGGTCTGGGAACTGTACCTGGGCACTCTAATATACTCAGGCAGAATGGGGGGGCATCAACAAAGCCTTAAAAGGAATGTGAGCAATAAGAAAATCTAGAAAAAGCTTTATCTCATACGTAGAAAAGTGATTAAGGAGGTTCAGAAAATGGACTGTGTCAAATGCTGCTCATAGGTCTAGTCAGATGAGGGCTGAGAATCATCAATGGATTTAACAAAAGAGAGGTTACTGGTGATCTTAAAAAATATACTCAGTTGACTATTATGGGTGAGAGGATAGGTGGGCAGAATCTGGGAAGGACAAGCACTGACAACACTTTTGAGTTTTATCATTAAAAAATAAACAACAAAACATAGATATTGATGAAAAGGGTGGGGACACTTCTGACTATTCGTGAGGAAAGATGGAGAATGCTCGCACAGCAAACATATATGAAACATACATCCCATGTTCACTTTGGGGTGGAAACTTAACACCAGAATGAAGCAAAATTCAGCCCCTGATATCAGGAGCTTAACTTAGGACAGGGAGAAGGGGCTATGGGCCTGGCTCCAAGAGCTAGTATAAATTGGATGGGGTCTTGGGCTCATTTTCTTAGATGAGCAATGCAAGGCCTTGCTTGTTCACAGGCTGAAACCATATCAATTGACCTTGAGTCCAGGCTTCTGAAGAGACAGCTAGTGGATTTGTTAGTGGGGTCTGAAGAGACACAATAGCTGATTAGGGGGAAACTGTTCTCTGAAAAACAAGCATTAAATTTTCTGCTTGTTTCAACCTCATTAACCCTGTGGGGCACAGTTTCAATCCCTCCTGAGTTACGATCATTCTTCAATTTTGAAGGAATTGGGATAATGACTGCTCTGGTTACTTCCCTTTCTCCTCAGGTGAGCTAAGTTTCAGGTAAAGAGCGGTTTTTGCAAATCTTAGCTATATGCAAAATCCCTTCAATGATTAACGTGCCTACATGCAAGGCTAAGCAGAAGTTTCTAACCTACAGGTCATAGCAGCAAGGGAAATAGAAGCAATATGGAATAAGAAATGCGAAGTTTCTCCTGTTCTACAATGGGTTTGTAGAGATTCTCTATCAACTGAGTAAAAAAGTATAAATAAATCAAAGAAAAGAAAAACAAGGAATATGTCCAGGTTAATCACAAACAAATATACTAAAATATTCTTCAAATAAATGGAAAGTTCTGAAACTATTGTTAAGGCAAAATAAATAATAAAATATTACTTTGTAATAGCTGAGTAAAGATAAAAATGTTTTCTCAAACTCTGATAGAGGAAATGTGGATGGTTCCATATGGCTTTTTTTAAATTGAAAATAAGATGACGACGTCAAAAATATATTTAAAATATATGTATTCTTCAGGGATTAAGCATATATGCACAAGTATATAAAAATTTCAAGATTGTGATAGACATATAAAGTGGGAAAAATAAAGAATAGTTGAATAAATGATTGTTACAATAAAAAATGATGAATTGGAGCTGTATATACTAATAGACTTGGAGAGGTTTTCATAAGGCATTATTGAATAAAAAATGTAAAATGTAAAAGTATAATATAATGAGTGGGTTTTTTTTTAGATTTTATTTATTTATTTGACAGAGAGAGAGAGATCACAAGTAGGCAGAGAAACAGGCAGAGAGAGAGGGGGAGCAGGCTCCCCTCTGAGCAGAGAGCCCGATGTGGAGCTCGATCCCAGGACCCTGAGATCATGACCTGAGCAGAAGGCCGAGGCTTAACCCACTGAGCCACCCAGGCACCCCTAACGGGTGTTTATAAGGAGGGAAATTAAAACTTTTGTTCTTGTATGTGTACATGTATACACATCTATGTCTTTCTATATATTGACTGATACATACAAGTAGTGGCTTATAGTTGTTTTTGTATTTGTATATGAACTTTGAAAAATCATAGGAGGAAAAGCACCATTTTGTTACCCTTAATAAAGGCACTGAATTAATAGATTTAGGCAAGGAACATCAATGGTTAGTAAAATTGTTAGATGATGGAAGACTAATGGTAAACTGGATATTTTTATGGCACCAAAGCATCACTTCACAAATTATTACCTGTTCCGAAGGGGGAAAAATATGTAACTTTAAAAAGGAGAGTTGAGGGTGTCACAACTTTAGTGTGATTGTTGTAGCAATGGTGTTGGGATGACTAAGCATGATGTATATCATGAAAATGATGCCACAGAATGGAAGAATGTATGATACTCATTTTTCCTTCAAAAAATGTAAAACACATTCTCACATTAAAAGCTCATAGTTTGATTAATGTTCACATGTGAACTGTCATGTATAACCACCATCTAGAACAAACTAGAATACTATCTGCACCACAGAAATCTCCCCACACAGTCACCAACCCACCAATATGTCCTCCCATAAGTTACCACTCTTCTGGCCTCTACCACCTCCTTCACAGGAAGTTTCCATAAATGTTTCACCTGAGTCTGATTTATCTTATAGGTCTATATTCTGTATACAAAACTAAAGAGAATAGAAGACATTGCTAAATAATGACATGAGTAAACAATCTAAAAAATCTCGAAAACAGTATACTCTGAAGGACTACTTGTCTGATCTCTGCAGTGAGAGCTACAAGTGGAGGAAAGGAAGCAACTGTTACACATTTTAAAAGACAAGAGAAAAATCACAATAAATTGAACTGGTGATCTTGATTGGATCCCAAGTAAAGCAAAAGAGCTAGAAAAGACATTTTAGAACACTTGGGTAAATTTGAATATAGATCGAGTATTTGTGATACTAAGGGACTATTTTTAATTGGTTGTGAAAATTATATTGTGGCTATGTTGGATAATATCTTTTTTGGAGCTACCCACTCAAATATTTAGAGGTGAAATGTTGTTATATCTGTAATATATTTATATAAATATTTTGGGAAAAAACAGATAAGTATAACAAACTATAATTGATCAATCTAGAATAGATTATAAGTACGTGAGTGTTTATTATATGATTCTTTCCTATGTGATTGAAAATTTTTATAAAGTTTAAAAAGGGACACATAAAGGGTACCCATCTATTATTACATAGACTTTTCACTACAGATTTGCCTGCATAATATATTTGAACTTTTCTATGTGTTTTAATCACAGATATTTTCTTCTTCACCTAAGTTTATACTTATGGTCTATTTTACTGATATTGTTAACAATCTAAACCTTTCTAGAGTTTAATCCAAATTTCCTTACAAAGGATTTCACACTAACAGAATTGAACTTGTTTCAATTTCAGTATTACTAGAATCCATTTAACAGGTTTTTCCTTTAAACTTCCATTTTCTTTTACTCTGTAGAAAATCAATATGAAGTTAAGAAGGGACTGTTAGCTAAAATTACAAGAGGTTAACTCTTCCTCATTTGTAGATACATCTACTTTATAATGGCACTAAGTAGACATCTTATTCTTTAATTTCAAAATGGAAGTTTTCTAAAAGATTGCTTTATATCTGAATATTTCTTTTATTACATAGGTTATTTGTCATGTTTGAAATGGTATTTGAGCAGAAAAATATCTCCTTTACCAAGAATATCTAATAAAACATATAATAAATACAAATAGAATTATACATTAAACCCCAATCTGGTAAAGGCCAGAAACACCATCAGCTTAATTAGTGCTGTGCTTTCAATGGTCTAGTCTAGGATATCACTGAACCGGATATCAAAAGACTACACAATGTCTGTACTTTGAGAGCATAAGTCATTTGTGAACTCTATAGGGTATACATGTTAATTATTTGGTTGTTTTCTTAGAGTAAAATCCTGCAAGTTTATTTGGTGTTTTATTTTTATAATATTCATAATCTGTTTGTGGAGCTTCCAGTCTAAGCCAAACTGTAATGTAAAATCTGAAATTAAATATTTTTGGAAGTTCACTTAGTTAATAGAGTATATACTGAGATTTCGTTATAAAAATATTACAAAGATTTCATATAATATGTAACTCAGTTTGAACTAGAGAAAAAATGGCTTAAAATATATAAACAATCTGGTATCTTAGATCATTTTAGCTCAGTTAGAGCCAATTCAAACTCCCCAAATAAGTACCATTTATTGATTTGTTTATTTAAAGATACACACAGTTCCCTTGAAATTTCAATGCTTTTAATTGCACCCACTGACTTTTATTTGGTTGCCTGTTATAGAGAGGTCTCATTGACCTGCTGCTTGTTCTTTTCAGCAAGTGGTAAATTTCAATTTACTCTTCCTCTGCAAGAAAGTAGAAAATTGGTTTCTTTGAACTGTGTATCTGGGATCAGAAAAAAGTCCTGACACTTACAAAGCCCACTCACAAAGTTATCTTTTAATTTTCTCTTGCTCTTTCACTCAGAATCTATGTTCATATATTTAGTTAAATATAAGAATCAACTTTATTTACATAATAAATAAATTGACAGACTACTGAATGATGAAAACCCATATACAATGAAGCATTTCTTCCCGGGCAAAAAGAATCAAATGCAGTCTACAGGGCATTGCCATGCATTATTTTCCAAGACATTGGTTGACAGAATTTGTGGAAGTGATTTAAATTGTACAAAAGTATGTGTTGCCCATGTAGAATCGTAAGATATATGCAAATAACGACATTTTTTGTTTTGTTTGGATTTGGAAAAATGCAATTCAAAAAAGATCATAGATCATCTTTACCTATGTGTCAAAGCAACAGATGATTTTGATGAAATAGTTAATTCCATTCTGCATTTTGTTGATACTATTAGGTAGTAAGAGATTCTGTTTAGTGCTACAGTGCATAATATAATGAAACAGTGTCCCTGCCTTTAGGAAACTAACAATGTAACAGAGATACTGGAATTAGTCTAAAAATAACAAATAGCCATTCTAGAACAAGAACAAGTTCTTTTTTTACATGCTTATGTAAGTGCTATAAGACATATAAATATAAATTGTTGTGGACTAACAAGAGAACTAAAATATAAACTGTTTTTGTTAGATGAGGTTAGTGTATCTGAAGAAAGTCTATGGTTTTAAACGGAAGTCCCTATGGGGGGAAGTCCCTATGGGGGCCATGATTATACTAAAAGTACCCCAAGAAATTTACATATAAAATATCTCAGAATTTTAAACTAAGTTTAGCACTCCAGAATGAAATCATTAAAAATAAGGTGTATAAGAATTCAGTTCTTTATAGCCCTGGAGATTTAAGACAATGTAAGAATAGTTTCTAGCAAGGAATTAATCCTAATTAATTGTCTTAACTAACATATCTAAGAAAGGAGGGGAGGGATAACATGCTAAGATCTTTAAAATAAACAGTCAAAGAGCCAGAATTCAAGGCTATTTTTAGCCTCACCTTGCCAAAGGGCAAAATAACGGCCACTAGAGAGGTATACTTTAAGAGTCAAGGGGGAACTAACTACTTTTACTTGTCTTGGGAAGCTGTGCCAATATTGCCTAAATTTTTTATTAATAATTTGACTTTCTTTTTACAATAAACAGTGTAAATGTAAATTTAGTTTAATGGACATAATTGGCAGTGAGTGAAATATAAGTAGTTAGCATTATGACTTATGTATATGTCTTTTGAAATTAATTATTTTAAATAAATTTCTTAGAGATCAAACAAGATCTGGAATCTTCATGTTGGAACTTTAAATCTTGAGGACCAGCTTCTAAACTTTGGTTCTTAAACTATTCCTTAGAGGGCCTGTAGCAATACTGAATTGTCCCTCTCAAAGCTATTTCTTTTTTTTCTTTTTTTTTTTAGTGCTATTTCTGTCTTGACCTTGCAAAGTCAGGAGACAATATATGCCAAATCTGGAGATCCTTCTCTCTTACTTTGCTCAGATAACTTTTTGGACCCTGATTTATTAACTCATAGTATACAATAGTTAGTTAAGAAATTTCTACTTAAGATTTGCTGAATATAAAATTCCCTCTGTTTTAGAGAAAACAAACTATATTTGCTTTAGGTTGTTTTTTTTTTTTTTTCTGTTTCATTTTTCCTGTGGAAAACAACAGTCATCATACAAATAAAATTTGCTAAGACATTACTATGTATGGTTAGGGTTTTTCTAAATATGGTTAAACTGAAATTAAAACCTTTCTAGGCAATTTGAGATGAAACTTTTGCACATGTATGATATAATCAATGAGTCTCTTTCAGCTCAACTCTTGCCTGAAGACATTTCTTCATACTTGGTGAGCAAGGTTTGCTTTGCCATAGTTAATTTTTTATCTCATGTTCACTTATTAAATTAATTAGTTGAAAAAAATGCATGTAATGCACAAGTCGCAAGTATTTATAGAATACCTAATATGTTCCAGGCACTGTTCGAGATGCTGGTCTTATGAACAAAAAATGAAGTGATCTCAAATCTTACGGGTTTAGGAGTTTTAATAAATGAATACAGTTGAATGAATTAATTGCATTATATATATTAGAATTTCTCTATCAAAATATTAGGGACCAACGATATTAAACAGATTATGGTGAATGATTGAAAATTTCATCTATTGCACTTAACAGCTAATGTTATTTTCTAAAAAATAAAAGACAAAAGAATGCTACATAACTAAAGCATAGTGAATCTTTTTGTTAGTTAACGTAGCTTTTGATGGACTAACCAGATTAGAGGCCCAAGAGTACTGTTAAATTTAAGAACTAAGTTTCCAGCTGCCAATACTCTGTCAAGAATCCAGATGGTGCTTTTGGAAGAACACATTTTCAGTAATTTGGCATCATTTAATTCCATCAATAGTGAAGAGAGCTTCGTATATTGAGTGGATTGTGTTATACCAACGGTTTTAATATATTTATTTTTACAGCATGGAAACTATACAAAACAATGAACATGTATATTTAAGATGAAATAATTTTCTAAGAGAAGTAATACTAAGTGTTAGTCGTGAAATGGGCTTGAACTCATGGAATTTTGTTATATTGTTATATTGTTCAATATTTCCAAAATCTTAAGGTTTTTTTTAGTTTTTTAGTGGTTGTTTGACAAAGACAAATGCTCTTTAAGATAGGTCATCTGTCTTAGAGATATGGAAGCACTAACCGAATCAGTATAATTTGGGGTTAATATAGCAAAGTCTGTTGCCATCCTCTCCCGGCCTGGCACATCGAACTCCCTCTTCTGTTCTCTCAAGTCGCCTTAATGTTCACTCCTCTCAAGTCGCCTTAATGTTCACAATGTTCTTAATGTTAAAGGATTCCCACAATCCCTGTTGCCTGTTTGTCTTTCTTTCTGCTTATTCAATGATTTTATTGAAAGATTCCAGACCCTACAAACTTAATTTTCACAACTACTGTGATACTTTTCTTCTTGTGGCCATATGGGTCACTAAAACTGTTGCAGTTTCCAGAGAAAGCAGACTCTGTGATGGAGATTAGTCTGTTGGTGGTTTACTAGGAAGGATTTCTGGGATCAGTACTAGGAAAGGGAAGGGAAGGGAAAGAAGCAGGAGTGGGTAAACAGAGAAGTTGCTTGTCATGGATCTTGACAGAGACTTCAATTGGCCCCACAGAAAGCTTTTGAAGTGAGGAGGACCCTTTAAGATTATGGCCAGTTGGGACAACGGCCATGGGAGTTTATATCCCCATGTCTGGATGTGGCCTGACTCATTCTAAATGTCTGACAGCTGAGGCCTTTCTGCCAGCAGCCCTCCCAGCAAACCTTCAGTCCTAAGGGGAGATCTGGGAGAGGCATGACAGCACCCACCCCAAACACTTCTTGGCCAGCATTATCCAGCAAAATATTCCACATTACCTCTCATTGACTGAGAGCATGCAGTAGTGTTCAGAGAATGAGGAGAAATAGATATGGTGTTATTTCACTGATTTGCTTCACACACACACACACATGCATGTAAATATGTATGTATATACACATACATATGCACATACATGTAACAGCCATTTTTTTAAGGTTTTATTTAAATTCCAGTTAGTTAACAGGCAGTGTAATATTAGTTTTAGGTATACGTATATGTAAGAGTCATTTTTAAGACATCATGTAACTATCATTTCTAGTTGAAATTAATTCTTACAATCACTTACATATGTAAAAGTTTATTATTCCTGGAAAATATTTCTGAGAAATATGGTAATATAATGAACCAGTGGTGTAGGATGCCATTATAGGATATACATTTTTTAAATGCTTATTGAGTAAATGAATGAAAGAGATGCTATGTAACAACATGTCTTCCCAATTATGCTTGTATTCTAGTTTTGTACGATAACCCTTCTGTACTTAATCATCTTATTCCTCCTACCAATCTATGAAGTGTAAGATGAAAGAGATTCTGGATTTCTCATTATAACCTCAGCAACTTGTACTGTGAATTATATATGCAAATGTACAATGACTTCATAGGCTAGGGTGAATAGCACGTATTTAAGTTGCTTCAAGCACTTCATTACCTGTCTTGTGAAATTTTCTTATATATCTCTTTGTTAGGCATTTTTGTTTAAAAAAAAGTTTTTTTTTAGTTTTCTAAAAAGAGGTTGAAATTACCAAATGGAAGTTCTGTGACATTTTCGTGATATCCAACCTTAAAAATGACATGTAAGCTACCCTGCTGGTTTATCAATGTGACCTAACCATCTTTTAATCAGATACTTAGACCTCCTTGGGTCTTAATTAGTTCCAATTTAATGACAGTCATTCTTTTTTAACATGACCTGAGTTTGAGAGGGATGAGCCAGACTGAAACTACCAATTCACTTAAGATTGACCAACAAATAGTAAATAGATGGTAAAAACGTTCACTCAATTTAAATCTCGACTTAAAAATCAAATGACTGTAAGATGGCAATCTCTATGATTTTATTTAATTTACCTAATATTTATTGCTTCCTAGGAATATGTTTGATATATATTTTTAAGCATGAAATATTGTTAATAAAACTGTTATTAAAATATTACCCTTTTATATATACAAACACATAAATTTATACTTATATATTATATATAACATAAATATATATAAACACATGAATTGCTGGAAATCTTTATTTTCAATTTGGATGATAAACTAAAAAATAAAATGATCATTTCTAGAATATGAAGCTTATGTATATTTGAAATTTTGTTTTTGTCTCAGTGATCTTGTGAAATTAGTAGTCATTATACATAATGTAATTTTGGTGTGGAGAGCATTAATGACGGTAGCTCGTTTTGGCTCAGCATTCAGTAAGATTACATATAAACAATTTAATGTAGACATTAGAGAGTTATATCCTCACGGGCAAGGACAATGTGTTTCTGTTCATTACTGTGTCTTCAGCACTTGGCATGGTACTTGTTTAATTGTGAACTCAATAAATATTTGTCAAATTAGTGAATAGATGTATATTTTGTGATGCTTACTAAATTTATCAATATTAAAATCCTTTGTGTATATTCTTTTCAATAGGGGAAAATTTACTGAATAATATTTGCTTCATGGGGGTGGACAAAAGTTGGTGTATAAGGTGTATATTCCTCTTCTAAAACTTATTTATTGCTGCTCAAAATATAAAATTAAAGATATCTTTTTGAAATGAATCTCTACATTTTGCACAAGTAAGTACACTCATTTCCTGGGTTTAATGTTGAAAATAAGTAGATTTATCTTTGCATCATTTAAAGATACTAAATTCCTTTCATATTTAATATATTATGTTATATATTAAAGGACATAACATAATGTCATTGGTAGTGTTCTTCATAATTCTTTTAAAATGCAGTAAATGATATTCTATCTGCATCATTAGGTTACCGTACAACACCATCCTTTGAGAATATGGTTTTGCTATCATTTCTAGTTGTAATTACTTCTCACAAAAACTGTACAGGCTTATTGAAATGACTTGATGTGTGAAGGTTGAGAAGACAATGCCTACAATCACTGTAAATAACTGCAGCTTGATTACATGGCATGTTTATTTCACATAAGCTCACCCTTACAAGGTGCCATATTTCTGAGTATGGTTTTCTAAATCTCTCCAGAATTTATGGTTTCTCTAAAAAGTCTGAAGTAAGAGATTTCCTGTAACTCAGAGTTTCTCAACCTTGATATTTGTGACATTTTGAACCAGGTAATTCTTTGCTTTGGTGGAGGGTGCTCCGTGTATTTTAGGATGTTTAGCAACATTTTTTTTTTCTATTTACTAGATGCTAATAGCACCTTCCACTTCAGTTGGGGAAATCAAAAACATCCCCAGACATTGCCAAATGTCCCATGGGGGGCAAAATCAGACCTGGTTGAAAACTACTGCATGGCTGTCTCTTTATTGTATGTGTGAGTATGTGTATAATCTTCAGGGGAATGTTAGTGTCCCTATGGAATGCCAGGTTCAAAACTGAGAATGATACTTCACATGCCACTGAGTCTAAGGAAAAGTGCCATGGAACTACGAAACATGGGAACCAGGCACCTTGCCCAAGGACTTTTTTGGAGGTAGAACTAGTTCTACCCTCCCAAACATCCTTCTCCCCATATTCCAGACCATAGGAGAAGAGAACAATCAGAAAGCGACTCCTCCATGGGGAAACTCTGGTGATGGGAACTCCACAGGAGCCTTTCAAAGTCTCCACACATTCCCTGGGTGAGAGTCACTATTCAATTACTGGGTAAACCTACAAAAGGCACAGCTAGTCACTTATCGTACATTGTTTTATTTCCAATGTTTGACTGTTATGCATAATAATTCTTTAAAGATTCTTGTCTAGTGTTTTGGTAATGGGATCCCCAAAATGATACTACAGTATGGGAGAGGAAGATTGGACAAATCATGATTGAAAGACAGTGGTGGAGAAAAATAAAACTCTTCTCTATTTATGCCTTGAAGAGTTGGAACTACTGAATAAATTTATCTCCCCCATACACATAAGCATACACATTATTAGTGAATATGACAAAGTTAAAATTTATAGTCAAAATTTGTAAATGTAGAATTAAAATTTATGTTAAAATAAATATTTAATAAAATCTCAGCTTAGCTTTGGATCTGCCATTTCTTCTCATAAGGATAAATAAAAAAAACAGAAACAAGGGGTGCCTGGGTGGCTCAGTCAGTTGAGTGGCTGACTCTTGATTTTTGCTCGGGTCACGATCTCGGGGTCTTGGGATGGAGCCCCATGTTTCCCCACTCAGTGAAGAGTCTGCTTCCCTCCTTCTCCCTCTCCCCCCAACTTGTGCACAAATGCGCTTTCTCTCATATCAATCAATCTTTAAAAAAACAAAAACAGAAGCAAATAAAACTCTACCTGATAAGCATGATTCTTTAAATAACTGTTACTTTTGGGTTAAATTTTTTCAGCTAAAATTAATTCAAATTTGATATTCAAACTCAACCAATTTAGGACCAATTTATTCTCTCCCTTCTTATTCTCTTTCTCTGCCCATGGTGAGTCAAATGAAGTGCTCAGGGTATCAGCATAGTCCTGATATCAATGAAAGGGCACCCGGTCTATAGAGACCATGGTCTATAGTTGTGCTTGTGTAATAATGCCTTAGTTTCTTTTTTTTTTTCTTTCTTTAACATATTTATTTATTTATTTAATTTATTTTTATTTATTCATTTGTCAGAAAGAGAGAGACAGCACAAGCAGGGGGAGCAGCAAGCAGAGGGAGAAGCAGGCTGCCTCTGAACAACTTTGACAATTGTAAAATGTCACCAGTTTGCTTCTGTCTTTTAAATACAAAATGAAATCCATGCTGCAAAAATTTTTTTCTTTGGAAAAAAATGTAGAATTTAAATTTTTTCCAAAGATAAGAATTGATTCTAATTTTCTTCTTATTAAAGTATGTGTCAAACGACATTAGTAAATCTTAGAAATACTTTTGTTAATTTTTCAGTAATTTACTAATAATATCCTAATCCTTTTGAGAAAAAATATTCATGGAAATTAATAAATAAAATTGAGTAATTTAAAATGTGTTAGAAAATACTGAGCTATTTAAAAGTTGTAAGTATATATTTCAATTAGCTCTGCCGTCTATTTTTTTTTTTTCTTATAGTATAATGTTATTCTCCATAATCTATGTTAGTCATAAGTGCTGATGAGAGCATTGCTGAGGTATTTGTTTGGGCATGCACTGTATATTCACAGGTATTTGTATGGGCATTCACTGTATAGTTGTTTTGACTTTTGTATTTATGTTTGAAATTTTTCACACTAAAATATTTAAAAAATTTTTATTTTGTTTATATTACTGAAATACTGTGGATCTCATTTTGCTACATAACAATATACCACTAACTTAGTAACTTAAAACAACACAAGTTTATTTTCTCGGTTTTAGTTTATTTTCAGAATCTGGACATGACTTAATTGGGTTTTCTTCACCAAGTTCTCACAAATTTGCAATCAAGATGTTGGCTGTGGTCTCATCTGAGGTTTGGCTGATAAAAGATCCATTTCCAAGTTCATATGGCTGTTGACAAGATTCAGACCCTTGAAGACTTATCATTCTTAGATTCCTAGTCCCTTGCTTGCTGTTAGCTGCAAACCACATTTAATTGTCACTTGAACTCTCCATAGCCCAGCTTACTTCATTAATGCCAGCAAGAGTGAGAGTCAACAGAGTCCATTAGTAAGAGAGAAGTTATAATCTTAAAAAATGTAATCATAGAAATGACATCTTATCACCTCTGTTATGTTCTACAGTTAGAAGCAAATCATGGATCTCACTTATAACCAAGGGGAGGGGATTATAAAGGTAAAATACTAGGAGATGGGGTAAATTGGAAGCCATCTTCAATCTATCTTTCAAGTCAATTAGTGTTTTAATTTTCATTGGTTTTAGAGAATAAACTTACTATATTCGTTTTTGAAGTAACTTCATAGTGTTATCATGTTTATGTGCAGTCTCAGCTCACTGAGTACAAACGGTTTGTAGCCCTTGAGTATTTACTGGCCAAGAAAAAGTGTGATCTGAGTGAGTTCATCCTTAGGAAATACATTATTTAATCTATTCTCTGGTTTATTTATACATATTTTATGGTTTATAAATGAGAAGAGGGATAACTTGCTTTGAATAATGACTATATGGGATATATTTCTATAATTATCTTAATTATGTCTTATGTATTCAGTAGGAATATTGCGAAATCTATCTTGTAATATTTGGCACCAAAGATTATTTTAGTGAACAAGTGGTTTTGGTTTAGTCCAGAAAATAATTGCTGGTAGGAATGTTGGCACTGAAGTTATAGATTAGAAGAAATAGATAAATTCATACAAAGATAAATACTTGTGTATGTAAACACACAAAAATTAAATAGCTGCCTGGTTAGGAAATAAAAATGTCTGGTAGGATGAAAGACAAAAGAGAAGAAAGGGGATTAAAAACAAGCTGACGAGCAATAACAAAGAAAAGCATAAGGCTTATAGAGTAAATTAATGTGATATTTGAGTGCTCTAAGATTTTTAAATAAACGATTATAACCTCCCACATTTTTGTGAAGTCACTTATACACATTTTATATGGTGTTCAAAATTAAATTACAAAATACTATACTAAAGTTATCTTTAAATCTCTTAAAAATATTTGGCAAATAATATGTGAGAAAAAAGAATTGTTTTAAAATCTGTCAAGAAGAGAATAACTTGTACACAGTGAGATTCCTAGAGGCAGAAGTGATAAAGGCTCCCCAAAACTTGTATAAATCACAACAAAGCCTCAGGTATTCCATAGGAAACATCTCAAAAGACAAAGGACCCGCAAGTGAATCAAGCTCAAATTTACAATGGAGAGGGAATATTCTAATCTGTATTTTATTTATGTTTTTTAAATTATTTTTTTAAGATTTATTTATTTATTTGAGAGAGAGAGCACGTGAGCAGATTGAGGGGTAGAGGGATAGTGAAAGAATCCTCAAGCAGACTCCCACAGAGCAGGGAGCCGCCATGTGTGGCTCCATCCCATGACCCTGAGGTCATGACCTGAGTTGAAATCAAGAGTTAGATGCTCAACCAACTGAGCCACCTAGAAGCCCCTAATCTGTCTTTTATACTGAAGAAATGAAATCTCAAGAAAGATAATGATTTGCCTAAGATCCCCAAGTTAATAGTTACAGGAGTTGGATTCAAACTCAGGTAAGTCTAACTCTACCCCAAACATAGCTTCCACTACAATTTGGAAGGGTACCACAGATGGAGGGAACTGGAAGCAGCTGTAACAGTTTGAAGAAGGTTGTTTCTCTTAATCTCATATCTCTGTGAGTGTATGTATGATTCATGAACAATGAAAACATAAATCATAGCCAATATCAAGCAATAAGTCTTTTGGAGGGCCACGTGTTATTGGCAATGTAGTCAAGTGGCAAAGGACTGATATGTCCATACATTTTTTAGTAATTACTATAAAACCTAAGTGGAAAAAAGTAACAAAACCCAAACAGTTCAAAGAGAGGCTATTTATTCCTGGTATGTGATATATGACCATAATATTACAAGGGATGACAAACAAATAATTTTATCTAAATATTTAATTAAAATAGTATGAAATTTAATACTAGAGAGCATACTTCTCAAACATGGGGTAACTCATGTCTGTATTATATATTTTATTCCCAGGAAAATTGGAAAACACCCTAATGCATTTATCTTTAACTCTGTCAATGATTTTTGGCAAATGACATGTAGCTTTTTTAGAAAGAAGAATTTTAAAGATATCCATTTTCCCAAAATAAACCGGTATTAGTGTGCTTGTAAAAATCAGAACTTTGAACACCATTTGAGCAATTAAATGAAACGACTTATTAATTCAGAAGAAAAACTTGCATAAATGTGAACTGGTGTGTGGAGAATAATTAAATTGTAATTCTAAAAGGTTAATGTAGCAATTTACCTGTTCTGATTTTTTAATTTAGATAATAGTGCAGATTTTTGCAATATGGCCAACCAATCCATAATTTATTCTCCAATACATATGGGAGTAGTACATCTGTATTAAGGTTTTTGTATGTTACCCTATGATAATTAATTTGATATCAATTATTTTATATACTGCATGTTAAATTGTATTAGCATTTAGATGTCAATAGTTTAAAACTATTCTGAGTGCAATAATAATATAATCAATTTTATATAAGTTGACTGGTGAATATCCTTGCAAAAGAGTAAACATTGAATATATGCTCTATAATGCTGCAACAAATATTTAATTATTTCATTTTTTAAAAAAGATTTTATTTATTTATTTGAGAGAGCAAGAGAGAGTGAGAGAGAGTATGAGTTGGAGGAGAGGCTGCAATATTTTTGCTTTTATAAGGAGTGCATTTTAGAAATGTTATTCTCATAATATTTATCTGATAGAATATACTAGATTATAAAGTATTCTTTTTGAGAAATCTAGAGGCATGTTATTGGAGAGCATTTTAAGTCACTGATGTTAAGCATATTGACCAATCTAGCAATCTAATAGCTTATATTTTTAATATAATGTCTAATGATGGTTGTGGTTAAAAGAATTTACAGATGGATTCACATAAAGATATGAAATTTTCTCAGTGTGCCAAAAGCTGCTTTTTTTGGTACATTGAGCTTTATAAATACTTCATTTTTTTACTTAAAAGTTTGTAGGAAGACGAAAGGTAAGAATATGAATCTCTGATAGGTGTTTCATAATTAATGGACGATAAAGGGACCTAAGGAGATACAGCAGGAATAAATGTGAGGATCAAGAAGTCTTTCTTCTATGTCTTTATTTTCAGCCCACATTTCTTTACCTAACATGGAAAAGCAAACGTTAAAATATCAGAAATGAGGCAGAATTTAAAGATTAAAATAGCATAAAAGAATGCACTTCAAAAACAAAAACTATCAGAAAATAAATTAGACACCACATACCCTGAATTTAACATTAATGAAGATTCTAGATTACAATTAATCTGAATTGACATTTGGCTATTTGTTCCTTCTTTATTTCTACTTTAAACATAAAGAAGAGATACTGTGGAGATATTGTGATTCCTGGAGATATTGTGATTACTTCTTTTTTCTTGGCAGACGGTATTAAGAGATTATAACATTTATATTTTATAAATACAGATTATTTACATATTCTGTGGAAAACTGACATTAGAATTATTTTATTTTATTTATTTATTTTCAGAATCATTTTAATATGGAGCTGAAGAGGCCATGGCAGAGAAACTGCCTCAACCATCTTTGAACTGGGCCAAGACCTCTGGACAGAGTAAAACATCAATTGTCTGCTGGAGAATGGACATCCTGATCACAAGAAGTAGTTTAGCTTTTTTTTCTCTTCTTAACTCATGTAATTGCCACTCCCTTTCATAAAAACTTCTTGCTTCCCCTCTACAAGTGGGACAATATTTGGATTTCTACCCACTCCCCCAAATTGCAATCTTTGATCCCAAATAAACACTCCCTTTCCTGTCATTGTGGCTCTCTATTTTTAGGTTAGCAGTACATATTTAATTTTAGTTTTTTTTCTACATGCTCATCTTTTAGAAAATTTAAATTATTCTTTGGGTTTTCTTTTTTACTTCATTTATGAACTGTTAATTGTCCATGCAGCCATCAGCCTTCAAAGACAAGGGAAATTAAGTCTACCTACTTGATTTTAAAGTCATTTTTCTAAAATACAGTGGTAAGCAAAGCTGTGTTAAAGGTATTATGGAAACCCAAAGAATATCACAAAAGCTTTCATTTTGTGATAAAATGGAAATACTTATGTTTAAGATAGAATTATAGAATTCAGCTTGTTTCATAATTTATTTTTGCAATAGATAATAAAATGATATTTAAATATAGATGCAGAGAATACCTTGCCAATGGAGAATGATTCTGTGGTCTTTTCAAATTTATGGTTTCTATTTCTTACATTAACAAAAATTTCACTATAGATTTTTTTTTTATTAACATACAATGTATTGTTTGTTTCAGGGGTACACATTTGCTGACAATACTTCTCTCGCGTGTCATCAGTGAAACAACATTTCTCTAATCATGGTAATATTTTCACATGCTTAGGGGCTTGAAGGCTGGAACAGGAGTGAGATATAGAGGATGAGGAGCAATTGAGGTGTGAGTGTTTTGGTTAAGTGGTTAATGAGATCTATAAAACTATTAAAAGTTTTTTGGACTGGAGAAGTTCAAAATTCTCACTCTGACACATATTTGTATCATGATTTAGAGTAAATTTTCAAGTTTTCTAATGAATTTAGAACAAACTGATGGCAGAAATTGTCTTATGTTTATATAACTGTCATGTTTATATAACTGGTGCTTCATGTGTTTAAATTTATCCCTGTTTCTTTGAAAAATATTTTTGAACAAATTCCATTATATACACTTTCAAACTACTTTTAAAAATTATTTTATTTATGTATTTGAGAGAGAGAGAGAGGGCACGAGTGGGGGAGGAGAGCGGGGATGGAATGAGAAGCAGACTCCCCGTGGAGCAGGGAGCCCGCTGTAGGGCTTGATCCCAGGACCCTGGAATCATGACCTGAGCTGAAGGCAGACACTTCAATGACTGAGCCACCCAGGTGCCCCCATGGTCATACTATTTTCATATCAAAAATCAATTGTATGATAGGTTGGGGTCATTTCTTTTTTGGCATAGAATGGAGTCCTTTTATATTATTTCTGTAACTGAGTGTCACACAAAAACATCGTGTTGGGGTACACACATACAAGCAATGTATTATAAATATTCTAAATTTTCTGTATATTACGATGTTTTGATATTTGAAAAATCCTTTCTCTCTGAAGAAGGATTACCCCTCTCTAAGCTAGCCAATTTTTAGAGACAGAAAAGTACCCAGCCAAGACCATGCCTTTAATATATAAAGTAATTTTGCCCCAAGAAACAATATTTCTCTATCTCATTCATCCCAGGACCAGGTACGAGACAAGTAGGGACCACCTCCATAATCTAAAGCATTCCATAGTTATTCAAACTAGCCAGTCTTAATATGTTTACCCTGCTCTGTCTTACCTTTTCTGTGGAATCCCAAGAAAGGCTATAGCTCTAGCTCTCCCCTAAATCCTGTCTTCTGCTTCCTGCCCACCCTGGTGGCTTCTGTTATGTGGTCCTACATGATGTGCCATGCCTCCTGTTCCTGGATCTATGAGTATAATAAACTGATAACGAGTTTTTTAGAGCCTCTCTTCTGCCCCCTCTTACAGTTACATTCAGCTGACCATTTCACAAAAGAATACAAAACTCTTACACACTCTTGTTATTTGTTTATTTCCTGATGTAAGTTAGGTGGATAGGTAGAAAGAAGTCATATATCTCATTAAAAAAACAAAACAAAACAAAAAAAACATTCATTTGGGAAACCTTCAATCTCAAAACACAGTGATTACAGGAATTGTAATCTGACTTTTTTAGAACCCGATTGGGAGAACCATTAGTGCTATATTTCTAGCACCAATTGTCCATCTTGTTTTCAATTTTTAAAATCATGATGTGAAAAAATTAACAGAAATAACTAAAACAACAAAGGAAGCATGATTATGAATCACTCTCAGCAACAGAACTCTGAAAAAGCATTAATTTTTCTATTCATGATTTAACCATCTGTATAACTACTAGAAGGAAAAAAAAATCAAAGCTCAGCCACATGATGGAGCTCATGTAGAAATGATAAAGGTGCTATCAACTGGCAACATGAGGAAATTAAGCAAAATAATTATGTTTCTCCTACGTTTTACTGGTTCCCTCATTCATTTTGGTATGGATAGAGGCCAGATAATAAAATGCTCCTGTTCTTAATTCATTGAAAAGTTATCTTCTATAGTACATTCTGAAGCTTATGGGCCATGACTTGACATTACAGGCATGGCTTAATTAATAAATGCACATGAATAAGTAGGCTCATAAAAACATAAATTTGTTTAGAGTAGTACTTCCCAAACATGAGTATTCATAGGATCCATCCAAAGAGCTCAATTAAAATACTGATTTCTAGTTATCACTCCTAGAGACTGATTCAGGAGGTCTTGTGTGGATCCCAAGTTTGTTGTTTCTCTAACAAACTCCCAGATGATACTGATGATGTTGGGACCTTTCTAGTCAACAATACTCTCTTTGTTAATTGCTTAAAAACTAATTTTAGTACCATATCACAGTACAGATTGCGAATCATAAGAGAAAAGTTATCGTGCATTAAATGATTCTATTTACCAGTGCGTGCAAACCAAGGTTAGAAAGACATTTAATATAAACAAAATATGACACTAAAGGTTTGTACTGCTTAAAATATTAAACCTTCACCCATTTAAATATTTAATATATATTATTTAACACCTAGGAAGGATTTGTACTTGTCGATGTATGCAGTATGGTGAGTTCTATGAGCTTACAGTCAAGACACTCCAAGACTATGCCTGCATGAGCTTATGTTTGAAAGGGAGATATAAATTAAACAAGAAACATACAAATAAACACATACTGACAAATCTTGATAAGTTCTCTGTAAGAAAAAAGGTACTGTGGGAGACTATGAGGTCTTATCTTTCTGAGGTAAGATAGTTCATGAAATCTACTCAGATTAAGCTCCACATTTAAGTTAAATTTGCATGTTGAGTAGAAGTTAACAAAAAGTAAAAAGTGGACCAGGAAGAAAGAGTATCAGGCTCAAATACCCCTTGGTTTATTGAAAGAAGACCAGAGTGCTAAAGTGCAGAAAGGAAGGCAGCAGCAGGAATAAGTATGGGTAGGCCTTTGTGTTCTAGGTTAAGAAATGCATATTTAATCTAAGTGCAGTAGGAAGACATCGAAGGAATCATTGTTAAAGATCTTACTTTTTTTTGGGGGGGGGAGAGAGAGCACGAGCATGGGGGAGGGGTAAAGGGAGAGGGAGAAAGACTCCCTGCTGAGCAGGGAGCCCGATGACTTGGGGCTTGATCCCAGGACCCCGAGATCATGACCTGAACAGAAACCAAGTCAGTCATTTAACTGACTGAACCACCCAGACCCCCTTTAAAGATCACTTGTACTGCTCTGTTTAAAATAGATGGAAGAAACTAATGCTGGCATGGAGAGACCATATAAAATTTTCCATTTAACACACAATGGTAGCATAAATCATTATGTCAGCTTTGGTCTTGCTTCCTTAAGTTAACTCTGAAATTTGACATACTACTATTTCCAAAAGCTATCAGATATCTTTAAAGGACACTCATGATCATCAGTGAATATTTCATATTTTCAGATGCTACTGTGATTCTCCAGTTTTTCTTCCTTAAATACCCATAAAGTGTCAACTCCTGGTTGGTTCATGACACCATCCGTAGGCCACGGACTGGTGAGTTTGTGGTTAAGACCTCAGGTTTTGAAATCATACTGCCAAAGTTCACAAGAGGGTTCATATCAAGATTTCCTACTAGCAAGTTCTTTGGTCTTAGTCTGGCTACTAACTCCATCTTGATTTTATTATCTGCAAAATGGGAATTAAGTGAAGTACTGAGCACAGAGTAACACAGAAAACCCTCCATGAGTCTTAATTATTATCATTAAATTTTTCATATATAAAACCAAAATAGAAACATTTTTATAGAATTTTATGTTTTATAATTTCAAAACTTTGCTGAAATATTCTATCTGATTACAAATGCAAGGGACGATCTCCATTTTGGGAAATATCTGTTGTAAACATTAATTACATATTAAGGTTAAGAACTTGATGTATCTGGGACACCTGTTGGCTTGCTTGTTAATCATCTGCCTTTGGCTCAGGTCATGATCCCAGGGTCCTAGGATCAAGCCCTGCATCAGCAGGAAGCCTGTTTCTCCCTCTACCCCTCCCCTTGCTTGTGTTCCCTCTCTCACTGTCTCTCTATGTCAAATAAATAAATTAAAATAAATTAAATAAATAAATTAAATAAATTAAAATCTTAAATAAAAAAACAACAAAACTTGATGTTATCTTACTGAGTTTCATCTAAATCCAGTTCAGGTCAGCCATGAATGTATTAACAAGAAAAAGGATGAAAAAAGTACTGATATTTGAAAGATGTAGTTGATTACAACATTTTATTAATAAATAGACAATAAAAGCTATAGCAAGCTGATATCTGTAGAAACAACTGCACGTTATATTAAACGTAAACAAAACCTTTCGCAGTATAAAGTTGAACCAAAGGTAAACCTGGTGCACAATTCACTTGAGAAGGAATTGATCAGAATATGGGGGAAAATAACAGAAATGATATAAAACAAGCCAGAACACCAGGGAGAAGAAAGCAAAGTTATTAATTATTTTTGAAGTTCAGACTTTCAATTTTCCAAATATATCATTTACTATTATTGAGATGTGCCCTGGGTAACTATTACTCAGTGAACTACTTCAAAGACTGGTCCCATTATTATTAATTATTACTTCATAATGGAAAAAACAAAACTCCTCACTGTGTTTTAACAAAATGTTCAATGCTAAGATTTATTTGAGAGAGAGAAAGCAAAACAAACAATTTGATGAATAGATTTACAAAGGAAATTTCATCCATTTCTAATGATTTGTAAAGAAATTTTATCTGTTTCTGGTACATCTCTGTTTGTCTATTACTCAGCGAGTGTTACTATTCAAACCATGAATGTCCATCCCTGTAAGAGGTCAGAAAAAGCAATATCGACCAGGAAACTATTGATTACTTTCCTTATGAATATTGTTTGTAACTAACAAATCCCTTTGTGTTATTAAAAGCAAGCAACATAATTTGAGCTAAGATACAGTTTAATAACAGGAAATGATATTTGGGGCACCTGGGTGGCACAGTCGGTTGAGCATCAGCCTCTTGGTTCCGGCTCAGGTCATAATCTCAGGGTTGTGAGATCGATTGAACTCTGTTTTGGGCTCTGCACTCAGCATGGACTGTTTGAGGCTCTCTCTGCCTCTGCTCCTGTCCTTCCCCTCCCACCCCCGTGCTTTCTCTCTCTCTCTCTCAAATAAATCTTAAAAAAAAAAAAAGAAGGAAATGATGTTTGAATTGTGATTATTTAATTTCTTGGGTATATATGTATCTTGATATTCAAATAAGCAAACATTCACATAGTAGAATCATGAATCAAATCCATCTTATTCATTCAGCAAAATATTTATTGAGCACCTACTACTCACCAATCATTTTTCTGTGTTTGGATTTGAGCAATAAAATTAACATATTAGACCTCATCGTACTTTCTACAGGGGAAGATATATAATATTTTGTTAAATTGTAGATTTTATAGATATATAATATATATACCAAATATTTTATGTAATGAAAAATAAACAAAAGATTAAAGGGATCAAGAGCACCCAAGTGACTATTGTCTTAAAAAATGTAGTCAGAGAAGGACTCTGAGGAGAGTCTGAAATTTGTGTTTTGTTTTTAAATCAAACTGTGAAACTTAAAAACTTTTCTTGGTGGGGTTTATAGCTAAGATAGGCTAACCTTAAATTTGTTGCCTATCTAGGTAGAGCTAATTTAGGAAGCTAAATATTATAATATTATAGCACTACTATTATAGTAGTGCACTGTTTTTCTCCAAGCTTTCACAGAACGAATTTTCATAATTTCATAGCACAAACTTTATATTTGAGCCACTTTGGACAACTGGAAGTAGATTTAAATTTGGAGATGGGATACATACGTGCTGGGTATCCTACACCAGGTTTTTTTCATTTCCTAAAAGTGGCTTTTATTTCCTTGTGTCTGTATTTTTTAAAAAAATGATTGCTGAGGGCACCTGGGTGGCTCAGTTAGTTAAGCAACTGCCTTTGGCTCAGGTCATGATCTCAGGGTCCCAGGATTGAGTCCCGCATCATGCTCCCTGCTTAGCTGGGAGCCTTCTCCCTCTTAGATTCTCCCTGCTCGTGCTCTCTCTCTTTCTCTCTCTCTCTGTCAAATAAACAAATAAAATCTTAAAAAAAAAAAAAAAGAAGACTGCTGAATCACATATTTTATCTTGTTCTTTGAAATCACCACACAAAGCTGCTATGAAATGCCTCAAATCAATACTGATTTAAAACAAACAAACAAACAAAAACGAAAGTGAGGAGTCTGAATGAAGTACAGGAACCAGGAAGATATCTAGCCAAACAGCATTCCAGGCAGGGGGACGGCCGGTATAAAAGCTTTGGGGGGAAGCTGCCTTTTGATGTTCAGGGAATGGCATAGGGTCACTGCAGTTGGCTCAGGGTGAGTATGGGGAAGGGGCAGGAATAAGAAGTTTGCGGATACGACTGCCAGGCATGGCCAGCAATCCCTGCACTGAGGGATGAAAAATTACTCCAAACTGCTGTGAGAGGGAGGAGAAGGCAAGGGCGTCAATGTTCAGAGAGGAGGACACTTTGCTCGTCTTTGCTCCCGCTTTTATTGGTCCTTCTGGATAATCACAAATCCTTATCACTGTTTCTTAAGCACCTGATGTGTGACAAGGGGTCTTACCAAAACTGGGAGGATCTGTTTATGGGAAAGATACGATATGCTGATCTGCGTGTTCCACAGGTTCTGCTGAACATAGCCTAAGGGACAATGCATACATCTCTTAGATCACAGGGCGGCTGTTTGGGCTAAGAAAGCTTCTGGGAAGACAACTCCCTGAGCAGTTCCAATGGCAGACTGCTCACGTAGGCGTCGCCATTCCAAAGGCCTATGCCCTTCTCCCTTTTTCGGAAAACTTCCTTGCCCTCAGCGGCCTCTGGGTTACATTTTAGCAGGCTAGGTATTATGGCTGATTTCATGCTCTACATTAACCACAACATGCAACTAGACACCTGATAATTTAGGAAGGACAGTAAGTCCTGTCAGGAAATTCTGGCTGACTGTGTATCACGAGAAGAGAAGCCATTGGAGGTTTTTGAGAAGAAAAATGACCTATTCTAAAACAAGTCTGCCAAGGATATTGGTGGTTGTGTGTGGAGAAATGATTTTCAAGGGCACAAAAATAGAGGCAGGAAGACCGGTCAGTGAGCCACTGTGGTCATCCAGGTGAGAGACAGTGGTTTGAAAAGGATTACAGTGCTGGAAACTGGTCAGATCCTAGGATGTGGGGCATATTCCTGCCTCAATGGAGGCAGGAATATATCAAAATCCTAGAGGAAAACATAGGCAGTAACAACTTTGACATCGGCCACAGCAACTTCTTTCAAGACACGTCTCCAAAGGCAAAGGAACAAAAGCGAAAATGAACTTTTGGGACTTCATCAAGATAAAAAGCTTTTGCACAGCAAAAGAAACAGTCAACAAAACAAACAGGCAACCCACAGAATGGGAGCCCACGCCACTCTGGTCAGATCCTAGGATGTGGGGCATATTTTGAAGAGATTTCCCCAATTTACAGTGTTTGGAAAGGAAAGAGTCCATGCTACCCCATTAACCATAATATAAAATCCCTATGCCTTTATGATTTTTTCATGATCCATCCTCTGTCTCCAGGTCCAGTTGCTTTATTGACCGTCACATTCCTGTATTTGTGTACCTGTGCGATTTTCCCCCCTACTTCCAGGGGGAAAAATGCTTGTAGCATTTCATAATGCTTATAGCATCCATTCTTTCATGCCTCCCAAACAAATTCAAAGTCTCCATTTGAGACTCTCTCCTTTTGGGATATTTCCCCTAAACTTGTGGGACAAGATGAGGACACCCTCCTGGTCTGTATCAACATTTTAAGGTCTCTCTTTTTGTCTCTCTCTCTCTCTCTCTCTGATGCACATATGCACACACACACACGCTCCCAATACACTCATACGTACACTCAAACAAACCTGTATCTTACTGTATTCTATTGCTTGTGCACTTTTATTTCTCCCTACTAGAATGTACAGACTTCAGACTCTTAGGTGAAAGACATGATTATTTTATTTTGTGTTATTCACTTCTAATTCAGGTCCAGACACACTTGAGGCGCTCAATAAACTAATACATCAGGACTTTTTCCTTAGTCTTATATTGGTTTCATAATAAGATGTTTTATGATGCTTAATAGTGTATAATATATATTAATTTTGATTACATAAATATTTATGAAACATTGAATTCTTGGTGGGTTACATGTGACTTTATTAATGTATAGTTACTTAGAGAGAAAAAACTTTTTGAGAACTGTCTAGAAAAAGGCTGATTTTTGTACTCTATGGAGTGCAGGTGTACTTAGAATATAAAAGATATAGGAAAACATTCTCTGTATTGTTAAAAAAATCTTTCTGTCAACAAATATAAAGATCATGCATTTATTTTGTTGAACGAATTTTTGAGATCTATAAATGAGATTTACTGAATGACAAAACATAAAGCCCTCTACATTTGCTACTCTTATTTAATAATTAACAGCAGTACAACTTCAACAATTTATTAAAATCTTCATCAGGTAATGATAAGGAAATCTCTATTTCTGAAGTATACTTGCAGACAATTTTCACGTACACTTAATAACTTCTATAGGAATATGACGCTATTAATTTATCTCCCCCCAAAAAAACACACAACTTAGTATAACCCAGCACAGTTCTGGAAAAAAATGTATCTCTACCCAGAAGTGTAAGATGGTATACGATGACCTCAGTAGGTTCAATAACTCTCTTTAGAATTTGTGCCTCAGGAATTAAATGTTTTCAGAGAACACATTGTACTAAAAGGAGAGGATACTTTAATACATAGCAGTAGAAAAGAACACAAAGTTCTCATTAAATGCTGTGAAGACTGTGATGGTGAATTTTGGATATTCTGCTACTGAGTTAAAATAAAATCTTTCAAGATAACTCTTTCCCTTACAGAATATATGCTCCGCAGAAATGTTGGATCTAGTAAATACATAAGACACACATTGTCCTTCAATAATGGCCATGTACTGGGATATATTCTATAGAACACATTTTATGGTAAATCTGTGTGACTTACAATTCAGATTCATAAAGGAATGAAAGATATTCAAAAAGAATCTGTGATACACAAATAGCAAAAAATAGCCCACATGTCAAAGATTTTATTTAACTCAGTTCATGAAGGATCCAGTAAGATACTACAAAACAGAATTTAAAGTACCACACTTCTCAGGTAAAGAATGTTGAAATGAATTTACAAATAAATGAAAAACTAGCAAAAGCGATTCATGTCCACAGAGCAATCATCACTTGCAGTTCACCAGACAAACTTTGAATTTCTGTGGGCAATAATTATCTATTATACTATGAGATTTTGTTTTGTCTTGCTTTACAACTTACACACTTGTAAAATAGCTCAAAGATAATGAAAACCAAAACCAAAACCAAAACCAAAACCAAAAACAGAATCCGGTAATACTGAAGGACATGCTCTAAACAATACATAGTTTTCCTGGACAAAACCTAATATATTTTGATTCCTTTAATTCTTTCATAGCAAGCTGTCAGCATGAACTAGGTACGGCATTATGGTGTACAAGATCTGAGGATGCTGAATGAATGAAAAATATCTCCAATATACTGTCTGAATTTAAATTATCATGCTGTATTATTTTAGGCGATAGCCTTTTCTCCTTAGTGATTAATCATTTTAAGTTCAGAAATTATTTTTATTTTTATAAAGTTCTTAATTCTGCTCCTAGAATTTAACCAGCAAAGTACAAAAAATAAAGGCATGTGAATATATGAACTTTAGCTCAGATTACTGGCAGGTTTAATCAGAGATTCATATTTAAGCAAGGGAAGAGGTGCCTTCACATGCTTCAGAAAGATAAGCGTTTTAATTATTGAAAACCATTGTGGTAAAGATTCTTCTAATCCCAAGTGAAAAAAAGAGAAACAAATGAGAGCCTGAAAAGAGGCCATTCAGGGAATTAATTTGGAGAAGAGGTGAAAGTGGGAGGGGATCTACAGTAGGGCCTCTCTCACTGCCATCCATTCTTTGATGTCTAAGACTTCTTATTAACTACCCCTCCACAGTGAAACTTCAGTAAGCATTAATTTGAATGCACTTGAGTGAGCCTTTAACATCAGCATATCACTGAAACACTATTGGTATAGTTACCCTTACATGATGATATGTGCTCTAAAATGTCTAAACTATTATGGTAACAGTATGCACCTTTGCACACAGCCTCATATACTCTTTGATATTGGATATTTTCATAAAATATATGTCCCAGGAATATATCACAATTTTATGGATTGATTAAAATAAGGCTGGATTTGTTTGTATAACTTATGTTTCGAAGAGTTGACAAGCTGCCTAAAGAAAGACTTGTTTGTGTGTGTTCATTTGTTGTTTTACTAAATATTATACAGATGTACCAGGTTTAGCAGGCATGGCATAGGTCAAGAAAAACAGATTTCCTGTATTAGACTAATATCTATAAAAATCGGAGACCTAACCTATTAGCTGCCTACTTTTTAGCTCACATAACATTTAATTGTGGTGGGTGAGCTTACATGCAATGATTTCAGCATTCCAGCTCCTCCCAACTGTGGCTCTGCCATGTCCTCGATGTTCACGTGCCGCATCTCAGGGGGTGAAAAGGGGAGTCCAGAGAATCACATGGAAGGTGTGTCCCCACCAGGGTTTCATGTGGCAAATACTATGTCCATTCTCATTCTGTGAGCTAAATCTCAGCCACATAGCCATACCTTACGGCAAGGAAGGCAGGAGAATGTAGTCTAGTTGTGTAATAACACTCCAGGAAGGAAGAGAAAAAGAGATAGATAAAAACTGAGCCAATCTCTGCTACAGTCGTCTAGACAGACCAGCACTTTGGAGCCTTCCTGCTAATGTTTTTTGAAAGTTTAATCAAAACCTATTATGGTATCTCAACAAGCACCTCCAGATAATTAATTTCTAAAACTATCCTTTTAAACACTGTTGTGAATTATCAAGGGCTCTTATTTTCAAGCAGATAAAGTGCCTCATGATAAATATATACTGTCTTCTCTTTGACCCTTCAGCCATCAGGGTCTTGTAATACTAAATCCTCAAATCTAGCTTTGAAAGTCCTGGCTCTCTTGATAGCAATTTAGGGCAACATGAACACAGCATTGTTTTAATACATTTTCCCAAAATGTGATACTTCACATATATCTAAATGAGGTCTGATTTATTTCATTCTACCGCTATAGAGAAAGTAGCTGGCTTACATAGTACAGAGTATTTGTGTCAATCAGTAATTCTTTAATAACAATCACTTAAATTATTTCTTTGGACACTATGCCCTCAGGACTGTTCTCAGAATTACCTGGGGTGCTATTCTGTAGCATCTTGTAGATATTCACCTCCTACATTACATTCAGGGATAAGAGAGATTCAAATTCTTCAGGCTCTTTTTTCACTTCTCCGCACTGAGAGGTATCCCAGTTAAATATGTTGTAATTTAATCTGGAGAAGCCTGTTGGGATAATGTTAACTTTAGAAGTGGAAGGAGTGTGTGTGCGTGCGCACGCACGTGTGTAAGTGCGTGTGTATGGTGTATAGGGAGTGAGCCTTAACTTTTATTTTGCAAAATATAAGTAAGAATGATATCCAAAAGTCTAGTTCAGCATAGTGCTTACTCTACTAAGTAAACTATTTAAATACATTCCAGTTAATCACTATCAATCCTTGATCTTGGTGTGTCTTCTAATCCTGTCTTAACGTCTCTATAGTATCTTGCACCTTTAGAAGACTCCAGGCTCTCAGTCATATAGCCAATATAGAGATAAATACATGAAAGACATAAAAATTATGACTTTTTGTAATTTCTTACCACATAGCACTACTTAACACCAAGACTGTAACTTTTTCCTTCGTTTCATCCCCCACGATACCAATCTAGAGACAGTGAGAATTTCACCTTAAGCTGATGTGACTCTACCACTGTGAGAGCTAGAACCAGATGCTAGAATCAACATCTCCCCTAGTCTTGTTCAGGTGGCACTTAACCTAGGCGAGGGTTCCCTTCTTGGTTAGTCTTTATGCATGTGTTCACTTTCCCTAAAATAATAATAAATTAAATGCTGACCTATATTGCCTGTACTCAGACTTTTTTTTTAAGAGCTTAACATTTTAAGTCCAGAAGCCATGTTATTCTGAGTTTTTAGAGATGAAGAAACAGTGCTTTCATGTACCGTGGTGAATCGTGGGGCTGTAACATGTGGAGTCTTAATGGTGTCTTTTTGGCCCCATTAATTACTTATTATTTCCCTACTAATGGCCTTGGACAGATTCCCTCTCTTTCTTTTCTCTTTCTTCACATAGAACAGTTTAAGTAATTAAAAAAACTAAGACGAAGGTCCTTGTTCTTCTACTCAGCATTTTTGCTAAATTATTCTACCTTGGGTAGCTCCAGTAATTAAGCATCTTCTAATTTTGCTCATTTTTCTCTTCTCTCTAACAATGTCATTAATATTAAGATGAGAGATAAAATTTTCCTCTTTTTAGCATAGGACTGTAATTTGATGAGATAACTTCTTATGGTTATGATATTCACACATGAAAGCAAACTAATATTCAGGAATATAATTTCTATTGGTAAAGCAGGATTAGTCTTAATTTAGCAAACATGTATTAACCACCAATTTGGAAATACAAAGTTCTTGTGCTGAACTATATTAGCGAAAAAAAAATTGCCAAATCCTGGTCATTTTAGAGCTTTTATTCTAATGGGGTGAGACAAACACTAAACACAATAAATAAGTAAATTTTATTGCATGTGAATTAAACAAAGTTCATCTCCCCCCGTCCCTCCCACCACCGCCCCAAGTTCCTTTGACTGCCTTTTCTCTTCCTGAAGCACTTTTGCTTTCCAGATCATCTGCTGCCTGGAGCCAACCTCTCACTTACCCTGAAATTTCTACTCTTGTTTTTAAGGGCTGCCACTACCATGGCTGAAGCTGCTTGCCTGGTGTTTCCAGCTCCTCCCATCACTTAAGGACTTTAAGAAAATTTATGACATCCCAGAAGGCCACCAAAAAAGGAAAAGCATTCACCATTAGCTCTAGTTTATACATTTATATATTTGTTGTCTACAAGAATTGCTTTTCTGAACACTTAAGTCTCGCCAGACACTGTTCAGTTCCCTCAGAGATGTCAGTGAACCAAGATCTCTGCCCTCATGGAACTAACAATGTAGGAGAAGGCAGAGAACGGACATTAAAATATCTTAGAAGGTGGTAATTGCAACAGTAAAAACAAAACAAAAAACTGTAAAACAGGGATTGAGACAGCTGCAGGTAGAGCAGCTGCAGTTTTAAAGAAGGGAGTCAGGATAGGATTCAATAAGGAGGGAGCATTTTAGAAGACTTGGGGTAGGATTGGAGCAGAATCAGTGAGGAAGAGCAGATAGAAGAAGGCAAAGAAGTAAGTAGGATTGACTTATATAGGATATCAGAAGAATCTTGGCTTTCAGTCTAAATGAAACTGGGAGTTGTTGCAAGATTTTGAGCAGTAGAGTGACGTGGTATGACAAAAAATGTGTGTGTGTACGTATATATACATACAATAGGTACATAATTTTGCTGGATAAGTAACTCACATCTCCCCGAGCTAGGAGCTCAGCCCTTCCTCTTATCTGTTTCCCTTAGATTCCAAAAGTTGTTGAAGGTATGGTGGGCAAGAATTCACAGCTGCAGTTTGCTCTACTGCCTGTCCTGGCTACCCCTCGCTGTCTTGGCAGTTTCTTCTCCTCACAACTCTGCATCAATGCTACCTATGTGGGGCAACTGGGCTCTTCTACTCTTCTTAGTTACCCATCAGAAGCTAGGACATGCCTTGATAGCAGGCATTATTGAGACATCTTCTCGTGCAGTCCTACCACTTTAATTTTTAAAAAACAAGTAAGTCGTGTGGCAGATATAAAACTTGAGCTGCCCATGTGGGTGGTTTTGAATTATCCTTGACTTCAATATATATAATGACTTTGACCAGTTCAGGACATAATATCACTTGTTCAAACGTGTTCTTTGGGAAATGAGTCCTCATTATTGTTGTATGGATCTCTGGTGACAGTTGTGTGGAGATGTGTGGATCTCTAGATCTTTCAGTTTTATCATACAGCTCTCTCTTACCCAGGGCGAAATGGCAGTGCCATGGAGCTATGTCTGGGCAGTTCAATTACAGTCCCATGCGGTACCTAGCACTATGCACTCCGACCTTCAGGTCCTACAACTATGCTTACCTCTCTTTGCAACTGTACTCATCTTTTTTCTCATAGAGTACTCTCTTTCCTCCCCCAAAAGCTGGTATCCGTTAAGTTTCCCAGAACATCAGCATATACGATGCCCAAGCATAGATGGATGTGCGCATTCCAATGTGTGTGTTAGGATGTATATAGAAATTGATAAGGGATGACTACACATAGAATGTGGCCATTTAACAAAACAACTGGCACATCTAGATAACACAATCATTATACTTGCTATGTTAAGGAGGCACCATTCAAGACGGAATGAGTTGCCTTAAAATATAATGAACTCCTAATCACCTGAGCGCTGAAATAGAATGTGCCCATTGCTGAGAATGCTCTGAAGGAAGTCTCTGAATTTGTTCAGAATGCTACTACCAAACAGAAGTCTCCACTAGGCTTTACATTCATGGAAAATAATTGGTACAAAGCCTGTAGCTCTTAGGATTCAAGACTTCTAAATTTTTGAGGTGAAGGTACATAAGCCCAATGGCAGACGAAACATTAAGGGAGTAAGAAAGAAGCAGTTCTAACTTGTCATTTTCCCACCTGAAAACCAAGGGCAGAACATGATCGTAGGTGGGACAGATCTCAGTCAGGAAGTCGGGACCACAAAGTCAGACTTTTAAGCAAGTTTCAGCAATAGTAACAGGCAGAAATGACTCTAAAGGGAAAACCATGGCATCAGGGGCCAAGGCCAAGGGGACTGCCACATCCAGACATTCTGTCCCAATAACCCTGTCTTTTAGGAAATGAAATTTTTTCAGGGTACAGCTGTCTGAGAGTGGACAAATAAGAATAGAAACAGGTGAATGCCTGAACAGGACTGGTTGGGGTATAGAGATCTGAGAGTTGACTATCAGTTCTGGGTTCTTCATCTATGATTATCCCTTCCCTTACACACACACACACACACACACACACACGCACGCGCACGCGCGCGCCATGGCTTTAAAAGAAAGCTACGTAACTATTTTAGTCGGGAAACCTCTTGGATGGGAAAATAAATTGTGTACCTTCTCAAATTTGATATTTTGACCTTGATTATTTTGGCAGCTGTATAGAGGTATATCTATACTGACCCCGATTACCTTAGCATAAATATGCAGATGTCAGAATCATGAAAACATTCGGAAACATAGTGCAAGTTATAAATTGTCCTTAAAACATTTTGAGAATTTTGCCTGAGCTTAATGCTGCACAGATTTACACAGTGCAGTGTAGCAACACTGAACTGGGACTGAAAGCCATTAGAATCAAGAGTGGATTTAAAATTTTGCATTTTGTTTATAGGGTAGCTATTATTTTAACTTCTTTTCATGATGATAAGGAGGACACATAAACTTATCTGCAGGAAACAGGCTGCTCATTTCAAAATTCCTTCTCACGTCCCACAGTGCAATCATCTAAAGCCAAGATGCAGTTATGCAGAACACAGATGAAGTTTCACTCCGTATTACAAATGCATTCATTTAAGCATGTTCTGTAGGAGACCACTAGAAGGTAAAACTATTATCCTTCCTACTATGAACATAAAAATCTTATTTTTTCATTTAACTCTTGATAGAATGGTATGAAATTCAATTGTGACACAGATAGCTATGAAGATTTTTAACCTATTTTCTTTTTCGATGTACTATGATTCGCTAGGAAGAGTGTCTTAAACATTGAACTCAAGGTCAAAACTCTTAGAGTGAGAAATGAAGAGAGGAGGGTGAGGAGAAATAGGAGCAGTCAATTTTAATGTCTAATGGGACAAATTCAGTTAAATTATAAATAAAGAAACCAGTTGCTTCAGTCTTTGAAAGAATTTTTAAGCAGATTCTATATACAATGTATGAAACACTGAAAAGGCAGAAGCCTAAGTGGAAAAATATTTGTTCTACATGGGGCAAGGAGGTAGCTCTTATCTTAGTTATTTCCCTCCTGATGATTTCAAGTTAGACTATTCAAGTAAAGCCTTGTATTGATTTGTTTGACTTTTAGAAGCTAGCATCTGGGAACAAGACCAAAACTGAAATGAAAAAAAAAAGTTCTACTTCAGAAAATTCTGAAGGAAAATCAGAGGGGAAAAAAATGTATTTGAGTTGATATATCTAAAGTTTTGGCAGGAAAAAAAAAAGCTTTTCCAGTAGAAGAAAGGCACATACAAAGATAGAGAGATCTTTTTTAAATTAATGTTTTAAAATCCATCACGTATTTATTTTCTCAGGCTTTGTCTGAGAAAGCCATTTTTTCAGATCAAAGGCTTCACATTTTTTGGATTGAGTTTAGCATTCTACTGTGTGTATAGCAGATAACAAAGAATAATTGCTCAAATTGTTTGAAGAACCGATAGTCTATTGCCTGATATATAATAAGCTGTATTTGATGTATTTGTTAAATAAGATGTAAGATGTATTTGTTAAATCAGTAAAAATGAAAAAAATGTCCATAAATGCTGGAAACAAATTGATAGTGAAAATGTTTGATTTTTGTGGATGGCCTCTAAATTAATTAATAAACTAAAGACAAATTTGTCTATCACCTATCTATCTATATTTCTTACATATATAACTAGTTAATACAACGTATATGTGATGATTATACAGCAGAATGGAGCCTGGCAAGTAGATATTGTGTCCTTGTTGGGTAATATTTGAACTCTACATACAGATTTATTACCCTACATTTTCCTCTTTTCTCTTCAAAAAACTTCTTAGACTAAGAGTTATACTTTTAATTCATTCATTCATCACAACTCATGAGAATCTGGTACGCGACCATACTTCATCAACACAGTCTCGCTGTGGTCACCAATAGCCTAAATACAGATTCAGTGGATGCACTTTCCTCCTGATACTTCTTGACTTCTCTTTTGCACTAACCATTGACTGCTCCCAGCTTTTGAATTGGTCCTTCCATGATGTTGCTAAATGTCCGCCCTTTGTGTTTCCCTTATATCTTATTATATGATTAATCTGTACTCTCAGAGATTTCCTTCTCTTGTATTATGTGCTGCTTTGGTAAATTCCTCTACAATTATAGTTTGCTACCAATATAACATTGAATCTCAAACCTATAGCTATATCCGAGTGTCATCTTTAATTGTCTGCTTAACATGTCTAGTAGATTATCTTAAAATCAACTCACATTTAACAAGTCTAAAACAAAACTTATGCTTTCTTTTTCATTTCTGATTTTCCTCCTATTTTTCAGCCCTAGATGTTAGCATCAATCTCGCAATCACTCATCACACCACCACACCAACCAGGAGTTGTTGTGGTATCTTAAATACTTCTTAACTGACTATCAATTTTGGTTAATGTCAAATCCACCCTCTTTAATCAACCCTCATTGTCTTGTCTTAGTTCAGACCTCTCCTCACTTGCATTGTTGCCACAGCCTCTTCATTGGATTGGCCTTCTGTCCATCTCAAATTTACCTTGAATACCTGTGCCACTATACTGGGGCTAATCACAATGCAAACCAAATCAATATTTTGCTTTAAATATTTTTTAAAACTCCAGAATTATTTTAAGTACATGATAGAACTTGAGTTTCTCAACAAAGTGTATAAAACTTTCAAAGAGCTGGTACTTCTCTGGTATTTTCTCCCAATGTTAGGTTCCAGCAATGAAATTACATATAGCTGTTCAAGTCAAGGTTCTGTATCACACTTCTGTGTCCTTAAACATGAGGTTTCATCTGCCTGTAAGACCATCTCCTTTCTTTTTTGCCTGGCCACCTCCTGGCTGCCTTTTAAAATTCAGCCCAAGTGTCTGCCCAAGTTTTTACTAAATCTGGCTCCACCCCATCACAATCCCTCACTCTGACTGAGTCAAATGAACCTCCAATGTACTCCAAATACAGTTTATGAGTATCTCTGTCAGATACTCATTATATTACACAGATATTATCTTCTTATAGTTCTCTTTGCCTGATAAGATGCTCACTCCTAGAAACCATGGGTAAATGATATTTTGTTTATTTTTATACACCTAGTTCATTAGTTTTACATACTTAGTATACTGTGTGATATATACTGTAGGTACTCAACTTTTTAATTGGGATGAATTGAACCACATAATATTAGAGAAACCAAGGGGATGGGGAGAACACTTCTAGGTGTGACCCACTACAATTGCCTTGCAAATGGTATGAGAGGTGTTAGTGTGTAACTGGTTAAGAATAAACTATGTATTCAGACTGCACTTTAGATGGAGTCCGAATTCACTTGCCTTGTGAATGGAGGGAAATCACATTATAGCTCAAGACTTCAGTTTTTTCACTCTTAAACTAGACATAATGATTAATAATAATAATAATATAAGTAACAACACTTTATGAATATTATTAAATATTATGAACAAGTATTCCAAGGTATTAACTTACAAAGAAATATATTACTATAAAGCAGACTGCAATATCAATTTTTCTACAAAGTCATAGACAAAGCTACATGTTTATCTGAAGTCTTTCAGGTGATCATGGAATCAGGGGGAGGGTACTTTGATTATCTTAGTGCTACTAGAATATACTTTTAAAATTTTTTGATGATGGGGCACCTGGATGGTTCAGTTGGTTAAGCATCTGCCTTCGGCTAAGGTCATGATCTCAGGGTCCTGGGCTTGAGCCCTTCATTAGGCTCCCTGCTCAGCGGGGATTCTGCTTCTTTCTCTTCCTCTGCCCTGCTCATGCTCTCTCTCTCTCAAATAAATAAATAAATAAACAAATGAACAAATAAATAAAATCTTTAAAAAAGTGTTTATGCATATTCACTGTTAATATATATGAATCTATTTGACACCTGCCTAGGGGGGAGGATTTTTGCAGATTGTTAATCAGGGCACCTTACTGAACAATCCGGGGACATAGTCTCTCTGAACCCAATTTGTCTATGACGTCAAGGCATTTTACAATTAGTATCAGTGCAAAATGAGAAATTAAATAGTTGGATAGAGAAAGGGAAATCATCAAGTCAAAATTTTCCAAAGCAGGAGGTAGTGTTAGCCAGAATAAACCTCTAACTCTGAGTGTTGGCCTGACACTCTCCAGTAGTTTCCTTGAGATGAAGTCTGAGGAAATAATTGTTTTTAGTCTTTCCTGTCATTCTGTCCTCACACTAGATTGTTAGTATGGATAAAAATAAAATTCTAGGTTGAAAGTCATTTCCTTGAAGCTATTATTCTACTTTTCAGTATTATTAGAAAGAAGTTAATGTCATTCTGATTTTCATTACTATATATTTGTAAATTTTGATTTTGATTTTTCTTCCTCTTGGCTGTTACCTATTATGTTCTTAATTACAGAATGCTGTGTACTTGTCAAAGATCTTCATTCACTTTCCTGAAATAATCTAAAATTCTGTATTATTTTGTTTAAAAAATGTTTCCTTAATGTTTCCTTTGTTTTTCACTGTCTTGAATTGCTAGAAGAGAAATGTTGGATCCTCCAGATTAATGTTCTGAATATTTTTTTCCTAATAATTTCAGTTTCCTTTACTTTTTGTTTCTCTTTCTGTGATTTTTTTTTTTTTACTGTATTTTATAACCTAGCTTTTAATATATGTTTTAAAAAAATAACTATCCAGGGTACCTGGGTGGTTCAGTCGGTTAAGCATCTGCCTTTGGCCCAGGTCATGATCCCATAGCTCTGGGATTGAGCCCCTGTCTGGCTCCCTGCTCATTGGGGAGCGTATTTCTCCTTCTCCCTCTGCCCTTCCTCCTGCTTGTTCTCTCTTTCTCTCTTTTTCTCAAATAAATAATATCTTAAAAAATAAGTTTTGTATTTTTAATTTCGAAGAGTTTATTTCTTTTACTATTACAGGCCCTTTTGTACATCTTTTAACACTGTTTTTGATAAGTCACTCAGAGAAAGACAAATATATGATTTCACTCATATGCGGAATTTAAGAGATAAAACTGATGAACATAGGGGAAAGGAAGGAAAAATAAGACAGAAACAGAGAGGGAGACAAACAATAAAAGACTCTTCTTTTTTAAATTATTTATTTGAGAGAGAGAGACAAAGGGAACACAGCAGGAGGAAGGGGGAGAGGGAGAGGGAGAAGCAGGCTCCCCACCAAGCAGAGAGCCAGATACAGGACTCAATCCTAGGACCCTGGGATCATGACCTGAGCCGAAGGCAGATGCTTAACTGACTGAGCCACCTGGGAGCCCCCAAAAGACTCTTAACTATAATAAACAAATTGAGGGTTGCTGGAGGGGAGGTGGGGGAGAGCTGGGGTAACTAGGTGATGGGCACTAAGGAGGGCACGTGATGTAATGAGCACTGGATGTTATAGGCAACTGATGAATCACTAAATTCTATCTCTGATACTAATAACACATTATATGCTAACTAAATTGAATTTAAATAAAAAAAATTTAAATAAGGGAAAAAAACCTAAGGAAATTGGAATAAAGTATGAACTTTAGTTAATGATAATGTATCAATATTGGTTCATTAATTGTAACCAATGTACATTACTAATGTAAGATATTAATAATAAGGGAAAACTAGGTAGAAGGTATATGGGAACTCTATACTGTCTCCACAACTTTTCTGTAAATCTAAAACTGTTCTAAAAATTAAACTCTGTTTGGAAAAATGGCTAGAAATTTGCATTGAACTCCACAAATGAGTTATTAAATTATTTTTAAATTACCAAAAAAAGGACATTGCTTTCTTAATGAATGTAATGTCTCCTTGTATTACACCGAGGATTTTTAATTTTTTTTTCTTCTGTTTCTTACATTATATTTGTTTTCATGGAGCTTTTTGTAAAAAAATGTTTATTGAGGCAGGGAGTTTAGCAGACTAGGAAGAATATGTGTTATAACTCTGGGGTGAGAGGCGAGATCTGGTTATTTAGACTTTTAGATTCTCTCCTTCCAACTCAATTTCTCTGAAGAATAAGCTTCTGTCATTTGGCCTGTGTACAGCCCCTGAGTGTGAACTTGGAAGGGGAAATGGCTGTTCCAGTATTTCAATATATTCTTGTATTTTTTTACCTTATGATGCCTATCTTTTTTAAGGTCAAGGTTTTCTGTAGTTGTTCGGTTTGGATTTTTAGCTTTCTGCGGGGTGAATGGTCTCTCTTCTTTTATCTTTTCTCCCTAGGTTTTAGTTGTGGCTTCTTTTGCCCTGATAAATTCCTTTCCACTCCTCTATCTCTGCCTTTCAAAAACTCTGTTGAAAATTTTCATCTGCTATTCTTTTTATGTTTCCATGTTAATACCTTTAAAATTTTTAATTTAGTATCAGTGGGTCCTGGGCAAGAGAGGATAAAAAATACACATGTCATTATTTTAAAGAGAAACGATCAAGTAAGCTAAAAATTTTAAAGTATACTCAAATATTGAAGGTTTTTTGATAGATTGAAATGACTTCATGTTTTCCTTAATTTTTTTTAGAAGTTAGAAGTATAATGTGTTAGATGAGGCAGATAGTACACATTCTGAGAGGAATAAATCCCTACGTATTTCTAGGAATAGGCACTCAATTGCAAGCCTCCCTTTCCATATGCTGTCATTTATATATAGAAGCACAAACTCCATACATTTGAAATGGCCAGATGGCAGCTCTTCTCTTCGTTACTGAAATGAAACAGGGAATACAAGAGTTCCCTGGTGAAAACATACTGCAGTATTTTGTTTTAAAACATATAGTTTTGAATTGAACATAAGCTTGCTTCCAACCTTTTTTTAATGCGTGTTCTCTTTTTTAGAACTACACTGACAACAAAAGAAATGAACTGAATTTGGTAGCCTGATTTTTTTTTTAAGTTAAAAAGGAAAAAGCTAAATAATATTAGCATAAACATTTGCAACTGTTACCTAAGAGAATTCGGGTAGCTGCCTCAACTCTCTGTGTGAAATTATTCTTGCATGGCATTTGTAATTGTTTCTGTCAGGAAAATGGAAACCTTGCAGATATTTACTAATGTGCCTTGGAGAGCATGTAACCTTGGAGATTTGTGTAATGTACCTTTGGAAATGGAAATTCTACAGATAGTTCATAAACTAACTCCTCTGACTCATGATAGCTAAATTCTTCTTGAGGCAATATCTGTCCTTGGTGAAACCACCATTTTATTTATAAATGACAAAGAACCTGGATGATTTGAATATGACCAGATGTGTTTATTAGATAACTTTATGCAGATCACGAAGTTAAGATTTTGTACTTACAAATGCCCTTTTTAACTCTACAAATAGGGTCATAAATGAGGTGTGACCCGGTCTCCCATTCCTATGTAAATGGTAGTACTATTACATTAAAGACAACTTAGGCCTAAGTACAATGGGCAACTCTGCTTTAATGATATGAATAAAACTCACATAAAAGCTTTTTACATGATACTTTTATTTTTATTTGAAATAAGTCTGTGGTTCCATATATTCATAACACATTTTACCTTTCAATTTGATTCATAGGAAATAATACTACTAAAAATGACTGAATGAGACTTTTCAACATCTGAGCCATAAGAAATTAAACAGTGATAAAACTGGGATCCTGGGAAAGGTAAGTCCCATATAGAAAGAACAACTAGATATTGATAATCGTTTTCTGTTTTGCTTTTTTTTAAGTTTCTAAGTTCTGGTGTTTATCATATTTTTCTAAAATAAATCACCTAAAATGCAAGTATTATTCTATACTTTTTCCTACCTCTCAGTGGTTTAATACTTAAATCTATGTGATTCCAAGATTACTGTTCAGATTGGCTTGAGCAAAAAGAGACAAAGTTTATCCTGATAGGATGTTACCCATGGGAAGAGTGAGAAATAGAAATAATGGGGACAGTTAAGCAGAAAAGCGATGCCAAAAGGAGAGCATTACTGGTCTCTTGACAGCAGAGTCATCTTCTCATGGAGCTAAACAAAGCTACTCATTTCTTTAAAAATCAAAATTCAACTTAATAGAAAATTGAACAGAGCACACACTTTTATTATAGGAATTTATTATTGCCTCTTCGAGTTTTAATATGTATCTTAGAATTTTAGTTATCAAGGCTCTAGAACATAGCCCTGGTCTTGGAAGAGACCAGATGACTGAAATGAATATCCAACTCTCCCCAAAGCTTAGCAACAAAAGGCAACCTATTCCCTGTATGCTTATTCCTTCAAATTTTGAAGTTCCGTGGCTCCTCATTACAAACATCCCTTCTTATGAACATAAATATGAAATTAAGCATACATTCTGAACAAATAAAGCTGGTTTTTCTGGCTTCTCATTTTGTTTTTCATTTTACTAAACAGTAAATACATAGATTCAAACTCAATTATTAGGAGTATCTATATCAATACCAGCAGTAGATGATTTAACTTCTAAGGATCCAGAAAATAAGAAAAATTTTAGAAAGTAGAGATGCTTTATTTAAAGGAAATATATCATTTGAAAGGATGGTAATTTTAATTTTTTTCCTAGATAAACCATTTTCAGATTTTTGTCTCACCAGTACAAATAAAAGAGGTGGTTCTTTGCTTCTCTCCTCAAATAAACCTCTTTTACTCCCTTATAACTTCAATGGAATGGAAGGCAAGTCACAAGCAGAGTTATGTAAAAAAAAATTCTGTTTTTCAGGGTTCAAGAGAAAAAAATGGAAGTAATTTCAGTTTCTCATTGTGTGGTTAAAAGCAAAAATATATAGATAGGTGGATGGATGGATGGATATATAATAGATATGTACATACATAAGAAGAAAACTCATTTTAATATGATCATAGTTCAATCTCTTTTTAATGTTAAGAATATATTTAGAGGATTCTAATCTCTGCAGTTTTACTTTTAATAAAAGAGCTTAAATATTAGAAACAATACAGTTCTAGTGTATGAATATTGTTCCCATTACTCCCCTCCCCCATCATGGCACCTGGACCGTTTCATTATTATACCGCAGTACTCCTTCCTGGAGAGGCATGTGCACTTATACTTCACTGTGGACCTCCTTTCTGGCAGCAGTCATTCCCTCAGCCTAAAACTTCCAACCCAGGAACAGCTGATTCAATAATTAATATTGTAATTGTATTTGTAATTAATAATTACAATAATCCAATAACGAAGCACAACAAAACAATTGTCCTTCTGCTCATTTCCTCATTATTTGAAGCCTACAGAGAAACACACCATTTAAACAAAGGCTATTGACTTACAAGTAAGTCGTATTGGAGTTACTTCTTATGCATATACTACTCTACTTATTGAATTGCAGTCCTTTGTAGTCATTTTAGTTCTTAATAAAAGAAAATATGATGGGCATTAAGAAGGGAAAGTGATCGGATGAGTACTGGGTATTATACACAATGAATCATTGAACACTACATGAAAAATTAATGATGTTGGCTAATTGAACTTAATAAAAAAATAAATAAAAGAAAATATGAATACTTCCTGGCATCTTCTTCAAACTTATTTCCTAAACTTCACTTAAAAATGTTAATTTAACAAAAAATAAAATAATTTTTGTTGCAGGCAGAAATGTTTTTCACTATTAGTGTATCATCTGATGGTTTAGTTTCTGTTAGTTTCTAATGATCTTTGTATTGGAGGGGGTGTATAATTCACAAAGATTAAGACAACATTTCAAAAAGCAACTACATTTTCTGGATTCAAAATTTTTATGACGATCATTTATTTTGGACTGGATATTTATTCAAATTGTTTTCAAATTGAACCTTTGGACTATAAAGTGTTTATAGCTATATAGAGAACTATAGAGTTCTCTTGATAGTTGCGATGGGATAATTACTTGTTGTGGAAGCTGTCCCGTGCACTGTAGGATGCTTGGCCTCATCTCTGGATTTTATCCAGTAGATATCAGTAGCACTTCTTCCCTTACATGACAACCAGAATGTCTCCAGACATTCACAATTGTCCCCTATGGGGAATCATCAGCCCAGGTTGAGAACTGGGACTATAACATTCTCTTCTCCATTATCACCAGGTGATTTGAGAGAAGACTCATCTGTAGGGCTAGAGTTTGCTATTCTGTTGTTTTTGTTTGTAACTTTATACTCCTCAGTTGTGACATCTACTGCTTTTCAGTGGCTTCCAGTGTCAGTCTTTGCCCCTTGCTTTCTCTTCCTGTTATCCATTAATTTTGTAATTATATATGTTTAGTGAACCAAATATCAGGAGAGTGAAGTGACAGCAATTATCTCCCTTAGAATCTTAGAAGTTATAATAATGACAGAGAGTAAAAACAACTATATCATGTTAAAATTTATCTATCTATACATTTCTATATCTCAATAAGTGAAACATATTTATAGAATTTGTGAGCAAAACCTTATTAATAATAAATTATAGTAAAACAAATAAAAATTGGCACACTGACCATTAACAATGACTTCCAGGTTAAAATATTTTTCCACTTTTACAACTCCTGTAAACTGATTACTACATCAGAAGATTCTGTCTCCCAAGAAGCTAACCCCAGGTCAAATTGTCCATGACAGCGTATTTATTATATCCAGAAAGTGAAATTTATTCAGGTTATGAAAAGAGACAAAGAACTAACTCAATGGCTTTTGTCTACATAAGTATCAGCTTTATTATTTTGATATGTAAGCATCAGCTTTATTATTCTGTTTTTTCATCTGCAAATTACAGGGTTTGTCATAAGAATTAAATTAGGAAATAAAAAAGTACCAGGCACACAGTAAGTACTCAATAATCTCCCTTGATAATGTCTCCTACTCCAACTAACTGAAATGCCACCAAAAAGTTAATAACAACCAAAACTTTTTTGAAGTTTAGAACATTCTATGGAATCCTGGCACATATATCTGACTTCCTGTTAGGCATCTCGTTGGTTCATTGATTCATTCATTCCTTTAAATATTGTTCCACATTTGAATAACATTTAGATACTTCAAATATAATTTATCCTATCACGAAATTTAACCAAATACTACTCTTTCCTTGTATTCTCTGGCTGTATCTAATCCTTGTTTTTAAAAATATTTATATAGGATTGATTCTTTAAAAATATTTTATCTCTTTGATTTATTCTATTTTCCCCATTCTTCAGACATCATGATCCTGCCATACAACACATCTCTCTGGGATTTCTAAAATATCTCCTAACTTTTTTTCCTGCTCTGATACAATCTTCACATTACTGTACACAGTGATCCTTCTAAAGGAAATAATCTGATGAAGTAACTTCTTAAAATCCTTCAATGACTTTCAGGACAATTTAAGATAAGATCTGACATCCTTAGTATGCTATAGAAGGTTCTTTATGAACTTGCCTCTATTCTATCCAATCTTATCTTCTGTCTGTCTTCACCTTGAATCCCCTATTAGAGTCCTACTGAAATATTTGAAGTTCATCAATTCTGTGTGGTGCTCTTACAGCCTTAATTCTAATTCATGTGTCCCTCCATCTGCTTGGATGTCCATATTCATCACACTATTTTCTAACCTTTTGTTGGGTTAAAGACCAATCTTGGGTGCCTCCATTTTACCTGAGACTTATCTCTTTCTAATGTTTATCATATTACATTTATTGTACATATTTATTTATCTGACTCCTTAGATGGTGCTTTTTCAGGGCTGATGCTATTTTTTTTCTGTAGCCCCTAATATCTCACATTTTTCTAACTATATCTGGGATTGAAGATATCTAAAGTAATACTGTTTAAATACATTATACAAATCATTGTCAGTATAATGTATTAAAAAAACAGTGATTTTTTTTGTATAAAAAACAGTGATTTTCTTATTCAGATTGTAGAAACTGAAGTGATCCTAAAAAAGGAACATGTGGCTTGAAAAGATCTATGGGAAGAAACAGACAAAAAAAGGATAGTTCCAAGTATTAAATATGAAAAAATGACAACCTGTTCACTTTCCTGTACCTAATTCAAACTCTTTTTTGCATGGTGGCAAAAATAATGATGCAAAGAAATAGTCCAAAACATACAAAATAATCAAGAAGATTATGGGAAAAAGGAATTTTATCTAAAATCATAATTATTGAACTACAGTCTAAGTTTATAGTGTTCCTAGAGATATTAGCTTATAAGAGGAGAATATATATATCATTTAAATGAATTTAAATCCAATTTAAAAATGAAGACATACATGTTAAATGTGAATATACACATACTATAAACTTTTTGCTGTAAGGGAGTGTGTTCAAAAGTTTGTAGAGCACCGAGATAGATGTCCACCAGCAACATTTTACAAAACATATTGGAAGGAAATAAACTCTTTCATAGCCTGCAAATGATCAACACTTGATTCTTCTAGAACATACTTTGAATGAGTGCACAGATGCAAAAAGAAGAAGGAGAAGAAGGAGGAGGAGGAGGAAGAAGATGAGGAGGAGGGGGAAGAAGTATAAGAATTAAGAATGATCTTGCAGATAAACACATTCTAGAGCATCTGGTTGGCTTAAGAGCAATATGGAGCAACAGTAGGTGAATTCAGATGGAACAGGAGACACTATTCCCACAGCCAAATTTCAGCAAGAAGAATTAGAGATGCTTACTAGAACATACTGCATACCTGGGTTTTGTCATATGTAACAATGTTATGAACTAATAGATGTGAAGATATATATCTATATATATAGATATAGATATATATGAACTACAGTCTAAGCTTATAGTGTTCCTAGAGTTACAAGGGAGTGTGTTCAAAAGTACATTCTATTGTATAGTATATATATATATATATATATATATATATATAATGGAATATTAACCATAAAATGAAATCTTGCCATCTGCAATGACATTGATGGAATTAGAATGTATTATGCTAAGTGAAATAAGTCAGTGAGAGAGACAAATGCCATATGGTTCCACTCATGTGGAATTTAAGAAACAAAAGAGAAAAGGGGAAAAAAAGAGAGGCAAATCAAGAAACAGACTCTTGAAAATAAAATAAGATAAAAACAGGGGGGCAAACCATAAGAGATTCTTAACTATAGGGAATAAACTGAGGGTTGCTGGAGAGGAAGATGGTGGGGGGATGGGGTAACTGAGTGATGGGCAATAAGGAAGGCACTTGACGGAAAGAGCACTAAGTGTTATATGCAATTGATGAATCACTAAATTCTACCCCTGAAATTAACAATACACTAATGGTAACTAAATTGAATTTAAATAAAAAGTTAAAAAAAAAGAAACAGACTCAAGTATAGAGAACAATCTGATGGTTACCACGGGGCAGGTGGGTGGGAAAAGGTTAAACAGGTGATGGGAATTAAGGAGTGCACATGTGATGAGCACCAAGTGTTGCATGGAAGTGTTGAATCACTGTATTATAAACCTGAAACAAATACATTACACTATATGTTAACTAACTGGAATTTAAATAAAAACTTTAAAAAAAGATTCTGGAGCTCAAATTAAGACAAAATACCATGAGCAGAAGGCTTTCCAGAATTCACACATAACAAGTCATACTTAACTAAGCACCTTGACCATATGTGAACATGATTACATGAACATAGATACATAGAGAAGGATCAACAAAATTTAAGTGAATGAATGTATTCATGTATTAATCATCTTGTTTGTCTTTAACTTCAGTATTTTTACATTTTATACATACAAGACTAGAACTCTAGGTGAATTTAATCATGCTCAAGTAATTTTTTCACAAACATAGCATGTTATCCCATTTATTATAGAGATTTGTCATATTTATTTTCCACAATATCTTTAAAAGTCTCAATAGTCTTTTGTTATATTTTCAAAAGTAAACATTAGCATATAAACTACATACAGGTCCAGGTTTTCAATATTCTATTCAGTAATTCTTCTTTTCTAAGAAGTCATGTGTGATAATATTGCAAAAATGGCACAAAGTTTTCCTATCCCTATGCTCATGTCCTTTTTAGTAGGACAATTTTCCCACCTCGAAGTGAGGTCCATTTCTCCACTCCTTAAATTCTGGCCTGTCAGTGTGACTTGCTTTGGTCAATGCAATATTAGCAAATGTGATGCAAGTGGAGGCATACAATGTACGTGGGCAATGATGCCATCTTCTTTCTGTGCTTCCATTCTTAAAGCCATGGTGGGTATAAAGTCAAACTAGCCTACAGGTGTGGATTAGACACCAGATGGAAGAGAATAAAGATGCTCTGACAGATAACCAGCCAGTCACTGGACAGAATGAGGCTACCCTAGATCATTCGGCCACCAGCCACTTACCAGCTGACTATGAATACATGAGACAGTGCAGCCCATCATGCAAGCTGGATCAGGTCAGAAGCACACAGCCGATCAACAGAATACTGAGGTAAATACTAGGTTATTTTTTCAAGCCACTAACTTTGGGATAGTTTGCAAATTGTAACTGTTACACAATGAATCTCTCATAGATAAAAACAAAGCACCTCGATATGCGAATTTCCTTCCGACGAAGAAGGCTTTTAACATAATGTGTAACAAAATTAAAACAATGATGTAAGCACATCAAGTTGGAAAATAAATCCTCAAGCTTGATATGACTCATTCTTAACTGCTAGATCAAATTCCAGATCAAATAATACTATTAATTAATTCCTTTTTCTGAAGGTAATTTATATCTATTTTGTTCTTCCATAGCTTTTATACTGTATCCTCTTAAGACATTTAATTTACCACATTACTGTGTTATTTTTACATGTGTGCATTCTTGTGTCCTCTTATTTTATACTAGATGAAGGTAAGTTTTTTTTTTTTTTTTTTTGCGTTTCACCTTCATTCTTTTTTTTTTTAAAGATTTTATTATTTTTAAGTAATCTCTATATCCAATGTGGGGATCAGACTTACAACCCTGAGATCGAGAGTCACATGCTCCACTGACGAGCCAGCCAGGCACTCCATCGTTTCACCCTCATTCTTGTTGTGAGTAACACGGTGCTTGGCACATAAAATTATTGTGTCTTATTACCTCAGTGGAAAGTATATTATTATTATTATTGATGTAGTATTCTTTCAGTATCATGACTCAAAAGTTATTCTTTGAAATACATTTATTTATATGGAATACCGCACATAAAGGGGCATTTCTGAGGCTTTAGTTGACTAAATATTTAATCTTAATACAAACTAAAATACCTACTAGGGAGTATCTTGTGAAGGCCTTATTTTACCCAACTTTTGTTATAGGTGTGCTCATTGTTACTGGGCTGTTGTTTCTTTCAGGCTCCTTCAGCTGCCTGAGTAAGGAAATAGGTATGTATACCAACCTATATATATATACACGTATCTATAAGCATCTCAGTCTCCCATCTGTATGTATATTAAATTAAACAGGAGTTCATAGTGATGTCTCCAACTCTAACCTTTTACCACATGGATCATTCTAGCCTCTTCCTCTTGCTTATCTGTAACTCCCACTGGGAACGCTGTTAAGAATGCTGGCTCTATTGTCTGTCATCAATTTACTTGATTTTTCAGTTCCTGTATACATAAACAGCAGTTCCAAAATTGTTAACCCATACGCCCTTGGGATACTTTATCAGCTAGCGTAAAGTGCTTATATTCAGTTCCTTTTGCTTTTAACTCACAGACTCAATTCATTTCTGAGATTACTGAGGTCAGCACCTTTTCTCCCACCTTCTTCAGTGAGGTTGTTTCATACATTTGTAATACAGTTAAATTCTCTTGTCAAAGTCTATATTCTTTACTGGGATTCCCTGAACTTCTAAATGATTCTTTTAAATTTGCATACATTAAGTTCATTCTTTGTGCTATAAATTTCTGTGTGTCTAACAAATGTATAATGTCATATTTCACCATTACAATATCATGGAGAATAGTTTCACTAGCCTAAAAAAAATTGCTTGTGCTTCACCTATTCATCTTTTCCACTATCCCCCATAGCCCTGACATCCACTGATATTTTTTGCTATCTCTACAGTTTCGATTTCTAGAAAGTCATATCATTGAATCATATACTATGCAGACTTCTTAGGCTTTTTTTACATAATTAAGTCAAATTTATTTCATAAATATAAGGATTATTTTATTTTAATCATTATAATTTTTATTTTAATTCCACTATAGTTAATACACAGTGTTATTTAGTTTCAGGTATATGAGATAGTGATTTGACAATTCTATACAATACTCATTGCTCATCAAGGTAAATGTACTCTTAATCCCCTTCATCTTTTTCACCCACTCCACCTACCTCTCCTCTGGTGACCATCTGCTTGTTTTCTATAGTTAAAAGTCTGCTTTTTGGGGGTGCCTGGGAGGCTCAGTGGTTTAAAGCCTCTGCCTTCAGCTCAGGTCATGATCTCAGGGTCCTGGGATCGGCCCCCATCGGGCTCTCTGCTCAGCAGGGAGCCTGCTTCCCCCTCTCTCTCTGCCTGCCTGACTGCCTACTTGTGATCTCTCTCTCTGTCAAATAAATAAAATCTTAAAAAAAAAAAAAAGTCTGCTTTTTGGTTGGTCTTCCTTTTTTGTTTCTTTATTCATTTGTTTTGTTTCTTAAATTCCACACATGAGTGAGGCTTATTTATTTATTTAACTTATTTATTTACGTTTCAAGTTTTTATTTAAATTCTAGTTAGTTAACGTATAGTGTAATATTGGTTTCCGGAGTAGAATTCAGTGACTCAGCACTTGCATATAACACTCAAGGCTCATCACAGTAAGTACCCTCCTTAATACCCATCACCCATTTAGCCCATCTCTTTGCCTATCTCCCCTCCATCAACCCTCAGTTTGTTCTCTATAGTTAAGAGTCAGTTTTATGGTTTGCCTCTCTTTTTTTCCTTCCTTCCCTTATACTCATCTCTTTTGTTTCTTAAGTTCCTCATGTGAGTGAAGTAATATATTTGTCTTTCTCTGACTGACAACAATGAAATACCACCTCCCACCTGTCAGAATGGCTAAAATCAACAACACAAGAGACATCCAGTGCTGGCAAGGATGAGGAGACAACCAGTGTTCGCAAGTTTGCATGGTTGGTGGGAACACAAACTGGTGGAGCCACTCTGGAAAACAGTATGGAGGTTTCTCAAAAATTTAAAAATAGAACCACCCAATGACTCAGCAATTGCTCTACTAGGTATTTACCCAAAGGATACAAAAATACTGATTTGAAGGGATACATGCACCCTGATGTTTAAAACAGCATTATCAGCAATAGCCAAATTATGGAAAGAGCCCAAATGTCCACTGACTAAAGAAAGGATAAAGAAGTACATACAGGGGTGCCTGGGTGGCTCAGTCAGTTAAGCACCCAACTCTTGATTTCAAGAGTTACATGTATATACTCTTAAACTTGGGGTTTTTTGTTGTTGTTGTTTTGTTTGTAAAAAGTATCTGAGCTGTCTTCCAAAGTAGCTGTTAACAATGTCTTTTACAAAGTAGTTTTTAAATTTTGGTATCAATTGGACATTTCAATGTTTTTTTTTAAATGAATTATTCTTTTGGCTTTGTATCTAAAAACCCATTGCCAAATCCAAACACAACTAGATTTTCTCATCTGTTATCTTCTAGAAATTTTATAGTTTTTAATTTTACATTTAAGTCTATGATCAATTTTGATAAACTTTTTTAAAAGGTGTAAGATCTATGTCTAGAGTCTTATTTATTTTTATTTTTGGCACATCTAATTTTTACAGTACCATTTATTAAAAAGATGATCCTTTACCCATTGAATTGCCTTTGCAACTTTGATTGGTTAACTGTATTTGTATGGGTCTATTTCAGGGCTCTCTCTTCTATCTCAATGATTGGTGTGTCCATCCTTTCACAAACACATGGCATCTAGGGGCGCCTGGGAGGCTCAGTCGGTTGAGTGTCCGACTCCTGATTTCAGATCAGGTCATGATCTTAGGGTCCTGAGACTGAGTCCTGTATTGGGCTCTGAGCTCAGGGGGGAGTCTGCTTGAGATTCTCTCTCTCCCTCTCCCTCTGCCCCTCCCGACTCTCTCTAAAATAAAATTTAAGAAATATATTTTTTAAAGATTTTATTTATTTATTTGACAGAGAGACAGAGATCACAAGTAGGCAGTCAGGCAGGCAGAGAGAGAGGGGGAAGCAGGCTCGCCGCTGAGCAGAGAGCCTGATGCAGGGCTCAATTGCAGGACCCTGAAATCATGACCTGAGCCGAAGGCAGAGGCTTTAACCCACTCAACCACCCGGGTGCCCCAAATTTAAGAAATCTTAAAAAAAATACATGCATCTGGGTTAATGTAGCTTTGTAGTAAGTCTTGAATTAGGTAGTGTCATTCATCCAACTTTGTTCTTCAAAATTATGTTGGTTATTCTGGGTCTTTTGATTTTCCATATAAAATTTAGAATCAGTTTGTCAATAACCTCAAAAGAATTTACTGGTGTGTTGATCTAGACTGCATTGAATACATAGGAAATTTGGGAAGAACTGACATCTTAACAATATTTGGTCTTCCAGTTCATGAATATGGAATTTCTCCATTTATTTAGATATTATTGAATTTGTTTCATCAGAGTTTTATAGTTTTCTGCATATCAGTCCTTGACATATTTTTTAGGTTTATACTGAATTATTTAATTTTGGGGGGTTAGTGTAAATAGTATTATGTTTTTAATTTCAAGTTCCAATTGTTCATCACTGGTATATTGACAAACAAGCAATTGACTTTTATATAGTAATGTTACGTTCTGTGACTGCTATATTTGCTCATTGACTTCAGGAGTTTTTTGTCTATTTTTCGTGATTTTTTTACACAGACAATCATGTCATGTGTGAATAAAGACAGTCTTATTTCCCATTTTAAATATGTATTTCTGTTCTCTTTTTGTTCTTAATACACTAGCTCAGATTTCCATTATAATGGTGAATAGGACTGGTGAGAGAGGAGATCCATCCATGTTTCCAACCATAGTGGGAAAGTATCACATTTCTCATTATTAAAGATGATGTTAACTGTAGGTGTTTTGTAGATGTTCTTTATCAAATTAAGGAACTTCCTTTCTATGTGTAGTTTGCTGTGTTTTTATCATGTATAGGTTTTGTAGAATAATTTGTTGGCATCAATTGACATGATTTTTTTCTCAAGACTTGTAACATTGTCGATTACATTAATTGATATTTAAATGTTGAAACCAGTCTTGTATACCTTGAATAAATCCCACTTGGTTAGAGTATACAATTCTCTTTACATATCATTGGACGTGATTGTTAATATTTTGTTGAGGATTTTTGCATCTATGTTTTTTGAAAAATGTTGTCCTTCAATTTTTTCTTTTCTTATAATGTCTTTATCTCACTTTGGCATTAGGCTTATGCTGACCTAATTGAACAAGCTGAAAAGTAGTTCTCCGCTTCTGGTATTGGTATCACTTCTTTTTTATACTCTTGATAAAATCCAACAGGAAAACCATCTGTACCTGGTGCTTTCTCTTTTGGAAGTTATTAATTTCTTTAATAGATATAGGCCTTTTCAGATTATTTATTTCTTCTTAGGTAAGTTTTGGGAGTTTTTGGTCATCTTTTTCTATCCAGAATTGGTCTCTTTCTTCTAAGTTACCAAATTTGTGGCCATAAGATTTTCATAACGTTCCTTTATTACACTTTAATATCAGAGGGATAAGTGGTGATAGTCCCCTTTTCATTTATAATTTTAGCAACTTTTGTGTTCTTTTTTTTGGTTAGATTATTATAAATAATTAGATTAAATAATATATAAATAATAATTATATATAATTACATAAGTAATTAGATAAAATAATTAGAAAATAGATTATTATAAATCTCACTTATCTTTTCAAAGAAACTACTTTTGGTTTCATTGATTTTTTTTTCTTTTTTTTCTTTTTTTTCTTTTATTACGTTATGTTAGTCACCATACAGTACATCATTAGTTTTTGATGTAGTGTTCCATGATTCATTGCTTACGTATAACACCCAGTGCTCCATGCAATATGTGGCCTCCTTAATACCCATCACTGGGCTAACCCATCCCCCCACCCCCTCCCTTCTAAAACCTTCTGTTTCTCAGAGTCCATATTCCCTCATGGTTCATCTCCCCCTCTGATTTCCTTCCTTCATTTTTCCCTTCCTTCTCCTAATGTCCTCCATGCTATTCTTTGTGTTCCACATATAAGTGAAACCATATAATAATTGTCTTTCTCTGCTTCACTTACTTCACTTAGCATAATCCCCTCCAGTTCCATCCATGTTGATGAAAATGGTGGGTATTCACCCTTTCTGACGGCTGAGTAATATTCCATTATATATATGGACCACATCCTCTTTATCCGTTCATCTGTTGAGGGCATCTTGGCTCCTTCCACAGTTTAGGTATCATAGACATTGCTGTTATGAACACTGGGTACATGTGGCCCTTACTTTCACTATGTCTGTATCTTCGGGGTAAATACCTAGTAGTAGTGGAATTGCTGGGTCATAGGGTAGCCCTATTTTCAATTTTTTGAGGAACCTCCTAGCTGTTTTCCAAACTGGCTGTACCAACTTGCATTCCCACCAACAGTGTAAGAGGGTTCCCCTTTCTCCACATCCTCTCTAGCATTTGTTGTTTCTTATCTTGTCAATTTTTGCCATTCTAACTGGTGTAAGGTGGTATCTCAATGTGGTTTTGATTTGAATTTCCCTGATGGCTATTGATTTTTTCTATTGATTCCCTATTTTTCAATTTCATTTCTGGCCTTATATTTCTCTTTTGTTTGCTTTGGGCTTGAGTTTTTCTTTCTTTTTATAGCTTTCTAAGGTGCCAACACAGGTTATTGATTTGAGATCTTTCTTCCTTTCTAATATATGCATTCGATGCTATCCATTTCCCTGTGAACACTACTTTTGCTGCATCCCACATATTTTGACAACTTGTAATTCATTTTAATTTAACTCAAAGTATTTTTAAATTCTCCGGAGATTTCTTCCTTGGTCTATGTCTTATTTAGGAGTTTTTTCAGTACACATCAGAGTTGAAATCAGAGTTCTCTTTTTTTGCATTTTTATTTTGAAAAATTAAAAATTGTTACTATCTTGGTGGTTTGAATAATATTTCCATTTCCTAGAGAAAGTGTTTTGTTTATTTATTTACATTTATTTTGGGGAAGAGGTAAGGATTAATGGTTTAATGTCTGACCAATTATCTTTATCTTAGAGACCTCTTCATCAAGTAGGTACGTCCAGTGATTCCTGGTTATCTGGTTATTACTCTGACTGACCACACTTTACCTCCAAAGTTAAAATCTTCTCATTGTTCTTAAGACTCTTTTTCAGTGGAAATCTCATTATCCATCTATCTTGCTGACACAGAACAGATACAACAGTAATTTTAAGATATTGGTGTTTCATCCTTTGAGGTATTTCTCAATGCCTTTTTAGTAAAAATGTATTCTGTATTTTCCTGCAGGCTATATTTTAAGTGTTGGCTGAGAAGGTTGCACATGATACATCCATTCTAATATTTCTCACTCTCTGCATGACATGAAGCAATTTCTAACATTTTAATTTTGTTTAGCAAAGTAACAAATGAGTCCAGCTTTCAGTCAAGTAATTGTTAACAATCAATTACTTCCAGACCTTTGTGTTAACACATTGAATTTAGGATGTCTGATAGTTGCACCCATATCAGTGAATCGATCATATCTAAAACTGTACTTCTCCTCCTTGTGTTCCCAGAATCCACTGCCACATGTATTCCACATATTTAAAAAATCTTGCAGTTGTGTATATTGCTGTGAAAACTTTTTCTTTGTTTTTTAAAGTGCTCCCTCCCTCACACCAAGCTCAGGCTGAGAGTTGACTGTATTTGTAAGTCTATCAAGGTGACATGGTGAGGGATGGTGTGAGTGGATGTAAGATTTGGATTCCTCTTGCCAGGTAACTGTCTCAAGCAAGTGTTTTTGTTTTTTTGTTTTGTTTTGTTTTGTTTTCTACAAGTTCATAAAACAAGGCATAAATATCTTCATTATACAAACGAGGAGGTTAACAATGGAGGGTTAGTGAAGTTTGTGGATCCAGGGGAATTTGAGTCACCTGAATCTTCCCATATGTCTTTATTCAATTCCATAGAGTACATAGAGTTATATTCTTTCTCAGTAATGCCCTAACTTTCCCTTAAGAAATCTGAGAAAGGTTTAAATAAAAAATAAATTGAAATCCCAAAATTCACAAAATCAAATTTTGAGTTTACTTTTTGGCTATATTAATGCTCTGGCAGCAAATATTGAGATTCTTTATAATGCTTATACAAATTTCATGGTTCTCAGACTATGCCTTGATCTGAGAATTTGGGATTTTGCATATATCATTCCTTTTCTGCAAGCCCTCTTGCATAATTAAAAGCATAAAATCAATCTCTTACTCTTCTGCAATTTATCTGAATAGCCTCTTGGTCCCCCTATAGCTTTGCTTTCAACAAGTATTTTATTCAAAGCAGTTACAGGAAATTTATTTATTTTGCCACTGCATGCCATGTGATAAAGTCTCATGCTAGCTGAATTCTTACTGTCTTTAGGATTGACCTGACCAGAAAACAAAGTACAATTTTACCATATATGGAAGGTACATTGCCTGCAACCACTTACAGTCCTACTTATGCATGTTCTTGGATCTTAGTTGCAACAAGAAAATTCACTTTGCCTCATTTATGAAAAAAAAAATAGGATTTGTTAAAAAAAATTAAGAGAAGCTTGATAGATGGAAAGTACACAGGGATAATCTTGATTCTCCTTCTCCAGAAACAGTTCCTAAGTACCACCAGAGAACTAGACCCTTGAGGAAACTACTGGGGCTGCACTTTCCATCATCAATCATTAAATGAAAGGTGTTCATCTTTGCAAAACCACTTCTCAGCAACAATCCTACTTCTGCCTCAGCAGGTCAATCAATAACACGACTCCTGATGTCCTTCCAATCCTTTGTTACCATCTATAGCAGCAACACTGGAGTTGCAGCACAAAGTCTTTGGCATCAGTCTCTCTCTTTTTTTTTTAAATTTTTTTAATTAACGTATAATGTATTATTTGCCCCAGGGTACATGTCTGTGAATCATCAGGCTTACACATTTCACAGCACTTACCATAGCACATACCCTCCCCAATGTCCATAACCCAGCCACCCTGTCCCTACCCCCCCCACCCCCCAGCCACCCTCAGTTTGTTTCATGAGTTTAGGAGTCTCTTATGGTTTGTCTCCTTCCTGATCCCATCTTGTTTCATTTCCTTCCTCCACTCCCCATGACCCCCAGCCCTGCCTCTCAAATTCTTCATATCAGAGCGATCATATGATAATTGTCTTTCTCTGATTGACTTATTTCACTTAGCATAATACCCTCTAGTTCCATCCATGTCATTGCAATGCCATCAGTCTCTTACTATGAACCAAATTTATGTGTGTCTGATTGGAAAAGTATAGATCACATATCCACCTTTTACATTTTAGGGAGTCTGAGAATTAAAATTCTGGCTTCTGTTTCTGAAAGACAGAACTGATAGAATTTCCTCAGTTATGGAAATACTATTCAAGAGGTGATCACAAATATGACAAATGTCCATTACAGTAATCAGCTACTACTGTTAGACTCATTCTTCCTGTTGTGTCTACACATTATGGTTTTTGAGTCACCTTTGCTTTTGCTTCATTTCTAAAGCAGCCTCTTACTACAGACTTACCCTGGTGACTGCCATCATAACTCTTGCCTTCAGCATTCACTGTTTATTGCACACTTTCTGAACGTTTGTCTCCTCTCCCGTTCTCTTAAGTACATCAAATGCCTGATGCTAGTGTAAGCAAGGGATAAAAGGAATACAAACAACTCTTAATAAGTATGAAGCAAAGTTTTATTTACTGAATTCAGACTCTAATTTAGACTCAATCATAAGAATGAGCATTGGTACTCTTTGGTTTTGAAAATTATCCCACCTTTAAAAAGGATTCCTTCCTCGGCTTCAGGCCAGAATTAATGGTATGAAGAGAGCAACAGCATTAATAAAGATCCCAGCTCAGGATGCTGGTGTTGGTCTTTACTCTTGGCAGTAGTGGGTTTACCACACCTGTTATTAAAAGAGGTGCTCAGGCAGTAGAGCAAACAGCAACAGAGACAACATCAGCAGGAAAACTCCAGCTGCCAGTAAGAGTATATAATTATCTCTGCTCCCTAGAGTATGATTTCTTAACCAAGGATTGTTGAAAAATAACACATGCTGGGCCCCACTCTGTCCAAGGTACTGATTTGGTAGGTCTGAGTTAGTGCTTGGGCACCTATCATTTATGAATACAAACAAATAAATGTTTCACATGAATCTGAAACACGCTCTCTGTCTTAAAATACTGTTATAATGGGAGAAAAGAATGTGTCTGTTGAGAAAAGAATGTGAAGGCTGATATTCTGTATTTAGTTAATATCTATGATGAAAGCCAAAATTGGGAGTAATGTGTGTGCCTTCAATTGCAGTCTCAGAAGAAACCTTGTATAGAATGGGGAGGGGCAGAGGGGCATAAATGGTCAGAAAGAATTACAGCTCCACTTTTTCAAAATTCTGGCCACCAAAACACTGACATGAACATGAAAGTATCCAAATTCTCACTACAATGAACAGATTTCAATATTTTAAAATATTTTAAGTTATAGAGTTTTGCTGTTTATCTGTGTTTCTTCAACTAAATTCTATTTGCTAGTGATATTTCTTTGTAAGGTAGCCAATTAGTTAAATGATAAAACTTCAGGTAGGAAATAGAATCCTTGGGCTATCTTTTCAGAAAACAATTGATTTATGGCATGTTTTATTTATCCGTAGGAGACATATGCTTCCCATTATTTTGAACACAAATAATTCTTTAAAATAGAATGTAGGACTGGGCCCATATATGTGCAAATTCTAATAGAACACAAATTAGTACTTCATATTTTATCATTTCTCTGTTTAGTTATCTTCCCTGAGGTTCTAAATCCTAAAGTCTAAGTTAAACAATAACTAGACAAATACTATTCCTCACACATTTCCTTCTAACAGCTCTTTGGGAAATTTAAAGAGAATCAGAAAGTTTTATTTTTATAGGTATATCTTCCTACATTCAGATATGAATTTTAGCCTCAAAGTTCCTGAACAAACTGATAAGATCTTTATAGGAGGAAAAACTATAGGGTTTTGAAACCTGAACAACAAAGACTGGCAGGCACAGATCTTAACCTCAATGTATTGAGGGCAGAGTTAAGTTGATTAGTTATCTGGGTTTGATACGGGGGACTCTGTGTTTCTGTTGACCCCTTTTGTTCAGCACCTTGTGGATGAAGCTGCTGAGTTTTTAATCTCACATATTCTATCACAGTCTCCATTAGAGATGTAATCACTCAACTGTCAAATCTATTTTGGAAAGGATTTTGGAGAGAGAATACAGTGATTTATTCTTTACTTCTCTGAAATGATCTTTTCTGAAAATCGCACTACAAGCATACACAAGGGATAGTGTAATACAATCTCTGACAGCATTAGTTTGCTAACCTTATCCAATAAAGAGATTCTTCTTACAAAGGTTTATCATATTACCTCATCTCATGGTGGTATTGCCCTCTTTGAAAAAAAAATCCCCTGTTCAAAGAAATGCAAAGAAAATAATATCTTTGGAGGGTAAACACATATTCTAGTATTTTCAGAGTAACATGAGCAATGCAGCAGGAATCTTATGCTGGCACACTATCCGTCTACTATCATACACAATACACAAATGCATACATTGCACTGAATGTAAAGTGCACGATAATCAACCTAATCAGAACAAGAATATTTACTTGTCATTAAGATTGAATGGCATAGATTTCTTTCCTACTTTATAATCAGAGCATCAGGCACGCTAAATTAGCAATGCTATGGGGTATGAGTGCAGTGCGAAGGCATAAAGACTGTGAAAACTAGAAAATTCCAAGTTGTGATTTGCACAGACAATAGAATAAAATTCAATATAAGAAACATTAGCAATGTTGGGGTGGTGCTTTTTTAATCATGAGGAAGAAGCCTCATGGTCTGAATGATAGCTAATATTTTAAGATCCTGAATCTTTTTTTCTGAAATGACTATTCACCCCAGGTGTGAGGAAGGGATCCTCTCCTCCGCTGTAATAGATCGAGGTGGGTGAATACAAAACACCTAACACCAGACAGATGACATAAACAGCAATTTACCTGTCACATATACCCACAGCCTAGCAGTGCCACTCAGGGTCTGAACTCAGGAACAGAGTAGATAAACAGAGGCTTTGGGAGGCAGGCTCTGTAGTAACAAGAGGATGAGGTGACCCTTGGTCGGCACAGCCTTCTCTGAATAATTCTTCAGGCTGGCAGGGAACTTATGCCTGCCACTCAAGGTTAAGCAGAATCTATGCCTGGTTTCCATGATAAGGAGAAGTGTTTAGCTAACACTTGTCCAAGGAAGCAGAATGGGGACGGAAACTGGTGATTTGGCCATTTGAAGTCCTCCCAATTTTCCCAGTTGTCAAGGCAGCACTTAACATTGAATCTTAATTTCAGGCCCTACACCACATCATTGAATATATTTAAAATGATTATATAATACTCTATATTATTCGCTTCTCATTTTGATAATCATATCCCTGGTCAATGTTACTTGGAATATAATTAACCCATGAAGATGTTTTAGTTTCTAAAATCTGTGCTTACCTTGTTTAGTCATCACGGAAAAATTTATTTCTGAATTAAAAACCGAGTTTCATTTGATACTTATGTGAAATTCCCACTGTAAAAAGGTTGATAGTAACATTAAAGATATGTTTTACTACATCCATATAGCAGATTTATGAATTTATCATTAAACAGGTAAATAAAGAGAAATCACAAATTTGGGTTTTAAAGGCCCAGGGGTTCACACCTAATACTACTCCATTAAGAAGTTGGCCTAAGGTAGAATTAGGTAATGGCTACACGTTTTCCCCTTTCTGTCTAGTAGAACAATGCTTATCATTGCTGATATATTATGGACATTTAGTCCTGCCTTTCATAATCATGACATCCTGTTTGCTAACTTAATGAATCTGATTTTTTTCCTAAGATAATCAGATTCAAAGTAGTACACTTCTTTGAAAAATGATAGATTATTTTAATAAATTTTGATCTAGATTTTAGTGTGACTTTTCAAAAGTCATTAAAAAATGCAAACATGTTTAGTGCAAACACTCAACATCACTGTGACAATTTCATTACTTTTTTTTTTTTTTTTGGCATGTTATACTTTACAAACCATTTAAGACATGGCCAGCTGTTCATGGCATTTCATTTAAAAAAATATACTTTCCCTATGCTTTTTGTGTGAAGAGAATTTTAACTTAGTAAGGTCATATATACACATCACTGAGTTATATCAGGAACATACCATTGCAAGGAAATTTTGTTTTTTTTATTTTTAAGATTTATTTATTTATTTGAGAAAGAGAGAGAGAGAGTGCACATGGAGAGGGCTGGGGGAGAGGGAGAGGGCAAGAGAAACTCAAGCAAACTCCACATTGAGCACAGAGCTCCATACCAGGCTTGATCTCATGACCCTGAGGTTTCAACCTGATCTGAAACCAAGAGTCGGTTGCTTAACCAACTGGGCCACCCAGGCTCCCCACAAGGAAATTTTATTTTTATTTTTTTATTTTCTTTTTTAAAAGATTTTTTTATCTATTTGTTTTTGTGAAGGGGAGAGAGAGAGAGACAGAGAGCAAGATAGCATGTGGGGCGAGGGGCAGAGGGAGAAGCAGACTCCCTGCTGAGCAGGGAGCCCAGTGTGGGGCTTTATCTCAGGACCCTGAAATCATGACCTGAGCCAAAGGCAGAGGCTTAATGGACTGAGACACCCAGGCGCCAGGAAATTTTATTTTTAGAGGAAATAAAAATAGATTGAAAGTTTACATCCGTGTCTGAGTACTAAAATATATAGGGATAGATATGTGAATAAATTCCCCCAAATGAAATATTGTCCTTATAATTAACAACTTGTCCATTATGAGTGGACTTCCAAATGAATTATAATGTTATTTTTTAAATATAGAATTCTGCTTGTGAAATAAACGTGCGCCTGTTGAAAACCACACTGACAATGCACTTCGAATGCAGCAAAATTCATCATACAATGTTAGCGTGACAGGATACGGTCATACTCATATCTCTAGTTCCTGCGTTATAGAAAAGAAAAAATCCCCTGTAATTTTAAAGGCAGAGCATGTGATCTGAATCATAATTCAATATAACTGGATTTATTTAAGATTTAAGAAATTTACTATAAAATTAAATGTTTCAGTTGTTATGCTGATAATTTTATGTAATAGAACACAAAAGTTAAATTTCCCTAAACAATAAATATTTATTATTACTCTTGTAGTTGAAATATCCTTAAGTAAGATGAGTTTCAAGCGTGACTCAGGTGGTGGGATACCTGTAGATCTGCTGTCCTTTATAGGCCAACTTATTTCTTTGTCTTACTCTTGGGAACAGAAACCATGGTGACTAGTTTTTCTACTCACTTCCAGAAGGAAAGGGAGGACTTTCTAAGCCAAAGGACCTCTGTCTAAGCCTTGTTCTTACTGAGCCAATTTAGCCTATATGAATACCGCTAGAGCCACTATCCTGGGCAGAATTCCAGGTGCTAATTGACTTAAATTGGGAGTCTTTTTTTGACATAATCGTCTGACCAGGGAAATGACATTACCTTGACTTTTTCAGACCACCAAGAAACCTGGGCTTGGGTCAAAATGAAATTAGATAAAATGAGATTTGACAATAACCCAATATCTACAATAATGAATGAGAAATTTTATAAGTATTATGCCAGGAGTTCTTCAGGAAATGAAACAATGTTAATTACAATTTTTACCAAATATTAGTAACCAGCAAATTATATTTATATATATTTATCACTCTATCTTAACCAGAAAATTATATTTATATATACTTATCACTATTTCCATAATTATCTGTGCATTCGCTTAATAAACTTAATGAAACTTATCCCCATCAGGGAAAATAAATTTGTTATAACATGATACTTTTAATGGCCAATATTATTAAAAGGCAATTTTCTGTTTTTTGAAAGTATATTTTTATTTATTTATTTATTTATTTATTTAATTTTTTTTGAAAGTATATTTTTAAATGGAAAATGAATCTTATAGGAATTACATTTTTATTATTGATTTTTTTTTTGATAAATTAATAGAGAAATCCCCTTTTATCCATAGAGGATATGTTTCAAGACCACCAATGGATGCCTAAAACCACTCTCTATATACTATATACACTACATTTTTTCTACTGTTTTCTTTCTGTTTTTTATAACAAAGTTTATTTTATAATAAAGTTTAACAAAGTTTAATTTATAAATTAGGCAACAGGAGATTAACAACAATAACAAATAGTGAAATGGAATAATTATAATAATGTAATGTAATAAAAAGTTATGTGAATGTGTTTTTTGCTCTCTCAGAATGTCCTGTTCTTATGATGATGTGAGATGATAAAATGCTTGTGTGACGACATGTAAAGAAGTGAATGACATAGGCATTGTGAACTAACATTAGGCACTACTGACCTTCTGACAATACATCAGAAAGAAGATTCATCATCTACTTCAGGACCACAGTTGATGACAGGTAACTAAAACTGTTCAAGTGAAACTGAATAATGGGGTGTATTGTACAATTTCATTTAAAACAATATGGAAATATGGGAATCAGTAAAGAATAAAATTAGTATCACTGTTAATTCAGACTTTTAGAGTTCAATCTGTCAATATAATAGTGTGTTTTGTTTCAGTCTCTTTTTCCTTTTTTTTTTAAAGATTTATTTAGAGAGAGCAGTGGGGGGGGGGGGCGGTGTGTGTGGCAGAGAGAGAGGAAGAGAGAATCCCAAACAGATTCTGTGCTGAGCTCAGAGCCTGAAGGAGGGCTCAAGCCCAACACGGGGCTGGATCCTAGGACCTGAGATCAGGACCTGAGCTGAAACTAAGAATTGGACCCTCAACCAACGGTGCCACCCAGTGCCCCTCAGTCTTTTTTCTATGTATAAATATATTTATAAAATTAAAATAAATAATTTTGGGATCACATTATACAATATATCTTTCTTCTCAAAAATATACTTTCTTCACTCATGATATTAAATCATGACCATTTTATATTGTCATTAAATATTCCTCCAAAGCCTTTTTAACTCATGCCTGTTGCAGCTGATGGACTTATGATTGTATATTTAACTATTTCCCCTATTGCTTTGCCGTCATTTTCACTATTGGGGATAATACTGCAATGGATATCCTTAAACATAAGCTTTTGTTTACATCTTTATTTTTATTTTAGGATTTTTAAAAAATAAATACTATTTCTATTTTAGGAATATCTTCCTTCAGTTTTACTGTTCATGTGTTACTCTGGGTGTATTCCATCTCAATGAGAATCCTATTAAGAATGAGTACTTTATCCACTGTATTCTCACCTCTTTTAATTTTGATGTATAACAATTTAATGATTCCAACATTCACCCTGTAGACACAATAAATGCTATTTTGCAAATGTTTACAATTTCTGTGCTTCCAGGGTTAACAAAAGGCAGAATTCTCATAAAAAATATAGATTCTAGAGGCTACTGGACTGGAGGGATTAGTAAAGGCAGAGAAAGGAGAGGAAGGCATTGGGGCAGAACATGTTAATATACTATGGTCCCTGGGATATTATAGTTTTAAATGGAGTATCATAGTTCAAACATTTGGCTTTTATATTTCTACAGTTTTCTTATACAGAAAAGTCTAGGAAAGGTATATTATCTTTATAGCTAAAGTATGTTCTATAAGCATCCAAGTTTGGAAAACCCTTTACATATTTTATTGAGTTTAACTTTTTTAAATGGTACATTAAAAATGAATATTTTTTGATGGACAAATAAAGTAATACAAAATGGAAGAAATTATTTTTATTTTATTTAGCAAAATAATATTATCATTGGTTGTATTCTTATTTTATATGCTTTGAAAGAACCATGAATATACTGCTTTGGAACAGGAGAAAAGGTTTTGTTTACATTTTGAGTACATATTTCAGACCAGTTATTTATTGGGTGAGATTTAATATTCCATTCACTCCATCCTTTTGGATAAAGCAGTGGTTTTATTCTTCTGCTTCTTTCAGTATCAAAATAGGCTGACAGAATAAATAAAATACTTTGTTAAGTTTTAAGAAAATATTCAACATCTATTGTCATTTTGAATGGCAAGACATTTATCTTACAAGTTCATGTGGTGAAGCAAAAATGGAAAACAAGCCTCGTTACCAAATATGGGTTTGTCAATTATGAGAAAGATACCCTAAAAATATAAAGAAAAATAATTGTAATTGTCTATGTCCAATACGAAATTAATCTGTTCAAATTGCTTTTTTTGTTTCCCTAGTTTCCTGTCCTTCTATCTGAATGAAGCAGGTACTTATAATTACATGCAGCGGTGCACGGGGTCCTCCTTCCTCCCTGATACCAAGCTTTAATGAATTTCATTATTCTTTTTTAATTTACATACTCTTGCAGAATAAAGATTCCCAAATCATTAACTAATTTGATATGTCTGAAATACCAATTCAATTGTCTGGTCCCCTGAGATTTTCAAATATCTTGTTCAAACACCTCTTAACTTAGTTTCTTAATTAGATACACCGTGATGGATGGGCTTTTATACCATAGTCTCAGAGGGACAGCAAATCAGCCTAATTTTTATGACAATTTAGGAGACTTAGATTAAAAGTCATTTAAAATAATCAGTCAGAGTTTGTGAAGAAATATTCAGGGTCCCATGAATAAGCATTTAATTTACACAGATCTGAAGTAAGATAATAAATATTAAGAATGCTGATCATGTTCTGTTAGTAAATAGTAAATATTGCTGAATGAGGTTTAAAAATATGTGTTATTTGGTTTTAAGGAAAAACACTGCTTTACAAAGATATTAGTTTTATAGAAGAAAGGATTAAGACATTAGAGATTATAATAAACAATACTGTAAAAAATGTTGAAATTTTCAAAGGGCTTATTTTTCTCCTAGCTTCTCCACAGGAGACAAAAAGCATGTCATTTTTATCTATATCATTCTTTCTATTCTGTATTTTCTTTTATGTAAAATGAATATAAAATAATGTCTATGTTAAAATAAAACAAGACTGAAAAAAAAGTTTTGCATGTGTTTTGCTAACGGTTGTCTATTTTTTACAATGGTATTATATGTGTGAAGGTTTTGCTATTATAACAATATATATGTATATATCAGAATTTTACTCTATAAATCATATTTTAGAGAATTTGATTTAAACTCTTCAGAGATTTCATTCATTTAAAAAGGTTTAATTTATTTTTGTTAATAAATTCTCACTAGTCACTGGAAGGAAAACAACAGGCTATATATAGTGTCACTTTTACAAGCTAATTTATAGAATGTACTTGAATATTATAGCAGTGATAATTTTAGAGGAATGCTGGAAATATTAATTTTGTCATATTACGCCATTTTATAAGGTCCTGGCAAGGAGTAGGCACTCAATAATTATGTACTAAATGAAAGAATTCTGAAGTCCATTTTTATCATCTGGATATCCACTAAATACCCACTAAATGTGCATATTTCTAGCCTGAAAAAGAATTGTACTGGTGGAGAAATGATGAATTCACATTTAAAAAGCCAGTAAAATTAAAAACACAGAGGCAACTAAACACTTTAATATTCTCTCATAATTCTTTTTTTAAAGATTTTATTTATTTATTTGAGAGAAAGCACTAGTGGGGGAAAGGGCAGAGGGAGAGGAAAAGGGGCAAGAAGACTCTCTGCTGAACATGGAGCCCCATGGGGCTCCATCCCAGTACCCCAAGATCACGACCGGAGCCGAAGTCAGATACTTAACTGACTGAGCCACCAAGGCACCCCTAATATTCTCACATATTTTTTACTTAGTGTGATACAGTAACCTATAAACAATTTTTTGTAATATGCATTATTTTCTGAGTTATTCCAACATGAAATAATTTTTGTTAGGAATACCTCAAGCAAAAGTGATGGCTTTTAAAATACAGGCAATAAATTGTTTAGTCTAAAGCTACTGGGCTTTGGAATTTCCAGGAATGGCTTATTGAAATCTCTTGGATTAAATAGGATGATAAAGTGGCAAGCACATCAAACTGGAATCAGGAATTATGATTTAGGCTTCCCCCTGTTATTAACTTTAAACAATAATTTCAAATATTATGATTGCATTTTCTTTATCTATAATCTAATGAGACTAGGCAAGTCCTTTTCGTCTGTACAAGTCAATGAATTTGAAATTGTATTTTTGCGGTTTGGGTATTATAATTTATTTATATAGTAATTATATATCTGTTGAAAGTGTATATATGTACACACAATAAACATATTACATATATATTGTATACTAAATATATATAGAATAAATGTATAAGAAAAACATATATGCAAAACATATATTGTATATAATACCTGTATACACATATATATGTACATTTATACACATCCAAATATAAAGTAATACATAATAAATACTTAATAAAAATATCCAGTCAATAAACATTTGCTTATAGTATTAACATTGTTAAAAACTTAGAAGATTAGATTCAGATAGAGTCATGTTAAGAAGTAATATGTTAAGACCAAAAAAATAGAAGTGACTCAATTGAGAAAAATGATGGAAATGATAGACAGAGACCATAAAACAGTTACCACAAATATGCTCAATGATTTAAAGGAAATCTTACGGGTGCTGAGGTGGCTCAGTTGGTTAAGCATCTGCTTTCAGCTCAGGTCATGATCTCAGGGTCTTGGGATTGAACCCTGTATCAGGCTCCCTACTCAGCCAGGAGTCTGCTTCTCCTTCTGCCCCTCTCTCTGCTCATACTTTCTCTCTCTCTCTCTCTCAAATAAATAAAATCTTAAAAGAAAAAATAAAGGAAATCTTATACATAATGAAGAGAGAAAAGGAAAAAAATATAAGAACCAAATTGACTTTATAGAAATGAGAACTAAAAGGTCAAATAAAAATTCATTGGATGTAATAACTATAGATTAAATAATAGAGAAGAAAAGATCATTAAGCTTGAAGACAGAGCAATAGAAACTATCCAAAACAAAAAACAGAGAATATATAGACTAAAAATGATTAAGACCCTCAGTGTAATTTAGGACAATTACAAGCTACCTAATGTATATGGAATTAGTATGACTGGATAGGAAAGGGTGGTAAAAACAGGCAGAGACAGAAAAACAAAATAAAACAAAAAACGGAAGAGAAAATGACAGAAAACCCTCCAATTTTAAAGAATATTGTAGACCTATTGATATAAGAAGTTCAATGAACTGCCAGGAGTATAAGCACCTAAGAACATCATAATTAAATTGAAAAAAAAAAACTAGTGTCAAAAAGAGTATTTTAAAAACGACTAGAGACTCTATGTACAGAGGATTATGTTAAGAATCCACAGACATACTGTAAAAAATTATACAGTCAGAAAACAAAAAGGAAGATTTTAAAGTGCTGGAAAAATAACAAACAGTATACCAACCATTGTTCTTATTTTTTCCCACTGTCACATGTTCTTTGCTTAGCCTCAAGAATACAATCTATTCTAAGATAGAGTTTGTCTTTATGTAGATTTCACTTTGTATCTGTTAGGATGGCAATTCTCAAAACCCAAAAGCTAATGTGTTAGAGATGACGTAGAGAAATTGAAACTCTTGTGCACTGTTGTTGGGAATTGATGCAGCTGCTAGGAAAAAAACACCATGAAGATTTCTCAAAAAACTAAAAGTAGAACAAATATATGATTAAGCAATCTCTTATACACCCAAAAGACCTGAAATCAGGATATCAAAGAAATATCTGCACCCCTCATGTTCACTGCAGCACTACTTACAGTAACAGGTATAGAAACCCCCTAAATGTCCACTGATGGATGAATGGTAAAGAAACTTTGGTGTATGCATACAATGGAATATTATTCAATCTTTAAAAGGAAGGAAATTCTGCTTTATATGAAAATGTGGATGACCCTGGCATGATTCCACTTATAAGAAGTATTTAATATAGGTTGCTGGAGGGTGGGGGAGAGGGATAGGGTGGCTGGGTTATAGACATTGGGGAGGGTATGTGCTCTGGTGAGTGCTGTGAATTGTATAAGACTGATGATTCACAGATCTCTACCCCTGAAGCAAATAATACATTATATGTTAATAATAATAATAATAATAATAATAATAAAAGAAGTATTTAAAATAGTCAAACTCAGAGTGCCTGGGTGATTCAGTAGGTTAAGCATCTGCCTTTGGCTCAGGTCATGATACCAGGGTCCCAGAATTGAGCCCTGCGATGGGCATCCTGCTCAGCAGGGAGCCTGCTTCTCCCTCTTCCTCTGCCACTCCCCCATGCTTGTGTGCTCTCTCTCTTTCTCAAATGAAATAAATAAAAAAATAAACAAATAAATGATAAATAAATAATAAAATAAAATAGTCAAACTCATAGAAACAAAGAATAAAATAGTGGTTTCCAGGGACTTGGGAGATGAGGAGATGTTCAATGAGTATAGTGTCAGTTAAGTAAGATAAATAATTTCTAGGGATCTGCTGTGCAACATTGTGCCTGTACTTAACAATACTCTATTGTACACTTAAAGATTCATTAAGAAGGTGGGTCTCATGTCAGTGTTCTCACTGCAATAGGAAAATAAAATAAAACTGAAAAATTTTAACATCTCTTTATTGATTGAAAGTAACAATAAAATCCACTATATTGCTATATTTTAATGTAAAGAAATATTTTAATTAACATATAACTTATGCATATCAAAATCATAACAAGATATCACCTCATACCTGTTAGAATGCTATTATCAAAAAGATAAGCAAAATTAGCAAAAATATGGAGAAAATAGAACACTTGTACACTGTTGGTGGGAATTGTGGGAACAGTAAATTGGTGTAGCCTCTATGGAAGACAGTATGGAGGTTCTTCAAAAACTTAAAAACACCATATGATCCAGCAATTGTACTTTTGTTATTTAGCCAAAGAAAATGCAAACACTAACTCCAAAAGATGTCTGCACCTCCGTGTTTAATCCAGCATTATTTACAATAGCCAAAAAATGGAAGCAACCTAAATGTCTATTTGGTATATAGACATGAATATTGTTCATCCCAACAGAAGAAGGAAAGGAAATCTTACCATTTGTGACAACATGAATGGAATCTTGAGGGCATTATGCTAAGTGAAATAAGTCAAACAAGGAAAGACAAGTACTGTATGATCTCACTTGTATGTGAAATCTTAAAAAAAAAAAAGGCTCATAGTTACAGAGGATAGATTGATGGTTGCCAGAGGAGATGGGTGAGGGGTGGGCAAAATGGGGGAAAGGGATCAAAGGGTACAACTTCCAGGTATAAGATTAAAAAATTCATAGTACAGCATGGTGACTAAAGTTAATAATACTATATTGTATATTTGAAAGTTGCTAAGAAGAGTAGATCTTAAAAGTTCTCATCAGGAAAAAAAATTGTAAACTGTGATGACCCATGTTAACTAGATTTATTGTAGTTACCTTTTCACAATATACACAAATATTGAATTATTATGTTGTATACTTGAAACTACTATGGCAATGTTTTAGACTTTGAAAATCTCTGTAATATAAGATAGCTGTATTCTCACAATATTTCTGCATTCAATTCATTATTACTTTTTTTTTATAGTTCAAGTATATGAAGAAAATCTGTTCTTAATACAGACAAGTAATTTGGAAAAGTTAAAAGTATTCTCAAAGCCTTTTCAGATAATCGTGGATATTTTCTTCGGTATTTTTCTTTGACAGGTGGTAGCTTCTAGAAGGTTAATTTCAATAAGGATTCTGAAACCATTTTAGTGTACTTCTTGTAAGTTGTTACTTAAAAATCCATTAGTCTTTTTTATGCTTTGAATGGATCTTTTTCAGATGAATTAGCATCCTCCGTTGGTCATTTAAGAAAATATCAGTCCACAGAGTTATGTAGCTCTTCCAAATATATAAAAAATCATATTCAAAATGAATTATGTAGTTTATAACACAAGTAGATATAAAACATATAATGAATATTGTCCAAAGACAAAAAAGGTGAAATTAAAGCATATTTTTGTAAGATTCTATGATTTAAGTACAGTGGTATGATATTTTTTGAAGGTGGGCTGTGAGAGAAGTGTTGAAAACTTCATCTATAATTATCATTTACCCTATCAATTCTATCGATTATGGCTTTATATAATATATATCTATTAGGTTCATAAAAATTCTGATTATCTTTTTTATAAATATCTCCCTTTGTCATTATAACATTTTCCTCTTTATCCATGGTAGTTTTTCCTGTTCTAAATTCTACAATGTCTATTAATTACCATGTAATATTAATGTTACTTCTCTAGGTATCTTTTGTATAGTGCTTGTTTAATATATTTTCTTGGTCCATTTAGATTTAAACAATGATTTCATTTCAAAAAAGTCGTTTTCTTGTGGAAAACATAGTTTAATCTTTTTGTAGTTCATGACAATTTCTGCCTTACACCCCGAGTTTAAACCATTTATATATAATATGCTTAACACCATGATTGAGTTTAAACTGATCTTTTGTTTTCTATTTTTGCTTTGGTTCTTTGCTCCAGTTTTTGCATTCTCGACTTTATTTGGATTAATTTAATAATTTTTAGTATTCTATTTTATGGCTACTATTAGTCTAGTAATTATCTCTGTTTTTTCTTCTTGTCATTGCTCTAGGGTTCACAAAATGCATATTTTTTAAAGAAACATACATTTGATAATTTCAAAGAAATATAAGAAAGGTCAAAGACATATCAAAATTTGATTAATAATTAGAAAAGTTATATTTATAAATCACCCTTATTTGTACCACATTAGGATATTTTAGGATATTTTGTTAAAATATATTATTACTTACCCTGGAAGTTATTGAAGCCTTAAAGTGCATATTTTCACAAATTCAATTATTGTACCAATAAATACTAATTACTCCTAAATAATTTTATTAATACGTAGGCTTATTTTAATAGTTCTACTTCTCATCAAATTTTTTTAAATGGCATGTTTTTTCATAGGTCTATCCCGAACAAAATTCATTTTATTCTAAGCAAAATTCTACAAAATTATGCAGTAAATTTCTGACAATTTTATCTGGGACTGACAATGAGGTAGTATTTGTAGCAATCATCAAAAACTATTTTGGACCTGCACTTAAGTGACAGACCAAACTAGTGTGAATCCAGACCAAAGCTGTGGTCAGATTTGTATAATTGAAAGATATAAGAGGTAGTGATTAGAGACTGAAAGAATGAGAATAAGCGAACCTGAATTAAACTAGAACGCAGAGAGTGACATTAGAGCACAGAATTAGAAGGCAGAATGAATGCTAAACAAAGACTTCTCAGCATTGTCAAGGAAGTCACTGAAATATTCTCTCTGTGGGACATTTGTAGAAATAGCTAGCCTTGTACTAATGGAATAACAATACATAAAAGCCATAAAAAAAGAACAAAAGGTGCGACTTACCAGAAGATATATGCTCAGTATGTAAAATTCAAGGAAAAATACAGCTCTGACTACATGCTTTAAAAGGTAGCACATCAATCTGTGAATAGAGAAGAAAAGCAAATAATTCAGAGAGTATTTCCTCTGAACAGATAAAATAAAGTCACAAGTAAAAGAACATCTTTTGCTGCTATTTCCATATGGAATACTGTGGAAAGAAACTAGAAAATAGAAAGTTTTTACATTTTATATATTAAGAAGAGATATACCTCCAACTACTTAGGTTCATTTTTATACAGAACGGTGAGATATCACATGTGAAATAGGAGTAAAATATAGCTCTTTCTTTAAATGTGGAGAAAACACAATAAAAAGTAGCAAGATAAGGATTAGCAGGGGTGCCCAGGGGGCTCAGTCCATTAAGCATCTGACTCTTGATTTCGGCTCCGTCATGATCTTGGGGTCTGAGATTGAGCCCCTCTGTCCAGCTCTGTTCTGGGCGTGGAGACTGCTTGTGATTCTCTCTCTCCCTTCCCTCTCTGCCCCTCGCCCCTTGTATGTTCCCTTTCTTTGTCCCTCAAAAAAAAAAAAAAAAAAAGAATTAACAAATTATATAAATGTTGAATTTTTTTATGAATGGATATTATTGTCAGTGACTCTATTTGTTATCTGACAAAGCATATTGCTAATCAAGGCAAATGGAAAGTGAATGCCTACTGGCAGCTGGTGACCATAACTGATTTCTAATGTGGTTGAATTCACTGCATACATTATGAAAAATCACTGGAGTGGGGTTTTTTGTGAGTCACAGATGGAAACTACATCAAGTGAGTTTTCAGACAAAGGAAACTTTGCAACAAAAAAGAAGATTACAGAGAATAACTTCCAAAGCTGTGACTCCCAAGCAAGGGTGGAAAGGTTCCTACTATTTAGGGTTAGAATGAAAAAGGGGATCCATGTAGAGGCAGGCATAAAGACACTCATGCAACTTAAGGAAATATATCTCTATATATATGTTGTATGTTACGTAAACGAGGCTTGTGCTCGTCCTTGGGTAGAGATTTCAGTTATTATAATGAGGTAAATGCAGTTGATGGTCATTCTAGAGGTCATTCCATAGTCCATTTACACAGGCATGAGTAGGAGGATTACACTCAAACTGCTATGGGTAGTCTGGGCTGGCTGGAGGTCTTGTCAGGCCAGTTTCTATCACTTGAAAGGTGTTTTCACTTTAGATGGGCCTCAGTTAAGAGATAAGCTGGAAAGAAGAGCTTAAGGAAAAATGTGGGACAAAGTTCGGTGAGTACAAGGATGTGGGCAGTAAAGGTCAGGTCTTAGATTCTAGGAGGTGATGATATGACCCTGATATCAGGCAGGTTTCCCATGGCAACAATGGCATGAGCTGCCAGCAGAAACTCCTCCAAGGTTCTCTTCAGATTCATGATGTAGATGCCAACATTTTTTCCTTTTGTTAGATGTACTGTTCCATTTGGAGGTCAAGATTGGTGCCACCTAAGTGGGTTCCTACTACAAGGAATTTGAGGATATCCTCTTCCTTTATTTGCAGGACATCAAGGGCTCCAGACATTATGAAAGGTTCTCTTTAAGTTACAATGTGAACCCAGAACAGCACTATATAGACCTCCCTCTGGGTAGCACAGTAAAGCTTGAAACTTTAATTTTGAAAACCTTTGTATACAAAGTTAAAAGACAAATCACAGATTGGGAATAGATACCTGCAATGCATATAACAAAAATGCACTGATGTCAAGAACATAAATAGAACTACTACAGAACAAATAGGAAAAAAAAAATTATAAAAAAGGATATATGGGGTGCTTTTTCCTGTTTTTTTTTTAATACTGCCACATGAAAATGGGGCATCAAAAATGTGTGTGTCAAAAAAATAATGTTTGTGTCAAATGTTAAAATTTTTCTGTCTTTCATCTGGTTTTTATTCTGAAAGTTTGGTGGATACTCAAAGGAATAAATTAAAAAATATATATATATATATAGGGATTTCCATTCCATTTGGACTTTATTCTGTTTCTCCCTTAAGGACAGAAAGGGTTGTAGCCCATTGTAATTTATTATATTACATTTGCATTGGCCAGGCACCATTATGAAAAGTATACCCTGACAAACTGGCTCAGGGATGTTAGAACTTGGGAAATATATTGCTGAAATAATAGACACATTATTGAATCAATTTACATTTCTATTTTCTCTATAACCTTATTTATACATATTGAAATGGATGAATGCACTGGTATGGCAATTAGAAATTCATTGTAAAATCTTCTGGATAATTTAGCTTAAAATCTTTTCACTTTTATTTGTGGACGGGTTCAGAGAAGAAAGGATCTCCGTCATTACTCAAGCAGATAACTTTCTAATGTTTAACAAAAGGTAAGTAACACTTTTGTTCTAGATTGTGACCATAGCAGAGTAAAATATGCTTATGAGCAGTCCATTTAGAGTTCAAGAGCAAGATGAGGGCAGTAGGACATGAATTCTGTTAAAGAAGAAATAAGTCCAAGATGGAGTCCTTGTCCACAACAGAAAATCAAGATTGAATTGCTGTTGCAACCTATCCCAGGAATGTGACCTTTAATAGTCAATCTGAAATTTCCTGATCACCATTAGTGGTCATCTGTATCGTAAAAACCTTGCAATTCCCTTTCCACCCAGAATATGTCTTCACCTGAAACAATCCTTTCGTTTTTTTTGCAAATAACTCCTTGCCCCCTTTCTAACTATAAAAACTTTCTATTTTGTACAACTCCTCAGAGCATTTCTCTACTTGCTAAATGGGATGCTGCCTGATTCCTAATGGCTTTGGGATAGTTTTAATAGTAGCCAGAACCAGAGAAGAGAATTTTCAATGTCCTTTTGAAGCCTTAACACCAATTGCTGGGGAAGCCTATTTTCCAAAACTGACTCAAGACTCTATTTCATTCTCTTATGCTGCTGTATTCCATGGGATATGAATTTGATATTTGGACAAATTTAGTCGGGTATTGGGTGAGTATGAAATAATGTTTAGTTTTTCTGATTTTTCCACATTCTTCAGATATGTTTTCCAAAGGTTTTATTTGAAAAGTACTTTTATTTTGCTTTATTTCTATTAAAGGTTAGTAGTACTATAGAATAATCAAAAATTCAATAACAGCTAAAGGGGAGCAGAATATGTCACCCAAAATATGCCTCTTTGGCATCAGGATAGTATTATTTTGAGCTGAATAATTTTTTTGATTAAAATATTTTTTAAAAATAGCAGACACTGGAAAAGCTCTGAAAATGACATTTATAAGAAAAATCTCCATTTGTAAGGGCATTTCCCCTCTACACTAAGAGGATGACTCTAAATACCTTATCCTTGTTTACTGTGCTGTAACCTCCCACACCTGGCTCCAACAGCCCCCACTCCCAACATCATTTGTTTTTAGGGGAGATGGTATTTGAGGTGATAACTTGGGCCATTTTGGGGAGTTACTATTTTCCTGGATATTTCCCATATATACAGGAGGAATACATGTTACTAAAGTTCTCTTCTCTTGTTAATCTGTCTTCTGTCACAGAGAGTGTTTCAGCCAAGAACCTAGAAGGGTAGAGGGAAAATTATTTTCCTTCCCTTACAAGCATATGATCAAAAGAATAGTTAAAAAGAGGAGAAAATCAGCAGCTTTTGTTTCATCAGTAAAGAGATCTCATTTCGAAAATCAATTATGTTCTGCATATATATTTGTAATCAGCATTTCTTTAACTTGAAAAATTCTTAAAGAACCTATAAGAATATTGCTACCTCATGATTTAATTGGTGGGAAGATGCACATGTAAACAAGCTTCCTTTGTTTGCTTGTGTCTTTGGTAACAGTAAGAGAAAGTTTTGCATTTTGCATTTGTTTTAAATTTATTTTTCCAGCTATTTGGAATTTTGGTACTGTTGATTATTTTTAAGTAGTCTACAAAAGGATCTATCCTGAGGCACTTATATTTTCTCATTAATGTTGCCATTAGTACTCATCAAATCAGTATTGGAAGATACTCTTTAATTGACAGATTTTGGTGCGACACTAATTAGAATTGAAATTTTTAAAAGAAAACTGGGTAATTACAGTTCAACACAAAATGAGAAATGAATTGAAGTTAAAGGAGTCAAGGAATTTGATAGTTTTATGCACTAATTCAACTTAGTAGATGGGGAAGAAGCTGCAAATACACAGCTGTTAATGACTCTCAGCTTAAAAACTATGCCTAATCATTAAACACACATGAATAAAAATATTAATAAATGAAAACTAAGAATATCATCATTTCTTTTAACATCTTTCTTTACTGAAACCATAATATACCTGAAAAGTAGTTTCTCTCTTTTTTTACCCCACGAATGTCTTCTATCCTAAGCAGTTTCTTATATTCTAGACTTTTAAATTTTATTTAGAAGGGTGTTATTAAAGCACACACAACATACACATTGAAGTATCAAAATAAAATAAAAATTAACACTCACTTACCTATTCTGACTTAAAAATAAATGTAAAACAAAAGCTAACACTTACTAAGCACTTATATGTTTTAAATAATTTGTACAAATTGACTTGTATGATAAATTTTGTAACATCAGTATTATAATTTTCATGTTAAAAATGAGGGATCTATAAAAAAAAAGAGAGATCAAAGGAAAAAAGAGGTTGATTATTCACCTGAGATCATCCAGTGAGCAAATGACTCTGTCAAAACCTATATAATCTGGCTCTAGAAATTACATCCCAACCACTATGCTATTTTGTTATAACTACTGTAAATATTACTCTTCAACGTATTAAAACAGTGATTTTTTTGCACACAAATATTGATAAAAACACCTTTGACATGGATTTCCTATTTTCATTTTAATAAAACATTAACCTTCATAGCACCACAAGGCAAACTGTTGAAACTCTTCAAATTTGTCTTTCATTATTTTCCAGTAGAATCAGATATATGTAAAAGCTTACTGACTAAATTGTTCCTATATATCGTTAAGGCATTTTTCCATATCATGTTGCTGTGGACTCAAATAAAATAAGTGAATTTCTACATTTTGCTGCCCTTTTTGAGAAAATGAAAAAATAATCTTTATTTTTTAAGCAGTATGTTTAGGTGGAGTTGTCTGCCAAGCTTTATGAATTTTCTGTGGTCCAGGCCTCTGCTATGCAAGGGAAGTTTAAAAATCCCTAGAAGATAGTCTTTTAATATTATAAAAGACTATTATAATAGTCTTTTCCATATAGATTTTTCTTTTTTCTGCTTCCTCTCTTCCTTTCTCTTCCTTCTTCCCTGTTATCTTAGTCAATGTTTTCTCCTACTTTGCCTTTCTTTTTCTACTGCCATATCTCTTAGCTCTTTTGGTAATATACAGATTTATCTCAGTTCAAACTACATGTAGAACATGTAAAAACTACAAACTACATGTCATACATGCAGAAGTATGACAGAAAGCACTCAAAGATTTAATTTTGTTCTAAAGTATAATTATTATGCAGGGATATTTTAACTAAAGCTAGCTCTAATGCTAATACTTTTATATTTGTGAAAGAATTTTGATATGCATTTTCTTATTCATTCCTTATAATACTCTGATAAATAAACACTTTCACTAAAGAAAACTAATAGGTTAAGTGATGGCTCAGGGCCTCAAAGTTAGTAACTAGACATGAAGAAGAACCTAGCCCCTTAACAGTGCCTCAGCCTCTGAATTCCCTGACACACTGCTTATGGGCACAACAGGTAAGCTGAAGGAGATCATTGGAAAATCAAGTTGCTACCATGTGCCTTGTACTGTTGATGTTAACAAAGAAGTATGTAATATTGCCTGCGATGTAATTAGGAGCCACCAATATTGACATGTACTTCTCAAAAAGAGTATAGCCCAAGTGAGTATACAGTATGGTATATAGTAGTCTCCAGGGTTCTTTGAAATCCCTGCACCAAATAGTTCCACCAATGGTGCTCTTCAGGCCCTGAAATTGCAAGTTTTCACATTAATTGACTGATCAATCCCATTACACATGCATTTAAAGGACACTTACTTTGATCCAGTCTATTACTTGAGGGGAAAAAGGAATAAATACTGTCCTCATCATCACATCAAAATATATTTAGAGAGAGAGAGAGAGATTTCTAAGGTTTGGAACTCGATAAAATGATAAGGTACTATATCTTCTAAGACATTTTGTCACCCAGACTGAAAGGCATATGTTTCTTTTGTGATGCTAATTGCTTCCTATAATATCATCTGTCACTCATGCCTTCACCTAATATATCATTAGTCAACTAACTTCAGCTAATCTCATCATATAATTTAATCCTTGATGCGAATGACTGAAACAATCTTAACGTATTAACTGACAGACTAGATACGGTTAGGTTTGTCATAGACTTGCAGAATTTAAACCTAGAGAGCTAAACACATCCTTAGATATCACCTAGAATAATCACATACTACACATGGAGATAATGAGGTTCCAAGTATCTTTCCTAAGATTATTCATTGACAAGAAAAAAAACTTTGTTCTCAATTACTAATTCCTGGCTATTCAATTCAATTTATAGCTCATAGGAGGTCTTTAAAATCCTAAAACCAAAGACTTTTATGGAGATTCTGTTTATCATTATGATTTGGAGGGGATGTTGGAGGAAAGGATGATATTTTTGACTAAAACAGTCTTGTTTGTTTGTTTGTTTTACTAAAATAGTCTTTAAAATCACACCATAAACAAAACTCTTTCTGCCCTGTTGCCTCTGAATATCAGGAGAAGGATTTGATGTTAATTTAATTAGTTTCTCCTCTTCTGACAGACTTTACCAAGTGCTTAAAACACTGTCTTCATTTGGGCTAGTGAATTACTCAAATGCTGTATCTCAGTGCTAATGAATTTATTTAATTTGATATGATATCTAAATGCAATTAAAGTAGTGTTTCGGTAGTAGACTCCCCAAACACCTGACTAAAGATTAAACCATTGGATTTCCTGAACCTCACTCTCTGGGGTTAGGAACTCAATAGAATATAGGAAAACAAATCTTTGAGTTTCCTAAATAAAAAGGGAGTTTGGATTTCAATGTTGACTTGGCATTTAACTGGTTATTCTCTCTTAAGTAGAAAATATGGTCTCTGACATTAAAATGAAAAGTCTGCACACATAATATTATTTACACTACAGTAAAATGTTTTGTTGTCAAGCATTACAAATTCAGATTGCATGGCTTCCTTATAGAGTCTGTATTTCTCTCTCTGATCAAATACTTCTATACCGAATGTCACTTTTAAAAAGCCAGCATTTGAATCTTTGTGTATTCTCCTAGCTGCCAAACAAACTTCAGAAGCAAAGTAAGTCAGTGACCTTGAAATGTACCCTTTGCCATAATAAAATCACGGTTATTTTTTCTGTGGTAGACGGTTTGCAAGATGTAGCATTTCTCTTTTATATTCAGATCTCAAATCAGATGCATTTTCTCTGGAAATATCTTTTTAAATAAGTTTAAAAACACTTTTTTGAAAAATAAAAAAGAACCTACTTTGGACTCTTTTAATTTATGCCCAAAGCAGCGAAGGTAAGAGTTCAGCACATAATTAGCTTAAAATACACCCTAGAACATATCTGACTCATCATGCTTTAATGAGTCTCCATAAGTAGATGATCTCTGCAAAAATAAAACAGAATACTGATTACAGAGGCCTTGACTCCTACCTGAGTAGAAAACCCGTGAGGTGTATCACTGAAGAAAGTTTAAATGTCACCGAACAGAAATAAAAACAAAATTTGGCAATTTAATTTCCTTGACTTGCCAATATGTAAGAAAGATCTGAATCAAGAAATTAGAGGTAAAAAAAAATGTGGTACCTATACATAGTCATAGATATATGTGGCACAATTGATTCTACGTTTAAATTACATTGTTAGGCAATGTTTGCATAGTTCCTTAGGTAGAAAATGCAGTAATATGTATTAGCTCATCAGTATACCCATTTCCTATGCAGAATTAAATGCTGATACTAAGAACTTTGAAAATTTTAGCATATTATGCTTAAAAACTATTCTTTTATTTCTGGTTCATATATATGTGTGTATGTGTGTGTACGTATACATGACCATCCATGGGAAATTTGAAACTCCAGAATAAAGGAAAGTGATGGGAGGGAGAAATGTAGACAGAACAAAAATTATGAAAATTATTAATCTTCAATTTTTTTTTTTACTATCCTTGCTTAGCAACCTAGAAAACTATCTTGCCTCAGACATTAGGGAATAGGACCCAAGAGAAGAGTTTCAGGAATGTGGTGTCTCACAAGCTTGTGTAAAACATCTGTTTGGGATGTAGAGGCTGATTCCTCTCCACGGAAAGGGAAAAGTAAAGAAAGACCAAATACATTAATTATAAACTTGATGGAATTTTTGTTCTCTATTCCTCTGACAGCTGGGGAGGGAGATTTTAAGTAAAAGATATGATTTTAGTATTCTGTAACAAGGGTATTAACAAACAAGGGAACACAGAATTTTATTCCCATGTATTGTTTATCTTTGAAGGAAACCTACACTGATAGCTAGCAGGAATATGAATATTACAATAGGAATAAGATTATTATCAGGCCATATCAGCTTCATATCTAGAAAATAACCTCAACTGGTGTAATTACTTTTTTTCCCACTAGTGACAATGTCAAAATCACAGACAGATACAAAAAGAAATCAGTATATTGAATCCATAATCAAACTTTTATAAAACATTCTGAGTTACTACTACCTACTGGGGACAATGAAAGATATATATAAAGCCCATGGAGAAAGATATATAAGGCTCAGTTCACCTGCCAACAAAGGAGTGGCATAATCAAATTAATCATTTTAAATTGTAATTAAATTGTATATGATTACAGAGGAAGAAGTCATTAATTCAGGACAAGTCAAGACTGTCAAAGAATTTACAGAGAAATAGACATCTGTACTACTTCAATGTTTGAATAGGAGTTTGATTCAAAGTTAGTTAGGAAGGAAATCATTTTAAGCATTCATAATAGGATGTATATATCAAGGAAAATGGGCAAGAGTTGGCCCAATGAATGGTTCAGGAGAAATTAGTAGCAGTAGAGTGAAGCATAAGGAGTTTCTGAAGGACATTTAGAACATGATAGAAGATAGGCAACCAGAGAGACTTAAAAGTTTGTTTGTTGACAGAGGGTGACCATGAGGTTATAACTAGATTTTCCTGACTTCATATTTTGAGATAAACTTGTAAAAAATGATTTTATTTATTCACTTGAGAGAAAGAGAGAGCAAGAGCATGAGCAGAGGGAGCAGCAGAGGGAGACGGAGAAGCAGACTCCTCTCTGAGCAGGGAGCCCAACACAGGGCTCAATCCCAGGACCCTGAGATCATGATCTGAGCCAAAGGCAGACACTTAGCTGACTGAGCAACCCAGACACTCCTAGATACATTTTTAAAAATAAAGTTGCTTTGTGTTTACAGAAGTTATAAGATCCTGAGCACCTAACGAGAATGATAATTGTGATAAGATTTTAAACTAAAGCATCAATTTATTATCCTCTCTGCCTCTTTGCTACCCAGGTGATATCCAGTATTTTCCTCTTTGAAATCTGTCCTGATTTCCCTAGCCTGCATCAGCATCCCATTGTTAAAACTTCTGCTGTCCAATTTGTATGCATTATCTTACACCATCCTCTAATAAGTATGGAGATGGCATCTTCAGAGCTGTATTATATGTTTTTATTTGCCATGATTAAGGCACTGCTGACTAGATGAGAGCTATTCAGTAAAGGTTTGCCTCAGTCAATGATGTAATGGCCTTGGGATAACAAGCTAATGACTGAGGGGTTGTAGGTTATGTAAGAGCCTTATAGCCTATTTCTTCTTCTGAGAATATCTATCCTTATCCCAAAAATGTTTTGCAAAGCCAGTTGATTCTTCTTTTTTGATACAAAAAATAGCATATATTCCATATATACATAAGTAAATTAGCTAGTAAGTTTAAATGGTTTGGTCAATTTTCTAAAATATTTGAAAACCTAAATGAACTATACAGCTTCCAGTATAACTGCAATAAAAATAGCAGAAGAATAATCTTTGTTTAGTTTTATAGGACGTTAACAAAAGAAGGACCGTACATGAAATGGAAGTGGCTAGAAAAAAAGAAAAGCTCGATTTTTGTGGACACACATGGACGCACACATTGATTAAAATGAGGAGTTTCCTGGTTGGTGGAACATCTGACTCTTAAGTTTTAGGTCATGATCTCAGGGTCCTGATCTCCGGATTGTGGGACTGAGCCCTTTGTTGGGCTCTGCACTCAGCGCAGAGTCTACTAAATCGTTCTCTCTCGTCCTCTCCCTCTGCCCCTCCTCACGCTCCCTTGCTCACTTTCTCTCTCTCTCTTAAAAAAATAAATCAATCTTTTTTTTAAATGATGAGTTTCCTAAAGGGCAAGGAAACCTGACGAGATTCATGACCTGATGTTGACATAGTAGGGGAATTTTATTTAATATAATAAATGCATATTGAGCTCTACCATGTGTTAGATATTCTTTTAATCACTGGGTTACAGTAGAGAACAAGACAGAAGAATCCCCATTTTTACAAATTATATTTTAGTGTGATTAAATATTTACATACAAATATATAATTACAGTTTTATGAAAATTAAATTCAACTAAATATTCTGTAATATATGTATATAGATGCATGTTTTTATACATCTGTATTAAAGTCTACAGTATATATTAACTTGGATTACCTGTGTATTCAAATTTCCAATGTGGTTTTTTCTTAATCACTTTGTGCTGGTATTAGTTCTTCACTTTAAGGACTTAAAAATGTTGAGAGTTTGCAAATTATATTACTGCTGTGGATATTATTAGCTGTGGGTATCACAGAAAGGAAACTATTTAATTAACTTGTGAATAAATTGATAGGTCCACAGAGTATTATCCCCCCCTAACTATTTTGGGATCTGTCCTTGTCCTTCATTGTTCTTGAAACTTGTAGTTGAAAATATAGTCATTGTCTCTTTATAAAGCCATGCTTTATAGGACTGCTTACTAGAGAATTGTCATTATCATAAATAAAACATATTTTTTGTGGAAAAAGAGCAAACAATTGTAAAACGTCCTTGCATCAATCCACAAATATTTAGATTCATTATGGTGCTTTTGGTGCTCAAGTTTGTTACATTTAATAAAACCCATAAATTTGAGGAGAGGTAATTATGAAAACTCAAAACAACAACTTAACACATTTTAATCTGGCTTTTAGATAGATGAGTTAATAAAATATTCAATTATTTGAATCATTTACCTACTGCTTTTAAAATTCTGTATCAATTTATCCAAATCTGGGATTTGGCTTTGGTGGTGTTAATATTCAGAGACATTTCTGTTGGGTGGAAGTTTTATATCTCACTGAAGTTTGAATGGGCTATTTGTCAGTCATACATTTCTACCTCCCAGAATGCAGGACTCCTTACCAAAGTATGCCCTCTGTTTCCTCTTTTCTGGCAAGAGACACTTCCCACACTCAAGTATACTGACCCAAATTGTTCTATGTATGCTAGACATCTCTTTATAATTCACGTGTTATGATATTTAAATATTGCCAAAAATTATTTGATATTTTTATCATAGAGAGAGTACTGGCATACTCTCCCCTTAAATAGTAGTGGGCTTGTGTCTACTTTAACCAGTAAGTATAGCAGAAGAGATTCTATGTATCTTCTAAGGTTGGGTTATAAAACCAAATATTTTCCAATATTGTTTGCAAAACATTTGCTGTAGAGTCTGACTAAAAATTAATATAAGTATAGTTTATAATTTTTTATTCCATAAGATTCTAATAAAAAAGAGACTTCCAGCCATCCTTGAAAAGATACCACACTTTTTAGTGAAGTGGCCTCAAACACTTTGCCAACTGAACAATACCACTGACCTCCATCAATGCCACATGGATCCCATGAATTATCCATTCCAGCTTTCTCTAAATTCCTGTTGTACAAAAAGATGTGATTTAGTAAGATAACTGTTGTTTTAAACCACTAAGTTTGGAGTAGTTTCTTATGCAGCATTAGATAACTGAAACCTTTCCCATCAAATCTTCCTTGATTTATGATCCATTTAGTTAGCTCTCAGCTCTTTAGTTGGAAGAATGTTATTTGCATAACCATATCATAAAACACATAATAAAATATTAATTATTGGTGATCCAATTTTAATATTTTCCATCCTTCAAGATCATCTGTATTTAAAAATGGGTAAATACCTGTAGATTAGTTATGTACTTCTGATGAACATGGTATAGCCATCAGAATTGGAGAAGAGGAGAAAGGTTTGAGGCAGAACATTCTAGCGAATCCTTCAAAAGACTAATAAATGAATTTGTCTAAACTTGTATACATCTAGGATTAAATTTTTAACTAAATTCAAAGAATATTTATTCTACTTTCTGCATGAACATATTTTCTATATTAACTGGAATTTCTTTCCAAAATAAAATAATAAATTTTGAGTAAATGATTAACGTGGGCTGGTTGGGGCTGATAAAGACCTTTTTAGAATGATCTCAAACTCCCATAGCACTGTTTCCTTGGAAACAGCAGAGCTCAAATAAATGAGAATATTGTGTCAGTTTCGTTCATCAAGCAAAACTACACCTGCATTAGGGAAAGTATGCGTTGGCATCCAGGCCTGATGCTAGCATGACTAGGACAGTATTAAGGATTAGTGGGAAATAGAGGATGCAGTTTCTATCACATTGCTCTTGTCCATGTTAGTTGTACACACCTCATTTCGGGTAAAGACAAAAGAAACTGTGTACTTGGGTAGTTGCTGGGAATCCTGATGAAATGATGGTGTGCTTGCTGTATCTCCTGCGTTTCATTTTTCTATAAAATTAGGTGAGTGAAGTGAACTATATTAGATTAAAAACTATTTGTGTCTTATAAGTCTGATTGCCTACTTGCATTTATAATCACAGTGGAGGTACTACAAGAATAAAAATGCCATTAATAGCAATAACCGTAGCTAATGCACATCGAGTGGTTTGTATATGCCAAGTACTACTCTAAACATATTGCTATATTAACACATTTAGTGATCACAACAAATCTGTGAGTTAGGTACAATTACCATCTACCTTTTCTACAGATGAGAAAAGAGAGGGATTAAGTGGCTTGCTCATATCCCACAATAACTACAAAATGGCAGAATGAGGATTTGAATGCAGGCAATCTAGCTCCAAAATGCATACTCTTAAAAAAAAAAAAAGAGTATCCTGCCTCTTAAAATTATAATAATATCCTAATGGAAAGAGTAAAGAGATGTTAATATTTATAAAGAATATCTCCCAAATCTCCTGAGCAAGTGCTCTTGGCCAGGGAACTCACTTGGAAATAGAAGAGACACCTAGTCTTATGGGAAACTGGATGATTATCCATAAAATAAAATTTTAGGGGCAAACCATTGTGTTATTAAATTATTCTACTAAGTAAAAATAGTGACATGCATTGAGATAAAGGACCTTAGGTCCTTTATAGGCAAGGCCACACATAAATGGTGGTCTTGATGAGAAGAAGAAGGTCCTTGCACAGCTAGTGAAATGTGATTGATTCTAGCATGAGTAAGAAAAATGCTATGAACCAGGAAGAAATAATAGGAATCTGGTAAAGAGAAATAAACCTTCAAATCAGTGGAGCAATGACCACAAGAAGAAAACAGATCAAGCAATTGCAGACATATTGTATTATTTAATTAAACTAATAAGATATAAGCAACTTCAACAAGTCACATTGATTGAAGAAGATATGCAATTAAGCTAAAAATTAAATGCTACATTATGTAACATAACTATCTTATAACCACTTGATATGCTCTCAAACATTAAAGAGTAACACTTTTTAACCACTGATTAACCTGTCACATTACACATGCAATATAAATTATCTGTGTGTGATAAATGATCTACAATCTAACATTGTGGTTAGGTCAAATTGGGCTATTTCCACAAATTAATTTAATAAAATTCTGGAAAACATAAATTTGATGTCATAATCAATGTCAATCTTGGGATAATTTAACATTCAACTTATGTATGTCAGTCAAAACTAAAAATGATGGTGTGCTTCATACAGCATCGGAGAAAATAAACACATCTAAGACTGGAACAAAATAGCCAAGTAGAAAATATCTGTGTTTCTAAAATAATTCTGTCCTTTCCCTAAAGATTATAAGAGAGAGGGTATGAAAAGTAGATGAGAAAGAACCACTTCAGAGGTCACTGTAGATGCCCAGCCTAGAGAGGATTGCAGCAGTGAGGATGGAGCGAAGCGTCTAGAATCAAGAAGCATTAAAGGCAAAATCGACATAACTCAGTGACTTAGAAGACCAGAAGGTAAGGAAATGCAGATGTTATACACGCCTCCTGAATGCTGGGATAAGCAACTAGCCCGTTAGTGTTGTGTCCTGGCCGTATAAGCAGTGAGTTCTCCCGGGCATATGAAGATCTCAAAGGTGACTCGTATGTGGACTTTATTAGCAAAGGGACTTGAAATCTAATTCAGATTATAAATCGTACAGGGACTTCCCCATTTGGACTACAGATCATTAGGTTAAGTGCATTCAGTTCTACCAACACAGTAAACAACTAGTCATTCATTCACCATAACTACTGTAAGGTAAAGAAGCTTCCCAGTTATTCTCTTGATTACTACTATTTCAAATATTTTTGCTTTGAAAATGCACCATACCTCTATATGTTTATAATACTTTCTGTAGTTTTATAAAAAATAGGAAGTCATAAAACCTTCCTTCCACTAACTTCTTTTCCCTCACTCAGTGATGATGAATGGTTTAGATCTAAACCTCTGTTTGTAAACTGAGTTACCATTTTGATTTATACATATTTATCTATATCTATATCTATGTATTTTTTTCTTTTTCAGGTCACATCTTTCAAATGACTGGCCCTTGGCATGTTTAATAAGAGGCCTGGGGCTTCTTTAAATATAGAAACATTCAGAGCACAAATTAATAACAATTTTTATGAAAATGTACAATAACATTTTAAAATGTTATTGCCTGTATTACAGAAGCACTATACCTTTACCGACTGGAGGTATGGATGAAAATCCTATTTTTTGAATGTATACAAAATGTTTTCTGTTTTAATTCAGACATTCACTGAGGCCCTACTTCGTTCCAGGCCTGTTGGTAGCAGTGGCGAGAAGATGGGTAATAAAACAGATGAGGCCCCTGGCAGAGGCATAATTAAACAAGCCATTGTATTACAGAGCATTAGGTCGCCAAGAGAGGACATGAACTGTTCCTGTCAGGGAAACTGTTCCTGTCAGGGAAATGTGTCAAGGCTAGACTGTGCATGGCTGATTTCAGAAAATGAAATGGAGCGCAGCCCCTCCGGGAGTGTGAGAAGGTGTAAGTAGTGGGGCAGAAACGGAAGGAAGTGGAAGCGTGCAATCATGGCCAGGTGATGAAGAGTCTTATGAGCCAAAGGTATATTTGAACTATCCCACTTGGGCAAATGGCATCTACTCACAGATGTTAGGTAGGGGAGGGGCATGTGATTTCTGTATTTTAGGAAGGTTCCCTCTGGCTACACTGTGGAGTATGGGTTGGGAGGCAACAGGAAAGAGAAACGAAAGGAGATCCTATAGGCAGCTGCAGAAATTCAAGCTGGAAATGGATGTCACCTGCAGGAGAGATGGAGATGGGGACTTTAAGACCTAGACGGGTTAGGGGAGAGAGAACAGCTTAGTAGGTTGGCTGTGTGTTGGGGACGGGAGAGGTAGGAGGGAAACCAGATGACACCCAGATTTCTAATCAGTCAAAGTATTTCCTTATGCAGTGCAAAGGGAATGTGCATAATCTCTTCTTTTAAGTTTACTGGGTATTATACACACTGTTATTCACATAGATCGTGGTGCTGTTTCCTTCTTTATTCTACAAATAACTCCTAAGCTTTACTGTTAAGTGCACTGGGGATGTAGCAGTAAGTGACACAAAAAAGCTTTCTCTGTGCCACTATACTGAAGAAGATGAATGTAGATCCTTGAAGTCTAATATACTAATTGAATTCCTGGTGGCTGTGTGGTAGAGCTATAAAGAGCACAGGCTACGAACAGAGTCGGGTCTTGAACTCTAATTCTACCACTTACTGACTCTGATGTTAATTAAGTTACTCAAACTTTAAGCACCTAAAAAAAAAAAAACAAACTTTAAGCATCCATTTCCCCATGAATAAAAGAGAAATAATAATTCTATCTCAGGGTTTTTAGATTTCCAGTTAAATTTGTTTCCATAAAGATATTTTCATTCCTTCTGCCCCTAGGAATACAACAAATACGACTAGAATGATTAAGAGGTTGAGAGAGAGAGAGAGAGAGAGAGAGAGAGGGAAAGAGAAAGGAGAATGACAACTTCCAAAAAACAAGGAAATTACCTCAATGCCTCATCACATATTTTGAAAAAAGTAGCTGCTAGACACAATGATTTTTGTACTAAATGACACACAATGCCAAGAGTTAACATATACTTTGGAATTTCAGGCAGGTTCTATGCCATATATCTCTAATACTGAGATTTTCAGTCCTCAAAGGCATAGCTGATGATCCTAACCACAGAATAAGAGAGTAATATCATAGTAGAGACTCGGCTCAAGTCCTAGAGAGGGTCAGGTAGGGGCAGCCAGGAGCTAAAGAAGAAATGCCTCTTTTTCTGCAGCCTCTCAGCTGAGGAACTGACCTTGACTTAAGGCAGGGTGAGGTTGGAACAGGAAGCGGTGGGAGAGGACATTGTAACAGGTGTTATGGAAACTATGTATCCAAAGGGACTCTCCCTAAAGCAGGGAATGATGACAACTGAGATCTGTTTTATAGGGCAGAGGACAGGGCAGAGGGCAGGGCAGAGAAGATGAAAAGGTATTGAGTCTTAAAAAAAGAAAAAAAATAATAAAAAAAAAAAACACACTGCAGTTGAAATTTTGTCTGAAGTAATTCACTTTCACAAACCTCACTACAGGATTTAACATCTCTGAGATGTCTTTGGAATCCAGAAACTCCCAATTCTTTGGGGTTCTTTTTCTTTTCTTTTTAATTAGCATTTAAATATATATACAGAAAATGGCAGAAAACATACGTTTATAGTCTGCTGAATGCTTCTAAAGCAAATATCCAGGTACGAATCCAGTGAACATCAGGTTAGAAATAGAAAATTGTCAGCAGTCAGAAGCTCCAACTCTCTCATTTTGATCATTTGTCTTTCCTCCTTGCCAGAAGTACTGCATACTAATATTTATAAGAAAAAATTCCCTTTCTTTTCCATAGTTCTGCCATTTTCCCATGTTCCTTCTAAACAATGTGGTTTAATTTGGTCTATATTTGAACATTATGCAAATAGATCGTATTCTATGCATTCGTAATGTCAACATTATGTTGTTAACATTCATCCATGCCATTGTATATGGGGTAATTTATTCATTTTTATGGCTGTATACAATATTTTATTATGAATATATATCACAATTTACTTAATCATTATATCTTGATGCCTGTTCTAGTTCTATTTCTGCTTCTACTTTTTTCTTTTAACAAGCAGAGGCATTTAAAATTTGTGAGATATTTTTCCTAATGTTTCCTAGTGGCACTACATATTTGCCTTGAGGAAAACACAGAATACACAACGTTAAAAAATATTCTCTGTTTAAAGAAATTCTCCTGTGCTGTTCGTTTTAAAATTCATAGGCACCCTGAGAAAGAGACCCTCTCTTCATTATCAGAAACAGTAAAATTTTTCTTTATATTCCCAATTTGTATATTAGAGTTAAATTATAAAGTATAGAAACATTATTATGAAGATAGTATGTAAGTTTCTGCTATTAAGTAGTGAATCGGGATGGTGTGAGAGATGAGAGAGTATAGTACAGGTTCTTTGGGTTATAAGGTCATAGGCCACTAAAGCTAGCTTGAAAAAAAATGGTATTTAATTGTGAAGGGTATTATAAAGACATATAATCCTATTCATTTATGAATAACTGCAGGTAAGTAACTACATAAAATGTGCCCTGTGGAAGTTAGAACAGGGAAGTAAGGGAAATGTTTTGCTGTCTTCTGGAGACTGCAGCAGCTTCTCTCATTTTTGCCTCTTTCTGTATTTCCCTCTTGCAAATAATCCTCTTTCCCCAATGTTATTTGAAACTGACTGAAGGAGTTAAAAATATTCATGTTTCACTGCATTTTCTTTTCTTTCTTTCTATCCCTCCTCCTATCATCTAGCCACCAATTATAAGATTATATTTAACCTTGCCCAAGATCTTACTTTATTTTCTAGGTAAAAGATATAAACTATCAGTTGTATTAATTTTACAATAAATTGTTTTGGAGGTAATAATGTATTATGTTAGCAACCCCAGTAGAAAATCTATAGCTGCTTCTTCTTTTCAAACAGTGCATTGCTTCTCTTTGGATAACACCTAGATCACACAGTTATTGATCATTTATAAATACATAATAGACTGCTCTTTAGGAACCACTTCCCGCATCATTACATTGATTACTTTGCCTCTCTAGCAGCCTCTTTTATGTTCAAAATTCAGGTGATGGAAAGTATGCTAGAATTGTTTAGTTTCCTCAGGTGTTTCCTAATTCCATTTTCAGCATTAACTTTTATAATATATCTTTGCTTTATTATTTTCTTCCAGTTTTGTTGAGAAGTAATTGACATACATCATTGTATAAGTTGAAGGCATACAGCATGATGGTTTGATCTATGTATATTGCAAAACAATTACCACAAAAGGTTCTTCTCATATAGATACCATAAAGACAAAAGGAAGAACAAAACAATAAAGGGAAAAAAACTATTTTCTGTATGATGAGAACTCTGAGGATGTACTCTCTTAACAACGTTCTTGTATGAGATACAGTAAGCTGTGTTAGGTGTAGTCATCATGTTGTACATTCCATCCCTAGTACTTATTTATCTTATAACTGGAAGTTTGTACCTTTGACCAGCTTCCCCAATTCTCCTTCAGTTAATACCCCCACAGTGATTAACCACAAGTTGGACCACTTTTTCTGAGTTCGTTTGTTTAAGATTTCACATATAAGTGAGATCATACAGTTTTTGTCTTTCTCTCTCTGACTTTATTTCACTTAGCATAATGCCTTCAAGGTCCATACAAGTTGTCACAAATGTTAGGATTTCCTTGTTTGTTTTTATGGCTGAATAATACTCCATTAAATGTATATATCACAGCTTCTTTATCTATTTACCCATCAATGAACACTTGGGTTGTTTCCATGTTTTAGTGACTGTAAATAATGCTGCTATGAACATGGCAGGTGCAGATATCTTTTCAAGTTAGTGTTTTCATTTCCTTTGGGTATATTCCCAGAAGTGGAATTGCTGTGTTGTATGGGAGTTCTATTTTTAATTTTTCAAGGAAACTCTGTACTTTTTTCCATAGTGCCTGCACCAATTTACATTCCCAACAGCGTAAAGGGTTTTCTTATCTCCACATCCTTGCCAGCATTTGTTATCTCCTGTCTTTTTGATGATAGCTGTTCTAATAGACATGAGGTGATATCTCATTGAGTTTTTTTTTTTTTTTTTAAGATTTTGTTTATTTATTTATTTGGCAGAGAGAGAGAGAAAGCACAAGTAGGCAGAGTGGCAGACAGAGGAAAGGGGAGAATAAGGCTCTCCGTGGAGCAGGAAGCCTGATGTAGTGCTCAGTCCCAGAACCCTAGGATCATGACCTGAACCAAAGGTAGAGGCTTAACTGACTGAGCCATCCAGGCACCCCTCATTGTGGTTTCAATTTGCATTTTCCTAATGATTAGTGAAGTCGAGCATATTTTTTATGTGCATGTTGGCTTTTTGTATATCTTCTTTGGAGAAATTCTATTCAGGTCCTTTGCTCATTTTTAAATTGCATTATATGCTTTTTTTGGAAACTGAAGTGTATGAGTACTTTATATATTTTGGATATCAATTCCTCATCAGATATGTGGTTTGCAAATATTTTTCCCATTTCATAGGTTGCCTTTCCATTCTGTGAATAGTTTCTTATGCTGTGCAGAAGCTTTTTAGTTTGATGTAGTTTGGTCCCGCTTGTTAATTTTTTATTTTGTTGCTTGTGCTTTAAGTGTCATATACAAAAAAATCATTACCAGGATCAAGGATCTTTGGTCTACATTTTCTTCTAGGAGCTTCAAGTTTTCAGGTCCTACATTTTGAGTTAATTTTGGTGATTGGTGTAAGCTTTGGGTCCAGGTTCAGTCTTTTACATGCCAATACCCAATTATCCCAGCACCATTCATTGAAGAGAATGTTTTTGTTCTTTATTGCATATTCTTGGCTCCCGTGTCAAATATTAGTTGTCCATATATCCTTGGGTTTATTTTTGGGCTCTCAATTCTGTTCCACTGGTCTGTCTGTTTTTTGTTTGTTTGATGTTGTTGTTTTATGCCAGTATCCTACTGTTTTGATGACTATAGCTTTATAGTATAGCTTGAAGTCAGGAAGTGTGATATCTCCTGCTTTGTTTATTTTTCTCAGGATTTCTTTAGCTATTCAGAGTTTTTGTATGTGTGTTGTTCCATATAAATTTGAGAAGTGCTTTTTTTTTTTATACTTCTGTAATAAAAGCCATTGGAATCCGGATAGGGACTGCATTAAATCTATAGTTGGCATGATAGTATTGACATTTTCACAATATCAATTCTTCAGGTCCATGAGCATGGTATACTTTTCCATTTATTTGTTTCGGCAATTTGTTGTAGTTTTCAGCAGAGATCTTCACATCCTTAGTCAATTCATTCCTAAGTATTTTATTGTTTTTGATTCTATTGTAAATTAGGCTGATTTCTTTATTTCTTTTTCAGAAATTTCATTGTTAGTGTATATACATACTACTGATTTTTATATGTTAATTTTATATCCTGCAATTTTACTCAATTCATTGATTAGATTTAATGGTTCTTTGGTTGAACAATTAGGATTTTTTATATGTAAAATCTGCAAATAGAGACAATCTTACTTTTTCTTTTCCATATCTGATGCCTTTTTTTTCCCTTGCCTAATTGTTTCTGCTAGGATTTTCAATACTATGATGAATAAGAGTGAAGAGACTAGGCACCCTTTTCTTGTTCTTGGTCTTAGAGGAAGAGCTTTCATCCTTTCACAATTATTATTTAAAATAATACTTGCTGCTTCTGCAGGTGCAATAGTATATAATACTGTGACATTAACTCTGGTTCTTCATTTACCTTTTACTGTTAATCATTTCTCATAAAATTTCTTAATTTTTTAGTCACACGGAAAAATGGTATAGGTAACTATATTACAATGGAAGCCAGGATATATTATTTTAATATCTGAAAAGCAGGATTAAAAGAAATCCAAATTTTTCAGAGGAGTAGCAAAAGCAGGTGCTAATTGAAGAATTTAGGATGGAATGATAGCATAACCTGAAACTACAAGGAAAAATGGGAGATACACTGCCTAGAACACTGGAAGTGACAGCAGTTGCCATTCTAAGTCTTTTTTTTAAATCTTTTTTTTTTTAGACTTTATTTATTTATTTGACAGAGAGATCACAAGTAGGCAGAGAGGCAGGCAGAGAGAGAGGAGGAAGCAGGCTCCCCGCTGAGCAGAGAGCCCGATATGGGGCTCGACCCCAGGACCCCGAGATCATGACCTGAGCCGAAGGCAGAGGCTTTAACCCACTGAGCCACCCAGGCGCCCCTGCCATTCTAAGTCTTAACAAATATATCATCAGAGATTTTTAACACCTCTACTCCAGTTTTGTCAGATTTCAAAGTTATTTCAATCTATTGAGTATAATTATTTTAAATTTTTATTTCAGGTTTTATTAACTTATGTCTCTTTTCCAGTGTTCTTACTGATATTTGTTTCCAAACATAGATATTAGTCAATTTATATTTGATTGATTGAGCTTAGAGTTTAGGAGGTTCCCATTTTATAACTAGACAAGAGCATTAAACAAACAATATATACTCTTATTTGATGATAGTAAGAGACTAATCTTAACATCTTACTTGGCAAATATGTCTTGAAGTCTTGAAAAAATAAGTAACACTTTAGAACAATTAAGTGTTTTGTCTACTATTCGAATACAACTTAAGGCTGGGAGACAGAGCTCTCAATCTGCCATTTATTAGTTATCTGATGATCTTAATCTTTTTGAGCCTTGGCTTTGTAATCTGTAAAATGATAATATTTATCTTTAGGTTAGTTGGTAGATTAGAGATAATATGTGCAAAATACCTTGGATGCCTACTTTCTAGTAGACTTTGAAAATGTTGTGACTTAGGAAACAACAGGTGTTGGTGAGGATGTGGAGAAAGAGGAACCCTCTTACACTACTGGTAGGAATGCAAACTGATACAACCACTCTGGAAAACAGTATGGAGGTTCCTCAAAAAGTTAAAAATAGAGCTACAGCAATTGCTCTACTAGGTATTTATCCAAAGGATACAAACATAGTGATTTGAAGGGGCACATGCACCCCAATGTTTATAGCAGCAATGTCCACAATAGCCAAAATATGGAAGAGATGAATGAATTAAGAAAATGTGGTGTATATATATACGATAGAATATTACTCAGCCATCAAAAAGAATGCAACCTTGCCATTTGCAATGACATGGATGGAACTAGAGAATTCTATGCTAAGTGGAATAAATTCATCAGAGAAGGACAATTATCATATGATCTCACTCATATGTGGAATTTAAGAAACAAAACAGATGAACATAGGGGAAGGGAAGAAAAAATAAGATGAAATCAGAGAGGGAGACAAACCATGAGAGACTCTTAACTATAAGAAACTAACTGAGGGTTGCTGGAAGGGAAGAGGGGTGGGAAGGATGAGTTAACTGGGTGATGGGCATTAAGGAGGGCACTTGATGTAATGAGCACTAGGTGTTATATCCAACTGATGAATCACTAAAATAGCTTTGAAATTAATAATATATCTTAATTAATTGTTTTAAAATAAAAAAGAAAATGTTATGGATGATATTATATGATAGATTAGTCAAAGGTTGATTACAATAGAATGGCTATTATATATTATTATGATTAACATAATTTATACTTTGTTCTATGTGCAAAGTAAGAAACCTTCTATGGGATTCAATATCACACGTAAAAAACATCTCTGATGTTAAATCCTTTTTCTGTTGTCTTGCCACTATGTCATGGCAGCAGGTGTTTTTCCAGTCACTCTTTTGGTAATTCTAAAATACTAATGTTCTATGTCAATTCATTCTTTAGTGAAGTAGCACTATTGTGTCCATCTTAATGCTCACACTGATTAGTTTGTTAGAATCTCAACAGAGAATATCATAGAATTGAAGTTAAGCTTAATCTTCTGTTGAAAAAAAATTATTTTTTAAGACATTCTAGAGGCATGGACATTTAGTTACTTCTAGGAAGTAAGAGGCACTCAGCCTAATTTTCCCATACTATTTTCTGGACACTTTTCGTTATTAGAAAAATATTTCTTATATTGAGCAGAAACTCAACCATAACTATGATCCATTAGTCATACTTCCATTCATTGCAGCAGCATAAAACAGATTTATATCTTTCTCCACATTATAGATATGAAGAGAATTTTTCTGTGCCTGTAAGTCAAGTTCAAATTCTTTTGGCGTGCTCTATACGTTTTTCTCATCTACTTACCAGCTACTTCTTCCTTGCACACCACATTTCAGTCACAGTAAGTGGCAAGTTGTTTGTTGGCTTACGTGTACTCTTTCCAAGGAATATTGGAAAGTAGTTAAAACTGGTATTATCTCAAATATGCCTGGAAAAACAACTTTATGCTATTCATTGGGTACTTCTAACATGACATCATTTCTCCCTTGATAAAATCCTATTTATTTATTTTTAAGATTTTATTTATTACTTGTTTGAGAGACAGACAGAGATAGTGAGAGACAGCACGAGCAGGGAGGAGAGGAAGAAGCAGGCTCCCTACTTGGAGCTGGACATGGGACTCTATCCCAGGACCCAGAGATCATGACCTGAGCAAATGGCTTAACCAACTCAGCCATCCAGGCACCCCAATAAAATCCTATTTATAATAAATGATCCAGGTTTCCCATTCTGTGATACTTAAAATGTTCCAAATTGAAACATAAACTCAATTAATTTGTGTTAAGAAAAGCATTCTGGAAGAATAAGTTAATATAAGTATAGTTAAAAAAATATAAGTATATTTGAATATGGAAAGAGTCGGAAAAATTTTGGAACAAAAATGTGCTAAGGGGAGTCAGTTCATGTGGTATGCTATGAGAAAGAATTCAAAGGCATCCTGGAGCCTTAGCCATTGCTAAACAGCAACAAAATAGAGAAACATGTATTAAATAATCAATTATTATATTATACTTATTATTTATATTATTTGTATATAATTCATAGAGTATACATATTCTAATTATTAAATAATTAAATTGGGGGAGACAAAAAAACTGAACTTAGCAACTTACTATGTAGCATCTAGGGATTCTTGATTAGTTTCAAAAGACAAGTAACTGAATTTTATATTTATCATGTGTACACATTCATTTCATTTCAGAAAGTTAAACTATTCTTTTATTTCTAAATATTTAACATTTATAGTTTTAGTTGTGTTTTGCAAGTTAAGGGGCTCACTTAAGAGTTATGACAAAATCCATCAGATAAAGACCAGCAGGAATATAACTGTAGTGTAATAAAGTTTATTAGATCTATAACTTTCTGCAGCAAAGGGGAGAAAACACCCTGAGAAACTATGGACTGGATATTTTCATACAGAAGGAAAAGAGAGGTTTTCTAGGGTTTAGGCTTACATTGAATAACTCTAAAATGAGATTCCAGGAAAGTAAGGATTAACTTTGTATTGAGTATCAGATGTGAGGAAATTATTGTTAAGAAAATAGCAAAAAAGTAAAGGGTTGTGTGACCTTGGTTGTGCCCCGTTATCAATATTTTATTTCTAATAGAAATATCATAGTCTGATTACTAGTGGAGCTGAGACACAGACTCAGTACGTTAGAGTCTTGGAAATTAAAACATATGTGTCTGAAAAAGCCTGAGCTGAAGCTTTGCATTTAGGTTGGTAACCAAGGATGCTTCTCTGTGTCAAAGTGACCCACGTGGCCCAGATTCTCCAGACAAGAAGGACGTGTTCCATTCTCTATGCTATGACTTCATAGCAAAGTTTCTGAGAGTCTATGGTTCTAAAAAGCAAGGATTTTAAACATGTCCTTCATGTTGATAAACAAAAGCAGTTTTTACATATTTACAGCTTTAGTCTGATCAAAGTAGAACTATTTAAATATACTAGAACGCTCATATTTAAACTATTATTTTTGCATATCGAGCAATCACAATTATTAGAAAAATAAAACTACTCAATTAAACTAAAGAAAAAGTGCTAAGTTTTCATTTCATTCTCAGAAAACAATTTGAGCAACCTTCAGGAGATAGATTGCTCTGAAAGACTGTGTATTATTTTGCTTAATTGATTAATGACTTTTGAAATTTTAGCTTCAGGGACTTTTGAAGATTAATTTAAAATATAATACTGCTATTGATTAAAATAATAATTGCTTTATTATTTAAGGGTTGTCTTTCTCCTTCAAGTGAACTTGTGCTACTTCAAAAAAAAAAAAAAGTGCCAGACCATCAACATCTGAGGTAGAATCAGAAAGAAGCATAACTTGATTGTATTAAAGTGTATCATTTTAGCATCATTAATCTTTACTTTTCAAGGAAAAGGCAATAACTAATGGGTGAAATTGTTATAACCCATGAAAATTTAGATAATCCTCAGTCCAGAAGTACAGAATGTCTTTCCTACTACAATTCCACACAAACATTAATAATTTTTTGGATAAATGCAATGTCAGCATCTACAGACTTTGAATAGAAGCAGTTTCTTTTGCTTAATGAGCTAATGTAACCTGTTAATATTTCAGGTCACTACCTTGAGAGCTTTCAGTACTTAAGCAATTTGGACTCACAGAAAATGAACAGAGGGAGAACAAATAGATCAATACATGATTGCTGAGGCAATGACAAATTTGTAGCATTTCACTTTTCAACATAAGGGATTTTAAGAAAAGACAAAATGTACTGCAATAATGGAGAACATTCATTGCCAAACAGCAAAGTTATTCCTGTGATACAACATAAGCCAAAATATGTTATAAAATTGGCTTGTTATAAAAGGATACTTACCCTTAATGAGATACAGGCAGGAGACGTGTTATAAAACAATCTGCTATGTATTGGAATTTGGAAAAAGACAGACTTATCCTGTAGGTGTCCAATGAGGTATAGTTATGGAGACCTTGTCCTAGGGTGATTTCATCAATAGGGCAATGATCTAGCAAGCACCTAGAGGCTAATGATACTATGATGCATCAGTAACTTTTAAATTCCATTAACCAAGGGCAAAAAAAAAAAAAAAAAGACGTTAAATACCTCATTAACAAATGTACAATAACAAAATAAATTCATATGGAATTATTAAAGTTTTAGATGTGATAATATTTATGGATTTACATCTTGGGTGAAAATACTTCTACTACTATCAAAAGATATAATGGATATGTAGTAACTTTAATTAAAAATCTCTTCACAAAGCACTTGGTATTTGATAAAAATCGGAATGTACACTATAGATACAAAATGGGGAGGTTCGAAAACTTCGGTTTAATGTGCATTTCCATACCTATGGGAATCAGGTTATTATCCCTTGGTCCAGCATTGTCTAAGATTGCTGGCTTCCCTGACTAATTCTGGACATCAGAATCTTTAGCAAATTCACTTGGCAAAGAGCCCTGTAGTGTCTAACTGGGTCTGTTGTGGTAATAAGGCAAATACACACACACACACACACACACACACACACACACACTAATGTGTTCAGAATTAAGGAAGGAAATATTCATCAGCCTCCCTCAAAATCCCAATAATCCTTATTTAATGAGAATTTTGAAGTTCTGAGAAGTTAAATAACTTGTCCAATATCACAGTGACCTTTTTGCCTTGATGTACTCTCTCTCTCTAACTTCCCCTCTCATTCTAATAGAACAGTCTTGAAAGAGTCGATTTTGAGGTGTTAATTTTATTGAGAACGGAAGTACAGGGCATTCATTTCTAAATTGTACACTCTAAGCTGGACAGTTAATGTAGCTGTTGCCTTCAACCCATGGAGATGGCAAAACTATCCATCTTCTCTAGACTAGTCTTAATAATTATGTGCAAAAAAAATCTGAGTTACATGTGCCTTCTTTTCTCCGTTCCATGTAATAATTTTTTCAGTTTCATGTTTTTGTTTCCTTGCATTTCTAGACTTGCATCCCAATTTAGAAGTTGCTTAAAGAAGCCCCACAGAAGCATTTTTAGTATTCATGTTCACATGTCCATCAGCATTAGCACGGGGAGACAATGTATTCTGAACCAAAACAATACTTCCAAAATAGGATGTATTAAATGGTTGGTTCTACATCTCAATAAAAAAATTTAAAGACCAATACTTTTTGGAACTGTTTATACGTGTTTATGATATTTAAAATTTAAGGCCAATAGATAAAGACTATTTGATACCCATAGTCAGGCTCAGCTTCACTCTCAGATCTCATGACCAATTTTGACCTGCATTTGTAAGAACTTCAACAGTCTCAACTCTACAGTTTGGGCTTGAGCATCAAAGCCAGTCTGACTCCAGCACTGAGTCCTAGGTTCTGATGATTGCTCCTAAGTCCTGGGTCTAAGGTCCTCTCCTCCTTCAGTGTTTCTGAATCGCTTCCTTAATCCTTTATTTCCTCTTCTCCATTTTAGTGTTAGACTTCTGTCTCCAGAGTAAAAGCCAGGAATGGGCTCATGCCAACCCTGTCTCAGAGAACAGAAAACCCATAGTCTCAGGACTGGTGTAGGAAACTTTCACCTCAAGGTAGCATTTATTTAAGAAATAGGTTTGATGTTCTAAAAATTATTAGATTCTGTAACTGTAACTTCAAATAGGACAAATATGATTCCATGGCTATTTAAGTTAAAGAATGTGAGCTGAAGGCCAGTTACACAAAATGGGGTTATAGCGGATGCTATTGGGGAGAATGATGGGATATTGCGAGTCCACTCCTTGAGACAATGAATGTAGTTTTCTTCAGATTCTTGACTGTGTGCTCTCTTTGCCAACTAAATATCCAAGTTCAGTGTATCTACTCACTCGTTTATTCATAATTCACATAATAATCTCACTTGAATACTTAGTAAACTTCTATTTTATGTTAGCCACTCTATGCCAGGTGCTAGGTATAGTGATGCCAAACTAAATAGGATCCTTGACCTTAGCTAAACCACAATGTGTCCTAACTCATATGAAGAGAAAGGACAGGTTGATATGCAAAAGGCTGACAAGAAAATTACTTTGGTTATGTTGAACTTTTATTTCAACTGTTTATCCAGAAGTTGAATCTTACTTTTTAGATTGATTATTTGGCGGCGGGGGGTATGTGGGGGTAACTATGGCTGATCCAGCCCTGGCTATTCCTTAGTCTGTTTCCCTACTCCTGACTTCATGGGATGGGTTCTAAGTTCTTAACTATTCATTCTAACTTCCACTCTACCTCAACAGGTGACCAGTTATGTATGTTCTGGTAAATCTTATCATGTCATATACTAATCTGATATTACTAGTAACCTCTAGAAATAGAGTTTCACTTATCTCTAAAAAGTGAAAAGTAAGTTTGAAAGGGTAAAGAAAGTTTTGGGAGACTTAAACATAGCCAAAGATAATGGGGAAAACATATGTATATGCATATATGTATGTGTTGTGGTGTATGAGTGTGTGTGTATAATCCTATACAGTGCAATTGACCTTTTAGCAATTATTGACAAAAGCATTATAGTAGTAATAATGATTGGTCATTTTATTTGTGGCAAGAATTTGAAAATTTTTTTAAATCAATTTTGTGAATTGCTACTCCACTTTAGGAAGCTTGTATGTTCAACAGGAGTACAGAAATTGAAGAAATATTGGTCAGTATTTACAATCCTTGTGGTAGAGATGACTAACAATAACCCCCATTTTACATTTCCTTATATATTAGAGAAATATTCCAGAAAAGTAGCTTCCTACACAGTACATTCCCCAGCCTTTGTGTATCTAGGAATGGGCATATGACTGGTTTTCCTTTGCCAATGAAATATAAACAGAAGTGATGGGTAACATTTCTAGGGCAAGGTTTTAAGAAACTAGTGTTTATTCCCCGCATTTTTCTTTTTACCTGCTGCAGTGAAATTAGATGTGACCGTAGACGGAGGAAGCCTGCCATCTGCATCAATACATGGAAGGAGCTATCTGCTCACGTGGAGCATGCTTTGATGTCTGACATAAGCAAGACATATTTTTATTTCATCTGACATATTAGAGCTTACATGTCGCAGCCGCTACTTATCCTAAGACATTTCTGCCATATATTGTGGGGGTAATTGAAGAAGTATTAATGGTCAAGTTTTTATTCTTATTTAAGTTAACCAACTCTCAAATCTTGGATCAAATTTCTTGATGTGAAGAGGAGACTTTAAAAATATTTAAACTATTCCAGGCTGAAGCAGTAGTTCTTGAGCTAGAAAGGGAGAAACAATTTACATCAAAGTTTTTGAAAATAGGTGTCTTAAGTCTTACTAAATATATGTTCTTCCAAAAGTGTGTTTCTGCCTGAACTCTTACTAAATACATATTCTTCCAAAAATGTGTTTCACTGTGAAATATATTTAGAAAACAACCTATAAAGTATCCCATGGCTAGAGTCACAGTGCACTTTATCACATTAAAGGTGTTAAAAGACTGAAAACATACCGCTTAGTATTTATTAATCCATGTTTTTCAAACTTATTTGACAAGGCAATTCTTTTCCCCTTGTAATGCCTGTTAATAGCTCATGGGAATGCATTCTGAGAAATATACTGGAAATGTTCATTATAATTTACCCTGAGATGAAATTTAGCCTCACAATAGCCCACCATGCAAGCTGTAGGTTTTTTTTTTTTTTTTTTTTTTTACTGCCTGTAGTTGCTTTTGCACAGTAGATAGTGGTTCACCTCTGGTCACTAGTGTCAGAAGCTAGGAATTGAATCCCGATTTTATCACTACAGTTGTAAGAACAGGAACAATTTAATCTGGGCCTCAATTTCCTCTTGGTAAGATGTGTTTGTTATGAAAATTAAATTAGTTGATAGACATAAAGTTCTTACGTGTATAACATATAGTAAGCATTCACTAAGTGTAGCTGGTAATATCTATTTCCCACTTTAAATAGTCTAAAGCTACAAATGAGTAGGCGATCCAGCAGAGTATAAAAATAAATGTCACCAGCCCAAAGAGTAAATGGAATGCAGTGAATGGATACATCTCTTTCATAAAATAAAAACAACAGATGGGAGCAAAATGACAAGGAAAAACAAAATCTTATGATACTATTTTGTATTTTTATAACATTTCCCCAATGTGTCTATTTTCTTCTTTTTTTAATGCCCTTTCTCCTGAAATTAATGGTAAAAAACACCTTTAGAAATAATAGAGAATGTTTGAGATTTCTTGGAGGTGGAATGAAAAGAAAGTGGTAAGGAGGAAGAGCCTGGAAACTTCTCTGTGCTCCTTAGGGCAATGAAGCGTGGTGAAAATATGGGAGGTGGCAGCCAGAGGGAGCTCAGAGCTTAATTAAGTCTCAGGAGAAACCAAGACTGTGTGAATTAAGAAGAATGAATACAGAATGAAAGGATGGCAGTCTATATCAATAGGGACTTTTCTCCTCTTTTCTCCTCCTTGCCTTCAATAGTTTTTTTTTTTTTTTATCCCAATGTTTTATCTTCAGCTTTAAAAAAAATTACAAAGATTTTTAAAAAATGTAATTTTTGATAATAGAAGCTCACTTTGGAAGGATGAGATCATTTGTTCTGGAAAATGAGTGTCTAGGGGAAACAAAAACAACAAAAGTCAGACAATTTAAGTGAAGCTTCAATCCCTGGGCTCAGCATAGATAAAGAGTCCATGCAGAAAACAACAGATGGGGAACTTGAGCAATCAGTCCTGGGCAAGAAGTTTCAAACAATACAAGATGTGTAGAGAATTGGAGACCTTTGGAATGTAGCATGTATTTGCCTATCATTTTCTGTATTGCCTAGAACACTGCCATGGTTGGAGAAGGTGTCAAAGGAATATATGAAAGATATGCCAACAAGTTCCCAATCCCATTTGAGGTAAACTATTAAACTCATACCAGGCAGAGATAAGGGAAAGACTCCGCAGTACTTGTAAATAAATATCCTGCACACTATTTGCAATTCATTTTTGTGAATAATAACATGCTGAACTAATCAAAATAAACATACTTTATTCTTCAACTTCTCCATAAATTAAGTTTCTTTAAGCCTTCTTGGCCTTCTTCTCATGGTGACCTGAAGCCTACTTTCCTATATTTTCTCAGTCATGTCTATAGTTTTAGTTATCCTTCGTATGAGTAGGACACAAATTTTCTCCCCAGAACAGATCTTTTCTCTAGTTCCTGAGTAATTTATTTAGCTACACTTATATGTCCAAAAAAGAACTCTTGACCTCCAACCCCAAATCCATTTAGTTTGCAAATTTCTAGGTTAGGAATTATTTATAGTAACTCGCTGCTCCTCATCACCCACATGAAATCCACCATTGAATCTTTCTACATGCCATTAAATTATCATCTGAAACATTAATTTCATGATTACATAGAATCTGATCTTTGATCCAAAATTTATTTAGCCATCTTTGGAGTATTTAAATTGTTTCTCATTTTTCATCACAGGTGATATAATTTAACAGATTTGGTTGGTATAAGCCTCAGAATGTTTTAAACGGAATTGAATGTTTTTATACATCATAAAACATACACAATGCCTTGAATAATATAAATCAATTCCTAAATTCTTCAGCCCTTCACTGTTGATGGTTTTAAACCTCATAGAAGACATATGTCACATATGTAAAATTGGTCTCTGATAGGGGAAAATAATGATGTTAAATGTTTTGATTACTTTTGAAACTAAGTGTTGAATTTCCTTCATTATCTATGCATTTGTAAATGTTTTCATCAGGATCTCAAGATTTGATGCACAAGAGACACATGATGAATGTTGACCTTACAGAACTACTTATAGGCATTTCAGATTGCCCCTAGAGAGCCCAATTAAATGCTTCTTTTATTGAACACATTAAAGGAGACACTTGCTTTGTGAAAATGATTTCTTGAAATGGAAAAGAATATTTGAACATATGATATAGAGATGAGTAGACTATTTACAGTTACTGTTTTTCTGAAAATGATTATCATAACTACTACTTACTGAGTACTAACTATAGGAACTGTATTAGGTGCACTCAGATGTTTCTTCTTGATGATCCAATGCAACTGATGATTATTGTTATTGTTATCGCCATACTGCAATGAAAAAACTTGAGTCTCATGTTATTCAAAACATTTTTCCAGGGCTGCTACTGACACAGAGAACATGCTTTTAATATTAGATTCTCCTGGTATACCCTATTACTTTAAACTATTAGGATACTAGATATGGCTAAATTCACCACCTTTTGGAAACAGACCACTTTAAAGATATGGGCCACAAAAATTCTTTGATCTTTATTACCTATATTCTGTGTTCGAATCCATTTATTGATAATAATGCATCTCATTGGATTCTTATAATATAATTTATAATGATAAATGAATTTTATTGAGCAATTTTATTGAGCAATTTATATATATATAGTCATCAGAAGAATTTGAGATAAGTTCTGCTGTTTACTATTCCTGTGACTTTTTACTTCTTGTGTGACCTTGGACAAGCTACCTGAACTTAGAGTGCCGTATTTCTTTATTTAAGAAATCTACCTCAAAGAGCTATTGTAAAAGTTAAATTAATTAAAGCATCTAAACTACTTAGCATACATAAAATCTTAAAAAAAAGGAGGGCCCCTGAGTGACTCAGTCCTTAAGTGTCTGCCTTCAGCTCAGGTCATGATCCCAGGGTCCTGGGTCAAGCCCCGCATCGAGCTCCCTGCTCCTTAGGAAGCCTGCTTCTCCCTCTCCCACTCCACCTGCTTATGTTCCCTCTCTCACTGTGGCTCTCTCTGTCAAATAAATAAATAAAAATCTTTAAAAATAAACAAGTAAAATAAAATACTTAGCATACAACCTTCTCCCAAAAACCAGCACTGAGAACAATTTCAGCTGTCAAAGTTCTAGCTGTTCTTCAAGGTTATGCTCAAACATTATCTTTCTGGCACAACTTCCAATTTCCCAAAACAGGATTAGAGGTCTGTCTTTTCATTGTACCCTGATAATATAGTATGTTGATAATATTAATGAAAAATGTACCAGAGCACCCTTAGCATAAGCTTTTATTCTAGAATGCTAAACATGAGAGGTCCCAGAGGAACATCTAACTTGAGAAAAGAGGGTGAAATGTCTTTTGGGGGCGGTTAGCAGCAGGAAGCTGTCTAAAGCTTAGTCAGAGATCTGTCAGCTGAAGTATAGCAAGTTTTGGAAACGGGATGAAATGGATGGTTATGGTGGATTAGCAGCCGCTATTTGGAGAATCTGGACTTAACTGAGAATTAAAGAGTTGTTTTTGAGAATTATCGGGCATTAATTGGGTAGTCTGGATTTATCTAGAGGGGTGAAGAAGGACCGTTAGAGGTCAATGTCAAATGCAAGAGGGGGTGGAGTGGAACAACTGTCAGGAATAAAGATGTTCAAATGCTTCAGGAGAAACTCTCCAGTTTTACACTTTTACCATTTTTATGTTTTCTGTTGTTTGCTTATAAATTTTTTCCTTCAGGAAAATGTGAGCTTCTGCAAGAGAAGAACTGTTATTTTTAATTTTTCCTTCAATTTATTGAATTAATAAATACGCTCTTAGGTCCCATCTTCAGTATACACAGTTTCAGAAATTTCGTGTAACTTGGGGGTCTCAGATAGAAATGGCTTAGGTTATTCAACATGTGCAGTTCAACTTAAAGCAGGAAACCTCATTCTCATGCCTCATGTTTGAGAAAGATTTCACAAAGAACATTTCGTGAAGTACTAAATTTGTAGATTACATAGCAACAAAAGTTAATTAAAAAAAGGTAATTGTTAAAATATTTAGAAAATGATGAGCCACACAAAGTTAAATGGATGTTCTCTATAGAAGTTTTTCTAGGTTTTTTTCCTATGATTATGTATTACAACTCTTCAAAAGGGAAATGTATTATGAAGGGTATCTAAATTCATTTTAAATGAGATTCCCTCCTCCTTTTTCTTTTAATTCCACCTTTAGGTGCAGGTATTTGACAATACATTCCTTGGAAAATGTGGGCCTAGGATATTTCCTGAGACAAGTTTCCTTAACACACAGGTTTATTACATTAGTTCTGCACAAGATATCTTGATATCAGAATGTAGCAGGAAAATAAAAAAAAAAAAAAGCTGGGTCCACAAAACCCATTTCAAAATCTCTTTTCCCTCATTCTCAGTGGGAAAGGATGCAAGCCAAGCTCTTATATCTGTTTCCTTACATATAATAAAGCAACAAAGCAAATTATAGTCTGTTATTAGTTTACCAAATTTCTCCCTCTCAGTTCCAAATGCCACTTTTTCTCAATTAGCACAAATCATCTTTCTTTTCATAAAGGAGTGAACAAAGCCCAGAATGGTTACTTTTATAGCCCAAAGGCAAGAAACAGAGTCAAAGACAGAAAAACATCAAGAATGTAAGCATTTTGTTTCCCTAGGCTCCCCGCTCCCCAGGGCACCTTGCTGCCACACATTACTTTCTTCATGCAGATTTGACTCCCATATAATTCTATAGAAACCCATTAGTTTTCAAATACCAAAGATCTCTATCACAGGCAAGTTACTTAAGTCTTGGAAACGTGGGGCACCTGGATGGCTTAGTCAGTTAGGTGTCTACCTTTGGGTCAGGTCATGAGCCCAGGGTCCTGCTTCTCCCTCTCCCTCTGCTGCTCTCCCTGCTTGAGTGCTCTCTTGCTCTCTTGTGCTCTCTCTCTCTCAAATAAATAAAATCTTAAAAAAAAAGTCTTTGAAATGTAATCATTATTTTTCTAGGTCTTCTTCAGCCACTATTTTCTGCAAAATTTATAGTATCATTAATTCTATTTAAATCAGAAAGTCATTTTTGGAGAAAGAACATCACCAAAACCAGACATATAAAACTTAACAAGCCTTTCTGTCCTCATGGATCTTTATGGATACATGAGAGATGAACAAATGAATAACATCTAACTTTAGTTATAGTTAATTTTCTTTTTCCTGATGAAGGAAAGGCAGGCACTGAATTAAGGTACAAGAAGCCTGTATTCGAGTATTTCTTTAGTATAGCAATTACTCTTTAATTACATATTGATAAGTGAATGTGTTCACTTTGTAAACAAATCAATAATACAGATAAGAGGACCAACATCAGCTGAAGGCCCTTCTCTATACTTGCTGTCGTTAGTGGCTTGTGGTGTGTACATTCTTAGAGACCTCTTTCTACACATTTGCTTTCATAATGCATGTACTAGCCCAAAACATATACTATTGTTCTGTATGTTTTTACTGTAAATAAATTACACTTCAATTTTCTTTTTTTCTTGAGCAGTGTGTATGAGGTCTTTCCCAATCAGTACATTTGGACTCATTACATTAATTTAAACTATAACATAGGAGTTTCTGAAGTTTCTATTTGTGTTTTTTCTAGACTTTAGTGCCTCTAACAAAATTCTCCATCTTGTCCCCTATTGTCTTGGACATGTTATGCACTATTTTATTGCTTTTTGTCTAGTAAATGTAATATAAGACTCTCCTGTAGAAGGTCATGGTTACTGTCTCTTATTTTTTCTTTTTGTTAGTAATTTAAACTTGAATCATAGGGTGGCTATTAATCTTTTACCAAATGCCAATTTTTTGTATATAAAAAAGGTAGAAAAAATCTGTGGCTCTGAATAATCACAATGTTCTCCAGAGGAATCGGCAGCCTGTTTCCTGATCAGAAACAGAGCTTTCTTGGAACTCCGCTTCAGTTGTGAGGGCTCATCTCTTCCGAAGCATCATCACTCCTGGTGTGTAATTGGTCACATCCAAAAGTCTGGCGCATTTGCCATATCCCTTCCACCATGGCAGGATTTGAAACTGATTTCTTTCTTCCTGACCTTGGAGACTAATGAAAGCTCTGGAATAGCTTTTTGGACTCTGTGCTGCTTTGACAAGTGTCTCAGGTGGAAAAATGTTTGGATCACATCTCTTCATGTTCCTTTTTTCCCGTATCTTCATTCCTCAAGTCTTCACTGTTTTGGTAGGTCTGCTGCCTTCAAGCTTACAGTTTTAAATATTTTTCCTAGCTTTTTTAGAGTCTGTCTTCTATAAATTAGTCCTCCACAGCCAGAAATCAAAGTACCTTCAGATGGCTTTTAAATACTTAAAAGATGGGGCGCGTGGGTGGCTCAGTGGGTTAAAGCCTCTGCCTTTGGCTCAGGTCATGATCTCAGGGTCCTGGGATCGAGCCCCGCATTGGGCTCTCTGCTCAGCGGGGAGCCTGCTTCCCCATCTCTCTGCCTGCCTCTTTGCCTACTTGTGATCTCTCTCTCTGTCAAATAAATAAGTAAAATCTTTAAAAAAATAAATACTTAAAAGATGTTCCTATCACTTGTAAATAAAATAGAAAACAATATAATAATGTAACAGTGGCAAAAATAAAAAATGTTGACAATATTCAAGGTTGGATAAGAAGTCACATTCATGGTCTTATTTTAGGACTGTAAATTGTACATTATTTTTGTAAGCAATTTGGTAATATCTATCAAACTTTTAAATACACATTTTGATCTACTATTTTCTCTTCCAAAAATATATCTTAGCTATATACTCACAAAATTGTGCTAGAAGTCTGAAGATGAACCTCAACATTGTTTATAGTAACACATTTCTCCAAACTACCTGGATATCCATTACTAGTGGATTGATTTAATCAAGTTTTGTGAACTTAGCCAAGAGAATACTATGTAGCTATTAAAAAATGTGAGATAGAAGTAAAATTATGAATAAAAAGAACAATCCTCAAAATACAGTACAACCTTCACATATTAAGAAGAGAGAATTTCAGGGAAGCATATGGAAGGTGCCAATGTCTGTGGTTAAAATGGTGTCTTACCATGTGTACTCGTAAGTGTGTAACTACAACAGTGGTTGCCTCAAGGACAAGAATGGTAAAGGGGATAGGAAATCTGGAATTAGGGATAAAAGGTCATCTTTTTACTGAGCTATTTACCTTCACATACTAGTGTCAGTATTTGCTAACCACTTTACTATTCAAATTTATTCAATTAAACTAGGATAACTTGCCCCACGTAGTGAAGTGGATGCAACTCTATCACTGCACCCATAGAATTGGCCAAGAAATTCGTTATTGATCTCTCACTTTCCTGATCACATTGAGTTCAGTGTTACAACTGTTTGTGTGATAATAGGTAAGATGAATGGTCTATAGATTCATCTCAATCTGGGCCTTCTGTAACCAAGTGATGATGAGCAACATATGACTGATGAACAACATTGCATAAGTGTGTTCTCTCACTGAGAGATTTATCTAAAATTATCTCCAAATTTTGGACCATGTAATACTTAATATTTTAATTTCCTGGTAACAGGTGAGTGTGACCAGGCATTTACTTTGATTTGTTTGAGAGAGCTCCTACAAATCTCCACAGAAATTGTTCATGAGGATGAATTTATCCTTCTTTGTCTTCTCAAAGTTTTTGTCCCATTCTTTGAGGGAATTTTCAACGTTAATAATGCTAGCCCATGGCTACATGGAGAATACAAAGTTCAAAAAGCTTTCAAATGTATTTTAGTCATCTTCTGAAGTACACCAAAGTACAGTGTAATTTACAGTCCCAAAATAGAACAGTATACTAGTCTATATTTTTTAATCTAAAATCAGAATCAGTTGGTTTAATCAGGATTTGGATCAAGAACTCAGATCAGAATTTTGATATAGAAACAGATAACTTCAAGGCTAATATTTAAGATCTAAAACATCCTAAGGTCTTTTATATGGCAAAATTATTTCGTCAAGCATCTGAAAAAGGTCTAACTACCCTGCCTTATGTCTGAGTTACTCTCTAATAGCTAGTTCTGATAAAACTTTAGAGCTGTGTGATGGATAATGTGAGAGCAAATGAAAAGATTCAAGGAAAATAGATCTGCACTTCCTCATGCCTCATGTCTGTACAGACAATTTAAACATTATGAAACATAATTGGCAGTATCTTTATAGTTTAAAGAAGAGATATGTTTTTGTCCCTTGGATCTTGAATTATTTACCACAGTTATTATGAAACTAGCAGTGACAGCATTAAGAGGGCTTAGCTCACCCTCTCTACGGATACAAGAGGAAAATCCAGTCTCATATAAGGGTGATTATTTAGAGGCTCCCTTGTCCATTCCAACAGAGAAGAAGGTAGTCCCTGAATAATATAACCAGTTATTTTCTGCTCTCAAATGCTTATTCTGTGGGTGGGGGGATGGTGAAATAGCTGATGGAGATTAAGGAGTACACTTGTCATGATGAACACAGGGTGATATATGGATTTTTTGAATCACTCTATTGTACACGTGGAACTAATATAACATGGTATGTTACATATACTAGATTTAAAATTAAAAGAAAAAAATATGGCAGGCACCATTTGAATTCATAAAGGAATTCTGCTAATTTATGTAAAGTATTTCTAAAGCCTGACATTGGCTACCATGAGAAAATGCAACCATGGGAACCATACCCACAATGGGAATTCACAGTGACCTTCAGACTCTTACCCAGTGAACGAATGGAGTGATTTGTGGGAAAGATCTGGGGCACAGCAGGGGACCAGGAAAGTCTTCTTATGTGGTTTGGTTGTGGGAGAAATGAGCTGCAACCACAGAGGGAGAGATGAGCACCTCGCCTGGATCCTAGTTTGTTATCCCTACTTAAAGTCTTCAACGGATGGGGAAAATAGCAAATTCAGTCAACATTAGGGTAAAGACCAAGAAAAAAACTGGATTTCAGAAAAGGAAGGGAGTGCAAGGTGTCCTGGATCTAGAACTCCTACTTCTGAGCAAGGGATGAGGTACATAAGAAGCCCACCCCCTGGATACTGGAAAACAGCACACCGAAAACAGCACACAGAAAAACAGACAATGACTCTTCCATTCCTATGCACCACCACCACTATCAGGCCAGTAACAAGGGCGGTTTTCTACTGGATGGGTCAGAAGCATGGAGAAAACCGCTATCTAAGGAGCGGGCACAAAAGGAAAGAACTTAGGCGGAGGGTGGGATAGATACTGTGAAAAACTCTCTGGTAAACCAGCCCCTGTTCTAAGCACAAAATGACCTTAGAGGAATACAAGTCTGTGGAAGAACTGATAATAATCATAGAAAAAACAAATCCCAACGTCAGCTCAACTCATTATTCCTGATGGAGTGAACCACCCACACTAAAGACCTACTATAAAAGAGGTGTGCCCACAGAAATAATTACAATTGCTCAAGGAATACTACTCAGCAATCATACAGATAGAATTAATTACTGATACACAAATATCCATTTATAAACATTTATCAAAATTATCCTAATTCCTAGTTTATTATATTATATTTAAATTTATTAAATTTATTTATATTTATTCTGTGTCTCTCTGGACGTGCTTCCTGTAACAGTAAAAACAGGTGGAACTCTACAAATCATTTGTCTTTGCCCAAGATTTCCACTAACAGAAAACTGGAAAATATTAGTCCAGAAGAATCTACATTAGAAAAATCTACATATTTATGCATAGATTACTGCACACCAAACGGAATAGTTGCCTCAATATATCTTAAAGAATGTTTTGCATGTTACCTGCATACATCTAACATGCTTTATGAAATATTCATTTATGGCTCCCTATCCATATATAGTCGTTTGAAGCTCAGAAGTTACAGAATCTCTGATTTTAATAAACTGCAAAAAGAAGATATGTTGTTGTGGAATAAAGAGATACAGTTTTTCGATTTGCTACATATTTTTAGGGAAACATCAAAGAACCCATTAAAAGGGCTTTCATAAGAAAGGCAGTGGCATGATGGGACAATAATGGATAAAAAGCACCCCTAAAATTGAAATGGTCTTAAAAGCAATCGGTTGGTAACTAAAATAAGAACAATTAGTCAACATAATTAACAATGGTCTAAAGATTCAATTAGATGGAATTGTGTAAAAAGAAATCATTCCGGTCAGATGAAAATATATCAATTCCCTTTGAGACTATCTGGATTAAAACAAATTTTACCTCATTTGATAATGTCTAATTTTAGTAATTAATGAATCTGACTCTTGGGAATGTTTCCTTCTATCTAACTGAAATAGAGTAAGCTAATGAGTAATTAGTCCATCTAAATGCCTTGTAAGGTGTAATCCCTAAGTTCCTTCTAGATTCTCTTTGTTCTCTTTGCATCACTAATTGTTTTATTTTAAGCTATTTTTAATTTTGTGGCACATTTCCCAGTTAAAGACAGATAGGTAAATATGAGTAAATACTTCATTTAACATTATGTGTCTGGACAATGGAAGAACCACCTTTTATCTCTTCAGAAGATAATATTTCCTTCTTCGGTTATCTAATAAAAAAAATCATAATTCTAGTTTATTTACAAGATAATTTCCCCTTTATTTTAGGTCTGAGAATTTTATTTTCTGAATGACTTCCATGGAAAGTCTGGCTCAGCTCTTCAGTTATGGGCATTTGTAAAGCTCTCTCTCTGCTTCTGTCTCAGGCCCAACCCCTCCCACCCCCCAACTGTTGCAGAAAATTTACACAGTGAATAAATGCTCCCCTCTACTGTCTCTTCAACTTCTAGCTCACTACTGATTCTTCTGGTGACATAATTTGAAGGACTCAGTATAAAGTGAAAACGAGAGTTTCTTGTTAAAAATGGGAGTAGGGAGCAGCGTACTAAAGTACTAAGAGATAAAGCTTTTTTCCTCCTTTCGGTCTTTCTCTCAACCTCTCGTGATATTTGATATTTAATGTTTTAAGCAAGAAAAGTTAAACATTTAAATTACGATGAATTTTTCCATGGAATGCTAGGTTTGAATGTGTATAGAGTATTTAAGTTATATACAGAGTTGCCCAGATTATACAAATTGTATTTCACAGCTTGTTTTCAAATACGCTCCTTATGCTCCAGCGGATCAGAGTTGACAAGTACAGCCTGACTCAGGAAGGCCAAAAGAAGGAAGAGAAAATCTCTTTAAGCATGGGGCTTGTCCAGGAAAGGGTCCCCAGGCATGGGGAGACCCTGCAGACATGAGGATACTCGGTAGGTATGAGGATACTCACTGGACAGTCAGTACGTGTCCTGTCCCAGCATTAAGGCCTCCTCCTTGGTCAGTAGAGTCAGCTGCCAGATTCCCCTTCTCTCCAGCCTCAGGACCCACGTGCTTCAGGGCCAGGCATCTCCCCTTCCTGTGGCCCTGCCCAAGTATCTATTATGGGTCTGCCTTTAGTCTTTCATGCCTGGGGCACTATATACTGCAATTAAGAATGGATAAGAGAGTTGCCTCCACCAAGCCTGGTAGGCCACCTGCTGACCCTGCTGCTGTCAGACTCCCCCAGAAATGCTCCAGAGTGCACAGCCTGACCCCAGTACTCCTGCAGATGGAGGTTGACAGAAGAATGATAGCCTCCTTTCCTTTCAGACCCTGCCTGGTTACTTGCCCCAATGCAGGGCCAAGAGGAATGCCAGGAGGTGAGACATTAGGTAGTCAAACCATTTCCAGGTGGTCAGGAGCCAGCAGGAGGCAGGACCAGACTCCAAACCCTGGTTACACACTCTTTTCTCTAGCAGAGTTCACCTACAAATCACGTTTGATGATAGAATTGTTAATAATTTCAAGGTAGCAATAACAGGGTCAAGTATTTCTGAGCCTGGGGCCTCATGTAAATGCACGGTTCTTCCCATGCCTGTGAAACAGGTCCTCTTGGTATTTAACTGTACTCAAATCTCTCTGGTGCATAACAAAGTTTTCAGTATCACTCCCCAGATCCACCATCCCTTTTATCACTTCCCAAAAGCCAAATGTTAAAAATTTGTTGACACCTTTTTCATTTCCTCAAACTATACCATTTTTGCTCCAATCCAGTATGGTTTCAAGGCTCTCTTCAGGCCAATAATAATCTAAATACCCCTAAATCCCATGAAAATTTTTCCATCAAGTTACTTTTCAACAACTTTCAGGATTGTTGACTTCTTTAGTAGCCTCTGTTCTTATTTCCATGACAACACATATCTAGGTCTCTTCCTCCCAGTCTGAGCTCTTACCCATAAGTCTCTTGCTACCCAGATCTCTATGCGCCAGATTTTTAAAGCTCAGTTCCTAAATATTTTGTCCTACGCCTTCATATATTTTTAGTGTATTTCCTCTTTCAAAGCAATTTTCATTCTTGGGCATGTTTTTGATGGCTACCAAATTTACATCTTTATTCCTGATCTCTCCAGAGCACTTCAATGTGGTCGACACCCCTACTTGCATGTTCGAAAGACAATTTATTGTGAAACAGAATTTAAGATCTCCCAGGGGTCTTCTTCAATGTTCTCTGTCTTAGAGAATTACAGAACCATCCATTAACTTGCTAAAACCAGAAATCTCCTAGTCATACCACGCATCTCCACCTTATTCTTGTGCCTCATCCAGTCCTGCGACAAATTCTCACACTTAACTCCCAAATACCTCCCTAAATCTCTAACTACTCTCCTGCAATCCATTTTCAACACCATCACTCTAGTCGAAACTACACTAATTTGTCACCTGGATGACTGCAATGGTTCCTAACTGTTGCCCACGCTTTGTTCTTCAACGTTACAACCAACATGATATTTATAAAATACAAAACTTGTCATATTTGCTCTCTGCCTAAAACCCTTGACTGACTTCCTACTGATTTCAATAACGTATGAGAAACTGACCTACTTGAATGCTATTTGTGGTAAGAATAATAGACACCAAGATGTTCATGTCCTAATCGCTGGAACTTGAGAATATGTTACCTTAACATGGCAAAAGGGATTTTGTAGATGTGATTAACTTAAAGATCTTCGAATAGAAAGATTATCCTGAATTATTCAGGTCGGGTGAATGTAATCACAGGGTCCTTAAGTGTCAGAGAAGGGAATGTGACAATCAAAGTAGAGAATTAGAGGATATAGTGTGAGAAAGACTCTACAAGCCCTTGCTGGCTTTAACAAGGGATAAATGGGGTTATGGGCCAAGGAATGAGCTTGGCCTCTAAAAGCTGCAAAAGGCGAGAAAATGCATTATCCCACAGAACCTCCAGAAGGAGCAGACCACACTGAAAGCTTTATTTTAGGAAAGTGAGACCTTGTCCGAAACTGTAACATAACAAATTTGTCTAGTTTTAAGCTACTAAGTTTCTTATAACTTTTTACATCAGCAATAGAAAATTAATACACTTTTGCGGAAAGCAATATACTGTATAAAGAGTTTAATTAGGTCCTTATATTTTGATAGAGATTGCCCTTCTTTTTTTTACATGTAATTAAATCAGTCTATAATAAGGATTTGTTATGTAAAATAAAAATCTTGATTTGTTCCCCACCAAACTGTTTTTTAAAAGGGACTTCTTAAAGTTCTGTTGCCCTGTAAACTTTGACTAATTCTTAGTCAAATAGTTTTTTTTTTTTCCTCAGAGAGAAATAGTGTCCAGTTGATCAAAGGCATAAGATACTGGCCCATTTTGCTATTAAATTATGGTGCAATGAACCCATTACTTCCATGACTAGCTATCATACAATCAGGTTAGCTTGAACAGAGTTACATAGCCTGCAGAAAAGAGCAGATGGAAAATGCTAGTGCAGATAGCATAAGACCCTTAATAATGTAACTTTTAAAATGTAATCACTGCCAATTACTTTTCTATGACTGGAATTTTGAATATAACACCAATATAACACTGTTAACCCACTCAGAGTAAACTTAATTGGTGTGTGGAATGACAGCTTGCTTATTTTCTACATTTGTAAAGCATTTGGGTCTTATTTGAAAAGGTAGTTAATGTCTGTCCCCAGTGTAATCTCATTAATTTCTCAATTTAACTCTTATGGAAACACACATACACACGCACAATATATATACACATAAAAGCTAAATTATGTGACATCCTAGCATTTTTGAATTGTTTTCCAATGCATAGCTAAGACTAAACATTGCCCTGTAGCAGGACTGAACAATATGAAAGAGATTAGAAACCCTTATTCCAATGACTTAAGTATCCCAAACTTTTAGAGATAGCTAATTCAGGCAGTTTAAGTTGTAAAGTTGTTTTGTGTTTTATGTTGCTGTATAATCTTTATAATTACTTTAGTTCTTTGTTTTTAAAAATGTTAAAAACTTGGTTTCTATTGATAATGAATTCCCAGGCATCATTCAATTTTAGGACATGAATCAATATAGACTTTGTAATATACATCCTCTTTGTTATATATTGAATTTAAAAACATATTGGTGAACACAATCCCTTAGCAATTTTTACTTCTTTAGCGGAGACAAACAGAATGATTTGTGAATGGTGATTTGTGACTTTTAGATCTCTTTTGATCGCCATTGGAAAATACGGACATCTTTCTTTGTTGCATCTAAATATATTACCTGGTACCATTGCCTTCATTTCTCCACTTAGACTTGAAAAAAAGTATACCGAGGGATAGAAATGATTTTAATTAATGTAACATTGCCATTGTTATCCTTGTCTTTTATCTTCACATATATTTATTTATTTGTTTGTTTATTTGAGAAGAGAACATGAATTTAATAGAGTCCTAGGAGATATGACATGATCTCACCGTGTGTTAGTAAATTTAATCTGACTTCCAAGACTGTGTACATTCATATACATTTATTAATTCAACAGTTATTGAGCACCAATTGAAAAATGGGCAAAGAAGCACTGGAAATAAAACCACAAGTGAAAAAAATAGGAACACTCATGGGGCATACCTTATAAGGATAGGAGAAAGAGGATTTAAAGTTGAAGCAAATAAATTAAATAATTACAGATTATAAAATATTTAATGAAGAAATAATCAGATGAGGTATTAGAGAATGAGGGAAGCAGAAGCCTGATCACTATTTCGGATAGATTTGGCAGAGAAGGCCTATCTGTGCACTTGAGGCTTGGATAATGATAAATAAGCAGCTGGGTAAAGAGCTTGTAGAAAAGCAGTCCACCCCAAAACAATAAGGGCGAGGCCTGCCTAAGGAAGAAATGAGATTGGCAGGTTACAGATGGGAAAGGAATTCAATATGGTGATGTGATTCAGAAAGAGGAAGAGTGTAAAAAATCGGATAATAGAATTATGATTTACTTCTTGTTGTCTATGATATAAATTTTGAATTTTTGTTAATTGATGAATTTTCATTAAGTGATGCATTTTCTATAAAAAATGAGGTGATCTATGTTTTTCAATAATTCTGACTTAAAATCATTCTATTTTAGACAATTGTGGTAGATAGAGAATGGTCAGGGGTGGGGAAGTAAAAACAGAGCAATCATTTAAAAGTTTTTTACATGCATTAAGGTAGTAAATAATCATGGTTGAACTAGGTTAGTGGTATTGTGAAAAGAAGTAGAGAAATAAAAAAAAGTAGAGAAATTATATATTTTGAAAGAAAAATTCATGAAATTACTGACAAAGTACTGGAAAAAGAAAAATTAATGTTTTCGTTTGGCATTTGAAACACAGGATGAATGAGATCATCTTAAGAAAGAGCATAATGAGAAAAGAGAAAAAAAAATCTTCCACACTTCAATATTTATAGTCAAAATAAAGGAAGAAGAACCAGCAAGTGAGGCCAAGAAATGCCTATTGAAGCAATAGGAAATCCAGATAAATGTATCCCATAGACTGAATAGTAAAAAGAGGAGGGATTGGTTAACAGTGGCCAATGATGCTAAGATGCCAAGTCAATTCAAGACGGGAAAGAATTTTTTGGATATCACAGGGTTGAGACCAGAGGTAATCAGCACTTTCAAGGGAACTGAGGAGATAGAATCTACCTTGGAGAGGGTTGGAGAATAAACTCAAACTGCTATTGCTTGAGCAGATGCAGGAATCCCAGATTCCCTTCCAAATACATCAAACTACTCAATAAAACTAAAAACAAATAAACAAAAATGTGTACCTGGATTTGAAGAAACCACCAGGGGGTGTGAGACATGGTGGGTTTACGAAATCTTTCAAAGGATGCAGGGCAATTAGCAAAAGCTATATCCTTAGTATTAACTTGATGAAGTAAGGCAACTTCTCTCCTTAGCTTGCAAGGCTGGAGTGTCAGGATTATCTTTGTAGGTACCCAGGGTAGATAGCAGCCTCTGGAGAATTCTTCTTCAGGTAGATCTTGAGATGGAGGCAAGGGTCATCAAAGGCCTCCCAACGATGACTGTGTTTTAACTTGTTAGGAGATGGTTTCCTTGGGGTGTGGTAATAAGGCTTTAATTGATAACCCTTCAAATGAATGTCATATTGTTGATCTGCTTATTACCACATCTTAATTTGAGAATATCCTTATTCACTTCAGTGAGATTATACAATTGAAGGGTAAGGGAGTAGATGATCACACAGAAATAATTTATTTATTTTTAAATCTCTAGGCTATAATTATTAACCATACAAATCTATAGTTCTTTCTCCCTTTCTGCATTTGACTTAGCTAGAAACCTTTGAACATTCTTCCAAAAGAATTTCTTTTCAGACATTGAGCATCACTGAGAAAGGGGTTGAATATCATCACTTTGTTCATGCGTCGTCAGACTCTAATGGCAAAAAGTCCCTATACTTTTGCCACATTGTTTTTCTTTATTGTTTATGATACTACAGAAAACAATTGCCTTAATAAAATTTGCTTGGTTCATTTCAAAGATCAATAGTGCATGCTGATGAGAAAATTGCAATTAAGAAAAGTGCTGGATTTCTTCCAATGTAATTGAAATGAAATCAACAATTTCACAATTTTAAAATATTGCTTACATCAAATATGGTCTACTTTAATTGCATTTCTCTTTTCAAAAAGGCTTAAATGCTAATTATCTGAAATTCCAATATATATATATATATATATATATGTTTGAAAAAATCAATAGTAAAACTGATTTTGAAGTTGTGAATGAAAATCATTTTATCCATTTAAACTCTTCTTCTTTAGACATAAATGTCTGCCTTTATGCATATGTTTTCCTTCCATTTTGCTTTAGTGTTTAAACTTCAAATTCTTACGTTGGGGCACAATATAATTCACTGTATTCAACGAATGGAAGTTAAAATGGAAATATACATTCTTACTAGATTTATTCATGATTGTCTTCATTATATATTTATCAATAGGCTCTGACTTGTATATTTGTTAACAGTTTCTTCCTACAATGAACATTACCCTAGCCTCTTTTGCACCTGAGAATGCCCCGGATAATTTTTCTTTTTTCATTTGGGGCATTTAAGAGTTGGGTTCTCTCACTACCCTGATAGAAACATTATATTATGGATGCAGAAATCATCTTGATATAGGGACGCCTGGGTGGCTCAGTTGGTTAAGTGGCTGCCTTCGGCTCAGGTCATGATCCTAGGGTCCTGGGATCGAGTCCCGCATCGGGCTCCTTGCTCGGCAGGGAGCCTGCTTCTCCCTCTGCCTCTGCCTGCCTCTCTGCCTACTTGTGATCTCTCTCTCTCTCTGTCAAATAAATAAATAAAATCTTAAAAAAAAAAAAAGAAATCATCTTGATAGAAAATTACTGCAGAATATTCTATTCCATGCTTTTGCTATTATCTGTGGTTATAAAAATCTGTAAACATAGAAATTACTTCTTGGGACTGGATTGTGGAAGCCCTGATGTATCATGCTTGTCTAGTGACAGGTTTTTATTTTTATTTATTTATTTATTTTAAAGATGTTATTTATTTGACAGAGAGAAACACAGTGAGAAAGGGAACACAAGCAGAGGGAATGGGAGAAGGAGAAGCAGTCTTCCTGCCGAGCAGGGAGCCCTATGCGGGGCTCGATGTGGGGCTCGATACCAGAACCCTGGGATCATGACCTGAGCCGAAGGCAGATGCTTAATGACTGAGCCACCCAGGCGCCCCTAGTGACAGGTTTTTAAATTCAACTTTCTGAGTGAGAGAAGTGTGACAACCTAGAAGTTGGTGATAGCCACTGCATATTATGCAGAATTGTCGAAATGTCTCTCATATCATTATATCATAGGGTTTTTGTGTTGGGAGTTTCAATGAGTATTACGTATAAAGCGATTAGCAGTTAATAAGGGTCCATATTCCTTCCTTTATACTATGAAGTCTGCCCTGTGACCTCTGCTTCAGGAATTTGTCCTCTCCCTCTGAACTTGTATTTCACATTGTTCTTCCTTTACATAAACTTTCACATTTACAGTTATAGTTACATAAAGTTATCAGTGAATATATTATTTTTTCTTGAAAGAGTCTAATGGATTATTCTGACATAGTTATGCTAGTATCACATTAAACACCAAGCCATAAATAAAATATATTTAATCTGGGAATGAATATATACCTGAAGATAGTTAAGAAAGCACAAAGCATATACTCATGGCATGTGATTATATTATCTACCTAATCGGTCTCATAATAGGTCCCCAGTTATCTTTGTATCTTCCTGCTTATTAGTTTCCACATCAGTTCAATTACAGAGTCATGCATAACTTATTTGTGAAATTTCTCCTGAATCTGTTGCTCTTCTTTATTCCCGTTGTCACTAACCAATATCAAATCCTAATCATCAGTTTTTCAGGACCTAAAATAACCTCACAAATGATCTTTCTGCATTTTTCCCCACAATGAGTCATCTTTTTCCCCTAGAATTAAGCTGCTAAAATAGTGATCCTAACATGGATTACATGGCTACACAAACAAAAACTCATTAGAAAAGTACCTCAACACTTGCTGCTAAGCTTCTTTTCTAACTTTATTTCTCAAAATTCTTAGAAACACCAAATGACAAACTCCTGTATAGTAAAGAAATAATTTAATCAATTATATTTTATGATGACTGCATTTCAAGTTCTCATTTCTTGTAATGTCCTCACCCGGACTTCTATGCTAGTTATACCTGTTTGAAAACCCTCATTACCTACCTGCCTTTCCAATGGATTTGTCACCTCCCTCATCTTCATAATGCTAATAGATGACTATTGCTCAAATACGACCTCAGAAAAGCCTTTCCTGAAACTCCTACGATTCTATTTCTATGATCTATTCTCTTAACCCTGCCTTATTTTTTTAATAGCATTGATCTCTCCCTCATGTTACATATTCATCTTTTTTTAAATTGGCTTCCTCATGAAAAAAATAACTTTAGGAGTCTTTATCACTACTTTATTCCCACATATTATAATGCTGCTTGTCATATACAAGGTTTCAAAATTGTTTCTTTTTCTTAAAATGATGAATAGCTGCACATAGTACAAGTATTAAAGAAACATACCATGTTATGGCAAGTATCCATATACAGTTACATTGCAGATACATTATTGGAAGACTATAGTGTGTTATCATTGCTCTTTGTTATGAACACTGGTGTGGGAAAAATTGCATACCATAAGTGTTTTGTCCTATCAGTGAATATTTAGTCCTATATCAATTTTAATATCATGATTAGTTATGTTCTGAAATGATACATTGTGTTATTTATATATCTTACTGATTATTTTTTATTCAGTAATCATTGATCATTTCTTTCTCTCACAATCCTGTCAAATATTAACAAATTGTTGTCCCCAAAATAATAAAATACCTAGAAATAAACTTAACCAAGGAGGTGAAAGACATGTACTCTGAAAACTACAAAACATTAATGAAAGAAACTGAAGATGATATAAACAAATGTAAAGATTCCATGCTCATGGATTAGAAGAACAAATTTTGTTAAAATGTCCATTATACCCAAAGTAATCTACAGATTTAATGCAATCCCTATCAAAACACCAATAACATTTTTCAGAGAACAAGAACAAATAATCCTAAAATTTGTATGGCACCACAAAAGACCTCTAATAGCCAAAACAATCTTGAAAAAGAAAAACAAACCGGTAAGTATCACAATCCAGATTGCAAGCTATACTACAAAGCTGTAGTAATCAAAACAGTATCGTGTGGTATCGGCACAAAAATAGAGACATAGATCAATGGACCAGGATAGAAAGCCCAGAAAAAAATCTATGATTAAAAGGTCAATTAGGGGCACCTGGGTGGTTTAGTCAGTCTGCCTTCAGCCCAGGTCATGATCCCAAGGTCCTGGGATCTAGTTCCTTGTTGGGCTTCCTGCTCAGTGGGGAGCCTGCTCTCCCTAGCCCCTGCTGCTGCCCCACACATTCACTCTCTCATGTACTCATGCTCTCTCTCAAAAAAATAGTCTTTTTTTTTTTTTAAAGATCAATTAATCTTCAAAAAAGAGGCAAGAATTTGCAATGGGGAAAAAGACCATCTCTTTAAAAAAACGGTATTGGGAAAAATGGGAAGCTACATGCAAAAAAGAAAGAAAGAAAGAAAGAAAGAAAGAAAGAAAGAAAGAAAGAAAGAAAGAGAAAGAGAGAGAGAGAGAGAGAAAGAAAGAAAGAAAGAAAGAAAGAAAGAAAGAAAGAAAGAGAAAGAAAAAAAAACTGGACCACATTCCTACACCATACACAAAAATAAACTCAAAATGGATCAAAGACCTAAATGCAACTCAGGAAAACAAAAATTAAAGGAGAACACAGGTGATAATTTCTTTGATATTGGCCATAGCAACATTTTTCTAGTTATGTCTCCTAAGGCAAGAGAAATAAGAGCAAAAATAAACTATTGGGATTACATCAAAATGAAAAGCTCTGCACAACAAAGGAAACAATCAACAAAACTAAAAGGGAACCTACAGAACGGAAGAAGATATCGCAAATTTGATAAAGAGTTAGTATCCAAAATATATAAAGAATTGATAGAACTCAACACCCAAAATACAAATAATCCAATTACAAATTGGCTGAAGACACAAATGGACATTTCTCCAAAGAACACATCCAGATAGCCAACAGACACATGAAAAGACATTTAACATCACTCATCATCAGGGAAATACAAATCAAAACTACAAGATATTACCTCACACCTGTCAAAATGTCTAAAATAAAAAACACAAGAAGTGTCAACAAATATTGACAAGGATGTGGAGAAAGAGGAACTCTCATGCACTATTGGTGGGGATGCAAACTGATGCAGTGACTGTGGAAAACAGTATGGAGTTCCCTCAAACAGTTGAAAATAGAACTACTCTATTAATCTGATATTCACACTACTAGGTATTTATCCCAAAAAATATAAAAACACTAATTCAAAAGGATATATGCACTCCTATCTTTATTGTAGCATTATTTTCAATAGCCAAATTATGGAAGCAGCCCAAGTGTCCATCAACATGAATGGATAAAGAAGATGTGTATACAATGAAATATTATTCAGCCATCAAAAATAATGAAATCTTGTCATGAGGATGGAGCTAGCTAATATAATGCTAAGCAAAATAAGTCAGAGAAAGACAAATATGATTTCACTCATGTGTGGAATTTAAGAAACAAAATAAAGAAAGAAAGAGATAAAGAAAAAAATAGACCTAATTATAGAGAACAGACTGGTGGTTACCAGAAGGGAGATTGGGTGGGGGGATGGGTAGAAATAGATGAAGGGGGTTAAGAGTACACTTATCATGATGAGCATCGAGTAATGTATAGAATTGTTGAATCACTATATTGTATACCTGAAACTAATGTAACACTGTATTTTAACTATATTGGAATTAAAATTAAAAACTTAATTAGAAAAAAACCCAAATTATTGTCAATAAAATTGAAAAGTTTTCTATTTTGAAAAAAAAAAAAACTAATGAATACTGCCTCAAATATTAATAGGCCCCATGGTAACTAAATGGAAAATAATGATGCTTTTAGGGCAGCTACAATTGCTATACTGGGCTTTATTATAATTCATTTCTGAGTATTGTTTGACAAGAAAATCTTATGCATACTTATTTTAAAATTTAATTGATATTTAGCATGTCTCTTTATAAAAAAACTAGTGAATACTCATATAGTGCATATATTACTTTAAATAAAGTGCATCTGTACATTTTGGAGCTCTTATCTGGAACTTTCTGCCAAGTATCTGACTTCACAGGGCATCAAGTAGACCTTCTAGCCTGAGGGTGGGGTAGAGGTTAGAACATATGTATGCATCGTCAAATAAGGAGATGAAATCAGTTTTCATGTCTGAAGAGGTTATTCTTATCTGCTTCTAGGACTTTTAGTATATAGACAAAAAATCTTTTTGATTTCTTAATCCTGAATAAAACTTACAGCATTTCTTTCAAGCATACGGTGTAGTGTGCTAGCATTTCTTCCTTGTTAAAGCCTGTCAAGCATGAGGCCTTATCTCACAACTGATATACATTTTAAATTGCCTGACTCGCCTGCAGCTATCAACTCAGACATACATTCTATCAGATACAAAATATCACAGTGAAGCAACACTGTAAAAACTGGCTTTATTGCCTTTTCCTGCAATTACCACGCTCATTCTTTGTAACTACTGAGATTTAACTGTATTTGAACTTGCTTTGTAATAATTGTTTTCGATGAGATGAGGCAGCAAAATCCATTATTTATATGTTTCTCCACAGACTCATAATATCTTCATATGCAGAGTTTTCAAGTTTTACATTAAAAGATGTTGGTAGCATCAGCACCACACAGACTGCATGGATTCAACAGAAAAAAAAAATTAATCAAGTAACAAAAATTAGTACTGAAGAGCTGTGGTTACAAATTATTTTATGCAATATATCTAGTATCTCTGAAAAGTAAAATTTTTCATGAGTAAAAACTAAAATTGCAATTTATGTGTTAGCAATTATTATTTTTGGCCCAATGATGAGAATATATTTGTGCATTACTTCACTGAAATAGACAAAAGTTTTGTCTATAACATGTGTAGCTATATTTTAAAATTTATCAGATCTATTCCGTAGAATTTCACATTTGAAACTACTTTTCCTAAGGTTTTCTAAGATTACTATTCTCTACTTAATTATACATAAGACAATATGACATATTAAAAGTGTTATAGAAAAAAAGTGTTATAGAGATTTGATTTTTCTTAAGTTTTTTCCATTTGCTTTTTCCTATAAAAACACTATTTTCCTCTCCCATTTTATTACTGCCTTTGCCCTATTAGCATAACATTCTGAAGAAAAACATATTAATAGTTTCTAGTCTCTATATTCTAACCTGGAAGTAGAGAAAACACTTCTGATTTTTTTGTATTTTTGTTGTTGTTAACATATCTAACACATAGTATTGTGACTCTGCACAAATCTGTGTGTATATTTCAACTCTAAGAGAACTCTTGTGTCAGAAAGACATGAAGTTCTGTTAAACTTCAATAAAGTGTTCTCTAAAATAGTTCATGTTAGTCTAAGAAAAAAGGTGAAAATAAAGCTTTACTCTGACTCATTTTCTAGTAGTGAACATTGACAGTTCATTTTCACTTAATATGCCAGTGTTTTTTAATATTTACACAGTTTCCTGGAAGTACAGCTTTACTCTACAACAACAAACAAACAAATCCAAGAAACACAAATAAGGAAAACCAAAACAACAACAACTAAGTGAAGATGGCTATGGGGAAAGATCTCTCTTCCAGGATGCAAAATTCACATTCTTTCCAACTCCTACCAATGGTCTTTGTCATGCCAAAATGTTGCTTTCTTTGGTAAAGAATGTGAATTTGGAACCTAATATCTGTTCAATCTTAGGTCCTCTTCCTCATGGTGCCTTTTTTTTTTTTTGGTAGTACATTGAGTGCATTGAGTGCAATATAACTCTTGTTGAAACACTTAAAAAGGAAAGGTATGAAAAGATTAAGATATCATAAATTGACCAAATATTTGAATCTTAAATAAAGGTCATAACTATACTGTTCACATGTAATACTGCTATAATACAATAGGTAAACTTGTGAGTCTACAACAGAAGTCTTCTGTACTTAAACAGGAAACCAAAATGAAAAAGATGAAGTCAAAAAACTACTGGGACATCCTTAAAAATGGAGTAGAGTCAGTAAAGTATCCTCTAGATAGAGAAGGCACTTTGAGACCATACCATTTACAGTGTTATTCAGGGTAAATTACCAACAGAGGAATCAGAGAGACAGATGATACAGACACTACAAAACTATTCTCCCCACCGTCCAGACCTTAATCCACACCTTTTACAGAGTGATGGTTGGTGCAGGCTTTGTGATGAGGTCTAAGCCTAGTTATCTAAAGAGGCACCATCGGGGGCGCCTGGGTGGCTCAGTGGGTTAAGCTTCTGCCTTCGGCTCAGGTCATGATCTCAGGGTTCTTGGATGGAGCCCCGCATCAGGTTCCCTGCTCAGCGGGGAGCCTGCTTCCCCCTCTGTCTCTGCCTGCCTCTCTGCCTACTTTTGACCTCTTTCTCTGTCAAATAAATAAGCAAAATCTTAAAAAAAAATTAAAAAAATAAAGAGGCACCATCTGTGTGCAGGAGGATCTCTACTAGTTAGCTAAAGTGGCGCCCCCTGTGGGGCCATCATCTCTACCACTTATAAGTGGTGCCTTCCTTGTGCTTTAGGGACGATCAGAACAAGCTTTCCTGCATTCCAGTCAGGGCATACTTTAACCTCCAAGGGGCTGGAACATATAGTCCCAAGGGAAGCCATTGCACAGACAGGAACAAGGTAGAAGGCCAAAGGTGGAGTCAGTATTGTCAGTTCTCCTACAGAATAGCAGGTCAGGATCTGACTTTCATTGAATATTTTTCACTGGCACAGATCTCTAACGCTTAATGTCTCTGTTCACACTTTATCATCTGTACTTAAGATTAGGGGTGCCTGAGTGGCTCAATCAGTTAAGCCTCTGCCTTCGGCTCAGGTCATGATCTCAGGGTCCTGGGATTGAGCCCCACTTTGGGCTCTCTGCTCAGCAGGGAACCTACTTCCCCCTCTCTCTCTGCCTGCCTCTCTGCCTACTTGTGACCTCTCTCTCTCAAATAAATAAATAAAATGTTTAAAATAAAAAAAAGAAAATAACATTTAAACTAAAACTTGAAGTTTATCAGGTTTGTTTGTTAAACATAGTCTAAGGCCTTAATATCTATTTTTTTAATATCTTCTTGCATAAAACTTGTAAGCACTTTGTTTTGCCTGCATGCAAAGCATTGGTTTATCTTAAAGACACTTTCATAATACTTCTGAAACAACCATCCCCCTTAAAGTTTATTCCTTATTAATATTTTCAAAGTTATATTTGCAAAGATTATATAAATAGTTCCCTTATTGGATTGATATCATTTATTTTTTTCAAAATTTGCAAATTTCAGCATCCCTTGATTCAACATTTTTCTGGTCAGGAATAGTATCATCTGCACCTGTCGTCTTTTAAAGAATAATGCAAATTATGTTTCTCTGACATATAGATTAAGTGTTATTTTTATCACCCAATAATTTTTTGAATCTTCTTGATACCTGGTTAATTCTAATTGACCCTTAAAATTGACTGAATATTTCTATTTAATTTGCATTTGAGAGCTTCTTATTTATGACTTTTATTCCCTATTCTTAGAAGAGAATAAAGCAAGCTGTAAAGTGGTTATCTGCTGTTTGAGTATTGAGGTTACATTCTGTATACATTTTCCTTAAATTTACATTCTCTAAGATTTCAGTTCATGGTCTACTTCAGAAAGTTTAAGCCACTTAAGCAAGAAGCAGGGATAAAGGAAAGCCCCGTGACTTACTATATTTTTTTTAACCAGTAACTACTTTTCCTTGCTCAGTCAACATTTATCAGAAGTTGAAATGTGATTACTATATATTTGTTGTATGTTTTATTCCATTTTAGTTTTGCCTTTATGTTCTGCTCCACTGAGTAGGTTTAAACAAAAATGAAGTATCTACATCAGTTTTGTTTTGTTTTGCCGTACCCTGATAGAGAAATGATTTCCCAGTATGTTTTCTGTTTCTGACATGGTCTCTGCTACTTCTAGGTTTCCAGGCTCCAAAAGACAAATTATTGTCACAAATTTCCCAGTTCATTAGGCCATTATTAGAAATCGTTTTTTATTTTGTTCAAAATTGTAAACCTCCTAGCAAATATCCTTCCTAGTGTGTAGTATTGGTCATTTCTTTATTTCAGAAAGTGGCTTTTGTCCAGCTCCTATTTTACATTCTTTATTTATATTCTCTCTTCACATTCCATTTTGAGTTATGCCAAATACACTCAAAATAAAGACAATATTAAATCTTAATAAAAAGAATGAAAAAATACAGTATGCTTATGCAATTTGAATAATCACTCTCATTCATTGTGAATTCATTATGTGTGTATGCATGTATGCATGTGTTTGTATACACAAACTTTAATTTTTCATTATTTTTTAGTGAAAAATTACTCTGGAGGAGAATGAATAGAGGAGTATAGCCATCTGTAACACTTGAAGAAACAATATGAATGAATATTTGTTACATATCAAATATAATAATAAGTTCAAAAGAGAACACAGTAGCCATTTAATTTAGTTTAGCTCTTCTTTTTACTTTTGAACTGTCCATTTTTTCATCTTTAAGAAATAGTCCTACAAACCTTCCTTAAAAGTGCTCTATCATTCCAAGCATTAATTCAACATTTCACAATTATTTATTTTGTGCCAAATACTTTACTGGCCCTAAGTTTACTACTGAGGATAAAAAGGTGAATTAAACATGGTTGAATAACACAGAATAAAGAGGGAGATCCATAAATAATGAATAGTATTTAGCCAATGAAAAAAATTCATGGAAAACGTGCTGAATGCATTAAATAATTTATCTTAGGAAATAAATGTTGTGAGATCATAATATAGGAGTTAGGGCAGCCATCGGGAAAAAAATGAAATCTTGCCATTTGCAATGACATGGATGGAACTAGATGGTATAACATTAAGTGAGATAAGTCAATCAGAGAAAGACAGTTTTCATATGATTGCACTCATATGTGGAATTTAAGAAAAAAACAGGATCATGGGGAAGGGAGGGAAAAATAAAACAAGATGAAATCAGAGAGGGAGACAAACCATAAGAGACTCTTAATCGTAGGAAACAAACTGAGGGTTGCTGGAGGGAAGGGAGATGGGGGGGTTGGGGTACCTGGGTAATGGACATTAAGGAAGGCATGTGACATCATGAGCACTGGGCATTATGTAAGACTGATGAATCATTGACCTCTACCTCTGAAACTAATAATACATTATATGTTAATTAACCGAATTCAAATTTAAAAATAAATTTAAGAAATCATAAAAAATACAGAGTTAGGGAGCATTAGAAATAAGGTTGTAGAAGTAAGCAACTGTGAGAACATGGGAGGATTTTTATGCCTTAAAGGCACTTTGGACTTTTTCCTCTTTGCAATACAGAGATACAGAAAAAAAATCAAATTTACACCTGTTCTTCCTGTGAAAAGCAACAAAACTTTGACACAGAAGAAGCTGAAAAGGGGAAAGAATATGAAAAATCATTCATCTGCCTCAACCTCACCTTTTTGTCCTGCATGGAGGTCTGTCCTGTGTGGACGTCTGTCCACTGGATACAGCGTGAGGACTTGTATATAAGGGAGCTATGATTGTAGGTATAGAATAGATTTTCCTTCTTCAGGATCCTCTAATTACTATATATTCTGTACATTAAACTAGATTAAACTAGTAATTTCCTAGACAAACCATGGGATTTCAACTCAGAATACAACCATTAATGTGGCTCCTTCTGCTGAGAGTATCTTCTTCCTACCACACACTTTTTAGTTATACATTCATCCCCTTGTCAAACCTTATTTGGGGGCTTTAAAACTTGCCTCTTACAGGAGGCCTTCAGTGCCACCTCAATGTAATTAATCCCTGCTTTCTTCATTGTCCTACAGTAATAGATTCATCTGACATTATACACGAAGTTGAAAATGTAATCAATAAATGTTGCTTAAGAACTGAATAACCAAAAAAAAAAAAAAAAAAAAAAAAAGAACTGAATAACCAAATTTCTAAAAATGTATTAATTAAATATGATTGAAAGCATGGGTTGATAAGGAAACTTGGTTATGCCTAGTTTTATCACTGTATTTCAGCCTGTCTGGTCTAGTCTTGATAATTTACCCAAAAATTAAAAAATAAAGAGGATTTATATTTTTGTTTTATAAGGGGAAGAAAATCTCAAGAACCCTCATCGTTTGATAAGAGACAAGTCCCAAGGAAGCATTTAAGACATTTATAGAAACAGTATTTTCAAAAAAAAAAAAAAAAAAAAGAAACAGTATTTTCACTAAAATTGATACTTAAAATAACCAGTAGTATCCAAACTAGGGGAAAAAAAGGCATTTTAACTATGCTTTTTATCATATAATCTATTTTAATGAAGCTCAGTGAGAAGCTAATATCTATGCAAAGTCCTATTATGATCTACTTTACACATAGTAAAAAGCACAACATACTAAAGACTTTTATTTTTCTACCTTCTATTTTCTTGTTGCCCTTCCTTTTTTACACTAGAACTTCTGGCTTTTAGCTGAGCGAAATGCCCCTTCCCTGTCCCCAATTGGGATTTTCCCAGCTTACCTTGCAGTAGGTATGGTTAAGTGATGAAAATTCTGGCCAACGCAATGTGAGCAGACGTGAATTCTGCATTTCCAGCTATGCCCTCCAAATATATGCATTTTGAGTGTCCTCTGTGTTTCTCTTTCCTGCTGGGAAAGTGAGAGATGGATCAACCACTTTGGATGCAGAGATGAAATCCACATGCAGAGGATGATGGTGTAATTTTACCAGTCCTGCAATGCTTACCTCTCTCTGGATTGCTACATGAGAGAGAAACATGAATCTATCTTGTTTAAACTACTATATTTATGGATCTCAATGTGGCAAAAGCTTTTTGTAAATCAATACCAACAAAACAGAGAAAACTGTCATAAAAAAAGTTACTGAAAATGCAATGCGGTTAGTCAGAGGATAGAGTTACATAATCAGAAATTTTGGCTATCAGTCTAGTGCTTAGGCTACTAATAACTCAGTATTCTTGTAGTGGGGTTATAAGTAAAACAAACAAGCAAACAAACAAAAACATGTGTTTGTTCAATGAATAGTCACTAAATAACTAGTGTGTACTATTTACTGTGCCAATCGAGTAACCAAAATACACTTCTGTTTTTGCAAATTAGGTTAGCCTGGAATCACATTGTAGAAGTTGATTTGGGAGGAAAATTGCTTTTTGCTTAATGATCATTGCCTAGTTTTGGACTCAATATTTGAGAGGCAGAATGATGTGAAAATGTATAACTGAGAGGAACCTGTCTCACTCATTCTTTTATATCAGAGCCCCTTGCTTCTAAGAAGTAGAATATTTTATGCCTATATATAATGCAGTTTATACATGTCATTGACAGAATCAGATTCATAGTAGGTGGGGCAGAATAAATGAGTAGAGGGACTTAGGAGTGAATAAGAGGTTAACAGAATCAAGCAGGCATGAGCCATGCACAGGCAGCTATATTATCACTCCTAGATGCATTCTGTTTGAAGTTACCAACAGTTGCTCAAGGTAGACAATTGTAAAATTAGATGGTGTCAAATAAAAATCTTCTAGTCTTGCAAGTGCTTTTCACTTAACAAAGTTAGCCTTCTTTATAATGAAATTTCACATTAAAAATGTTTTAGTATATAAGGTTAAAGAAGGTAGTTAGAATTTAACAAGCTACTATAATCCTGATAGAACATGAATGGCTAATAATGCTTTCGCCAGTCTTATCTTTGAGCAATAGCTTTATGAAAACAATTTTATACATACATTTAAATTTAATAAACTTATATTGAGCTAAATGCAAGACATTATAGGAGATAGGAAAAGGAAAAGGCATCCAACTGCTCTGCTATGGATTATAAATGAGTAGAAGAAATTAACAAGTATACAAACAAGATAACCAGATGAGTTCTATCGTTTAATGGAAATATGATCATTCCTTTGACTGACAAATTATGTATCTTAGAATCACATTCTCAAAGGAAAATATGAATTTACTTAGCTGAGAAATTAAAAACCAAAAATCTAGACTACATTTTTCTAAAACAGAATTGGGTTCCAAACAATATTTGTCAGAATAAATCACAGCACAATGAATCTAGCAATAAAATATGTATAGTTGAAAGCATTGACAGTCAGCCTAGGGAAAATTTTAAAGTTTATTTTTTAAATGGAATAAATGCTTTAGCTTAAGATCAGGCAAAATAATTACTTTAAAGCAAGTTAAGAAAACTTCGGGAATACATCATTTTACGACTAGGTTGATCATAAAAAATACAATTCTTTAACATGCTCAGATGCACCTTAAAGTGACTCACTGGGTTGTAGAACCTAACACATTTTCTTCCCAATTATTTTTGAAGGGTTTCTGACAAATGTTTGCTTAGGAAAGAATGACAGACTGTCTTCTTTATTTTGTTTTTATGAGACTCTTATTTTTATCCTGTCATAGAGGCAAATGGCAGAGCTATGATCTGGGTAAGCTACGTAACAGAGGCTCAATTTGCAAAATTTATGGTATAGCTTTCTTTAATCTGTCAAAGAATGCAGGTTATACAGTATTTCGATAAAAGATGTAGATTTGGTTATGTATGTTAATGAATTCCCTCCTGACAATCTTAAAAACGTGCCAACAATTGCTGGAGTAGAAACTGTATATGATATTGAAAGTCTTAGAAAACTCTCCCAAGTATAAAAATTTCCACCTAAATGTTTTTACCATATAATACTAAAAAGTTAATTATTGATAAAAATTAATTAACAAATAAGTTCAGTCGAATATGGCTATATATGTAAATGCATATGTTCATTAGCAGACCTTAATGTTTGAAGTGTAAAAGGTCATTCTTGAATATTAAAACATTATTATTCAAATAATAACAAAATATTGTTTTATAGTTTTAAAAAGTTAATAAAACTTTGAAAATATATTGCTTTAAAGCGAAATTTTATTGCTCTACTTATAAAATATCTGTTTTTCTCTGAATGTTTAAATTGACACATGACTAAATTTTATAAGGCATATATTAAAATTCTTAATTTAGTGAATTTCACACTGAATACTTCAAATTACTCGCTTCTTTTAAACTCCTTTTAGTAGCTAGCTAAAGCACAGTCTGTTTTTTTTGCAATTACATTCATTTATTTTTTATTAAATTCCATTCTTCTGAACACTGAGATTCATTTAGTCTGATGAAAAATGTTCCTAAAGGCTCTTTCACTGTCTGCACTACTAAGCATGTCTACTTCTGACAAATCATTTCAATAGTTTGCAAAGGCTGATATGGAGGACAGAAACAGAAAAAAAAAACAAACAAAACTGTTGGAGAAAAGCCCTTTCAACATGGAACTTAACTTGGATAGTCATTATAGCACTCATTCATTCATTAAGCAAACAAACAAAAAACAATGGGGATTTTAGATTAGACCATCACATTTTCTAGGTCTAGACAGTTATTGGTTAAACTAAGGTATTTTCTCTTCAGAGTTACTAAGTACATATGCTTTCCCAGTATTTACCTAAATAAAGTCATTTATTTCCAAGAAAGAATGCTATTGCACATTTCTTTTAAAATGTGCAGCTAAAGGGAACCTGAGTGGTTCAGTCGTTTAAGCGCCTGCCTTTGGCCCAGGTCATGATCCCCGGGTCCTGGGATCAAGCCCCAAGTCAGGCTCCCTGCTCAGCCAGGTCTGCTTCTTCCTCTTCCTCCGCCCTGCTTATGTTCTCTTTCTCTCAAATAAATAAATAAAATCTTAAAATAAAATAAAATATGTAGTTGAATTCCAATTATTACTACCTACTGCCTCAGGCAATACTAAGGAGACATTATTAAAGGTAATGATTGTCAAATGATAACTATACTGATTTGAAAGCCCTCAAGAATGGGTAAATTCAGTTTTAAAATACAAATACCATGTTTCTCTGACTGAGTCATCTAACCAAATATTCCTTCATGCAGCAGCTAGAAGGGAAAGGCCAGCAAAGAACTGATGTCACCGTTCTTACGCAATACTTTCTGTCAGAAGATTAAAACATGACTGTGGGGATATTGATGCAGATGGTGATGATAATGATAAAGATTAAAACTTTATCACACATTTATTGTGTGGCCACATGAGATTGGACCATACACAAAGCTTTTGAAAATCTAAGTATTTACAGCTCAACCAGTAACTTCCAAACCTTACAGAAAATAGAAACCTAGCTAACCACACAATGATAAGAGGAAACAAATGTCTCTGAAGACTTGGGGCTCATCTGTCAGGCTTCAGGTACTTTTTAACTCATTTCCTACCATAAGGTTTTATTTTAATTCAACAAAAAATATGAGTTATTGTAACAAATTTAGTAGAATCTTAAAAGCGAATTTCCCAGTCCTAAAGTTCTTTTAAAAATAATCTCAGATTTATGAGTGGCATTTGAAATATGCTGAAATTATCTATTGACTGCTTTTTCAGCTGAGGCATGGGCTCTTTTGCATTACTTTATCTTCTAGCCTCCTTATCACTAACGGCACAAAAGCACAACTTTGTGCAAAGTCAAGTAATATATTGATTCCGACTCTTTTTCAAGACATTTGTTTTTCTCGGATTTAATAGTTGCCTGTTTTTTTTTTTTTTAAGATTTAATTATTTATTTGAGAGAGGGATAGAGAGACAGAGAGCCCAAGCAGGGGGAAGGGCAGAGGGACAAGCACTCTGCGCTGAGCGTGAAACCCATGGGACAGGGGACTGGTGGGGGACTCGATCTCAGGATCCTGAGACCATGACCCAGGCCAAAATCAAGAGTCAGAGGATCAATCAACTGAGCCACCCAGGTGCTCCTAATTGTCTCAGTTATTTGCTTAATTTTCTAATTATTTCAAGTATTTCTACAGTTGGAGGACAAACTGATCATTAATTTTTCAAAATGCTTGAACACCTTTCAAACACTCCAAATGTTTATAATTTCTCTTTTAAAAATATCTCTGTCTTTTTATTTCTTCTCCACCTGCATGCACTTCCTCCTCCCTTTTTTCTAAGACCCACTTCCCACAGCTCCGTCCTTCCACTGTAATAGGAGTGATTCACTTTAAGCACTGACATATAATGCCATCGGGGGACTTCCCTCTTCCACGTCCTGTATCCCATAATCTTATTTTTACTTTACTGCCGCACTTTAGTGGTGTCTACCCTTCACAGTTTTATAAAGAATGGGAAACATGACAGATTTAAAAACAAAAAACATTTTTATAATTCATTTCTGAAAATGCCTTTATCTAACTCATCTTTGAGTTATAGTTTGATTGGTCATGGAAGTCTTAGGCTAACAAGCAGTTTCCTGTGAAATACTGACAATATTACATCTTCATTTTCTAATATTCAGGCTTATTGCTGAGAAGATGGATGACATTCTTCAATTCCAAAATGCTTTTAAAATTTTTCCTCTAAACTGAGATGTTCTGAAAATTTACAAAAATGTGATATCTGTGCGTATATGTTTGTGTGATTCATCATGCAATGCATGTGGAAGGTCCATTTAATTATCTAAGAGCTAAAGTCTGGGGAATATTTTTGTATTTTTCTGTTATAATTACTTTCTTTCTAGTCTCACTTCTTTTTCATTCCCCCTCCCCCCCCTTTTGTTTCCTTTTCACCACATTTTTCTATTGTCAGAGGTTGGAGTGCCTAAATTTTCTTTTCTAAGGTTTATCTGTTGGTGTTTTTTACTATTTTCAAGTAAATTCACTGACTTTATCTTCCAACTTTTCCATTGCTTTATGGTTTTGCCATTATTTTTTCTTAAAATATTTAAGTTCTAAAAGCTAAGTCTTGTTACTATAATGTGTCTTTATATATCATACTGTCCTAGCTGCACAAATACAATATTGCCTCTGTAATTTGCAGTGATTTCCATGACCATTTGGAAGCTTCTTGTATTTCATCTCTTTTGTTAAATCTCTTTTCTGTTGATGTTGACACAGCCATTGTTTTATTGTTGATGTTTTTATCTGCCTCTTTCATCCTGGAGGCTTTTCTAGGTCCCGTGATTTATTGAGTCTCCACTCCCAGTTAAAATGGAGACTTTAAAAGCTAATTTAAAACTGAGTTCATAGGTCTCCTATATTGAGGGCAAGCTAGTATAAAATTATGACAAGGGTTGCCATACCTTTGCAGAGAATGACTAGATAGTTATATGTTTTTTTGTTGTTGTTGGGAAATTTCAAATATGATGAACTGTAACTTCACAAAGAGTCCAACTTCTCAAGTTAAAGTTTTCTAACATATTGGCTGGAATATTTGTGGAGTGAGGTGTGGGGAGGAGAGAGCTATGCTTCACTGCCCACATTCTAGTGCTATTACACATGCTTTCAAACACTCTTCCTGCTTTTGACTGCATGGTTCCCCAATATCTACATAGTATCTACCACTTCTGTGTCTCTCTAGGATTTTGTAGCAGTGGAATTACTGACTTCTTGCTATTTTTCTCTGTAGGGATTACACCGAAACTTCTTTTGTTGGTTGAAGTCAGTTGTTATTTCCCATCTGTTTACTTTTTCTCAAAATGTTGTCAACATAATTCACCTCCTATTATCAACTCTTACATTCTTTTTTGTGCATTTAAACAATTGTTTATACTATCATTTTATTGACTGAATTGTTTGGAAAAATTTTGGTGATTTCTCATTTTTATAAAGCCAAGTTTGATAATTTATATTTTCCTCAATTATTTTTGATTATATCATGACTTTAATATGCACTGTCACAAAATAGAACATAATTTGCACCCAATTTTCATTTCTTTTGTATTTGTGCTCCTGTTCTCTTTTTATTCATAAGTTTGTTTTTCTTTTGATATTTTTATTCAATTAGATAAGGTCTGTTTCAATTTGATTCTTTCTTAACACAATATGCATATCTAATACTGAGTTTATCAGTGATTGTAACTTTGACTAACATATAAGTTATATGTCTTAATACAGAGTGCACAAAGATTATTGAGGACATAATATTCTTATCTTCTAAAATATCATATCAGAGGCACTTTTTTTCCCTTTTCTTTTGTAATGGGTTTGTGTAATCATTGCTGTCTAGCTTATTCTTTGTTTTAGATATTTCATTTGTAATTCTTTTAGTTCGCCTATAATTCAACTTGTAAACATTGTAAAAACAAGTAAAAGTTAATCTAGATTCCATGTTGTACCCCTCATAGTTATTATTTATTTAGCCAAATTTATTAACCATATTATTTAGAGCAATCATATACTCATTCATTTTTCCCAACTTCATTTGTCAAAGGCTGAGTCATTTTTATAATTTTCTATTTGTATATTTCAATTTCAGAATTTCTTCTAGTTGTACTTTCTTGTTACTCATGCAGAAAGGTACATGATTATTATATCTTAATCATGGATCTAATATTACAAAAATGTAAATTATATATGTTGCTCTATTTATGGTTCTTGACATAGAATATAATGACTTAGCCATTTAATAAATGCCAGTTGCTACTATAATTACACTTTTCCAAGTTTTACATTTTATAATATCATGATAATAATGATACTGACATTATTCATTACTTTTGAGAATTGTTGCAGGTGTTTTAAAAATGTCTGACAAATATTAAGAATTCAAAAATTTTAGCTTTCTTCTTCCTCTGCCAGTTTCTCACCTTCTGTCCTCTTATCTTTTAAATTTTCTTTTCATCTCTTTTCTACTCATACAATTATATTTTATTCTTTGAACTGACTTTAAAGCTTTGCTCTTAATAGAACATAGGAGCTTAGCTGTACATCAAACTTTATGTTCATGTTATCAAGCTCTCTTCTGTACTCTATAAACTGTATTTCTGTTAGTTTTTTCTTTAGCAATTTTCAACAATGCATTTAATTTTTATATTTCAATAGTTGCTATGTTTAAGGAAAATGTTTCTCTAATTATCAAATCAAGATTGAAGCATCTTTTATCCCCATACAACATAAGAAAATTAACTTTTTATTTCTACACATTACTCTTTCATTATCCCGGTTATGTTTAAATGATTAAATTGCTATCTGTTTTTATTATGTGTATTTTATTATCAGGATAATTTTAACCTTATAGTTTGTTTTGGAATCTATACATGGCACTTATGAAAATAACTGATGTAAATTTACTTGTACTTTTTCCTAATCTTGCATTCTATTTTGATTTGTCTCTAGTTGGCTGTGATACAAGCAGTTTCTGGTAACTCTTTTCAGAAAGCTATATATCCTGAGTACTTACATACCTAAGAGAGTTTTTTATGTCTTAAACATAAAACACCTGGCAACAGTTGATGGCTTGTTTTTTGTGTTTTTACTATCAAAATGCTAAATTTTGTTTCATTTAGTTTTTTTAAATTTTTATTTTTTAAAGAGAAAGAGTAGACAAAGAGTAGAGAAAGACAGGGACAGAGTGAGAGGGATAGAGAGAATCCCAAGCAGGTTCAGCACTCAGTGCAGATCCCCCCATGGGGCCAAACACAGGGCTCCATCTCACGACCCTGGGATCATGACGTGAGCCCAAATAAAGTCAGATGCTTAACCAACTGAGCCACTCAGGTGCTCCTGTTTCATTTAGTTTTTGCAGTAATACCTGAGAATAGCTTTTTTAAAAAATAAAAAATCTTTCCTTATATTTAATGTGTGTTCCTTTTATTTAGCCATTGTTTTTTTCTTCTCTGGATATCTATATCATGCTTTATTTCCAAATTCCAAAATTTGATGAAGGGGTCTTCTCTTTCATTTACATCTTTCCAAATTTAACATTAATTGTATCCATCCAAATCAACCAAGATATTTAACGGTTTTATTTCTACTTGATCCTACAATCACAGAAATGTGTATTTCTTTTATTGTAGTAATGCCATTTTTAATGCTTAAAGATAAAAAAAGTACATTTTTTTGATTAGTGGGTAATTCTCACTAAATATGAAGAGTGAGAGTAGTAGGTTCTAGGTAATTGTTCCTAGAAAACTTGTATTCAAATTGATTTTGCTAGACTCTAATAAGGAGCCAAAACCAATATGATAACTTTCACACGGTTAATGTAAAGATCTGCATTAAGATTTTTAAAATTGCTTGAAACTATTTTCTACCAAAATAACAGGTTGTTTTCCCTCAGTAGGGGGTCATTATAAGATAAAATGTATTTTTTAACGAAATATGACTGAGTATACTTATGATTTTTCTCTGATAAATATAATAACACTACCACTGTACATTATATTGATCACACAAAACCTGGAACATTAGATTTACATTAGTCATTACACTAAAGTAGTTCTTTAGAAACAAGAAAATCCAAAAATCAATCTAAATGTAAGAATTTTGAAGATCTTCTCAGAAAGATCTTGTCAAAAACAATGTAATGAACTGAGTAAGTGACCAAAAATGTTGAAGGCATGTTAAATGAGAGAAATGATTTGTCTTGTTTTGTTTCTCCAGAAGGCTAAAACCTGAAGATCCATGTCAGTTCAACATAAAGAATTGTCTCAAAATTAGCTTTGTAATAAAAAGTCAAACTTTCTCTAATGCAGTGGATTATCTTCCCAGAAAGAGTCACATAAATACAAGGTTATAGAAGGGGTTTTCCAGTTTCTTTTTCTTCCAACATCAAATCTATACCCTGAGTCTAAAATAAGATTTGGTTTCAAAGATAAAGATATTGTGATAAAATCTGACAAGTTTTTAGTAACCAACATATAAAAATGGACAATGGACTCCATAAAGCTCACTAAGGTATATATCATTTCAAAGACTGACTAATTCATTTAAAAATATCTATCAGATATGAATAGTCTGTTTAAAGTGCAGTGCTCAGCACCAAGAACACAACAATGAAGAAAGCAGATACTGGCTTGGATTGTTTGGATCTGCAGTAGGTGGAATGATATCCCTCTCTCCAAGATATCTATGTCTTAATCCTAAGAGCCTTGTGAATATATTACTTCACATGACAAAGGGGGATTTTCAGATGTGATTTAGTTAAGGATCTTGAGTTTGGGAAATTGTCTTGGACCCTTCAAGTAGGTTCAATATGATTAAAAAAAAAAAAAAAATCTGCATAAGAATGTGCCAGAGAAAGAAATGCTCAGTCACAGACCAGGTGAGCATGGAGTGCAGACAGATACCAGGGAGAGAGGAGTGATTGACTGCTTTTCTCTGAGGGCTCATTGAGGAGTAGGACCCCAAACTCTCAGCTCCTCCAGTGCCAGAGATTGGGAGGCCCCCATTTTCATTCTCATCCTTTAAAGCTGTGCAGAAAAGACTTCAGGGAACAAAAGGTACAGAGAACAAACTAGAGAAGATTATTTAGCCTGGGCCCTAGCAAGGGCAGTGCAATTCCACCTGAGGCAAAGACATACAAGAATCACTGCAAAGGCCCCTCCCTCAGAAGATCAGCAAAAACATCCGGCCAAGACCAGGTTTACCAATCAATGAGAGCTGCAAAACTCCAGTGCTGGGGGAATATGCACATACAATTCATGGCTTTTTCCCCATGATTCTTTAGTCTTTCAACTTTAATTTTTTAAATTTTCTTTATTTTTTCTTTTTCTTTTTTTTTTGAATTATTTCCTTTTTCAACAACTTCTAATCAATTCCTTTTTTAAAATCTTTTTTAACTTTCATTTTTACAGTCATATTCTATCCATTGTATTTAACTTTATTATTTGTGTGTATATATATATATATATATAAATTTTTTTCTTTAAAATTTTGGGATGTAGTTTCTTCTAACAGACCAAAATACACCCAGAATCTAGTGTGTAGCTCTGTTCTATTCACTAGTCTGATCATATACATAAATTTTTTTCTTTTCCCCCAGTTTCGGGTCTCTTCTGACCTGTTTAGTGTATATTTCTCTGGGGTCGTTGTTAACCTCCTGGCATTTTGTTCTCTTGTTCATCTATTTTTCTCTTGACAAAATGACAAAATGGAAAAACTTACTCAAAAAATAAAAAAAAGGCAGTACTGATTGTCAGGGACCTAATCAATATGGACATTAGTAAGATGTTTGATCTAGAATTCAGAACAATGATTATAAAGATATTAGCTGGGCTTGAAAAAAGTATAGAAAACACTAAAGAGTCTCTTTCCAGGAAATAAAATTTAACCAAGTCAAAATCTAAAAGACTATTAATGAGGTGCAACAAAAAATGGAGACTCTTACTGCTAGGATAAATGAGGCAGAAGAGAGAATTAGTGATATAGAAGACCAAATGATGGAGAATAAAGGAGGTGAGAAAAAAAGAGATAAACAACTACTGGATCACGAGGGAAGAATTTGAAAGATAAGTGATACCATGAAGTGAAACAATATTAGAATAATTGGGATGACAGAAGAAGAAAGAGAGGGGCAGACAGTATATTGGAGCAAGTTACAGTGGAGAATTTCCCTAATTTGGGGAAGGAAACAGACATCAAAATCCAGGAGACTCAGAGAACCCCCTCAAAATCAATAAAAATAGGTCAACACCTTGACATCTAATAGTAAAATGTACAAGTCTCAGAAACAAAGAGAAAATCCTGAAAGCAGCTTGGGGCAAGAGTTCTGTAACCTACAATGGCAGAAACATTGGACCGACAGCAGACCTATCCACAGAGACCTGTCAGGCCAGAAAGGCCTGGCATGATATATTCAAGATATTAAATGAGAAAAATATGCAGCCAAGAATACTTAATGCAGCTAGGCTGTCATTTAAAATAGGAGAGATAAAAAAACTTCCAGGACAAACAGAAATGAAAGAATTTGCAACCACCAAACCAGCTATACAGAAAATATTGAAAGGGAGGCCCTCTAAGCAAAGAGAGAGATCAAAAAGTAGCATAGACCAGAAAGGGACAGAGACAATATACAGTAAGTCACCTTGCAGGCAACACAGTGGCACTAAATTCATATCTTTCAATAGTTACCCTGAATGTAAATGGGCTAAATGCCCCAATCAAAAGACACAAGGTATCAGATTGGAGAAAAAAGCAAGACCCATTGATATGTTGTTGGCAAGAGACTCATTTTAGACCCAAAGACACCTCCAGATTTATAGTGAGGGGTTGGAAAACCATTTATCATACTAATGGACATCAAAAGAAAGCTGGGGTGGCAATCCTTATATCAGACAAAGTATATTTAAGCCAAAGACAGTAATAAGAGATGAAAAGGGATACTATATCAGACTTAAAGGATCTATCTAAAAAGAAGACCTAACAATTGTAAATATTTATGCCCTTAACATGGGAGCAGACAATTATATAAGCCAATTAATAACAAAATTAAAGAAACATATCAACAATAATACCATAATAGTAGGGGACTTTAACCCCCCACTCACTGCAATAGGCAGATTATCTAAGCAGAAGATCAACAAAGAAACAAGGGCTATGAACGACATATTGGACAAGATGGACTTCACAGATATACTCAGAACATTCCCACCCAAAGCTACAGAATACACATTCTTCTCTAGTGCACATTGAATATTCTCCAGAATAGATCACATCCTAGGTCACAAATCAGGTCTCAACTGGTACCAAAAGACTGGGATTATTCTCTGCATATTTTCTGACCACAGTGCTTTGAAATTCAAACTCAATCGCAAGAGGAAAGTTGGAAAGAACTGAAATACATGAAGGCTAAAGAGTATCCTAGTAAAGAATGAATAGGCCACTCAGAAAATTAAAGAAGAATTTTAAAAAATTCATGGAAACAAATGAAAATGAAAACACAACCATTCAAAATCTTTGGGATGCAGCAAAGGCGGTCCAAAGAGGGAAGTATATAACAATACAAACCTTTCTCAAGAAACAAGAAAGGTCTCAAATACATGACCTAACCATACACCTAAAGGAACTGGAGAAAGAACAGCAAATAAAGCCTAGACCCAGCAGGAGAAGAGAAATAAAAAAGTTCAGATCAGAAATCAATGAAATAGAAACCAAAGGAACAGTAGAACAGATCAACGAAACTAGGAGCTGGTTCTTTGAAAGAATTAATAAGATTGATAAAGCCCTGGCCAGAATTACCAAAAAGAAAAAAGAAAAGACCCAAATTAATAAAATCATGAATGAAAGAGGAGAAATTGCAACCAACACTGAAGAAATACAAACAATTATATGAACATATCATGAGCAGCTATATGCCAACGAATTAGACAATCTGGAAGAAATGGATGCATTTCCAGAGAGGTATAAACTACCAAAACCAAACCAGGAAGAAATAGAAAACCTGAACAGACCCACAACCAGCAAGGAAATTGAAACAGTACTCAAAAATCTCCCAACAAACAAAAGCCTGGGGCCAGATGGCTTCCCAAGGGAATTCTACCAAACACTTAAAGAATGATTAATACCTATTCTTCTGAAACTTTTCCAAGAAATAGAAATTTCCAAACTCATTTTATGAGGCTGGCATTACCTTGATCTCAAAACCAGACAAAGACCCCACCAAAAAGGAGAATTACAGACCAATATCCCTGATGAACATGGATGCAAAAATTCTCACCAGGATACTAGCCAATAGGATCCAACAGCACATTAAAAGGATTATTTACCATGACCAAGTGGAGTTTATTCCTGGGCTTTAAGGTTGGTTCAACATCTGCAAATCAATCAATGTGATACATTACATTAATAAGAAAAAAGATAAGAACCATATGATACTCTCAATGGATGCAGAAAAGTCATTTGACAAAATACAGGATCCTTTCTTGATTAAAACTCTTCACAGTGTAGGGACACAGGGTACATACCTCAATATCGTAAAAGCCATCTATGAAAAACCCACAGCTAATATCATTCTCAATGGGGAAAAACAGAGCTTTTCCCCTCAAGTCAGGAACACTGCAGGGATGTCCACTATCACCATAAGACTGGAAGTCCTAGCCTCAGTGACCAGACAACAAAAAGAAATAAAAGGCATCAGGTTCAGCAAAGAAGAAGTCAAACTCTCACTCTTTGCAGATGATATGATACTTTATGTGGAAAACCCAAAAGACTCCACCCCAAAACTGCTAGAGCTCATACAGGAATTCAGTAAAGTGGCAGGATATAAATCAATGCACAGAAATCAGTTGCATTTCTATACACCAACAATGAGACAGAAGAAAGAACAATTAAGGAGTCAATCCCATTTAAAATTGCACCAAATATAAGATACCAAGGAAAAAATCTAACCAAAGAAGCAAAGGATCTGTACTCAGAGAACTATAGAATACTCATGTAAGAAATTGAGGAAGACATTAAGAAATGGAAAAACGCTCCCTGCTCATGGATTGGAAGAACAAATATTGTTAAAATGTCTATGCTACCTAGTGCATTCTACACATTCAATGAAATCTTTATCAAAATACCATCAACTTTTTTCACAGAAATAGAACAAATAATCCAAAAATTTGTATCGAACCAGAAAAGACCCCAAGAAGCCAGAGGAATGTTGAAAAGCAAAGCAAAGCTGGTGGCATCTCAATTCCAGACTTCGAGCTCTGTTACAAAGCTGTAATCATCATGACAGTATGGCGCTGGCACAAAAACAGACACATAGATCAATGGAATAGAATAGAGAACTCAGAAATGGACTCTCAGCTCTACGGTCAACTAATCTTTGACAAAGCAAAAGAATATCCAATGGGGAAAAAAAAAAAACAGTCTCATCAAGAAATGGTTTTGGGAAAATTGGACAGCCACAAGAAGAATGAAACTGGACCATTTCCTTACACCATAAACAAAAATGGGTGAAAGACCTAAGTGTGAGACAAGAATCCATCAAAATCCTTGAGGATAACACCGGCAGAAACCTTTCTGATCTTGGCCACAGCAACTTCTTCGTGGACACATTGCTAAAGGCAAGGGAAGCAAGGGCAAAATTAACTATTCACACTTCATAAAGATAAAACTTTTGCACAGCAAAAGAAATAGTCAACAAAACCAAAAAACAACCAACAGAATAGGAGAAGATATTTGCAAATAACATATCAGATAAAGGGCTAGTATCCAAAATCTATAAAGAACTGGGGGTATAGCTCAGTGGTAGAGCATTTGACTGCAAAATCTATAAAGAACTTATCAAACTCAACACCCAAGGAACAAGTGATGCAATCAAGAAATGGGCAGAAGACATGAACAGACATTTCTGTAAAGAAGACATACAAATGGCCAACAGACACATAAAAAAATGCTCAACATCTCTTGTCATCAGAACCACAATGATATACCACCTCACACCAGCCAGAATGGCTAAAATTAACAATTCAGGAAACAACAGATGTTGGCAAGGATGTGGAGAAACGGGAACCCTCTTTCACTGTTGGTAGGAATGCAAGCTGGTGTAGCCACTCTGGAAAACAGTATGGAGTTTCCTTGAAAAGTTGAAAATAGAGCTATCCTACAACCCAGCAATTGCACAAGTAGGAATTTACCCCAGAGATATAAATGTAGTCATCCGAAGGGGCACCTGCACCCCAATGTTCATAGCAGTAATGACCACAATAGCCAAATATGAGAAGAACCCAGATGTCCATCAACAGATGAATGGATAAAGAAGATGTGTCACACACACACACACACACACACACACACACACACACACACCACACACAGGAATATTATGCAGCCATCAAAAATTGAAATCTTACCATTTGCAATGTTGTGGATGGAACTAGAGGGTATTATGCTAAGTGAAATAAGTCAATCGAAGAAAGATAATTATCATATGATCTCACTGATATGTTGAATTTGAGAAACAAGGCAGAGGATCATAGCAGAAAAGAGGAAAAAAAATGAAACAAGAAGAAACCAGAGAGGGAGACAAACCATAAGAGACTCTTAATCTCAGGAAACAAACTGAGGGTTGCTGGAGTGGATGGGGTGGGAGGGATGGGGTGGCTGGGTGATAGACATTGGGGAAGGTTTGTGTTGTGAATGCTGTGTTTTGTGTGAGACTAGTGAATCACAGACCTGTACCCCAGAAACAAATAATACATTATATGTTAATAACAGAAAATTAAATTGAATTGAATTAAAATATATATAATACATAATAAAAAAGAGGGATGCAAAGTCAGAGTCAGACAGTAATGAGATGTTGGAAGCAGAGGGAGAAAAATAATGTGACAATGAAATGACAGTTGAGAGTGGTATGGGGTCATGAGTCAAGAAACACAGATGAAAAAGATCACTGCTAATTACAATCAATATATATAACTTTCTTTGACACTACATTTGGTTTTATGAATAGAGTTTTTTTTAATATTTTACAAAATTTTCTTTGTATATAATCTATAAATACGAATTAAAGAAGTTAGTTTTTCAGAAGTAATGGATAATTAATCCATTTGAGATGGCAAAAACTTCTGAACTTTGTCTTCATATATAGCATTCTTAACAGGTGGTAAATTTTTTAAGTAAAATAAAAATAAAAATAAGTCTACTGATCACTTATTACTGCAAAGTAATACATTTTATATACCATGGTATAATCAGTCAGTTCATGGGCTTAACCTTGTTATTTGGTTGTACCTCTGAAAGACCTGAATGCCCCCAATATATATTCCTCGTAACTAGAAAACTAGAATTAATTTGTTTCATGTTTTCACCTTCTCCCTGGCCATAGATGACTTTGACTGTATCGATCCACTATTTCAGGATTCCATGGACTAAACTGGCTTCTTGATCTTAACTAACTCTTCCTTTGTTCTGGGCACCTTCTGAAATCCAGGTCACATACTCAATTTGCTTTATGAAACCACCAACATAACTCTCAAATAAAATTCCACAATTTTAGATCAGTTTATTTTCAGATATTGCCTTTCAGGTTTTGACCTAAAAAATTAGATGTCGAGCACTCTCGACATCTGGATATTTCTTCATATCCAGTAAAATCTTTCTGCTATTACTGAATTCTTCTCTGAGAATTTTTTTTTCTAATACACGGCAGTCCTTAACAAGTTTATTTCAGGTTATATAACATTTAAAATTAGTATAGATATATAAGAACAAGGAATTTGGCCCTTTAAAATATAATTAATTATATTAACTGATTTACAAAGATATTTCAAAGTAACATATCTACCATTGATCCAACAATAACATAAAATTTATTTTTATCATGTTATACTGAGAAGTTAAAATGATCTTTGAGAGGTGATATTATTAGCAATTTTATATTTTCTGTTTGAACTTTATAAATTTTCAAATAATTCACCATTTATAAAAATGCATGATAAAAAGTCTCTGAAATAGTTCCAGAAATTGGGTCTAAATAAAGTATTTGGATCAAGGTTTTTTTAAACAGAGAAAGCAGAAGTTTCTGGTAAATTAAAATTAATTTGCCATGAATGTCAAAGGCTTCTATCTATTAAAGATCCTACTTTTTAAATTTTACATATTACCTTAAGTATGTACTTATTTATTTATTTATTTGTAAAGATTTTATTTATTTATTTGACAGAGAGAGCGATCACAAGCAGGCAGAGAGGCAGGAGGAGAGAGAGGGGGAAGCAGGCTCCCCGCTGAGCAGAGAGCCTGATGTGGGGCTCGATCCCAGGACCCTGAGATCATAACCTGAGCCGAAGGCAGAGGCTTAACCAACTGAGCCATCCAGGCGTCCCTTAAGTATGTACATATTTAAAGATTTATTTATTTATTTATTTGACAGAGAGAGAGAGAAAGATCACAAGTAGGCAGAGAGGCAGGCAGAGAGAGGGGGAAGCAGGCTCCCTGCTGAGCAGAGAGCCCGATGCGGGGCTCGATCCCAGGACCCTGAGATCATTACCTGAGCTGAAGGCAGAAGCTTTAACTCACTGAGCCACCCAGGCGCCCCAAATATGTACATATTTAAAATAATTTTAAGAAATAAGTAAAGTTTATCACTTTATAAAACATCTGCAAATCTATAAACAGCATTTCTGCAATCATATCATTAAGAATTTTTAAATTTCACTATAGTTCCTCAAATTGTGCTTGTAATGTACTTCAAATCACACTTCCCTAATAAAAGTTGATATGACAGTTGTTGATTACTTTGGCTTTTATCACCATTAGACAAAGTTCAAAGAAAGCTCTGTACTTCTGTTTTTAGCTTGAACTTGACTTATTCTAAGATTAATGTAATTAATGTTTTGAGGTTTTTAAAAATATTTTATTTATGTATTTGATAAAGAGAGCAGAGTGAGAGTGAAAGAACACACCGGCAAGGTGGAGGGGGAGGGGGCAGAAGGAGAAGGAGAAGCAGGCTCTCCACTGAGCAGGGAGCCTGATATGGAGCTTGATCCCAGGATCCTTGGATTATGACCTGAGCCAAAGGCAGACACTTAACTGACTGAGCCACCTAGGCGCCCCATAATTAATGTTTATTAAATGAATAAATGGATGAGTACTTGCTGCATTAAGCTGGAAGTATCATAATGCTTTTGATTATTATTTGTGTGTATTACTGATTCTATGAAGTAAAGATTTTCCTAATTAATAAGTTATTGGGGCTGTTGTTTTATCTAATTTATCTGGAACAGGATTGTCAAGGGATCTATTTCACAGCAATCGGTTATTGTACTTTAAACACAAATCTCATATAATATTATATATTCATATCTGTAGGACCTCAAAACAAAATGAGGAGTGCAAGGTTACCAAGATTTTTTCTTCCTTCACTATTGCATCATAGCTTGAAATGAAAAATTTTGAAATTGTTTCCCCATTGAGACGGCTGTGTTGGTGATGACAAAGAGAATCTTGAAGTCTCAGAGGTTTTTTGTTTTCCAGCTTTATTAAAATATAATGGATAATATTGTGTAAGTTTAGTGTGTACCATGATGATTTTATATACATATAGATTGTAAAATGATTACCACAGTAAGGTAAGTTAACACACCAATCACTTCACATAGTTACTACTGTGTGTGTGTGTGTTTGTGCGTGCGTGTGTGTGTGTGTGTGTGTATGAGTGGAGGGGGGAGTGTGGGGAGGTGTGTGTGGTAAGAACAAGATCTACTCTCCTAAGAAATTTCAAGTGTACAATACAGTATTGTTAATTATAGTCACCACACTGTACGTTACATCCCTCGAACTTACTCATCTTATAACAATAATAAAAAAAAAGTATCCCTTTGACCAACATCCTCTCATCTACTCACCCATTGGGACCTGGAAACTACCAAACTACTCTATGTTTTTATGTGTCCAACTCTTTTAGATTTCTAGGATGCTTTGCAAGACAATCTTCTTAATATCTCTCTGAATATCAATGCCAACATGGTATTGATCTAGAATAATAAACTTTAATCATTTGTTGACAATTACATACAATTAGATAAATTGACTTATTATCTGACAAGGCTTATATACGAAGACTAGCACTGATAAGGACGCATTTTTTCAAAGAAGTCAGATACCCTAAAGACAAAGTAATTTCTGATGCTTCATGAGTTAAAGCCAAGTGTACAGTTTACACCTCTAAGGGTCAGATTTGGAAGACAAGGAATATGTCTTCATGTTTTTATAATTCTTTACTTGATCTGGATAAGAGCTCAGTGCTCAGGGGAAACAAAATATAAACAGCAAAACGAAATAATTAAAACCTGAAAATCAAAACAAATGTTTTTATGGCCTTACCCTAGATTAGTTAAAAGACCACCACGGCACACAGAATTAAAAGAGAAACTGATTGATAAAGAAGGCCACTATATCACAATAAAGGGGTTCTTTCCAAAAAGAAGGTCTAACAATTGTATATATTTATGCCTCTATGTTGGGAGCAGCCAAATATACAAATAAATTAATAACAAACTTAAAGAAACTATTCAATAATAATGCAAAAGTAGTAGGGGACTTTAAGACCCCACTCACAGCAATCGACAGACCATCTAACCAGAAGATCAAAAAGGAAACAAGGGCTTTGAATGACACTGGACCAGATGGACTTACAGGTAGAGTCAGAGAATTTCATCCTAAAGCAGTAGAATACACATTCTTTTCAAGTGCAAATGAAAATTCTTCAGAATAGATCACATACTGGGTCACAAATCGGTCAACCAGTACAAAAAGACTGAAATCATACCATGCACATTTTCAGACCACAACACTGAAACTTAAAGTCAACCACAAGAAAAAATTTGGAAAAACCACAAATACATGGAAGTTAAAGAACATCCTATTAAATAATGAATTGGTTAACCAGGAAATTAAAGAAGAATTAAAAGATTACATGGAAGCAAATGAAAATGAAAACATGACAGTCCAAAACCTTTGGGATGCAGCAAAGGTGATCAAAAGAGGAAAGTATATAGCAACACAGACTTTCCTGAAGAAGCAAGAAAAATCTCAAATACATAACCTAACCTTATAAGCTGGAAAAAGAACAGCAAACAAAGCCTAAATCCAGCAAGAGAAGGGAAATAATAAAGATTACAGCAGAAATCAATGATATAGAAATAAAAAAAATAGATCAATGAAACTAGGAGCTCATTCCTTGAAAAATTAACAAAACTGATAAACCCTTAGCCAGACTTAACAAAAAGAGAAGAGAAAGGACCCAAACTAATAAAACATAAATGAAACAGGGTAGGTCAACCAAACCCCCAGAAATACAAACAATTGTATCAGAATATTAGGAGCAATTATATGCCAAAAAATTAGGCAATCTGGAAGAAATGGATAAATTCCTGAAACATATAAACTATCCAAACTGAATCAGGAAGAAACAGAAAATTTGAACAGACCCATAACCAGCAAAGAAATTGAATCAATAATCAAAAATCTCCCACCAAACAAGAGTCTAGAGCCAGATGGTTTCCCAGGGGAATTCTACCAAACATTTAAAGAAGAATTAATGCTTATTTTTCTGAAACCATTCTCAAAAACAGAAATAGATGAAAAACTTCCAAATTCATTCTAATGAGACCAGTATTACCTTGATTTCAAAACCATACAAAGACCCAACTAAAAAGGAAAATTATAGATCAATATCCCTGATGAACATGGATGCAAAAATTCTCAACAAGATACTAGCTAATTGAATCCAATAGTACATAAAAAGAATCATTCACCACAACCAGGTGGAATTTATTCCTGGGCTGCAGGGTTGTTTCGATATCTGCAAACCAATCAACATGATCCACCATGTTAATACAAGAGAGAATAAGAACCATATGATCCTCTTGACAGATGCAGAAAAAAGCATTTGACAAAATACAGCATCCTTTCTTGATAAAAAACCCTCAAGAAAGTAGGGAAAGAAGAAACATGCTTCAACATCATGAAGTCCACGTATGAAAGAACCACAGCTAAGATCATCCTCAGTGGGGAAAACTAAGAGCATTTCCCCTCAAGTCAGGAACATGACAAGAATGTTCACTTTCACCACTCTTGTTTAATGTAGTACTAGAAGTCCTAGCTTCAGCAATCTGATAACAAAAAGAAATAAAAGGTATCCAATTTGACAAGGAAGAAGTCAAACTTTTACTCTTCCAAGATGACATGATACTTTATATAGAAAGCACAAAACACTCCACCAAAAAATTGCTAGAACTGATACAGGAGTTCAGCAAAGTTGTAGGATATAAAATCAATGCACAGAAGTCTGTTGCATTTGTATATAACAATAATGAAGCAGCAGAAAGAGAAATCAAGGAATAAATCCCATTTATAATTGCACCAAAACGCATAAGATACCTAGGAATAAACCTAACCAAAGAGGTAAAAAAATCTGTATTCTGAAAACTATAGAACACTTATGAAAGAAACTGAAGAAAATACAAATGGAAAAATAGCCCATGCTCATGGATTGGAAAAACAAATATTGTTAAAATGTCTATACTACCCAAAGAAATCTGCACATTTAATGCAATCCTTATCTAAATAACACCAGCGTTTTTCACAGAGCTAAAACAAGCAATCATAAAATTTGTATGAAATGACAAACGACCCCAAATAGCCGAAGTAATGTTGAAAAAGAAAAGCAAACCTGGAGACATCACAATTCCAGATTTCAAGCTGTATTGCAAAGCTGTAATCATCAAGACAGTAATGGTACTGGCACAAAAACAGACACAGATCAATGGAACAGAATAGAGAACCCAGAAATAGACCCACAATTATATGGCCAACTAATCTTTGACAAAGCAGAAAAGACTATCCAATGGAAAAAAGACAGTTTCTTCAACAAATGGTGTTGGGAAAACTGGACAGAACATGCAGAAGAATGAAACGGGACCACTTTCTTACACCATACATAAAAATAAATTCAAAATGGATGAAAGATCTAAATGTGAAACAGGAACCCATCAAAATCCTAGAGGAGTGGTGCCTGGGTGGCTCAGTGGGTTAAAGCCTCTGCCTTTGGCTCAGGTCATGATCTCAGGTTCCTGGGCCCACATCAGCCTCTGTGCTCAGCAGGGAGCCTGCTTTCCTCTTCTTCTCTGCCTGCCTCTCTGCCTGCTTGTGATCTCTCTCTCTCTGTCAGATAAATAAATAAAATCTTAAAAAAAAAAAAATTCCTAGAGGAGAACACAGGTAGCAACCTCTTTGACCTCAACCATTAGCAACTTATTTGTTGCCACGTCTCCAGAAGCAAGGAAAACAAAAGCAAAAGTGAACTGTTGGGATGTCATCAAGATAAAAAGCTTGAGCAAAGGAAACAACAAAACTAAAAGGCAAACAACAGAATGGGAGAATATATTTGCAAATGACATATCAGATAAAGGGCTAGTATCCAAAATCTATAAAGAACTTATAAAACTCAACACACAAAAAATAAAAAATCCAGTTAAGAAATGGGCAGAAGACATGAACAGACATTTCTCCAAAGAAAACATATAAATGACTAACAGATACATGAAAGAATGCTCAACATCACTCATCATCAGGGAAATACAAATTGAAACCACAATGATATACCACCTCACTCCTGTCAGAATGGCTAAAATTAATGATTCAGGTAACAACAGATGTTGGTGAAGATGCAGAAAAAGGGGAACCCCCTTACACTCTTGGTGGGAAAGCAAACTGGTGCAGTCACTTTGGAAAACAGTATGAAGGTTCCTGAAAAAGTTAAAAATAGAACTACCCTACAACCCAGCAATTGCACTACTAGGTATTTATCCAAAAGATACAAAAATACTGTTTCGAAGGGACACATGTACCTGAAGTTTATAGTAGCACTATCAACAATAGCTAATTTATGGAAAGAGCCCAAATGTTCATTGACTGATGAATGGACACAGATGTTGCATGTACACACACACACACACACACACACACACACACACACACACACACACACGAATATCATGCATCCTTCAAAAAAAAAATGAAATTTTGCCATTTGCATCCACATGGATGGAACTAGAGTATATTATGCTAAACAAGATAAGTCAGTCAGAGAAAGACAAATACCATATGATTTCACTCGTGTGGAATTTAAGAAACAAAACAAATGAACATAGGGGAAGGGAAGGAAAAATAAAATAAGGTAAACACAGAGAAGGAGGCAAACCATAAGAGACTCTTAACTATTAGGAACAAAGTGAAGGTTGCTGGAGAGGTGGTGGGTGGGGGATGGGTTAAGTGGGTGATGGGCATTAAGGAGGGCACTTGTAATGAGCACTAGGTGTTATATGCAAGTGATGAATCACTAAATTTTACCCCTCAAACTAATATCACACTATATGTTAACTAACTAGAATTTAAATAAAATGTTGAAAACAAAAGAGAAACGAATTTATTCAGAAGCAAAATATTGTATTTCTGGTACACAGAATGATGATAGAGATACTGCCGGGTGGCACTGCAATTCACTCATGATATAAATAAGTAAATTATTTAAATTACATAAATTTTTTAAAATAAGAAAACAATATATTTAGAAATTATTCTTTTCCTCCAAACTCATCTCTAGGTAATATCTCTTTTCTCAACTTCTACAATTTTCAACAGACTAGAAGGAAAGTGGTTTAAGTTTTAGTGAGTCAATTTGGGAGAAAACTAACATTAATTATTGGGTTTTAAATAGAAACCAAATAAGTGTATTTCTTATTAAAAAATAAAAGCTAGTCTGAGCTATGGATCACTAGATTTTTGTCCATAATATCGATACTTTTTAAACCCTCATGCTGATTTTTTTACAAAGAATTTTTACAATTACCACTAAAGCTTTAGAGATAGTGTTTTTTCAAATCTGCATTCATAGCATAGAAGTCATTGGACTGCACAAGTTAGTCTTTGCTTTTGTTGAGATAAATATGATTTTTCATTCCTAAGATGGTCTCAAGAAAATTATAGATATATTGTACTTACAAAGATACAAAATGAGTAGAAAACATCAATTATAAGCATCAGTGCAGTAAATTAGTTTATACACTTTGCTAATTTTAAACAAAGAAGTTTTGCTCTTTGTATTTCTCATAAAAGTGAAGGGTAAAATGTAACGTGTCCCCTTCTCTATTGTATCATAGGTAAGCAGTATCTCATAGAAGAGTAAAAAAAAAAGTTTCTAGTTTGATTGGCATGCATTTACTTTTTAATATATTATGATGCTTTTAAGATTTCAACAATATAGGTATTTTAATATGGAAGTTTTATTATTCTGTTAAAAATTCTTGTATTTATGAGTTTTTCTGAATTACGTATTTTGGTAGGTGACAACTGCATTGACAAAATAACTTTTGTATAATTTCATGTGTGGGAGGGTCAATAGCTTATCTGTGTAACTGTTTGGATGATTTCCAGTTATTAATCAACAATACATGTTTCTTCAAAAACCTTATTTTATAACTAATAGACTTTCTCATAATGCAATGAGCTTGCCAATATTTCAATGCAAATTGGTGTGACACTATTAAGTTCTATATTCAGGCATCACTAAATAACTCTTGACTCATAATTAAGCATTTGTTCTAAGCATGTAAATTCCTTGTCCTCAAAAGAACAACTAACTTGCACATATTTGAACACTGAGAACTGGCTTCATAAGTTGAGTCTCGGGTCAAGACATTCCCAGGCTTATCAGAAAACACTTGCACAAAATTCACTGTGACCATTACCCTCTTGAACCACTTTACCAATATTCTGATTATGAAATGTATTCCTACTAAGATATTTGAAAAACTTTGTCATTATGACTGATTCTAGAGGGTAAATTGCACCATACAAAAGAAAGACAAGTGGAAAACATTCACAGCTCAGTCTGTGTAACCCACTGGGTCCTGATTATCACATCAAATGATGTGATGTACTATAATGATACACTATACTGTACTATACTATAATGATGTACTATACGTTGGTTAATTGAACACTCATAATTTCTTAGCTGAGTAAGAGAAGTAAATCATATAAAAAAGTAAAATGTCATATATAAAAGTCATATATATATATATAATATATTATATATATATATATACAGTCAACAAGCAATAGAGTTGGAATTCACACCCAGAGATGCTTATACTAGGTGACGACCCCAGCTCCAAGTTGCTGCAGCCACAGGGAGAGCAGCACACAGATAAATACTGAGAATATATAATAGAGGCTGGAAAACTGGATTATAGGAGTTTAGAATTATCGCTGTGAGCAATTAGATGCCATTGAAATGTCCAGAAAAATAGGACTTGGTTATTTTATTTTTCTGTTTCCTTTCTTTTGTCTTTTCTTTTTGTCTTTTCTTTCTTTTCTTTTTTCTTTTCTTCTCTTTTTTCTTTCCTTCCTTCATTGATTTTTTCTTTTCTTCTCTTTTTTCTTTCCTTCCTTGTTTTTTTTTTTTTCTTTTTTTAAGAGCTCAGCTTTTTATTGAAATTGTTACAAGAGGTTTAGAAAAAAAAACCAAAGCCCATGTCATCACTGGATGCCTGAGATTCCTCTATTTGCCTCCCCTTTCTTCTTCTTGGCTGGGGAGGTAGAAGTGGACGAGGTTGGAGCTCCCAGCAGGTCCTCCAGCCCCAGTGCTGCAGATGACGTTCCCAATGTTGACATTGGCCAGAGCCTTTGCAAACCAGTCTGGCTAGAAAGGCTCAGCATTTATACCGGCTGCTTTAATGAGAGCATTGATCTTACTCTCTGTGATGGTCACCTCGTCATCACACTGATGAGGGCAGTAGGTGCGGTGAGCTCAAGAGCTGAGGCCATGGTATGGGAGGCAGCTGCGGGTCTGGCGCTAGTCACTGCGTGAAGTGAGGGCTTCATTGCAGTGCCACATTAGTTCCTTGGAAAGACTGAGGACCTTAGTGGCAGCTGAGGAAAACTTTCTTGAATTATAAATGCATTAGATGGCCATGTATAGATGTATCTTTTATCAGTGATTATATAAGTGGCAAAATACAGTTTTTGTTAGTCCAGATTATAGGAGAGGTGAGGAATGAATTCAATACCCAATCTTATATTGAATCTTGTACTGACAGAAAAAGAGGGAAAAAGAAATGTGTTGTAGAAGACTAGAGTGGGTTGATAGACATTACAATTAGGGTGGTAGATTAGATAAAAATATACCTTTAATAAATTTGCTAAACTTGGCAGCTATATTATGGTAAAAGAAGAGAATATCCTTATTCTTAGGAAATATGTCCTGAGATATTAAAGGATACAAGCCACTCACTTCTAAATGGTTCAGGAAAAATTACAAATAAGTAAATGAATCAATGATAAAGCCAAAGAGGTTAAATGTTAATGATCGGTAAATTTTATAAAGCATAATCATTTTTTTTTTGTCCTGCTCCTATTCACACAACTTTTCTTCAAATTTTTAGGTATTTCCAAATAAAATGTTTCCAAAAGAAGAAAGAGATTTTAATCTTGTTGAGGAGAAATTATCTTTTCAGAGAGGATAATACAAAGAGAGGATAATATAAAGCTGTAGAAATAAAACAAAGTTCCAAATTATTTTTACAAATAAGGACTGTAGAAGAAGGGGACAACTGAAAATCAAAATGAGGATGAGGAGAACCCCTCACCACTCACCAAATCAGGACTATGTTCCCCCAGTGTTCCATCAACTTGTCTGAGTCATTAATTTCTACCACTTTAATGAATTATGAGCATACAAGTTTGTTTCAATGTTGCCCTTTTTTTTTTAAGATCTTGGTCTAAGACAGGAATCAGCAAACTATAGCACATGGGGCAAATTACAGCAAAGCCTGTGAGCTAAGAATGGTTTTTACCCCCCTCTTTTTTTTTTTTTTACATTTTTTAAAAGTTGTAAAGGGTGGAGGAAGAAAAGGAGGAGGAGGAATGTGACAGAATCCTTATGTAAAGCTTATAAAGCATAAGATATTTACTATCTGACCCTTTATATATAAAGTTTGTAAAAGTTTATAAATTTCTTAAGGACCAGAACTGTGTGCTCCACATAAGAGTGTTTGACATTCACTTATTGAATAAGGAAGAGATCATTCGGATCTAAAATTATTGAAGACAATCTCACATAGGACATAAGATTTATACTCAACACTCAGAAATATGCATTGGTTATATAAGTAAAAGAAAAAAAATGCAAGATGCTGTGGCATTTCTGGGAAGAGAAATAATGCAAAGTCACTAAGGTACAAAACACACAGTACTTAGAGCATTTAGAAGGAAGTCCCAGTCATATTTCTGAAAGCTTAGAGACCCATTTTGTAATTGGCATTATATTTTTATGAAATATTCATGTGGTTTTACGTATTTCTTGTCTTCACAAGTAAGGCTCTCTCTTTAGTTAACCCAAAGCTTCCATCTCCCTATGGTAGAGATAGGGGTGAGCATTTTACTATTAATCTAAAAAGAATGCAAATACCAACTGTAAATTAAAATTTAGATTCTGAGAGTAAAAATATAATTTTACGGCAAGATCATAGTCTTAAAATAGAAACTATTGAGAAAAAAAGTATATGTTGAGTTCCTTTAATGTTATTTAAAATTTTATTGCATTGGACAAGTAAATAAAAGTCTTCTCTTTTTAGACTGAGGGATTTTTTCTTTTTTTTCATTTTTTTAGTAAATCAGGGAAACAGGAAGAGAAAGATGGACAGAGAGAGGGGAATAAAGTCTTAAAAGTGCATTTCCCTCCCCTGTGGGCCCTTAGGTCTATGCAGTAAGGGAAAGGAACATAATATAGCCTAAATGAGTAAGGTGGAGACCAGGTATATCTTTTAGGTGGAGATCTCAGTGTTGGCATTTCCTATAAGTAGTAGGGTAACGGTGTACATATAGTTGCTATAGCTAAATAGATGTGCCTGCATCAGTTTCCTGGATCCTCATGTCCAGGACAATTTCTGGTGTGTGGTGAGAGGCACAGAAGAGCAAGGAGTTCTGTTTGACCATTGGGACAAGCACTGGTACTTGGGTACCTAGAGCAAGTCTGGGGCTGTGGGTTCTACAATGGGCCCCCACATAGAACCCCATTCATGAGTGGTGTGACCCATTCCATAGGCCAGAGATGAGATGGTTTTAGTGACCAAAAGCAAAATTCAGTGAAGATCTTTTGGACACTAGTGGATACCTTTTCTACTCTACATCCTTTCCACCATATCATGTATGTCCTTCCCTCCACCATTTGAAAGGCAGGGGAGAGAGTTAATATTTGTTAAAATGATAACAATAACAAACAGAGCAATTCAATCCAAAAACTATATTAAATTAATATCTCAGTCAGCTGCAATAATAAAACACCAGAGACTGGGTGGCTTAAAAACACATTTATTTCTCTCATAGTTCTGGGGGTTGAGAAGCCCAGCATCAAGGTGCCAGCAGATTCAGTTCTTGGCAAGTGTCCTCTTGGCTTGTAAACAGCTGCCATCTAGCTGTGTGCTCATATGACCTCTTATTTGTGCATACATAGAGAGAGAGAGAGGGAGACGTTTCTCTCTCTCTCTTCCTTTTCTTATAAGAACACTAATCCTGGGGCACCTGGCTGGCTCAGTCTGTGGAGTGTGGGACTCTTGATCTCAGGATTGTAAATTTGAGCCCTGCATTGGGTGTAGAGATTACTTAAAAATAAAATCTTAAAAAAAAAAAAAAAAAAGGAACTAATCCTGTTATGAGGGCTATCCCTTCATGACCCCATCTGAACCTAATTACTTCCCAAAGGTCCCACCTCCAAATACTGTCACTTTGGGGGTTAAGGCTTCAACATATGAATGGGGGGCAGAGGGCACAAACATTTAGTCTATAACAATGAACAACAGTTTAATGTGATGTCAAAAGTTTTCAAACTGAATTGACTAAAATTAGTTCCCTCTCCCTACCCCAATAAGTGGGAATTGTTAAGGCAATATGATTTAGAAGTTTTAATGAAATATCACTTATGATTTTAAAGAATAGCATAAACTAGTGAAAGAGTATGGTATAACAAAGGAAATATGGATTTTAGGGTTCACTCAGCTACTTAGCTTCATTGTTGTTGTTGTTGTTAATATTGGCTCCAATACCTGCTCTAGAACTGGGCAAGTTACTGGAGCCTCTTTGATTTGGAATTTTCTCTTTCTTTAATTGAAATAATAGCACTTAATTCACAAGCTTTTTTGAGATGATTAAATAATATCTCTGCCCAGATAGTTCTTTTTTTTTTAAGATTTTATTTATTTGACACACAGAGAGAGATTACAAGTAGGCAGAGAGGCAGGCAGAGAGAGAGGGGAAGCAGGCTCCCTGCTGAGCAGAGAGCCAGATGCGGGGCTCGATCCCATGACCTGAGCCGAAGGCAGAGGCTTTAACCCACTGAGCCACCCAGGCACCCCGATCTGCCCAGATATTTCTTAGAACCCAGTAGTTTCTCAATATTTGTTATGCTCACATAGCACAACACTGTGGAAAGTATACAAGAGAACATTTTGGGGGGCGCCTTTTTTTAGTAAATCAGGGAAACAGGAAGAGTTTCCCTGAAACAGGAAGATGTTCTCTCTCCATCTCTCTAGTAAATAAATAAAATCTTAAAAAAAAATAAAAAAAAGAGAATATTTTGGGAGCCACTTATTAATCTCTCAATTTATCATTGAGAGACACATAATGTCTCTAATATATTTCTCATCTCCAGGTATATAACAACTAGAGAAATACCATAACAATTGTTACACACACTAAAAAAATTTCTAAAATTAATTTCCTAAAATTAGACACAGGTAAAAAATAAAAATCAATCATAATTCTACAATTCAGAGAAAAACCACTGCTGTTAAACATTTTTTATATACTTTCAGAAAGATACATTCTAGCACAATATTTTTTTTCCTGTATACATATGTTTTAATTTTCTTGAGTAAATACTTAGAAGAGTCATATAATGGATGAATATTTACCTTATGAGAAATGAACAGATTAATTTCCAAATGTGTTGTCACATTTGCAGTCCCAGTGATATTTGAAAACTCCAGTTGCACACAAAAATTAATTCATTTAGTCCTCCCCCAAATCCTTTGAGGTCATTATTATAACCATACACATTTGTAATAAACAAGTCAGGCTTTGAACCCATCCAGTTTGACCCCTGCATGGGTTCTTAAACATTATATTGCACCAGCTCTTAGCAAGCTCATTTTAATTCTATCCATCTGTTTGAGAAGGTAGAAATTAAATGTGATGGGGAATTTAATCTCTTGGCTTTCATATGGAGCCTCCCATTTCCTTTGGCAGCATTTGCTCATGTGTATGAACCACTCCTCTTCCATCTGGGCTTCTGCTTCAATACCTGCTCAGTTTTTGTTCTTCATTCTAAGACCAAATTACTCTGATGTCCTTCCCAGGAAGGGTTCCCTTTGCTGTTCTGCTTTGGGTGCTTCTGTGTGAGTCTCTAAAAGCTCTTGAGTGATTTAAAATGTCCTCACTTGAATGAGGGAAATCATCTTCCCCTCCCATATTCCTACCTTTTAGTGATCAGGCCACAAAGCCTGCAGTTTCATGTTCTCAGATTCCTAGATCTTTTAGTAAGACAATTTCTTAAAATGTTCACTTCTTTGCTCTCCAGGCTATCATACATGACCCTGGGTGCATGGAAGAAGCCAAAGAACAATTCAAGCAGTGCAAACTCTGACCTTGAGCCATCCTAATACATCGGACTTTTACCACCATTGACTGAGTAAAATAAACCTTAGGATACCCTGTCAGTCACTCTCCCTTCTGCTATAAACATACTCAGAAATGCTGAAGTCAGTCTTTTCAGATAAAGTGAAACAAAAAAAACAAATAAATTCAGATTTTTTAAAAAGTCAAGATTGCGGGCAAACTGGCAAGATGGCGGAGAAGTAAGAGGCGGAGATAGTGTCCAATCCCAGAAGTTTAACTAGATAGTTATCAAACCACTCTAAACAACTACAAACTTAGCAGGAAATAGAAGAGAAGATGAACAGCACCTCTAGGAACAGAAAATCGACCACTTTCCGGAAGGTAGGACGTGCGGAAAAGTGAATCCAAAGCGACAGGAAGATAGACCGTGGGGGGGAGGGGCCGGCTCCCGGCAGCCGCAGAGCAGCGGAGCACAACATCGGAACTTTTAGAAATCTGCTCCACGGAGGGACATCGCTCCAGAGGCTAAGCAGGGGGTGGAGCCCTTGTGGGGACAGCGTGGTTTCAGGACCCGTGGGGTCACAGAAAGACTGGGGGAGTCTGAGGGTGACAGAGCTCCCAGG
>CM052893.1:44648201-44818638 GCA_028534135.1 Potos flavus | reverse complement strand
GAAACAAGAGGGGATCAGGAAGGAGTCAAACCATAAGAGACTCCTAAACTCATGAAACAAACTGAGGGTGGCTGGGGGGTAGGGGTGGGTAGGGATAGGGTGGCTGGGTTATGGACATTGAGGAGGGTATGTGCTATGGTAAGTGCTGTGAAATGTGTAAGCCTGAGCATCCACAGACATGTACCCTGGGGCAAATAATACATTATGTGTTAATTAAAAAATAAAAAAATAATAAAAAATTTAAAAAAAGGTCAAGATTGCTATCTAATATTGTGCATATTTCGTGTTTGCTTGAAATTTTCAGTTTTTCAATTATATTAACATTAAAACCACATTGACATGATGTGGAATATCCAAGGATTAGTATTATGGTTCAAATACTCATTCTAGAAGTACAATATCATTTCCAAAATGGTGGTTCTGACTTCTAAGGCATAGATATCACATCAGTTATAAAACGAAGCTCCTTTTAGTCACTACGAATTAGATCGAAGACAGTACCAAAGCTGTCAATAACAGGTCTTGCTCTTTTCCTGGAAGGTAAACTATATTTTCAAGGTTTGATGTCATTGAAAACAAGCTTTTGAAGTCATGTAATTAGGATTATGATAGTCTTTTATGTTTTTTCACAGAATGGAATGGAAGGACTTTTTTTTTTTTTAAATTGTTTTTATTGCTAATCTCCCTAACTAATTATGTTTTAACTTCATCCTGAAGGAGAATTTCCAAAATGGAGAAATGATACTTTCATGCAGATCCAGTCCTTGTATGGCAGAAAAGCTAAGTCATTCTTACTCTTTCAGAATGGAGACAAATGCACTAGATACCACTTCTCTAGTCTGTTGAGACCCATACATGTTTGATAACCTGGAAAAATTTGTGAAAGTGGAGAATAGAGGATCTTACTCTGTGTTTACTATGTGTCAGTACTTACATATAAGTAGCCTTACAAGTTTGGCACATTTTCTAGAACTGGGCATTGGACAGTGTGTTTAAAAGGGAAGACAATACATTTGCTGATATGTCAAGTGGACCAATTTGAGGCTAGTTAATGGATGACAGATTAGATGGAATCTAAGGGTATTTGATCTCTGTCCCAATTGCCTGGCTTCCAGTTTTGTGTCTGAAGCTTATTAGCTATGGGACCTAAAATCTTTTTAGGTCTCACTTTTGTTGATGGTAAAGTGGTAGTGAAAATAATGCCTATCTAGTAAGGCTATTGGGAAGATTAAATAAGATGGTCCATGTTGAAAGGCTCTGTTATGTCTGACTTTTGGAAAGTCCTAAATAAAGGTTAGCTTTCGTTTTCTCTTGATAATTAAACTTCACCTATCATATCTTCTATACTCATTATTTGATCTATTTCAGGAATGATAGATTATAGAAAAAAATGTACAAATCCTGGTTTTGGATCTTAAGTCAACTGATAACTGGATTTCTGATCTTTGTCAAGTCACTCATTTCTCAGGCTTTCAATTTAATTATTGGCAAAATAGAGTCAGACTAACTTTAGTCTCCACCAGCACTATAATTTTATAATTTTTTATTAAGTGCATAAACCTTCATGTGATAGTCATCCAAAATATTGGACAATATAAATCTTAAACATGATTCAAATAAAGCAGTGATTTTTTTCCATAGGAAAAAATTCCTTTTGTTACTTTGATAGCACCATGATTTCCAGTTTTATTTTTTCTGAAGACACATATATTTTGTTATTTTCAAAAAAGTTTTTTTGTATGGGTTTAAGTACATGAGACATTATGGTTTTTAACATAAAGAAGTAGGTAAATCTATTAATCATATAATGAAAGGTCAGATTCTGAGATAAAATTAAAATCAGTGTATTCCTTTTTTTTAAGATTTATTTATTTTATAGAGAGAAAGAATGCATGCGTGTGAGTGGGGGGATGGGCAAAGGGAGAGAATCTCAACAAGACTCCCCACTGACCCTGGAGCTCAATCTCAAGACCCATGAAATCATGACCTGAACTGAAATCATGAGTAGAAGGCTTAACCATCCAAGCCACCCAGGTGACCCTAAAATCAGTATTATTTCATCCTCGTATGACAGACACAAAATACTTCACAAAATATGTATCTACTGTTATTACTAATATTCTCAATTCCTCTATTACTCACTGAAGATATAATAAGCTACTTATGGTAAAAATGTAATCAGTAAATATATAAACTCAAATTCTTTCCTTTCTGATAAAAATTTCCAGGGAATTTCTAACCCTTAGTGTATTTGCTTCTCATGAAATCCTTAAAGTTCTAATGAAGTTATTCAATATTCATTATATACAGAAAGATGAATATACATATATTTTTAAATTAAAAATGATTCCTTTATTCTAAAAGATTTAGAATACCAACTCCTCCCACATAACTCAGCCATAATGTGTTATGTAAAGCATTTATTAACTGGGCTTTAATCTTGTAGAAAAATGAATATATTAATAGAAATATACTATAAATTGAAATGGGAAGTTAGAATATATCAATTTGGAGTATCAAAGTGATTCTCTATACATGTCGCTTACAAACATCTTTGGAATTAAGAACTGAAATGAGAAAGATAATTTCTAGTATCTTTATTATATCCATCTTCAAAAAACTGTGGGACCATATTTGATTTTTTCTCATTAGTCCTGTATTGGAAGGAGGGGCAAAAAAATAGGGAAGCTAGTCATCATTGATCAGTTCTGATTTTTCTGTGCCATTTAATGCAGATGCTGTGGTTTGGCTTCCCAGAGTTGGTTGCTGTAGAGATTGTGGATCACAGTTCTATTATCTTATACAGCCTGGCCATTGTTCTTTTGTATATTCAATCTCTCAATAAGCTGAAATAAATCACCTTTATCCAGTGTCTTAATGGGATCTAGCATTTTTGGAAGTTGCATGCATTCTTTAAGGTATTCATTATTTGTTCAAGAATGACTGACTGAACATGCTTAAATCCTCTAAATCATGCTTGGAAATATGCAATGCATTCAGAAAATCTGGTTTACTTAGAAATTACGTGGATTAAAGAACAATCTTGTGAAAATATCTACTCTTTCTTAAACTAATTCTCCTTATTATGAAAAGCCATATGAGAATTCATTCAACATATTCAATGTTGAATATATTGAAATTTTCTGAATAATATTTCATTGGAACTGTGTATCTTTGATGTTAAAAAGAATGAGGTAAATGAATAACAGAAAAAAATTTTTTTCAAAACCTTACACTTTCTAGTTATGTTAACAGAGACATGCTTTAATCCAATGAGTTGTCACTAATGGCCTGCATTCAGGTTTCTTGTTCTATAAATAAAGTTTTATTGTAACACAGCTAAACCATTGCTTTAAGTATTGTCTATGATTGCTTTCTACACAATAGCGAAGTTGAGCAATTGCAGCAGAGACCATGTGGTCCAGAGCCCAAAATATTTCCTCACCTACCCTTTACAGAAAAAAGTTTGCTAACTCCAAGAGGATATGTCAAAATCTGTGAAAATATAGTATCTGTGTTCATACCAATGAACTGAGGTTGAAGAATCAACCCTTGAGACAGATATAACTTATTAAGCATTACTGAGCAAATTAGGACATTATAAGAAAAGTAAAGTTCTTTATTCCCCCTATTGCAAACACAGAATTTCATTAGCTCTCCAGAGGAAAGACTCCCTTAGAGCTGGCTTTGTCTTCTACTTATAGGATGCATCAGGATCAATTAAATCTTTGTCATGCATGAATAATTTCAACCACATAGGTAATTAGAACATTCATTCTGCCTCACAGTTAACTCTGAGATTAAAAAGGTAACTTCATTTTCCTTAAGCCCACTAATCAAGCTTCAAAGTGTTCACATTTCATACTAATGAAAATCTGACTGAATAAGAATGGAAATCATTTATTAAATATATCAATTAGCCAATAAGGTACTTTTCTAAATGTTTATATGTCTGGTAAAGTATCTTAGAGCCTGAATTTTTATATTTCAGTTTCTCACACATAAACCATTTTTTATAAAGATGACTAATTATATGAAACCTAGTTTAAGTCTTCATTCAATTTATAACCATTTACTAATAGCTCTTCTTTCTTTACATATTCGGAAAAGACTATTGAGTGTTTTCACACATGTGAGCACATAGCCTGTTACTCACCCTTGCATTTGTTGAACACCACCTAAGTAGTTTTACTAGGTAACTGAGTCCTTACTTTGTAAGCTCCCAAACCACACACTATAAATAAATAATAAAATATGAATAAATTTTTTAAAATAAATCACATAGATAAAAATCACTTTAGAAAATATTGGAAGAAAATAAAAATAATTTCTTATTTTCAGTACATGTATTTTAATAATATTTTAAGGGATTTTTATTATAGTACATACTTCGATGTCCCCATAAATTTTTTTAAATGATTTTCAGCCTTCTCATTTTGCTGAGTCATCAAAACCTAACATGATTTATTGCATTGCCTTGTGAATTAGTAATATTTAGGGAGCAAAATATATATGATTATGTGGCTTTAAAAAAATAGCTCTAAATTGCTGTACCTTTTGGTTCTTTTTATTTGTTTATTAGTATTTCTGTTTTTTCCTGCTAGGGATTATCTATTTTTAATGACAAATATGTTAAATTCCATATTGATTCTGCTTGCTACTTTTGTCTAATTTCACAGCATACAAACATTTTTAAGTACATCTGCATCTAAGAAGTGGAGTAGCTTCTAGTGACAAAAAAATAAAATAAAATCACATTTCCTGTTTTCAAAGAATCCAATCTGTTTGAAGTGAAGGGTATATATAAAATTACATCTTCTGAAAAACATTATAATACATTAATGAAAACACAGAGAGACTAATTCTTCCAAAGCATATTAGAACTGTATCATAAAAGAGGTATGCATAATCATCAAATATATATATAAATCAATATATATAATTTTCTATTTCTTCAATTGATTTTAAAAAAAATAAGCTATGACACGTTATCTGTACTTCTATAAAATAAAATATTTTATAAATAAGTAAAATTAGTGTGTCTTAGTGGATCTCTTTGATATTTTCCCAGACATAAACCTTTATTACATGCCTGAATTAGATATAAATAGAATAATATAAATAATGTAAATTATGTGCTTATTTAACATCTATACCTATCTATCTATCATCTATCTACCTTGTAGACATACATTATACCTTCATATAAAATTTAGAGAAGTAAGCTTTTTGTTTTTGTTCATAAATATAAAGAGAAATATCTATATCTACCTTACCCACACTTGATAACTGCTTCTCCCAAGGAATCATTCTTATTACTTTTTATTGTAAATACTGATTGCTATACTCATGAACTGTATGAATAGAAAGCTGTATTCTATACTGTGACTTATCATCACATTAAGCAAGTAAGCAATGCTAGCATCTTATTACTATTTTATAGAAATACACATGAAAATGTGTGATGCCCTTCAATGGTTGAAGATAACACAAAGAAATGGGAAAATATTTCATGATCATGGATTGGAAGAACAAATATTGTTAAAATGTTTATACTACCTGAAGCGAACTACACATTTATGCAGTCCTTATCTAAATACCACCAGCATTTTTCACAAAGCTAGAACAAACGATTCTAAAATTTGTATGGAACCAGAAAAATCCCAAATAGCCAAAGTAATGTTGAAAAGGAAAAGCAAAGCTGGAGACATCACAATTCCAGGTTTCAAGCTGTATTGCAAAGCTGTAATCATCAAGACAGTATGGTACTGGCACAAAACAGACACAGATCTATGGAACAAAATAGAGAACTCAGATATAGACCCACCACTCTATGGTCAACTAATCTTTGACAAAGCAAAAAAGAATATCCAATGGACAACATGACAGTTGCTTCAACAAATGGTGCTGAGAAAACTGGACAACAACATGCAAAGGAATGAAACTGGACCATTTCTTACACCATATACAAAAAGAAATTCAAAATGGATAAAAAACTTTAATGTGAGACAGGAAATCAACAAAATCCTAGCTAAGAAGAGAGGCAGGATAGCACCTTTTTACTAGATCTGTCTTCAGAGGCAAGGAAAAAAGCAAAACAAACAAATCAACAAAAATAACAACAAAAATCACACAAAAAAACAAACAAACAAAAAATGCTATTGGGACTTTGTCAAAATAAAAAGTTTGGGGGTGCCTGGGTGGTTCAGTTGGTTGGGTGTCTGCCTTTGGCTCAGGTCATGTTCCCAGGGTCCTGGTATCGAGCCTCATCTCAGGCTCTCTGCTCAATGGGGTGTCTGCTTCTCTCTCTCATTCTCCCTCTGTGCTCATTCTCTCTCTTTCTCTCTCTCCATCAAATAAATAAATAAAATCTAAAAAAAAAAAAGATAAAAAGCTTCTGCACAGTGAAGGAAACAATCAACAAAACTAGAAGTCAACCAATGAAACGGGAGAAGACATTTGCAAATGACATATCTAATAAAGGGTTAGTATCCAAAATCTATAAAGAATTTATACATCCAAAAACCAAATAATCCAGTTAAGAAATCGGCAGAAGACATGAATCGACATTTTTCCAAAGGAGATATTCAGTTGACTAACAGACACATGAAAAGATGCTCAACATCACTCATCATCAGGGAAACACAAATCAAAACTATAATGAGGTATCACTTCATACCTGTGAGGATGGCTAAAATTAACAACACAGGAAATAAAAGATGTTGGAGAGGGTGCAGAGACAGGGGAACACTCTTACACTGTTGGTGGGAATGCAAGCTGGTGCACCCACTCTGGAAAACATTGTGGAGGCTCCTCAGAAAGTTAGAAATAGAACTACCCTACGATCCAGCACTTGCCCTACTAGGTATTTACCCAACGGATACAAAAATACTGATTTGAATGGGCATCCCAATGTTTATAGCAAAATTATCAACAATAGCCAAATTATGGAAAGAGCCCTAATATTCAGTGACTGGCAAATGGATAAAGAAGAAGGGTTGTGTGTGTATGCACACACACACACACACACATACAATGGAATACTACTCAGCCATAAAAAGAGAATGAAATCTTGCCATTTGCAATGACATGGATGGAGCTAGAGTGTATTATGTGAAGTGAAATAAGTCAGAAAAAGACAAACACCATATGATTTCATTCATATATGGAATTTAGAAACAAAACAGATGAACATAGGGGGAAACGAGAGGCTCTTAAATGTAGGGAAAAAACTGAGGGTTACTAGAGGGAAAGCGTGTAGGGGAAGGAGTTAAATGGGTGATGGGTATTAAGGAGGGCACTTGTTGTGATCAGCACTGTGTGTTATATGTAAGTGATGAATCACTAAATTCTACTCCTAAAATTAATATTACACTATAAGTTAACTAACTGGAATTTAAATAAAAACTTGAAACAAACAAGCAAAAATACAGTCATTTACTTGGAATTTTATTCCAGTGACCATCAAGAAATTATAAAATGACTAACAATTCAGTTTGCATATTTATTGTAATAACCCCCATTTGCATAGTGTTATTTATAGTTCTTCAAGGACTTTTTTTTTATAATCAGGATCTTTGGTCCTGAAACAACCTTTGAGATATAACAGACTGGTGATTATTATCATTTTTTAAAGAAGAGGAAGCAGAAGTTCAGAGTTTAAATGATGTTCCCATGGACACAGAGTGCTCTTAAAAAGAAGGGCCACAGTAGATGTATATTTTTTTATAGACAGGATTCAAGGGCAGCAATATGTTTAGAATTTAATTTGACCTATAAACTGAATGTTAATTTTTTATTCTAATGTGAGCAAACTTGAGAGTAAAAATAAGAAAGTGTGTGTATTGTTCTCTTGAAAATGAATATTATGTAAAATAATAAATCAAAACTACAGTACTATTTTCTTAATTTACTCAATCTTTCTCACTTGTGATTATTTTAAAGTCTTTCAGTTTGTAGTCTATTTGTCAAATATCTTACTTTGTGTTAGAAATTGTATGACAGGTATAATATTGGACTTACCACATAGATGAATGTATACTTATACATTAGTTTTCTTAAAAAATACACATCTATACAATCTCTCAATAGTAAAAGTGAATTCTGTAGCTGATCCCAAAGATACAAAATTAAAAATAGGAAAAAAAGGAAATGAAAGTAAAGTTATATTTATACTAGTAAATTTCTTAAGGTACTTATTTAATGTAATGATGTCATATTTAAAGATAAACAATCAATTCTTAAATGTGTTAGCTAACATTTTAGAATCCTTTTGATCACCTTAATATGATCATGGAAACACATTTTATAGGGAGCCATTTAAATAGATATAATTCCCACATTCAAGATGTTACATTCTAAAATATTCTGACATATCTAGAAGTATTACAGAAATCCTAATAACTAAATAAATTAGTTAAGACAGATAATAAATTTGATACAGATATAGCTAACTTTTTATTATCTTGGGGTAAGATAGAAAATGAAATCTATAGTTAATCCTCCAATCTGATTTCTGCAGTTACATTCGATCTGGTGCCTTGCTAAAACTTTCAGCAGAGCTGATCATGCAGTCACATTAGCCAAAGAGAGTAACCTTGTTTCTCCTTTCCTTTAAACCAGCTTAAGGAGGAGGGAAATGGAGGTAGGCTGACAGCAGAGAGAGCAAGATCTCTCTCTGCATCATTCACAAGACATATTTAAACCCGCCATTCTGAATGGCTACCTCTTACATTGCTAGGCACATAAGGGTAGTTCTAGCCACCAAGTTCACTGTGATTATAAACTTAAAACAGGATTTGGAGGGCTCCTGAAGTGTTGCCACAATTTATACTTGACTGTGTTTCATAGATGGAGAAGCAGTCAAAGGTGTGGAACAAGTCAGACAGAATTCTGTTTGCATTCTAGCTTTGCCATTTAGAGCCGTAACTTAGGGACAAGCACCTTCACTCCTGTAAACCTCAGTTTCCTCAGTACTTAAAATGAGTTTCGAAAATCTACCTCAGTAAGTTTGTTGTTTGGATTAGAGCCTGTGTACCTTTCCTGACTCGGTGACTTAGACATAGAAGGGGAGCAATGAAAGCGTCAAATAATGTAAGAATGATCAAGTGAAGATGAATTTAGTCTGGGGCACCTGGGTGGCACAGTCCTTTAGGCAATCAACTCTTGGTTTCTGCTCAGGTCGTGATTTCAGGGTTGAGATCAGGCCCCCCACGGGGCTCCGTGCTCAGTGCAGGGTCCGCTTTGGCTTCTCTCTCCCTCTCCCTCTGCACAGTCCCCAAATAAATAAATAAATAAATAAAGAGAAAAGAACTGGTACACCTGTGTGCCTCAGTGGGTTGAGCATCTGCCTTTGGCTCAGATCATGATCCAGGGTCCTGCGATCAAGTCCCAACATGGGGGGGGGGGTTCCTGCTCAGCGGGGAGTCTTCTCCTTCTGCCCGCTTCTGATGAACTTAGTCTTCCTTTAACAATAATGGGCTCTTCTGCTGAACTATAAAAGAGAGGAGAAAGTATTTTCCAGTTCTAAAACATGTACACTAGCGACTTCTTTCCAAAAAACCTGTTAAAAATGTATTTGTGAGCCTTTTTTAAAAGATGTATTTCTTTATTTGAGAGAGAAAGAGAGAGAGTGTATACAAGCAGGGGGACGGTCAGAGGGAGAGAATCTCAAGCAGACTCCCTGCTGAGCCTGGAGCTTGATGCCTGTGATCTCCTGACCCTGAGATCATGACCTGAGGGGAAACTACAAAAAACCACAACCTTTTTGTGATCTATGCTTTCTTACTGGAAATAGTTTAACATATCTGTCTGCTTCAATAGATATAGCACTACAAAACAAATCTGTTGGATGAAAAGGAACTTAGGCTAAGATTATGTTCTAAGTGCAAGAGTCCAGGACTATTCCACTTAGTTAAGTGATGCTTGCAGGACTTAAACCTTGGTCCTGTGAAGGATGGGGCCAGTATCTGGAGCAAGAATGCCAAAACCCTGAAGTCCATGGCTTATAACGCACTCCTCCCTTATAGGTAAGCATAAGACTAACGGAATGATCAACGGCAAGATCGTCTTCTTTAAGAGAAAGCATTTGTGGAATTGAAAAGGAGGGCAAGAGAGGGAAGAACCAAGGCATGTGAGAGAAAGGAGGCAGAAAAAGAGGAAGGAGTAAGAGACGGAAAAGCATTAACAGGGAGCAAGTGAGCATAAAGAGAACGATGATTTGACTAATTCATTTAGTATCTTAAGTCTCTACTCTACAGACACAATTTGTTTGCTGCTTTGGTTTTACCAGGATTCTGACTTTATGATCGCTTCCAGTAAAAGTAACTTCAAGGGAGTGGATCTTAGTACTGATTTGAATAGATTACAAAAAGAAAACAAAAACAAAAACAAAACCAATCTTCTCTTTTGCCTCACCAAAATTGTACTTAAAATAAGCTTCAGTGCCAATTCAAAATAGGGAAGGGGGAGAAGGTATAGTGCATGCAGGGGGTATATTTCTATTTGCCAGTGATGCTCTGCTCTCTTAGCACTTCCAGTACACATCAAAGTGTGTACTGTGCCCCACAGAAGGGGCACGGAGGCTGAGTTCCCCCAGAAGCACCCCGGTTCCCTGACATGTACAGTGGACAAGCAATCCTCCATCAGAGACAGAGCACCACATAGGAGTTGTAAGTTATGAGATACTGTACCCTTTAAGCACAAAATCAATCTCTCCAATAACCCACCATCCCCATGGGCCCAGCACCAGGCCTAACATCCCTGTTTCAGAAACTCCTTTGAGTTATGACGTGACCTTCAGAAAAATCTTTGTTAAGTCAAAGTATATGACTTGGGAGGTTTAACGACCCAGTGTCTTATCAGTTTGAATTAGATAATTAGCTGTCATAAAGAGGCCCTTGAGAGAGAAACAGGTTAAGTACATTTAATTGAGCAGAAGGATGAATAGACATGGAAGGATTTTCACGTATCACAGCCATGCTGCCATCGGTAACAGTAGCACACAGAAAGCAGGGACCTCAGAAGGATTTAGAGTATCTACTGAGGAGAAACCTGCAGAAAGAAAAGATAACAGCAAAGGCCAACATCGTCCCAGAGTATAAACAAAAACAATTGTCAACTCTCTGATTTCGCCTAGACTGCCCCTGGCCTGAATGTGACCTGTTCATTTTTACCCTGGTTCTAACGGCAGAATATGAAAAGCAGCATGCTGGAGAGAGCACCGAGTCGTCCCATATCACAGCAGTGATGCAACTTCTGGAACAACCTCTCGTGTCATTCTAAAGATAATTAGATTGCAGATTCTCTGCAGGCAGAAAAACAAACAAAAACTGTACAGTGGAGTTCTCAGTTTTCTTGATGATTTTTTCTCATTTGTCCTTGCAAACATATGGAGAAAAGAATGGCTGTATTTCTTTCAAAATGGTGTCATTCCAATTTCTAAATTTGTTTTCCTCTCCCTCTAGCTAAGTACAACGAAACCTTATAAACATCATACATAACACAAATTTGGAAGGTCTGTGAGAGGTGGAGAGAAGAAGGCACAGAGGCAAGGAACCTCAACACCTGAGGACTGATACTGTGTGAAGTTTCGTAGATTTTCTTTTCTCTTCATCTATCCAGATGAAGAATGGAAGCTTGACACCCAGAAATGCTAACAGGTGCTGCAAAAAACAAAAACAAAAAACAAAAACAAACCCATAAAAGCCTAACCTTCTCTGGCCAAAAATCCAGGAAAGAAGGAACCTAGCAACACAGAAAACTTTGAGACAATAACCACTCTACTGAAAACAAATACCCAAAACAGACAAACATAAAGAAACAAAATCTGTGACCTTCTCTCAGTCTTGCCAGCAAAGGCTGAGTGGAGAGTCTAGACGTCCACCCTTGCTGTCTGTTGAAGTGCCCCAACACTCCTGTCAGAGAAGATAGAGTGGCAGCTACCACCTCTAGGTACTGAGCTAGAGCTCATGACGATGCAGCCCAGAGAGTCACCACCTCCAGGCAGGAACAAGTGATGTCCCTACCTTTTGTCCCACTACTGTCACTGGAGAACACATGGGAGCCTATGTCCACGCCCACGTGGCAGTAACCATCTTCGTCCATAAGATGACATCCATCTTCATCCATAAGAGTAATAAGAAGTAATAGAAGTAATAAGGAGTAATAGAAGAGGAGGCCTGCTGAATCATGAGATTCAAACGTGATCCTGAGTCTTGTACCACAATACGCAATACATTCAGGTTTCAATGGAAAATCACTTGTCATGCCAAGGAACAGAGAGATCTCAAGTAGAAATTTCCCCCCCCCCAAATTTTGGCATTTATTCATCCATTTATCACTATTTCCTGTTTTGGATATTTATTCTTTTATGTGAAACCTAAGTAATGTCATACAAATCCAGAAGTATACATATTTTATATGTATATATAATATCAAAATTATATCCAGAAATTAAAAGGAAACCCCCTTTTTGTACTTGAGCTTTTAGACATGATGTAATATGGACCAGACTTCTTTTCCTGTCATAAACAACTAGAAAACTAGGCAAAATATATAAAATGATGATTATTAAACATTAATAAGCAAAAGAAATCCTAAAAATCCTAACTAATCCAAAAGAAGGCATAAAAAGAGGAAAACATGAAACAAAAAAACACATGGAGAAAAGAGAAAACAAAGAGCAATATGATAAACTTGAATCCAGCCATATTAATACATTACACTAAAAATAAATGGTCAAATGCCTCATGTAAAATACACAGGTGGTTAGACTGCATTAAAAAAAAGAATGAATGCATAACATGCTATATGCTGTCTATGAGAAACTTACTTTAAATAAATGAAACCTATAGATTAAAAATAAAAGGAGGAAAAATAGTATTCATTATGTATTAATCTAGGACCCAGTGAGGAAACAGACACCATAGAATAATTTGAACAGAAAAATTTTAGTAGAAGGAATGATTATAACAGGGAATTGGAGTAAGGAGGGATTGGCTAGTAAGAAATACAGAGAACTCTAGGAAATGCAGGAATCACAGATATAAAAAGTAGCTATTACCCCTACAGGCTGAGCTAGAGCTCGTGAGGAGGAAGCCCTTCCCGCCAGAGGTTAGATCAGACCTTGTTGGAGAGAGTACAGCCAGCAGAATTTGTTGGAAATCTGACCAATGAATCTTGCTGGAAATTCATCTTCTAGGGCAAGGGTTATAGGACAAAAAGTAAACATTTTAGGCTTTGTGGGCCACACAGACTCTGTCATAACTAATCAGCTCCGCAGGTGTAGTATGTAAGTCCCCAGTACAACTAATTAAAGAAATAGGCATGGCTAGCTTCCAATGAAACTTTATTTACAGAAACACCTAGTGGGCTCGATTTGGCACATTGGCCATAGTCTTCCAACACCTACTCAGGGATATCAGGGAAGTCAGTTCAAAAGATGATGTCTCCCTGGAGATACTCTGCCACGAAACAACCTATGGGGGAGAGTGGATACTGGGGAAGCTTCCAGAGGCTGAGTATTGCCCACAGCCAGGTGCCAGAGAAGCCCATCTTGCTCTAAGAACCGGGTACTGGGGAAGCTGTGCATGTTGCAGTAATTACTTATTTTTCCAATGTTTTTTGCCAAACAAATTTTAAAAATCCTATTTGGATCCATATAATTTAGGAATTCATGGTATTTTTATTCCCCTAATTTTTTTTTGTCTTTCATGACTTATGTTTATCAATAAACTATTATGCATTTTTTCATATTGGTGTGGCTTATTTCCTGATAAATTTATTTTTAAATATGTTATTTTTTTGTTGCCATTCTTAATATGATCCCTTTTAAAATACAGTTTTAACTGCTTCTCACCAAAAGATGCACAATAGGTACTAAATGAAAATGACTGCTTTGCCTTGTCCATTCAATTTTACTTCATAATTTTATCTTATTTCTGAAGTTGTTAAGAGTTGTAGGATTATCATTAACTCTCATAGTGATTAAGATGTAGAATGTAATTTGAAAATAGGTATCTTAGGTACAGAAAATATTCTAATCTGAATTTACTAAGGTTGAAAAGTCAATAACGAATATTGATTTTTAGAAAATGTCCTTTTGCATCAATTAAGATGCTTAATTTTTTTCTTCTTCAAACTGTATACAAAATTTTAAGGAAAAGAAATTACTATTAAGTGATATAAAATGTTTAAGCTGTAGCATTAATTTTTATTTTTTTAATGCCGTTTAGAAGCATCACTTATACATTGATAAATAGACAATATGGAATATATATTAACATAGTTTGTTCTCTAAAAGTTAAGTAATTTTGGAATATTCTTGAAAATTATTTTTTGAATAATAAACTAGTATTATAAGTAAATAAATAATTTGGATATTTAAAATTCAGCTGCATTTATTTCAATCTTATTTTTAATAATTTTCTAGTTCACAAGGTATACTTTAGATATTAATGAAGAGAAAATTAAAATGATTATTCTTTCAGAGTCAAAAGTCACAATGTCTACATTCAGCATCTATCATGTTTTCTATTAGTCTTTCAGAGCTAGTTTCCTTAAGATTTATATTCTACTTCTATGCAATCATAATCATCAAAGAGAGTGTAATGAGACATCGTCAATTTAAATTTTCAAAAGTGCCAAGTTGATTGATCTTTTAAAGTGCCAAAGGGATCTTGAAGGTAAACATCTTTTTCAGTATTATTAGTTTAAATTCGGTGGTACAGTGGATCCTATGAGAATATTATGAACACTGAATCCCACAGAAAATTTTATATGGTACTGCACTAAATTATAACATATGCTTGAAGGACTAACAGTTAATTAACACAATCCATGCAGGAAAATCGAGAAGTCAATATGATAATCTCACAAGAGGTCTTTAAACTGTTTTAAATATACAATTAAAAATATCATATCTGCTCACAAACCATGAAAAAATCCATGTTGCAAAGGTCCTAAATAAATAATATGCAATTTAAAAGTATAAGATAGTATATTGGTAGTATATTGTATGGATCCAATTATGTGAAAAATAATTACTCAATCTTCTTTCTGATAATCAAGACATTAGCGAATGACGTTAGGCGCCAAACTTGAACTTGTCCCTCTGACTGTTTCTGGGTCTCTAACCTTCCTCCTTGATAAAAGCTTCATATGGCAACAGTTCAGCTTGCTGGCAAGTAGATTCTCTAGAATTAATAGATGTTTATTTATTCACTACTAAAAGTCTACCACATCTTTGAATCATTTTTTAGGTTTAAGGTATCCTATGTAATTTTAATTTTCTAGGAATAGATAACAGAAAAAATTATTAGTGCAGGAAAAATATTCTTCAAACCAAACCAAACTTTAAAACTTAACTCTCTTTGATCAGTTAAAGGTATGGAAAGGGAAAACAACTCCAGTAATTTTAACTGACATAATTCATTATAAAGAATCATTTACCAGCTATAGAATAATTTAAAAAGGCAAAAATGGAGAACGGACATAACAACATGTAGAAACAGTGGGAAGCAGCTACCACAAGGAAGTGTTAGAATTACTGAAGTTTAGGTTGAGAGAGGAGCCCCTGGGAGTTGCGAGCCAGACCTCATACAGCCTCAGGGGCTGTGCTATCATCTCTGAGAGCATGCGCAAAGCTGGTTCAGCAATTGTTGGCAAACTGAAAATTAGAATAAACTGCTGCTGCAAGTGTGGGAAGAAAAAAAAAACAACACCTAAATGAACAAAAAAAACATGCTCCAAGAGGGATGCTGACAAGAATAGGAAGAGGACAGAGGAAAAGAAGCCAACAAAAAGGCTATGTGTTCCTTTTTCCTTCTCCAGCTGCCTGTCTCCAGGCATTCTTTGTTGTTAGAGCCAAGAGGATTCAGTTGTCAAAGGAAAAATGTGGTTTGCAAAGACACTGTCCCCTTATCACAAAACCAGTAATAGAGAAAAGTGGGTTTGAAACCTGGATAATGTTTAACCAATGGCATAATAGTGTAAGAAAATTCAATATTCTTAAAGTCAAGCCAAAACTTGAAAACATCATTCTATAAAAGCATTTCTGTGAAAGATTGCTGTATTTCTTTTTTCTAACTCAGTGTGAGACTGCATCTCAGAAATTCTAGTTGAATGGATTCTTTTAGTTTTCATAGCAGTGTTTCCACTCACCTACAGGTGAAAGATTTTTCTCACTTTGTCTGTTGGCAATTACCTGACATGATTGAAGCAATTCTCTTATTTTCTTTTTAATTATTTTATAATTTTGATGTCCACATTTCCACTCGTTTAATTTACCTGGGATTTATTTTCAGTTTGGTGTGAGGCATGATTTTATATATCACTATTCCCATACCATGTGGGTAGGCTATTATCTCAGACAATATAGTGAATAACCAAGACTTCCTCCCAGTTCCAAAATGCCACTTCTGACATATATCAAAAACCCAAATAGCTGTAGGTATCAACCTCTATTCTTAGTTTTTATTTTCCCATATGAATTTTAGAATAAACTTTATCAATTTTTTGAAGAAAATGCAATTGCAAATTTACTTATAGTTCAAAAATATCTATTTTTACAATATTTAGTCTTCATATGCATATTCTTCTAAGTTCTTAATTTATTTCCTACCTTTTCTTCAATAGTCTTAGTAAAATACTGACATATTTACTAGGTTTGCTCTTTGGTGAATCGTATTTTTTGATATTACTGTAAATGGTATTTATAATAAACTTTTATTTTGTAATAGTTGTAGATGCACAGAAGAATGGAAAGCTAATAGAGTTCTCATATACTCCAAATCCAGTTAATATCTTACTTATTATAGTGCATTTGTCACAATTAATGAATAAATATTTAATGAATCAATATTTAACACATTGTGATTAACTAAGTTCCATAGATTATTTGGATTTCATTAGTTTCTCCTAATGTAATTTTTCTGTTCCAGGATCATATCTGGGATACCATATTGCATTTAGTCCTAATGACTCCTTAGTCATCTCTGGCTGGTTTCTCAGACTTTCCTTGTTTTTTGATCATCTTAAATGTTTTGAGGAGTATTAGTCAGGTATTTTTAGAATATGTTTCAAGTGAATTTGTTTGATGTTTTTCTAATGACTACACTGGAGTTATGGGTTTGGGGGAGGAAGATCACAGAGATATTGTGCCATTTCCTCACATCTTATCAAGGACACCTACTATCAGTATGACTAGCATTACTGACATTGATGATCACTTGGCTTGAGGTAGTGTTCGTCACATTTCTCCACTGCAAAGTTCTTTTTTTTTTTTTTACCCTTTCCATAAAGTGCTCCATTGGAAAGAAGTCACTTTGTTCAATGTATACTTTAGGGGTGAAGAATTATACATGAGTGGTGTACACAAAATTGCATTTTATACTTTTCTGTGGTAGATAGGAATACTTTTAATTTCTATATATTCATGTTTGCACTTATTGCTTTAATCTTTTTTCTAATTCCATTAGTTTGTAGACTCTTATTTTCTATACAATTATGTCTTCTAAAATTTATCTAGATTCATTTCTTCCTATTTCCAATCTTTGTACTTTTATTTTTCCTCTCACATCATAATTTGCTGGCTAAGCCCATTAGTAAAATGGGAATTTTCTCATTTTCTTGACTTTAAATATAATAATTCCACAGTTTCACAAGGAAGTATAATGTTTTCTGTATATTTTAATACTTTTATCAGCATATGGGAGATTTCATTTTCTCCTAATTTTCTGAAAGGAATTTTTATCCCCTTTTAAAGAATTAAAGGCTTATTTTTTTGAGGTTATACAAATCTTTGTAGTATTTTGGTAAATTTAAATTAAAAAATTAAACTTAGAATACATAAAAATGAATTATTCTGCTAAATTTTAATGAGTGGTTTTCTGCTATTATTGAAATAACATGTTTTCTCTTTTAATCTGCTAATATGATCTAAAGAAAAAGTTTCCTCAATATTTAGCCATAACGTATTCTCCAGATACATGCTTTTATATTTTTCATGCAAATGTATACATACATCTGTGTGTGTGTATATGTGTGTGTGTGTGTTTGTGTGTTTGCTTGTTCTGGATTCAATCAATAATATTTTCTTTAGAATCATTGCATCTATTTCAGCACTAAAATTGGATTCATAATTTTGATTTCTCAACTTTTTGGGTTTTCCAATGAATGCTTTAGTAAGTAGCCTTGTAAAACAGTCAAGGAGCTTTCCTTCCTTTTCTCACCTCAAAAACTTTTTGTATAATGTAGAGGATATTAGTTTCTTAAAAGATAATAAAACGGTACATATTTTAAAACATCTAGAAGTTTTTAAAACTATATTACCCTAAGACTGTCCTGGTACCTTTTTTTGTAGCTGTATTTTAAAGTTTGGATCAATTTCTTAAATGGTTTCAATTTGTTGTGAGTTTTCATTTTTCTTAAATTTGTTATGTTAGTCTACATTTTAGGGAAATAATTTCATCCATATACTCAAAGCTATTGTCAAGGGTTTTTCATTCTATTCTGATACTATCCTGTATATTTCTTAACATGCTCGTTTATTGTCTTCTTCCTTCCTATTTCCTGTGCTGTAAGATCCTAACTATAGGAATTTTGTCTTGTTCACTGACGTATCTTTGGGCCTGGTAGTTCCTGACATATACAACTTGGTATATAGGCAAACTGAGGCTTGGAAATGGTGAAGGTCAAGTTCAAGTAAAAAAAAGTTCCATTTCAATACAATTTTAGATTTGAGAAAATAGAGTGGATTTTGATCAGAAGAGATACATTTTTGCTATATGGTCGAGAGTGGAGACAAGTGCAATCCAAACTTGACCTCCACAAAGAAAAATGTATAAATTGACTGCATGAAAGAAAAAAAAAGGCAACTGAAATCTTGAGCATTTGGAAATCCATTTTCAATAAGAACTTTTCTTAAATCAATATCAATATCAATTTAAAAAATAAAAAAAGGTTAAAAAATATAAATTTATATTTATACTCACTATATTCTTAATAGCCTATCTGTAACCCCCAAAATACAGATAAGACATTTTTTTTTAAATAGAAAAGAACAATTTGCAATGGGTTCTAAGGATTTTTTGGTCATAGTGATTATTTTCTAATCTATTTTATTAGAGAACTTAGGGCATTTCTGAACACTTTCACCTCAAATTTTGGACTCATAAAAGATATAACTAGACTTTCATAATTACATTTAGAAATAAATTTATAAATGTTTGATAACTACACATGGTTTTGTCAGAGCTCATATTGTGTTTTTTACATTCACTAATTCAAGGTTAGCTTTGAAATGTGAATAGGAAATTTCCAAACTGGGAAATGAGAAGAGTATTCCAGGCACTGGGAATAGCGTATGTGTATTCTACAAGATAGAGTGCAGTTTTGGGGCACCTGGGTGCCACAGTTGGTTAAGCCTCAGACTCTTGGTTTCTGCTCAGGTCATGATCTCAGGGTCATGAGATCAAGCACCACCTCACATTCCATGCTCAGCATGGAGTCTGAGTGAGTTTCTCTTTCCCTTTCTCTCTGCCCACCCTCCCACTTTGTACTTGGATGTGCATGTGCTTTCTCTCTCTGGAATAATCTTTAAAAAAAAAAAAAAGGAATACAGTTTTAAGGAAAAAGCAGTTTTATATACCTGGAACATAGGTTTTATTGGAGTAACTGCAGATGAAGCTAAAAAGGCACTCATAGCTAAACTATAAAAAGACATTCTGCCAAAACAAACTATCTTACAATGTCACTTTCAGTAATTTTGTAATTATGCATAACAACTAATATTTGCATTATGTTTGACCCATGGACAATAAAAACACTCATGAATTAAGGTCATCGTTATACTTCTATTGCCAAAAATTATTAGTAGTTTGAAGCCCTGTATTCTGCCTCACCATAGCAATTTAAGACCTATTGGTGAATGATAACAAGTCTTTGATTTCCATGAGTATATTTGGATTTAGGGCATTGTGTATATATTTATTCATTTATTCACATATATATGCAGGCATTCAACAAATGTTTCTAGTTCTCTTGTATGTTAGGCGCTGTGCTAAAGCTTGCAGTGTAAAGATGAATCAATTTCATTGACTCCTTAAAGTGGCAAAATCTATAGGGGGAGATAAAGTTAAACGTATATCATTAGTCAGGTTATACAGTTTTTAGGAGAAGTATATGCAAAGAATTGTGGAAGTAACAGGAAGAAATCACAAACCTGCTGAAAAGTAAAGAGAAGAATCTACAGAGGAAGATTTAAGCCAGGACCCTAGTTGGATCAATATTTAAAAACGCTTTTATAGAAAAAGAGCAGAGCTGCATTTCGCTTAACCTAAACTGTTTATTGTTCACAAAAGATACGCACTGTATCCTCTTTTTAAAATATATTTTTTTACTTTAATATAATTTAAACTTACAGAAAAATTACAGGGATCTTACAAAGAGTTCCCATATTTCCACATATCTAGTTTCTGATATTAATATCTTACAGTAGGATGATACCTTTACTATAATTAATGGACCAGTATTAATATATGTTTATTAACTAACATCCATACTCAATTCAGGTTTTCTTAATTTTACCTAATGTTCTTTTTCTGTTTCCATCTGTGATGCCACATTACATTTCCTTGACTGTCTCCTTGGGCTCCTCTTGGCTGTGACAGTTTATCAGAATTTTCTTATTTTTGACACCTGTGAAGTGTTTAGGGAGGAGTTGTCAAGTGTTCCTTAAACTATCCCTCAATGAAAATTTGTGTGATGCTTTTCTCAGGATCAGACTGGGATGATGAGTTTTAAGGAAGAAAACCACAGTGGTAAAGTGCTGTTCTCATTACATCATATCAAGGGTACATATTACCCATATGACTTATCACTGTTAATACTGATCCCCTGGCTGGGGTAGCATCTGTCAAGTTTCTCCACTGTAAAGTACCTTTCCTTTCTCCTTTTCATACTGTACTCTTTGGAAGGAAGTCACTATGCACAGTCCACAGTTAAGGAGTGGAGAGTGTGTGTTTATATATTATTTGAAATTTTTCTGCATGAGAGATTTGTCACTTCTTATTTATTTACTTATTTATTCAGTCATTTGTTTATATCAGTATGGATTAATGGATACTTATTTTATATTTTGAGTTATAACCCAATAATACTTAATTTAGTTTATTCCTCATGTTTTTCCACTTTGGACATTGGGAGCTTATAGTTGTCATATTGATGTGTATTTGAAAATTTTGTTTGCTTATTTTTAAATACTTCCTTACTTTCTGGCACTGCCTATGAAATGCTCTGAACTCATTTTGTACATTTCCTGGATCGCTGAATTAACTATTTCTCTAAGGAACCCAGGTTCTTTTTAATGGAGAATGGTATTATAATCCAAGATCTGGGCACTAAGTGTGCTCACCGTTACTGGGGTATCATTGCTTCTAGACCCTCTCAGCTGACAAAGTAAGGAAATATATATGTATTTATGCAGTATGGTTTTATATGCATATTTCAATTGTTTCCTATTACGCTAATTGTTCAGTTGTTGTGTTTCTACTATACTGTAGCTGAAGTGAACATTAATTATTTCAAGAAAAACTTTAGGAATATCTATTTGTTCAATGAACATTTTAATATCTTTATCTTTTTCCATTCCTTGAAATGAAAGTATGAGAAATTTGAAAATAAATGAATGTAAATATACCTAAAAGGATAGTCTTGCTGCCACTTAAAAAAAAATTGAGCCAAGATTGTATTTTCTCTAAAATGTAGTTTTAGAATGAAAATAGATGATTAAAATATACTAAATTACAGCTATAAAAGATATTCATTTTGTTACGGCTGTATACGACCATAATGCTTTTCCAAGTTTCTGTCCATGGACAATGACACAATTATCTGTATTCAGGAAAACATACATGGTGCTTACAATTTTCTTAGTCTGTGGAAGCTGCTTGTATTTGAAGGTAATGTCAACAATGTCAATTAAATTAAGTGTTTCAATAAGATGATCTTCCAAGATAACATGAGGGTAAGCTGCAACACATGAAGAGCTCACAGTAGAACCCTAGAGTTGTTAATTGAAGATAATTGATTTATATAAAACATAAACTAATTAGACAATTAGTAGGTGATCACACTGCTTTTTATGGGGTGAGGAACTACTATCATATTGGCCTGCCTTGTTTGGTATGCTGAACCAATTGTGTTTTGTGTTTAAAGATAATGGCTAAAGACTGTAATTCCCCTTAAGAAAGAGAACTGGGTTAAAGTTTGCATTTTTGTACCATTTTGCTAAGAAAATCCTCAAACTTAAAACAGTATTGCTTGGATTTGAGAGATGTATATAGTAGAGAAATATTCAAAAAAACAAAAAAGAAATAAGGCTGTTCTTTCATTATATGGCTATTTGGAGTTTTTACTACTAATGTTCTATGTAAGAGGCCATATTGATGCTCATTCTTTTTAAAAAAAGAAGTTATAAGTCTTTTGAATCATCCCTCTTTTCAAAATTCTCCTTTTAATCCATTTAATAATTATGTTCTGATAAATGATCACATATAAAATTTATATTGAAAAAGCCACATTTTCCATTTTTGGAGTTGGTGATTAACAAAGAAAGTATTATAGTTTTGGTGGGGTAATCTTTGTGGGTACTAAAAAATCACTTTAATAGATTTTCATGCCAAAATATATATTTTTAATTTTCCCATGAGATGTTAGTTGATTATGCTTTAGAAATTTAGATTGAAATAGTTGTTAAATATCATGGAAATATGGTAGTTATTTTGAAAGTTAAGCCTTAATGCTCTGAGCCATATGAGAAACTATAAAAGAGTATTATTTACAATGCATATGGTGACCCTGGAAGCCTACTGCTTGTTTCACTAGACGTTCTGCCTTTCAGACATAGCCTTCTCTCCTTAATCAAATACTCTACAGGATTCTCAATTGGATAATAAACTCTAAAACTGCAAATCTTCCCTTCCTTTCTTGAGACCTTCTGGTCAAGGTTTTGTAATATGTCTGAACCATAAAAATGAATCTCTTTTTTCAATTTTTTATGCTCTCTGCTTTTGCAAATCTTGTTGGTATAGTCACAGACTTCACGAAGGATAACTGTCAAAAATATTGGTTGACTTGAAATATGTTATTGAACTGCACATCTAAGATAATATCCAGTGGCACTTGTTGAAAACTCTAAAATATTCTGTGGTCACTGATTTACTTGTGTGTGTTCAGTAGATCAGAATTTGGTATAACTTGCACAAAGATTGAGTCTTCAAATGACCAAAAGTTGCTCATTTTTTTTTTTCTTATTCAGTATGAATTTTATTTTGAGGTAAAATGAGATGCTCAACATAATGCACTTAACCCTGTGCCTAGGATGTAGTAAGTGTTCAATAAATATTAATCACTATTATATTATTTATAATTTATATTATAATATTATTTAATACAAGCACCCAAAATGTTAACACTGAATAGCTATTTATTTAACAGATTAGATAATTGAAGCTCAGAACATTTGCTACTTTTCCATATCCCGTAAGTAATTGAACTTTTTCTTTGAGCACTGATGTCTCTGACTTCCTAGTCCTCTGAAATGTGCAAGCTGTACTGGCCCATGCACACAGGTGCACACATACATTTTCTTAGTCTGAATAAGTTAAACTTCTTAGTCTAATTTTCTAATTATTAAGATGGAACTGAAACACAATTTTATTTTATTTTTTTCTAAATGAATGGCCTTTTCACAGAGAACACAATTTACATGGGATGTCATTCATGCCAGCCATAGCTCTGAAGTGGAGACATGGAAAAGGGGCAGAGAAAATTATGCTCAAGGAGGGGAAAATTTTCCAGTTTCTTATTGCTTCCATCAGAATATGGTTCATGATGTTGGTGATAGAGCAAGAGAGACAGAACTATTCTTACTCTGTGTGTTCTTGAAAATCCGGTTCTGCCCTAGGTAGGCAGAGCAGGAAAGGCCCCAGGAATAGCATGGAATGGCTGCCCCAAGAAAGAGCCACTAAGGGGAACTTTTTTCTATTAGGATAACTGGATGTTGTAGACATTTTAAAAGGCTACTTGTCCATGCAAAAATAAGCTATTCATACCTAATATATAGTCAAAATGTGTTCATACTTTTTCACTTCCTATATAGCATTTATTCCTAAATGCAAATCAGGTGTTATTTACTTAGTTATAATAAAGGACTACTGATTTCACCTAATTTAGGGCATTGTATAGTGGCTGGAAGAAGAAAAGTATGTCTGCTATAAGGAGGAGTCAAGATCCAAAACACAAACACAGAGAATTTTACCAATGGATACATGCACACACAAACATTATAATTTCAAGTAATTATGTTAAGGCATGCCAGCATTGACAAAATTCATTTGAAAACTTCATTTTCAGAGTGATTACACAGCATTGCTGATGGTAAGCTGGCTTTCAAATTTGATTAATGATTTTGTAAGCTCACGCAATTGTTCCCTTCCTCCATTATCATTTCATCTACATTCAAGGAGCTGTAACCTTATTCAAGATGGTGAGACCTCCTCTTTGGTATGCCTGCGAGGTCTACAAGCAGTAGATCATTCAATCTGAATGTTTTGAGGCCAATTAACACAACAGGTAAGTTTAGAGTAATGATTATAGAATTTTTTAACTAATCTGTTGATTTACTGAGTTAGATAAAATTTATCTATTTCATTTTGCTTTATAAGATATAATATATATTTAGATGAGACTATAAATGTAATTCATAAATTTCACAGTTTTTAAAATTTTTGTTTATTTATTTGAGAGAGAGAGACAGCTCGCACATGAGCTGGGGAGGGGCAGAGGGATAGAGAGAGAAAATCTCAAGCAGACTTTGTGCTGAGCGTGCGGAGCCCAACATGGGGCTCGATCCTACACCCTGAGATCATGACCTGAGCTGAAATCAAGAGTCAGACACTTAATCGACTGAGCCACCAAGGCACCCCTTACAAGTTCTTTTAATACCAGGCAAATAGTAGAATTAAGGCTCTAGGGATCTTATTTAAGGCAAGTTAGAGATTGTGAACTCTATTTTTTGTGTCCAGTAGATAAGTCATATATCGAAAAAAAAAAGGATAGTTATTTTATAGTGCTACTTGAGCACAATTTAGAGATTCTTCCCCTTTCCATTTTGATATTTCTTTTAACTCTGGCAAATTCAGAGAAAAAAATTTGCAACATTTTACATAAAATCCAGTAAAGGGAAAACATGGTAAATCAAAATTCAGAAATATCACAACCTTAATAATTTCAGATCATCATAAATAGTCTGAAAGCCAATTTAAAGTATGGTACAAATTAAGTAACCTCACCAGGAAAAAAAATAAGGTGACTTAACTAAATAGAATGAAGTTACTCTATAGGAAATTCTGGTGCTCTATTTTATGATGGAGCAAACGCATGTTACTTTTGGACCAAAAATGTTCCCTGGAAAAAGTAGTATCACTTCTTCAAAGCCTTATAATCTACTCGGATAAGGTAATATGACTACTGAAGGTCAATTTGCAGTAACAGCTCTGCTGTCAAAAACTTAAATGACAGCTGTTGACACAGAATGTAGTTAAAGAGCAAAGCTTGAAGAAACTTATTTTGAATAAAATACTAAACTATCCTTGAACTAAACAAATAGGAGTGCTGCTAACTATTAGTCTTGTGAAAGATAAAATTATGTCAGAATTTATTTTTCAATTGACTTCAATTTTTCCAAGACAGCCTGCTACATGCAGGGGTTTGTTGAAGTGTACACACCGTAACTCAAATGTGCCCCAAATTCAACTTTCTTTACTTTCTAGAACTGATTGCATCTGCTGCTAGAGCTCCATTCTCACTGATGGGATTGGAGGTTGAAGTGCTTAAATATATCCCTTCAAGGTAATTTAGCTCTTCTTTCTGTTGAAACTGTGTGTGTGTGTGTGTGTGTGTGTGTGTGTGTGTGTGAATTTAATCTCATTTTGTACCTCCCAGTTTTGTAACTACTCTGTCCTTCGGGATTTTCTTCTCAACACACTGTCCTTCATCCACAGGTGCTTATTAGCTTTTTGGTACAAACTTTGCTGGCTTCTGCTGATGTCTTGTTGCCTCTTCTTTAATGGCAGCCCTTATCTTTTTGCTTCTTTTACCCAAGTAACCCAAAAATTGTTCTCTTAGCACAGGCAATGAATGTTCCTTGGTTGCTCCCAGAGAAGTTCAACAGTCCTCCTCTGCTGACCAGGACCCCCTTCTGAAATTTTACTGAGCTTCCCACCCACAGAAAATCAGCCATAAGTGCCTTGGTGATGTTCACCCTGCTCCTTCTGCTACACACTGCTTTCCTGTCATCAAGTCACCTCTCTGGAAAGCAGACTGACTCTGAGCAGTAAGCTGCTTTACATCTGTCCCTAAGGGACTGATTGGTGGAAATTTCACCTCTTACATCATCCACACCAGCCACTGGATTAGGAATAGGGGAGTTTCTGTCCCAGGTCACACTGTTGCCCAATGACGTGATTCGCCTTGTATAATTTACTGTAGCCATTCTTCTCTGTCTTGACAAAAGAGTCCCTAATGGACTAGTTTTTGTTGCTGTTGTTATTTCCTGGGTTTTTTTTTTTTTTTTTTTTTTTGGTAAGCAAGAAACTCCATTCTATCTCTAGTTCTAAAAAACTCTCAGATCCTTCCCTCCTTATATTCACTAGCACCCAATCCAGAGTTTCAACCAGATATATGGGGAGGGTAACCAGGAAATTCATTGATCACTTGTCCTTCCATTTTCAACCTTTCTCATCTCTCTGTGATTATACATGTTATATACATAACAAATATAATACGTATAATATACAAGCATACACAATTAGAGACAAATGAAAACATATATATGTATTTATATAACTTTATATACATGTAATCATCAGGAGTTAGACCTGTTTCTTCTCACTGTAAAGTGACCTACTAGTATTATTGTTTTGTGTTTCAAATCCCAATTTATCACTGTCCATCTATCAACTGATGTTATTTTGTGAAAGTATTCATTGCAATTTCTTTAAAGTTGCAATTTCTCTGAATTTGGTTCACTAGACAAAATTGCAATTTGAAAGTTGCAATTTCTCTGAATTTGGTTCACTAGACAACAAATAAGTCAAAATGTTACATGTTCTAATCCTTTGGGATTACTTACGAATAGCTGAATCTGTGATAGTTATTATCCTTTGTATTTAAGATTTTTTAAATTGTGTTTCCCCTTTCTAGCACCCTATAACCAGTTCTGTATTATTTTAAGAATGGCTCCATTTGCACACTGTATAGTATTATATCTCTGTTCAGATTCTCCTAATTGGAGAGCTTTTTGCTCTGGCTTACTATGGGATCAGGAGAGGGACTTGAATCCAAGTAACCATCGAACTCACTTGATACTAGCACTATGCCCAAGCTGAAAAACATTTTTTGGTAACTAAATATAGAGCAATTATAATCGATGTATAACATCATTACATGTACTCTGGCGCTATGTTTTGGCAATCAATTTAACCTTTAACTTTCTAAATAGATTTATTGATATTCAGACATCTCTTTGTCATACAATCATTCAACTTATTTCACCAACTGCTTAAGTAAAATATAAAGCACTGTATCTAACAGAAAGAAAAAGTTTTGTAAAGAAAGGATAATAAAGAAAAAAAAAGCCATCTAAGTAAAAATACAAAGCAATATAGTAATTGTAAATTTAAGTTTCTAAAAGCTATCAAGAATCTAGATTTCTTTCACAAAATAATTTTTGTGCAGCACTCAGGATTTCACTTTACTCCACATTTATGTGAACTTACAAAATGGTACTATCAGTCTGTATGTGATATCAACCTTTTATATTATCTTTTTTTATTAATATTGTTTTTACAAAGCATTTCACCTGTGTTTTTAAGGTCATTTGTTCTCTAAAAGATATAACCAGCGAAGACACACGTTTTCTAAAAATAGTGTCAAATTATATCATTGCCATTGTTACTTGATGATAAACTGATCTTAATTTTTCAAAGGATCGCTTATTTTTAAAATTATGTTTCTGTGACTTCCAGCAATAACTTTTAGATATGTTTCTCCTGAGGAACATCACAAAGCAACTTAAGTTTATATACTAAAATGAAAATAAGTTTTACTGAAATGTTTTGAAATTATTTTAATGAAACGTTAAATTGAAAAATCCCAGAAACTCAAGAATAACATATTTCTGAGCACATACTTCATGGAAAATTGGAATCAATATACTTTACAAATTTTTAAGATGTTATCTGTGACACTCTAAGAGATCAGAAGGAGATGCTAGATGTGGGGAAAGATACAAGTGGTAGCAGAGAGGAGCTCTTCACTGTGTTTTATACACTCTGACCAGAACAAAGAAGAAAATCAAGTGGGTTTTTACAAAGCCTACCTTTTTATAATAGCTTCTTTTTTTTATAAAGTGGCAAATTTTATTTCAGATAGAAAGTCATATTCGATTTTGTAATAAGTTCAAGGTATCCAATTTAAAATACCTGAGAAAAAGTTAACAAATATTATCCTCTATCGAAAAAAAGAAAGGAAGGAGGGCAGGAGGGATGAAGGAGAAGGATGTTTGAAAGGCTTCTATTCTACAAAATAAAATCCTTGGCTTAACCTTAAGACTTGCATGAACATAGATGGTATGTCTTCTACTTCTCTTTTTCAGTCCATGTTTTTGCTAAACTAAGCGAGATGTGTTCTTGTTCCTAATGGATATTTTCTTGGGGCTCAAAAGCATTGTCCATACACCAGTCTACCTTTCCTGGTAAATGGAAATCCTGTTCTGTGGTTTCTCAGGCTGAAAACCTGGGAGACACTTTGACTTCTCTTTTATAATCCAGTTCCCATCTGTCCAAAAGTCACATCAGATCTACCAAGAAAATATATTTAAACTTCAACTTCCTTTTTCTTTTTTGTATCATGACTGGTATCACTCTGGTCCAACCCACTGTCTTTTCTCCCAGATCACTGCAGTAGTTTCACAATGAGTTTTCTTCTTTGGGCCCTTGAGATCCTACTCTCAGAGAGCAGTCAGTATGATCTGTTTAAAATATAAGTTGAAACATGTCATACTGTGCCAAAATCCCTCTACTGTTTTCCCATATCAATGACAGTAAAAGCCAAATCCTCGCAATGATCTACAGGCCTTTGCATATGCTGTCTCCTCTGTCTGAACGCTCTCCTCCTAGATATGAAGCCTTGTTCATGATCTTTTTTAGATTTCCACTCAAATATCATCTAATCATAGGTCTTCCCTGACCATCCTCTACCAAATATTCACATACTCCCCACTAGTTGCCTTAAACTCCTTAAACCCCTCACCTCCTGCTCTTACATCTATATGATAAATGGTATTAGTAATCACACCAATATTTCTTTGACATTATGTTCCATACATTATTCCAGGAACTCATTTAATCCTCATAACAATACTAAGAACCAGTTTCGTTATTCCCATTTTGCACATGGGAACCTCGAGGCATCATGATGTTAAGAATTAGCTGTAGACTACAGAGCTATAAAGTGGTAGAGCTGAGAGTCAAACCCTTGCAGTTTGTCTCCAGTTTCTGTGTTTTTCAATATGTGATAGTGACTCATATTATAGACAATCTTATAGATAATTCTATTGATTTGTTTATTGTTTGTGTTCTCCTGCAAGAAGGAAAACCTTGAAGGCAGAGATTTATTATTTTTATTAACTACGATATCCCAGTTCTTAGACCACTCCTGGCTCACTAGAGAATACCAATAAATATTTACTGGTGGATGATTCTGTGTCATCAGTCACACTACTCCAACTAAATGGATGGGTTTTCCTACACCCCTGGTTAATTCTAGCTTGAATTTTAGTTATATCCTCTACTATAAGGCCAGTTCTTTGAAACTGAAGACATTCCTGATGTTCTATGTTGGTAATCACAAATCTTTGCACATGATTATATGATAAATTAGTCTGGACTGAATGAATAAGTTTATCTGGAAGAAGGTATTAGTCAGGATAAAGAAATCTCAAAGAGTAGTTACCAGAGAAGAAAATATGTTCTTAAGGATGCATCCCAACTATATTTAGAATTGATTCTATGTTCTCCACCTTCCAAAGTAAGGGTGGTATTAAACATAAAACAATCAGGGTCTTGATTCTGGGCATACAGTTTTACTATATTTTATTCAAGTAGAATATTAAAAGAAACTTTTCAGACCATATTCAATTGAATAGGTTCTTTTGCCATTATTTTGTTTTCACTATATAAAAAATATATTTTAAATTCCCAAAGGAAATCTGAAGGCTTCGTTATTTTTTAAGAATGTTTATATTTAATTTAAATTGTATATATATGCAGTCTGTACAGTCAACATTTTAATGCATGGCACGTTTTGAATATACTAATGAAAAATTATTGGAATATGCAATTTAGTAACTGTAATTGTAAAGAATAATAACCTAAAATCTAACCAGATTAAAAATCAATTTAGTAAGACTTTGTTACATTCCCTTCATTTCCTAATGGTTTTTAGGTGTATACTTTAGTTAATGGATAGGTATGCTAGGTAATAATTTCTCATGCAACGGTTATTTTGTTGACAATATGAAAATGCTTTCATATCGCCTGTGGAACAACTCCATGATGAAGTCATACTAACTTTTATGAGTTAGGCAGACAAAATGAGCTTTTGTGACAGATGACTTTATAATTGCTTGCTTTTTAAATTACTTTTACTAATCATTCAGCAAACCTTGGTAACAGATCAAGATATGATATTTCATGGATATGATATTAATAAAAATGAACTAACATTAATTATCCAAAGTTAAATATGTTTCCTTTGTTGAGAATAGAATAATCTTTCAAAACCTTGAATGCACCTTTTGTTAGGTTTAAAATCTGGAGGGTATTATAGTTTTTTAGCCCCCTTTATGTGCTGGGCACAAATAGTGCTAGAATTTACACACATTGCCATGTTTGTTCCTTACAATCAATATACGAGGTTGAGATACTTACCATTTTGCAAATTAAGAAGGCATGACTCAGAAACATTAAATATCTTACATAAGACAATACATGGGGTATCTAAGATTCAAACTTTTTCCTCAAACTCCAGCATAACTAATCCAGCTTAACTAATAGTGACAACTAACATAGCTAAATCTTGTAATGTTCATAAATTAATATTCTAACACATATTATAAGCCTGATTAAAAATAAATTGTTCAGATTACAATCTCGGGAGGCTGTGAGACCTCCCCCTTCAGGAGGGTAACTGCACATGGGTCCCAGCTGCTACCCTCTACCACCCTTTGAGCTGAGGAGGATTCTTCTGAGGTTGACATTGGCCATAGATTGCATAGCCATATTCCTTTCCTCCATCACTCAGGGTTGGAGTTGCCCTCCCTGACTTTTCCAGATCCCTCCATATTTTCTTTCACATTTGTTGTCCCTAATAAAATTGCTACACACTTAATTTTATCTTGGTACGTGCTGCTGGGAGCACCCAGGCTAACATACAAACCATTCATCTAATAAACGCAGTAATTCCTGGCCTCTAGTCTGTTCTCACCTTGTATCCTTCCTTCAAATTTCAGTATTAGATTGAAAAAGAATTTACTTCAGTCTTCCTCAGTCAGAAGTTGTGTTACTTTCCTCTATGTGCACCATTCTAGCGGCACTTTTGTTCTAGAGAAATGTGGGAATATGGCTTGTCATTTCTATTAATTCCTAAAAATACACCTTTTAATATTATATAATTCATTGTGCCTGGTACAATGCCTTATATAATTAACATTCAGGAATTCTTTGTATTTATTCATAGGTTGGGAAACCATAGCCCATGGTCAAATTCAGCAGGCTGCCTGCTTTTATAAGTAAAGTTGTATTGGAACATGATCACACCAATTTGTTTAAGGATTATCTGTGGCTACTTTCCCATTACAACACCAGAATTGTCTGTCACCACAAACCCCAAACTAGCCAATACTGAACCATTTCTTCCAGAAGATATACAGAGTTAGTTTCCTGCAAGCCTCTGGTGACACATTTCCATTAACTGATTAATATATAACCATGTTCTGTATGTGTTTCTGTTAAAGATACCATATTTAATATATATTGTTGATTCATTAACATTGAGCTCTTGGTCAACAGCACTATAACTCATGACTGAAAGAAGCTTATCTAATACATTTTTTCCTTTTTCCTTAACACATCACAGTCCTCTTCTGCTTAGGCACATCAGTAATTCAGCAATAGGGGCCAATTTAAACAACAAACTCACCAACAAAAGTCACAAAAATGCAAAAACCATTGTAGTATATATCACAAAAAGGACACTTGACAGCATGAGAGCTGAAACCAGAAGTCAGAGAACTACTCTGTCAACTTCAGTCAGGAATATGTCTGTTGAGTGACAAAGCTGTGCCATTCTCTATGTTGTCTGAAAAGTGGACAAATATTGATCTCAGGTTACAAGTAAATTTGAGTAAGCAGGAAAATTTGTGAATACAGAAACAGCAAATAAGGAAGCTTGACTGTAGTTGCATCTGAGAACTTATGGCTTGCAAAGCCTAAAATATTGACTGTCTGGCCCTTTGCAGAAAAAAGTTTGCCAACTCCTGAACTAACCGAAAAAAGAAAAAGAGGATTGAAAAAATGGTGGAGGGAGTTTTAGGTTCCTTAAGAAAGCTATGCTAGATGAATTTAAAAATTTACTATGGTCTTTCATAATAATATGGTAAAAGTTTATTTTCCTTGGGGTGCCTGGGTAGATTAAGTACATTAAGGATACAACTCTTATTTTGGCTCAGGTCATGATCTGAGAGTCATGAGATTAAGCCTTGTGTTGGGCTCTGTGATTAGTGCAGTCTGCTTGAGATTCTCTCTCTCCCTGTCCCTCTGCCCCTCCTCTCATTCTCTCTCTCTCAAAACAAATAAATAAATCTTTTAAAAAAAGTGTATTCTCCTTGTGTACATATAATACGTATGTAGAAGTATGGTCATTAATTACCAATTGAAATAATTGAAGAGTGGCTTCTCTATTTCCAATAGCATACTCTTACACTCCACTGAGGCAAGCTATCCATTTATAACGGCTGACCCAGAAGTACAGGCAAGTATAGCAATAAAGGTGCTTACCATACTTAATTCAGGAAATTATAAAAACTCTGGCATTCAATACTCTGCATATGTGATATGACATAATATATAGTCTGTATTCTGATTCTAGAAGATGGAAACATCCTTAACTCTACTGTAGATAATATAATTTATGTACTAGAAAGTATGCATTTAGATTTAAAATTATTTGAATCATATAGTCTAATGATTTAAGTAGAAGTATTTGATGATTGCCACGAAACTGTTTTTAATAGTTGGTATTTTGTTCATTAAGTAATAAGATGTACCAACTAAATCACGTTAAATAATATTGCAAAAATTTGGTCATATTTGACCCCTGCTCCAGGTATTCTTTTACTTCCCCATGTAATTGAAAGTCTGACACATTTATGAAAATTTGGGAGACATTTTTAAATGATTAGGAGAAATTTTCATTCATTATAAGTAAAGTGTGAATTCTTAGCCTTTAAAAAAATGTTATTAAGAACATTATTAATGTTAATATGAATGTTAATAATTAACATTAATGTTCTTATAAAGGACATTATTAATGTTAATAATGAACGTTAATAATTAACATTAATGTTATTATGAAGAACATTAACATTATTTATGTTCATAATTAACATTATTATTATCTTAATGTTATTTAAGGGCTTATTTTGAAACTGTTTTTAATTGATTTTTAATCTTCTTTTTCTTGGCACACTGTCAGCTTTCGAAATGCATTATAACTTACTCAATTTTTTGTAATTTTCAAATAGACTAAATAAAATTTTTTAAAGATTTATTTATTTGAAAGAGAGAGAGAGTGAGCGTGCATGCGTGTGTGCATGAGAAAGTGGGGGGAGAGGCAGAGGGAGAGAATCTTCAGGCAGACTCCCCGCTGAGCACAGAGGCCAACATGGGGCTCCGTCTCACCACCCATGAGATTATGACCTGAGCTGAAATCAAGAGTTGAACACTCAAGCAACTGAGACATCAGTCACCCCTTGACTAAATCGAATTAAAATTTTTTTTTTCAAATCTCTTGGTTAGTGATAATCCAAGATAAGTATTATTCAATAAGTACCATTGAAACATGGTAGAAAAACAAACATATCAGGGCGCCTGGGTGGCTCAGTTGGTTAAGAGTTGGACTTCGGCTCTGGTCATGATCCCAGGGTCCTGGGATCGAGTCCTGCATCGGGCTCCCTGCTCAGAGGGGACCTTGCTTCTCCCTCTGCCCCTGTTGCTCCCCCTGCTTGTACTCTCTCTCTGTGTCAAATAAAAAAATAAAATCTTTAAAAAAAAAAAAACAAACATATCGATCAGGAAAATATAAAGCATTATTCATTATTTTAAGGTCTTCTGTATCCTGAGAAAATAGATGCCAAATATTTCCTCACTTTCACTACGAGATTTCATGGCTGCTCCTCTTTAGAACAGCAGCCGTTTCTGAATGCTTGCTTGCATGTAATATTTTAGGTGTTCAGCAATGCTCGTTGCCCAGCTTTTCCATCATTTAACCACTGTTTATCTGAATGTTTCAGCTGTTTTCCAAGACCTTCAATAAGACAGGTTGCATCACTCTGCAATTACAAGCTGCTATTTAGATGTGTTCTCCACCATTCACTCAGTATTGTTCCTCACTATTTTGTGTTTTTGAGGATACAATGACAATCAGATCCCCTCTTCTAAACCAGATATAGAATTCACTACATCTTTTATCCTATCATTTTATATGTAAAACAACTTACTTTTGTTGTTTAAACTATAGCAATTATTCATGCACCTTCTTTTATATAACAGAGCTGCTTTACCTGCCATCTGTGTATACGCATAATTACATCTGGAAGGTAATTAAAAGCATTTGGCCCAGTATAAATTTTGACTTATTGTTTCTGATTCTGTTGTGGGTATAAAATTCACTTGAGCATTTCTTTAGAATTGCTCCAAATGATTTTCAAATATTTTATTCACCTATATCCAAAATTGATGAAATGCTATTTAATTCAGAGAATAATTGCAAAACATTTGTACGGATTCAAGATTTTACTTCTTTTAAACTAATACAAAAGACTAGAAATCAAGAAAAAAAATCAATTGAGTTGAGAGCTGTATTGAGAGAGTACATACAGAGAAAAAAATAAAGAAAAACATGTTTTATTTAAATTCCACTAATTAACATATAATGTATTATTGGTTTCAGAGGTAGAGGTCAGTGATTCATCAGTTTTGTATACACCCAGTGTTCATTACATTATTGCCTTTCTTAATGTCCATTACCCAGTTACTCACCCCCGATCCCCCTCCCCTCCAGCAACCCTCAGTTTGTTTCCTATGATTAAGTCTTTTATGGTTTGTCTTCCTCTCTGGTTTCTTCTTGTTTCATTTTCTTCCCCCTTCCCCTATGATCCTCTGTTTGTTTTTTAAATTCCACATATGAGTGACATCATATGATCATTGTATTTCTCTGACTTATTTCATTTGGCATACTATCCTCTAGTTCCATTCACATTGTTGCAAATGGCAAGATTTCATTTTTTTGATGGTTGAGTAGTATTCCACTCTCTCTATATACCACATCTGCTTTATCCATTCATCTGTCAATGGACATTTGAGCTCTTTCCACACTTTGGCTATTGTACACATTGCTGCTATAAACATTGGGGTGTATGTGCCCTTTGAATCACTACATTTTGTCTTTGGGGTAAATACCTAGCAGTGCAAATTCTGGGTCATAAGGTAGCTCTACTTCCACCTTTTTGAGGAACCTCCATACAGTTTTCCAGGGTGGCCACACCACCTTGCATTCCTACCAACAGTGGAAGAGGGTTCCCCTTTCTTCACATCCTCACCAACACCTGTTGTTTCCTGAATTGTTAATTTTAGCCATTCTGACTGGTGAGAGGTGGTATCTCATTGTGGTTTTGATTTGTATTTCCCTGATGCTGAGTGAGGGAGTGATGTTGAGCATTTTTTCATGTATTTGTTCACCATTTGTCTGTCTTTGGAGAATGTTTGTTCCTGTCTTCTGCCCATTTCTTGATTGGATTATTTGTTCTTTGGGTGTTGAGTTTGATAAGTTCTTCCTAGATATTGGATACTAGCCCTTTATCTGATGGGACATTTGCAAATATCTTCTCCCATTCTGTTGGTTGTCTTTTGGTTTTGTCCACTGTATCTTTTGCTATGCAAAGCTTTTTATCTTGATGAAGTCCCAATGTTTATTTTTGCCTTTCTTTCCCGAGCCTTTGGAGACACGTCTAGCCAGAAGTTGTTGCAGCTGAGGTCACAGAGGTTGCTGCCTCTGTTCTCCTCCAGGATTTTGATGGTTTCCTGTCTCACATTTATGTCTTTCACCCATTTTGAGTCTTTTTTTTTTGTATGGTGTACATCCGATATGGTCCAGCTTCATTCTTCTGCATGTGGCTGTCCAATTTTCTCAACAAAATTTGCTGAAGAGACTTTTTTCCATTGGATATTCTTTCCGGCTTAGTCAAAGGTTAGAGTTGAGGGTCCATTTCTGGGTTCTCTATTATGTTCCACTGATCTATGTGTCTGTTTTTGTGCCAGTACCATACTGCCTTGATGATTACAGCTTTATAATAAAGCTTGAAGTCCGGAATTGTGATGCCTCCAGCTTTGGTTTTCTTTTTCAAGATTCATTTGGCTATTCAGGGTCTTTTCTGGTTCCGTACATAAAGAAAAACATTTGAATGATCATTCGAAATCTTTAAACTAGTTGATAAAATAATTAGAATAGCTCAAATTCACTTTTTGTCTCCTATTACATTTCCATAATAATAATTATCACGAAAACATTTTTAAATTGATATGCAACATTTACTCAGCTATGAATGTTTCAGTCTGAGCACATCTTTTCAGTAAACTCACAGCTTTTGTATACTAGGTGCTTCCATTAATTCTTTTAAATTAGAAATCTAGAAACATGGATTTTTCTCTTCTCATATATTCTAGATATGTAGTACTGAGAAATACACCATTGTGTAGCACTGGGAAATTATAGTGGTTCTTTATTTCCAAGGTTTTTTTTCTTTTTCAATTCATAAATTTCACGATTTCATGGTTTTCCATAAAATACACACAATTTTTAGAAATACTGTTTTCATTCTTGAAACACCTCTCAAATTTTCAATTGCATCAATCTTATTCCATGTGCATTTCACTTACTACTTTATTGATAATATATCATAGGGATATATAACATTGGGTACTTGAGGTTCTTTATCTATAAACCCATTTCGTATATATCAGATAGACAAGCTTATTCATTTATTCCATACTTAATGAGGACAATGCTAGTTTCTCAGGATATAATAATTAATGAACCAAAAGTGATTTGTCAGTAGAATTTGTATTGTGGAATATATAGGCAAGTAAACGGTTAATGCCAATTAAACTGGGTTACACTACAAGAGGCTTGTCAGAGTTCAGAGCCTGGCAAGAATGGTGAGTCAGAATCAGATTAAAGAGCTTTCACTTTGTTTTACTGCCTAGCATGAAAACAAAATTGTGAAGGACTTGTGATATAAGAAGTCAATTAAAAGTAAGCAAACAGCTCCCAGTATTTCTCTAGTTACTTTAGTTAATCCACTCAATCAAGATTGAATGAGCAAAGAAAGCCATGGACTCGTACCTTTTATATCATTAGACCATTGGAAGCGACACATAAATAATCAAGTATTTATAAATACCATATAAATAAATTCCTTGTGGTGCTGTAGGCACATATGTCAATGGATCGGTTTTTGCAAAACCTTTAGACATACAGCAGACTCGCCATAATTCACGTTTTTGTTTCTGGCACCATTACTTATTCCCAGTAAATAGGCAACAATTATGGACACTGTGAATAGATGTAAACTTTTTAACCTTGTACACAGTCACCGTGACAAACAGGTGATACAAATCACTATGTAAACTTCCACTTTGAATTGTCTACAAATTATACAAACCTTCAGGTGACTCCGAGGTTTTTAGGACATCTGCTTCTCCTTACCATCCACTGCTGCCAGTTGTTTTTGGTCTTCATTCAGTGGGAGACTTATCGTGCACCTCAGTGTAGTGATAAACTGTGGACAGCAACAGAAAGTCCCAGCCCTGTCTTAGTCCATTTAGACTGCTATAACAAAACACTGTGGGCTGGGGGCTTAAACACCAAACCATTATTCCTCACAGTTCTGGAAGCCGGAAAGTCCAACATCAAAGTGCCAGCAGATCCAGTGTCTCCTGAGGGCCTGCTTCCCGGATCATTAACGGCTCTTTCTTTTCTTTATGTTTTCACATGGCAGAAGGGGCAAGGGGATCTTTCTGGGGTGCCTTTTGTAAGGGCACTAATCTTATTCATGAGAGCTACATGCTCATGACTTTCTTACCTCCCAACAACTCCCCTTCAAATACTATCGATTGGGATTTCAACATATGGATTTGGGGGTACACAAACCTTTGGTCTATAACCAGCCTGTGCCATCCTTCCATCTGCAATGCCTACTAGTCCAGGGCAATATGTAGAAGAGGTTAGTGAAGAATTAAATTCTTCCTGCAGCCAGGTCATACAGAGGAACCCATTCACATTAACCTCACCTTGCCTCTCTGTCTCTTTATATTAGTCCTGATGTGTCACAATCACTTCCTGAGCCAAAGGCAGACGCTTAACCGACTGAGCCACCCAGGAGCCCCGCGAGAGGATTTTCTATAAGCATTCAGGAAGGTGAATTCTAACTGAATGGAAAGGTTTTCTGTCTCTCCACAGTCCTTCATTTGCTTAGATTGGGCATTAAGTTTCATTCCTGCAATATCGCATAGGGGAAGTCACCAGAATGAAAGAAGAGTGATAATTTTAAAAGTGTAATTGCAGCTGAAATGCATTCCTATGTTCACTTGTTCATTTTAGTGGCAGCCATTTCTAGTAGTTCTAGCAGTCATGATACTTTAAGAGTTTATTTTTCTTTACTGAGTCCTGTGCCTGTGCTATGTTTACTTCTGAAAGCCAGAACTTTAGGATCCTGACTTTCGACTTCTCAGAACAAGATGTGGCAGAGGAGATTCTGGGAGAAGGAGGTGAGTGTCCATATAAAAAAAGATGGGAAAATTACATTCACAATAAAGCTAGGGGATGTGGTGTCCTCATGAGCCCTCAGACACAAACAGGTGGGGCTAAAACATCAGCATAATAGTTTATGAGATGTCAACACTGTGGGAAGAAGCAAAAGGAAGCAACAGAAACTCTGCTAGTTCTGAGAATCAGAAAAACTCAAAATGGCTATCAAGTATTCATTAGACAGGACAGAAGGTCAATTTGAGACCATTACCTGAACTACGAGGACTTTTTTCCCAGTCCAACATTGAGTGCAAGGGTTCTAGAGTAAGGCCGGTAAGGCCAGTAAGTTCTACAATAAAGCAGAAATCCCTGAAACTTCTTGAAATGACATTCCCAGTTGCCTTGGACCCTGAGTAAGTGGTAACTTTTAGCGGTGCCCGGGTGGCAAAATAAATGAGTGATTCATTCTTTTATTTACTAGTTTTATTATAATGAACAGATTTACTATAACTTTCCAAAAATAAACAATTACTTTTAACATCACTATAAACTCATGGATATAAACATATTTCTTGGATTAAATTCAATGCAATTATTATCCTTACTCAAGATCAAGGAGCCCTGTGTAGGATTCCTCACTAGGGGTATGGAGCTTGCTTAAGATTCTCCCTCTCCCTCTGCCCCTTCCCACTCACCCTCTCTCTCCCTCTAAAAAACAAACAAACAAAAACAAAAACCATTAGCTAGACCAGACCCAAAAGGGCTGGCTTAAAAATTCTTAAAAAAATCTCTAAAATCTACTCCTGAAACGAATATTACACTATATGTTAACTAATTGGAATTTAAGTAAAAACTTTGAAAAGAACAAAAAGATTCTTAAAAAATGGTGACTCAGACATAGTTCAAACTGTCTTCTTCTGGGTTTTCTAAGACATCAATAACACAAGCAATGTAAAAATGTATTAATAAAGATGCAAATGAAAGAGCACAGAATCCTCCCAATGCTTCCCTAGTTCCTCACCAAGGCTCTCCTTGTGTTCATTGTTAATCGAAATGCACAGAAGGACAAATTCACCCAGATAGGGACAGGTAAAGAACCATAAGCTCATTGATTTCTACACCATTAAGCTGAATGAGGGGGCCACATTAGCACTCAAAGTTGTAACTATTATCATAAGTCAATATCCTGCGGTGGCCAAGGTGGATACTTCTGTGCTCTCTGTCTTTCCGAATCGTTGCCCCACGGTACAAACACCATTTGAAACTGCTACATAGTGTTATTATGCACCTGGCATTATAATGAAACAGGTTTAATTACTTCTTCAGATATTACAGCTATTCAGTGGATGAGACAGAAGGCACACCCAGTTCTATGTTGACTTCAAAGTCCTTGAACTTTTTCTGCACCCTCCTCTCAAAATGACTTCATTTTCCATTTCACCTACTTAGATTTCACTCATTCTTTAAATCCTACTTCAAGTCTTTTCTAATTCTTGCAGTACACGCAACTCTCTTCTTTCTCTGGTGCCTATTGTACTTTTAAAAACTCCATGCTGTTTGTCACTCATTGCTTTCAAGTGGGTTATAGCTGAGTTCTCAATGCTTGCCTGCTTCCTCGGAGGCAGGCAGTACCCTTAATGACAGAAACACGTTTCTTCCTATTTTCTAGAGAGTCTAGCACTGGGTTTCACACAATTGAAATTTTAAATAATTGTGGAGTGAGTACTTTTTACTGCTTTTGTGTCCACTGTAGAGCCTAACCAACTAGATGCCTAAATTATTAAAGAGATTGTTAATCTATTGATCCAACCAATTGATTGATTCAAACTATTAGTCTTCCTCTTCTGACTCCCATTACTGCCGCTTATTTACTGTTTATAATGTACAGTTTACAACTCTCAACACTTTCCATATGTTATCTCAACTAATATTCAAAACAACTCTGAAGAATAGATATAATTATCCTTATTTTCAGAGAAAGAAACTGATGTCCAGAAAGAGTAACTAGAGAGTAAGAGAGGAAGAAGTAAAAGTAATAAATAAGAGAATAAGTAGGCCTGAGACCACAGATAAAAAAGGACAGAGCTGTAAGATTATCAATTTACATGTGATGAGTAGGACTTTGCACACAAATCCTCATTGTGATCACATTTAAATGTTGGTGAGCTGTCCGAATTCATTCATTGATATTATTAATTTGAAGACATGAATGGAAAAAAGTATCGGCAGATTTCAACTTGTTTTACAAAAATGAAACCACATCTAATATAAAACTTTCTTGAATCTCATCCCTTTGGTGATAGCCACACTAACAGTAAATACTTGTATTACCAACACTCTTCTGTCAAATTTAAAACTGCTTTTCATGTAAGTCACGATAATGATCTGTTTTGAATGAAAAAATGGTAACACTCTTATAAACTTGAAAATATCCTTAATAAAATAAATGAAGGTTGTTTTCATTTACTTTTAGTAGTATTCTAATATATAAATTTAAAATTTATGTTATATTTTTATTTCGGAAAAAAATACCCAATGCTAACACAATTTTTTGAGTGCCATAAAGGCTATATCTTCTAAAGAACGTTTTTAAATGCTTTTCAGCTTTATGAGGTAACTGAAAAAATTGTAAGATATTTAAATTTTACATGGTGATTTGAAATACATATGCATTGTGAAAGAATTTTCAACATCAAGTTAATTAACTCATCGCCTCACATACTTAGTTTTTTTTTTTCTTTTTTCCACATATAAGTGTTATCATATAGTATTTGTCTTTGTCTGGCTTATTTCATTTAGCATAATGCCCTACAGTTTCATTCATGTTGTTACAAATGGCAGGAATTCCTTCTTTTGTAAGGCTGAACAGTATTTTGATACATACATACACCACAATTTCTTTATCCATTTATATGTCAACAGACTTTAGGTTGTTTCCATACCTTGGCTATGGACGAATGCTTCAATGAACATGAAAGTACAGATACTTCTTTGAGGTGGTGATTTCATTTCCTTTGAACATATACCCAGAAGTGGGATTGCTGGATCATGTGGTACTTTTTAGTTTTCTTTGGAACCTCCATATTGTTTTCAGTTGTGGCTACACTGATTGACATTCCCACCAACAGTGCACAGGGAGTTTCCTTCTCTCCAGTCCTCACCAGCATTTGTCATCTCTTGTCTTTTGATAACAGACATCCTAATTGATGTGAGATATCTCATTGTGGATTTAATTTGCATTTCTCCTATGATTAGTGATGTCAAGCACCTTTCCATGTACCTGTTTATCATTCGTCAGTATGGTAATGTCGAAATTATGGATTTATGGATATGGATATGGAAATATGGAAAAATATCTATTCTGTATTTTGCCTATTTTTAAATCATATTATTTGTTTTTTTGCTATTGAGTTGTGTGTTATTTATGTATTTTGGATTTTAGCTCCTTATCAGATATATGATTTGCAAATATTTTCTCCTCTTCCACAGGTTGCCTTTGGTTTTGTTGATGGGTTTTGTTTTGCGTGCAGAAGCTTTTGAGTTTAAAGTGGTCATACTTTTTCATTTTTGCTTTAGTATAAAATCTAAAATCAAATATTGGAGATTTTAAAAAAATGTTTGTTGTTGTTGTTTTTGTTTTAAGTATGTTCCACGCCCAGCGTGGAACTCAATGTGGGCTTTAAACCCACAGCCCTGAGATCACAACCTGAGCTAAGATCAAGTCAGACACTTAACCAACTGAGCTACCCAGGCACCTCACACAAATGTTGTTGTTGTTTTTTTTAACTTATTCAGCAACTCTATATATTTTGATTGATGATTTTAAGTCATTTATATTTAAAGTAATTATTGGTAGGTGTGGACTGACTTACTATTGCTGTGTTGTGAATTGTTTTTGGCTGTTTTGTTCTTTGTTTCATTCTTCATCTCTTGTTTTCTGCCTTTATGATTTGACGATTTTCCTATAGTAGTATCCGTTGATTCCTTTCTCTTTATCTATTTTGTATCTATTAGAGGTTTTTGTTTTGTGATTACCATGAGGCTCACATAAACTGTCTCTATATTTATGACTATTTTAAGCTGAAAACAACTAAACTTTGAATGTATACAAAAGTTCTACATTTTGTTCTCATTCTCCCTATATCTCATAATTTTGATGTCATAATTTACACCCTCTTATTGTGTATCCATTAATAAATCACTGTAGTTATAGTTATTTCAACTTATTTTGTCCCTTAATCTTCATACTAAATTATAATTGATATTCACCATCATTACAATATTCTAGTATTCTGAATTTATCTATATACTTACCTTTACTAGTGAGTTTTATGCTTTCATATGTTTCCATGTTACTAATTAACATCCTTTCATTTCAGCTCAAAGTACTCCCTTTCTCATTTCTTATAAGGCTGGTCTAGTGGAACTCTCTCAGCTTTTGTTTGTCCTGAAAACTCTTTCTTGTCCTCAAATCTGAAGGATGACTTTGCCAGGCTGAGTATTCTTGGTGGGAAGTTTCTATCATTCAGCCCTTTTTTCTTTCTTTCTCTCAGCATTATGAATATATCATCCTATTCTATTCTGGCCTACAGAATTTCTGGTGAAACATCTGCTTATATTGTCTTTTGATTTTCCTTGTATGTACCAAGTTGCTTTTCTTTTGCTGCTTTTAAGATTCTCTTTATGTCTATAACTTTTAAGAGTTAGTTATATTATGTCATGGTGTGGGTCTTTTTGCATTCATCTTATTTGACACCCTCTGGGCTTCATGGATCTGGATGTCTATTTCTTTTCTCAGATTAGGGAAGTTTTCAGCCATTAATTATTTAAATGGGCTTTCTGCCCTTTCTCTTGTTTCCTTTTTGACTACCTATCATATATATATGTGTCTGTTTGATGGTGTACATAAGTAGCTTAAGCTATCATTGCTCTTTTTTCATTAGCATTTGTTTTTGCTCCTCCAATTGATGAATCAAAGATGATTTCCACTGTCAATTTAAAGATGAATTCCACTGTCCTATGTTCAAGTTCACTGGTCCATTCTTTTGACTGATCTAGTTTGTTGTTAGTCCCCTCTATTTGTATTATTCTATTCTTCAGCTCTATAATCTGTTTGTTACTTTATTATATTTTTGATCTCTTTATTGAATTCTTTTAGTTTATGCATTTTTGTCCTTAGTGAGCATCTTTATGATAATTATTTTGAATTCTCTATCCAGTAAATCACCTATTTTTATTTCCTTAAGATCAGTTCCTGGAGATTCATCATTTTTGTCTTTCATTTGGAATATAGTACCCTGTTTATTGTCCATAATGCTCTGTGTTGTTTTTAACACGCTAGATAAAACAGCTGCCTCTTCAAGTTTTGACAGACTCATCTTGTGTAGGAGATGAACCTCTTTAATCACACTGGCCAAAGCTCCTGTTTGTCTATATCCTCATCAAGAATGATTCCAATTCTTCAACTATTTGCTGAATAGCCATATGTTTTGATAATTTAATGTTGCTAGCATAAAGAATTTTATTTAAAACAATATAAAATATGGTAAGTGAGATAGGATGTATTTAAGAAGTTAAACATATACATTATAGGCAAAATACGTTCATATTTTGGTGATCTGAAGCATTAGTTTCAGAAATAACTGTTAAGTACAAAAAATCTTAAAATTTACAGGATTCCCAGTCTCCCATAGAAAAATTAATAAGAAAAAATTGAAATGTGATACTTTAAAGTAGAAGGTTTCTGGAATTCTAAATGTTAATGAAGTATTTTGAGGCTTAGTACCATTATTTAAATATTTAAAATATGTTAAAGAATTTGAGAAAATACTTAAATTTCAAGCATACCTGACAATTTTAAAGAGAGGCATCAAAGTTGGCACAAGTGATTTTTCAAAAGGCACATTTGAGTCACTTTTCCTTCCAGCACTTAATACATATTGCTAGAAAATGGCTTTCAGAAATTACATTTGGGTATCATTTCCTTAATGTACCTTTGTCAGAATTGTGTTTCTATAAAGAAGTCTGGTACAGACAATATGCTCACAAGATATTGACAGAAAATTTTAATAATTAAGTTTTCTTATGAACCTAAAAACAATCTTGTAGTTTTTTATGAACAGGGAAATGGTCATTATTATAATTGTTTGGCCCATGGACATCTACCAGGAAAAAAATACATGAGTTCATAAATGATGTTTAGAAAATTGTGTGCCTGTGAAAGTTATTCTCATTATTTACATAAAAATGCAGAGATCTTAAATTTCAAATAAAGAGGTGTAGTTAGTAAAAAAAACTGCTCAGCTTTCACAAGTTATATTTTAAAAACATAAGGTGTATTTTTTCTTTGATAGAAGAAAAATATCTAATATTTTATTTGCCACATTATTTCTGTAAATATAAGAAAATATTTACCAAACAAAATGAATATTAGTATTGCGTTAGCTATCAGTAAAGCCAGCAAAGAAGTATAGATAATCCCTCATTTATAATGGTTTGATTTATAACTTTCAACCCTATGATGGTGTAGAAGCAATATGCCTTCAGGGTAAACTATACCTCAAATTTGGAATTTTGATCTTTTCCTGGGCTAGTGTCACGTGACACAATGCTGTCTCGTGATGCTGGGCAGCAACAGCAAGCCATGGCTCCCAGTCAGCCCTGTGACCATGAGTGTCAACAACCAACTACACTTACAACCATTCTGTATCCAAAGAACACTGTTTTTCACATTCACTTTTTATAACATTCAATAAATTACACGAGATAGTTAGCATTTTATTATAAAATAGGTTTTATGTTAGATGATTTTGCCCAACTATAAGCAAATGTAATTGTTCTGAGCATATTTAAGGTAGGCTAGGTGAAGTTACAATGTTTAGGACATCAGGTATATGAAGGCATTTTCAACCTATAGTATTTTCAACTTACAATAGGTTTACCAGGACATAACCTCATTGTAAATTGAGCAAGATTTGTATAGCTTTTGTTTTCTCAATCAAAACTTTGTTTCATTTTCTATATACCTCTATAGGCTTCAGTAGCTTATCAAACCTAATTATGTCACTCTGTCAAAAATTCTGACAATATACTCTAGAATACTTTTCAGAAGCTTTTTAGTACTGAAATTTTAATAGAACTTATTTAAGAATTCCTTATTAGATTTTCTTCTTCCTTTGGGAAAGAAATGAAATGAACTAACATTTCATTCATCTCCCTTAATGATTTCAAGATCACTAAGAATAGAAAGCAAGCTGAGAAAAGTTTCTAAAGAATTTTTGGATAGTTTTATAGCTGGACCTATTGAATACTGAACAGCAAAGAAATGCTCAAATACACAGTGTCCAGGCCACATTATCTAACTTGAACCCGAGGAAGTAAAATGAATACTCAATTCGGTAATATTGCCTCTGTTACTACTTGTCATAGTTTCACCGAAATCTAATGGTAATGATTTTAATACTTTTAATATCTTTTATATTTTGCATAGCATGGAGGATAATAAAACCATTGAAAATAATAATTAAGAAATGACAAGAGGAACTATATCAGAGGAAATATATATCACTCAATATGAGCAAGAAATAAATATTCAATAGAGACATTTTTTGACAATCAGAACCAGAAAATGGAGCGAGACAGAGCAGAATGTGGAGCAAGAATAAAGAACACAGATGATGGAAATATATTTAGAAATTTTAAGTGATAAATATACTAGAAAGATAAAATTATGTTATGCAGGAGATTTATGAATTGGTTGGAGTAGTTGTGGTTTCAGGGATACTAAGCAAGGATAAGATACCAACATCAAAAGTAATGCACCAGACTTTCTAAGTGATATATGGAAATAGAAAAGCATCTTTTGTTCTATGCAAGATAGCTCTACAGTGCACTTATCATATTATGGATTCATTTTCCCCACTGATCTGTAAGCCACCTGAATGATGACAGATAGAGCCAATGTCTTAATTACATTCTCCAATGCCTATTACAGAGTTAGGCACCTAGTAGGGATTCAGTTCATTTTTACTGAAATCAATGGGAAAAACCTTAAGAGCAACGCTATGCTTTTTTTCTTTGTGGTATTTGATCTTTTTAGTATTTCTACTATGCAGAGATATTTTTCAGATAACGGGAAACAGCAGAAGATTTTATAATTCATATATTTGATAACTATTCTTGTGGTGTTTTTATTATCTATCCTGGTTAGCTAGAAGTAAAAGAAACTTAATTGGACCTCAGAGAACTTAGGACACAGTGCCATCTTTCCTACTTATGTTTCCATAAGAAGATCATTAACTTTTTCATTTTTCTTTTTACTTCCAAATTTCTGTTTCTGTAAAAGATAAAAATCATCTTCAGGGCAAATGCTGAGTTTCATATTTTCTGCAATTATTAGCTTCACTTTTACACTTGAAACCAGTTAATAAATTCAAACTCCAGTAATACTTAGAAAGTGCAGAAAGGAAATAGGTCATTCAGCACACATGTATAATAATAAGTCACTGGTAATACATACCAACCACCATAGCTATGCTTATGGGTGTAACCCTGGATTTTATAATCAACAAAAGATTCCATGCCTGCTGCCAGTACAAATTATAAGGCTTGAAGAGCTGCAGGTGACCAATGAAAGAGCCCAATATAGCAAACAATTCACAGTTTGACTACCCATGCATCAATAATTGTCATTTATCTGAAAAATGAGAACGATACTTGTAAGTCCCTAACAAAAACTCAAGATTATCACATTACTCCCACCACCTTGTTTTTTACCAACACTGTGGGAATTAGAGATTATGCTAGGTCAACATCAAGCCTCTTGGGTCACAGTAATAAAGGTCTGAAGTGTCATGAGAAAGAATTATAGCATTCAACTCAAGTTTGGGTAATGTCTCCTATTGTTTCTGTCTCTTATATCAGAGCTGGCTGGTGGTTGGTCTTGACGTGGGTTTGTCAGTAAGTAATGGCTGGGCAACTAAAATTTATTAGGTAAATTTATTTCCAGAAACAGCTAATGAATTGTATTGATCCTCTAGTACATTTACAATTCACAAGTTTCTACATGGAATTATCAGGATCCCGTATTACTGAGAATAATTTCACTAATGGAAACGAGGAAGGCTCACACAAGCCCATGAAACTATGTAAGAACTACAGTGTTTCATTTTAATCCCTTTGTCATTTTTTAGCATATTGTTTTAGTTATTTTCCTAGTGGTTGTTCTGGAGATTAAAATTACCATATTAATTTATAGCAATCTAGTTTGGATCAATATCCATTTAATTTCAATTGTATATAAAACTTTGCTAGTATACAACTAGCTCGATTCCATTCTTCATCCTTTGTTCTGTTGTTATGCAGATTGTATCTTTATCCATTGTTTGCCTATCAACAAAGATTTTTAATTTTTAAGGTTATCCATTTTCTTTTAAATCTGATAGGAGAAAAAGGAATTACAATAGAAAAATATATTTGTATTGTCTTTTATATGTACCTATGTCTTACCTTTACTGGCACTATTTATTTCTTCATATGTATCTTTTGGAAAATGTTTTCCATGCTGGGTAACTTTGAATCAGGTGCTCAAGACTGTCTTTCAAGTGACAGTCCTTTAGGAAACAACTGGACAAGTCAGATAATGACAGTTCTCTGGGAACTAAGCTCTGAAGGAGTTCCAAGCCTGTTCTGCCCCTTTGGTGGTGTTAGGCTGTCGGTGTTCACTGTAATTACAGGGTGCTGGATTTCAAGGTACCACAGGGCTGGAAGGAGGAATACATAAGGGGCATGTCGTAACACCACAAAGCTTGCGGTTGCTACCAAGATTAACTATTTTTATTGAATAAATCCTTCCTGGGTCCTTATTTGTAAGCCTTTGGTTAATTACCAGAGCAGTGAAAAAGTTGATTCTAACATTTTTGGCCAAATTATTATTATTGCTTTTATGAAGAAAAGTATTTTTGGAAGTCCTTACTCTGCCATTTTTGCTGACATCTGATTTAGTGTTTTAAATGATTATTTATTTTTAAAGTAGAAGAAAATCTATTTTGTATTATTGGTATTTATTCATTCATTCTTCATTTACTAGATGTTATTCTGTGTTAGTAAAATTCAGTGAGCAACAAAGTAGAGTAAGCAAAATTTGAAACATAAAAAGGAAATAGAATAATTTGGCTTTGAATTTGGCATAATTCAATTGATAATTCAATTGATAATTCAAAATTCATAATTTTGGGTAAATGTAATTGATTTTTTGACTGTTTCAGAGCTTTGGGGGGATGGCAGCCAACATTTATTCTTATAGATATTGGGAAATTTAACTCCATATCTCATTGGTTTTAGATAGTGATATAGCATTGGTACAGATTGTGAAGTGGCCCCATGGAGGGGCGAGTAGAAATTTATCTGACTGATATTTTTCTGATCTTCTTCAAGGAAGGTAACAGTTCTGCTGATTAATGTGAGTCAAGCCCATTGTGTCCTCCGTGATTATCAACTTTCCCTCAGAGGATAACTCTTAAAAAAGAACAACGCCCAGATCCCAGCCACTGAGATTGTAATTCATTTAGTCTCTGGTGGAGCACTGACCATTTCATTTTTAAAATTCTTACAAGTAGCTAATATTGAGAGAAACTAAAGACATGAGAAGCTCCTTTCAAGGACCGCTTCCATCCACCCCCAAAAACAAATAGTTAAAGGAGTGTTGATAATCATAGCTCAAGATGTAGGCTATTTCTTAGGCTCTTTTTATTTTATTTCTTTGTTTATTTGTTTGTTTTAGAGAGGAAGAGAGATGGGGAGGGGCAGAGGGAGAGGGAGTCAGGGAATGTTAGGTTCTGGGCCCAGCGTAGAGCCTGACACAGGGCTGGATCTCACAACCCTGACAGCATGACCTGAGCCAAAATCAAGAGTCAGAAGCTTAACTGATTGAGCCACCCAGGTCCCCTTAGTGTCCTTTAAAGGCCTAGGATGAATATATTGGACCATATTATCATATATGTTAAAGGAAAACCTCCTGCTCTCTCTTTTGTGTACCCCTGTTCCTTTCCTTGAAGTTCAAATAGTAAAATACAAAAAAACAAAAAGTAGATTTTGTTTTAGGAGAAGACACAGAAATGGAAGCTACTAGATATGTTTTAGTTACATATATGTATATGTATGTTACACTCCTTAGATCTACCTGTGCCTTGGCAAAACAAATTTTTGTAGCTTTACATGGTCCAACCAACATCGTCAGGCCTAGGTTTTCAACCGTACCAGCAAGTAGCTGCTAAGTATGTCTTTGCTCAGCCACATATTTTGTGCATCAGTCCATTTACATTCCTCAGTGACCTTGTGACTGACGGCTATGACAGCATTTTGTTGCTCAGAATCCTGACACTCCTTTAGTCAAAGTTGGATTTACTTTATTATTTTTTTTAGTCAAGGTTTGGGTTTACTTGCTACATCCAGGGCGAACACACAAGGGAAGACTGGGCATCTCAGAAAGATGGTGATAGTATGGATTCATGAATAGACTTGAATTTGTATTAGCTGATTCTGAGAAGAATACAAGGAAGTGGGTTTTCTTTGCTCTGAAATGGGTGCAATTGAAAAATGGTGTTAATTATGCTATTGGGTACCTTAATGTCTTCCATTTAGTATATACACAGAACAGAGCAGGCCTTCAGCTATAAATGGTGAAAAAGCAGCAACCACCTTTGCTTGCTGCGAGAGAGGTATGGCGGTCCTTTTGTTGTTGCACAGTATTCTTGTTTTGTCTGTGCTCAGACATGATTGCAGAATGGTCTTGTTTTGGTCCTTCTCAATTACAGTCATTTTGTATCGATGTTCTGTGAAATTATGTTCCTCAGGGACATATATGGCGGGTTCCCAGCAGCTGGCTAAAAGGCATGCATTTTTCTTTCCCGCCTCTATGAAAATATCTGGTGTGGGTTTTCTTTTGCTGATTAGACTCTAAAACAGCAGGTTTCATCAATACTTATCTTTATAAAGCAATTAAATGACTTCATAATATCTACTTTCTTTTAGCCTCAGTCTATTCTTTTTCAACCCATGTCATTGTATTAGAATGGTGAAAATTATAAAACTGAGGGGAAGGTAGACTAAAATGTCATATTTCAGCTACTTAGAAATCTGCAAGATATTACATTAGGTTAAAAGTAGAGGATATGACAAGTTTGGGGCGATAATTTAATCTTCCAAAATATATATTCACGTGAGAAACAATAGGAAACTCTTTCTAGGCACAAAATCTAATTAGCAAGAAAGAATGAGTCAAATGAAAGTGATGAGATATTTTGAGAGGTTCTTGCTGTCTTGAGGTTTATGATGTCAGGGAGAGATGTCTTCATAATCATATTCCTTTCTACCTTCTTTCTTCCTTGTCAAGGTGTGTAATGTCACTTCTCCTGTATATTGCTACCTGCTCCATCTTTGCCCTAGATATAAGGTTTTCCTGTATTCTCTAGGTCCTCCACTTATAAAATATATTTTTTCTTTTATGTAATTATACTATCACTCTCCAAACCTCATTTCCCTATTATTTTTGTTTCATTTTCATTTATTATCATGCTCCTATAAACCCATTTGATAACCTAGGAATTATCCTTCATTATTTTTTCCACCTTTCTTCCTTATTGAAATTCTAGATAATTACAGAATCATGCCTCTCTCTACATGCTCACTGTCACAGCCTGTGCTCAAAAATATATCATCTCTATATTTCATTATGAATTATATCCATATTTTAAACCTATATAGAACATAAAATGTAACAAATCTTCTGTATCAAATGATAACAAATTTAATGTCAAAGCCTCATATTTTCTCACAATTTTATCAGAGTAAACTAAACTAAAATATTGTACATGCAGCTGAGCCCTGCTGAGTGCCTTTCCTCATTCTCATTCCTTCCTTCCCTCTCTCCTTCCGCTAGTATTATCCCTCAGACAGACCTCTGCTCTAGATGCTAACTGGACACATAGACACTAGCCCTATTTACCTCCTATCATTTATTCACATAAATTGCAGACTGAAGTATCACAAACATAATCCATTTAAGTCAAATATCCAGATTTAAAACTCTTCAATGGTTCCTTGACTCCTATAGTATGAGTCCTTTGCCATGGACTTTATCAGATTTGTGACATCTCCCTTTGCTAATTAATTCATGCTCTAGCACTACCAAAATGCATAGCATAAACATCAAAACACATGTTTAATAAAATGCTGTGTAACAGTAATCAACGAGTAGTAGATCAGAAATTATAGCCACAGAGATTAACCGTAGAGTTGTCATTAGCAAGCCATGTCACATTGGGCCGATCATTTAACTTCTCTGTGCCTCAGTGTCTTATCTGTGAAATATGACAATAAAACACTAGCTGCCACAAAATGCAAACATATACACAGAGAGCATTTCTGAAAGAAATGTTTAAACTATTCAACCAATCAAATATTTAAGCAATAAAATACTTAAAACTTTAGTCTGCACTTTTATCTAGCAACAGAACTAACACTTATAAAGTATTGATTAGACTAATATAATTACCTCACCTTTTAAAATATAGTTAATAGCACTATCAGTTAATGGATGAGAAACTCAGGCTTAAAACATTAAACATTCATTCATGTAGTTAACCATTCAATCAGTATTCACTGAGTACCTATTTTGTGATGGAGAATTTTCTAGCAACATGGAAAGTGTAAATAGATTAGGCACACAAGGAATCTCATTTAGTAATTTCTGGGCTCATGTTAAACTCACATAGTTCTTCTTCCAGTGTTGTTTCATATCTCAGTTTGGCTTCAATAGCAGATTTCCAGGCAGAATATGATGCTAAATAGAAAGATAACTTTTTTAAGGAATTTTTTCAAAACATGAAGATAATTATGAAAATAATGGCAAGATACGAATATTATGTAATGAAAGGCAGTAATAAACTATAGAATTGGATGGAGTCCAATTAGATATGCACATAGATACTCATATACATCATGCTTTTCAATAACTTTAATCATTTCCAAATTTTCTGAATTTTTCTTTGAAGTGTCTGCTGAATTTGCCCTGTCCTTTGCTTCTTACTGTCAACATTCTGAGCTTGCATCACTTTATTCTTGGATACTACAATAACTTCCTGATGGACATTCTTTCTTATCTCCACCTTCCAGCTCATCCTGAATTGCAAGTCATAAGGGCAGATTTCAGGATGCCAATTCCATGCTTCAGCCTGCCTCATGGCTTTTTATGCAATGCCAGGTGTAATCCAAGCTTCTCATCTTAAAATTCAAGGCTTGTCATTATATCATTCTCTTAGAGCTTAGCACTTACTCTAGAATGTACGTGCTTTTCTCCCAGTGAGGTAGATCCCCTTCCATTCACTCTTCCCTTCCAGGGTGGTTGTGATTAAACATCTAACTCGTCACGGTTTAAAATTAGCCTCAGGTTGTTGTATTTCCAGTTCAGGATTTCTCTAACATCTTCTCTCTCTACTCATTGATTATGTGATCTTATATTTTTCTGTAATGCTATTTTTTTCTTCAGAAGGGCTGCAAGCGACTTGAGAACTGGTATTATAGCATATGCATTCCTTAAATATACTACTTAAAAGTATGTTTATTTAAACATAGTGCCTAGATTATTTAAGCTGATAATTTACCTGAAATAATTTTACAAAAATTGCTGTTAGATTTACAATTAGCACAAGAAGAAAAATAATCAAATGACACAAATTGTAAATATATCCACAGATACTCTTTTCATCAAACAACCATCCTAAAAAAATGCTGGTAATTTGGAACATTATTTTTAAAAGAGCATTTTCTTATTTAAGAATCATAGTGTACACATGAATATAATTCAAGATAATTTAAAAACAAGTATGTGTATCTTGTATTTTGTTTAGCTGCACGATATAACTCACTTGAAGTATAAAGTATAAGAATACAATACTATTAAATGTTCATTGGAATGCTCCTGCATTTGACAGATTGTACATTGACAGATACATAATATTTGTTTAGAAAGGCCTATATACACATATTTGCACATATTATTGTAAAAGCTCCCATTCATCTGTGAGTTAAAATCTAATAAAATAAACAGAAAAGGATGAGTTTAACAACATAAGAAATGTTTTCAAAAGAATTTATCATAGACAAACAATCCAGCAATGATTATATTCATAATTTAGATTATATGTTTTGGTAAAAAGATTAAAATTCCTCCTTATAATTCCTTGTTTCTTGATGTTCTGTAAAATTGAAACAAGAAAATACCTAACATTTCATTGATTTGGATCTCCTTTTTTTCCCAGGAATTACTGAAACTGAGGTTAAATGAATAATTTAGTTTACTGAAACTGAGGTTAAATGAATAATTTAATTTAAAATCCACACATTGTAGTATATAACACATAAGGTTCTTGTTTGAATTTCACTGTTTGCCATGCATTAAAAAGCACTATTTTAAGGTTGTGTTAGATGTTCCCATAGTATCCCCAACCACCTATTTTTTAGAAGGATTTGTGGCCTTCTGTGCCACTGATGATAAGGAATTTCATTGTTCTCCTTTTCATACTCAGCTTGACCTATTCATCCTAAATAAGCTAATCCTGGAGAGAGTTTTGCTTCAGGGATAAAATGATCAACACCGGGTTGGAAAGCAAATTGACCACTGCACATGCAAAAACTGATACAAGGGACAAGTAAAGGGTTATAGCCATGGAAGCAAAGTTTCAGATCATCCTCCCCCTAAAATCAAGATATTCATTTTAAGAAATGTCATCATTGGCAATAATTTATTTGAGCACCAGAAATTGAAGTTATGTGGAATAGGACATATATACCTTTCTATAACATGCGACTGTTGACAAGGTTCTGAGTCAGGGATAAAATTATCCAAGAAAAGACAGTGTTAAAAAGAAGAAAAATAAAATGGCGGCAAGAACTTGTATACATGATAAGGACTCCTACTTTTCTTTAGGGTTTGCTCTTGTAATTGATACCAAATCTGAATTCAGAGTACGAAAATATCTTCTTTGATAAAAGAAAAGACTTGGCCAAGAGTCAAGCAAACTTTTCTCCCAACTCAGCACATCTCCCTAACTGCACTATTATCATCTACCATCTGGAAGGAAGTTTCCACCAACTAATGATCTGCCTCATTAATATCAGAACCCAAAATCTGTAGTCCTAAAACCATCCTGAGCTGGAACGATTCCTGTTCTAAAAATAATCAGGGCTTTTGATAACAGCTACATTGAAGGGCTTCAAGTCAAGCCAACTTAGTTGGATCTAAGTAGAATGGCCAATATCAAAGATGCTTTGCATGAATATAGACATATCGGTGTACAGAAGATGAAAAAACACTTGGCACACAAAAATATTGGGTTCTTTCATTAACATATCTTTTTATTTTAATGTAAGCAATATTTTAGGGAGATATTTTATTGAATTAGAAAATATTTCATTTAAACTTGAAAATATTTGCAATAAAAGAAACCTATCATTCAGCCAAATCCTTAAGCTTGAGCTGAGCAATTGGAACAGAAATATAAAGGTTATATTATCATTAATACACTCAAATGTTGGTAATTCCTCATTCAAGGGTTATAATGGTAACAAGAGGCTTAATCTTTTAAATGGCATTTAAAAGCCTACAATTGATTGATTTATAGAACAGATTATAATGAAGAGAAATTGTGACTTATTCACAGAGGTAAAAGAAGGCATACCAGGATATTGTATGGTAGTCCCCTCAGATGCTAGTACATGCTTCCTATTCTTGGATGTAGAAAATAAATAAAAATTTGACTAAACATCTGTTCATTTTATTGAAAATATCCTTGAGTCCATTGTGATAGAAAATTGAGGAAGTAATACCTGTTCTTCTGGATACAGATCATTTGAGCTAAGTATTCCACATATAACTTTATATAAATAATAACTAGCTTTAAACCATTGCCATTAGATTAATTTTTTATTTCACTTCTTCTAATATCTAATCAGTGGAATAATCGTGGGGCTCTGTGGGACTAGGATAAACACACAGAGGTTTTGAAGAACATTTCGGATTTTAAACTGGTTAACCTTAAATATCTACTGCTTGTATCAGACCTAAAAGTTTTAATGAAGCTTTAAAGAAGTAGTTTTTGCAAAGCATATAGATACCACACACACACACACACACACACACACACGCACTATAAATTTAGTTACTGTGGTAACCAGTGGTTTTGGAAATAAATTTGCCTGTACGCCTGCATCCATGAGTTTACTCCTCAGAGAATGAATATGCACATATGATCTCAGTCATATGTGGAATTTAAGAAATAAAACAAGAGGATCATAGGGAAAGGGAAAAATAAAATAAGATAAAATCAGAGAAGGAGACAAACCATAAGAGACTCTAAACTCTAGAAAACAAACTGAAGGTTGCTGGACGGGAAGTGGTGTGGGTATGGGGTAACTGGGTGATGGGCATTAAGGAGGGCACTTGATGTAATGAGCACTGGGTGTTGTATGTAACTAATGAGTCACTGAGCTCTACCTCTAAAACTAATAATACACTATATGTTAATTAATTAAATTAAAATATTTATTATTTTATTTATTTATTTTTAAAGATTTTATTTATCTATTTGAGAGAGAGAGAAAAAGCATGAGCTGAGGGAAGGGGCAGACGGAGAGGGAGAGGCTGGCTCCTTGCTGAGCAGGGAGACTGATGTGGGGCTCGATCCCAGGACCTTGAGATCATGACCTGAGCCGAAGGTAGAGGCTTATGGACTGAGCCCTCCAGGTGCCCCTGAGATAATTTTTTAAAAAAAATGAAGATGCAGTTTGTTTCCAGTGACGGCCTAGCTTCAGATTTCTGTCTATGACTGATTTTTTACCCTAAAAATGGTCTTAGAGACCCTGAGTTTAAGAACATACAAGACACAGAGACTGAGTTGAGTGATTCTTGAAAAGAGATGCAATTCTTAGTACAAAAATCCTCTGGCACAGAATATGTTGAACCTCTTTAATAATACAGAAGACTACCTCATGTAAACAGTATTAGTGGTTAATTTTTGACACATATTCCTACCCAAAATTAGGGAGCATAGGTATAAGAGAAGTACTGGTATGATATGTTAGATCCCCTCCTGCTCTTTGCTTCAATTTCACATTAAATATATCCCTTATCTTAATTTAAATAAAATGGGAATTTCTTTCAATCTTAGCATCGGTTTGTATACTATGTAGCTTCCCACTGAAAACCACCAGAAGTATGAAGAAACATGAACAAAAAGTTTATAATAACAACAACATAACAAAAGAGAAGCAAAATAAAAAACAAAGTTAACCATAGTCATCTTATGCAAAAGGTCTATTAGAATGAATTACAGGCCAAAAGAATCTGAACATTCGGGATGAGTTAGGTAGTGGTAGTCTACCTCTAGTGGTGGTCTACTACTAGTCTACTACTAATGGTAGTCTCCTCAAACCAACAGATGATTACTTCTCAGAATAATATTTTTTAAATGTATAAATAAATTACTTAACACTTTAAAGAAAACCAATTATATGTAATTAGGGTTATATTCATGGAATTTTGGTTGTCTTTGGACATATAAAGAAACTCCAAATGTTATGAAGGCAGCACAAATAAAGAAACAGATAGGTGTACAGCAAATATATTTAAGAGGTAGAAACTATAGAACTTTCTGATGGAAAATATTGGGTGGAGGTGATTAAGAGTGAGGTAGTTAACACAGGAAAAACCCAGTTTCAAGTTAAACAGTCACATGGGTGGATGCTGATAATTGGTTGGTAGATTTGGAGTGGCTGTATGTCTTGAAAATACTGATGGTGAGATGACAGTATGGTAGATTCGAAAAGTTCCATTTTGGCCCCATGAGTTTTGGAATGCCTTGTAGGTTTTCAAAGGAAGCCATCAAACAGAAGTTGGAAGTATAAGTTTGAATATCAGATGAGAGTTTAGGTCATAAACGTACATTGATAATCCAACAGCATATAGATGGATTTTAAAACTATGAACTTGAATTAAGATCATATAGAAGACAAAGTAGAATGAAAAAAGGTTCAGGACTGAGCCCTGAGGTAAACCATCACTTAGATGTTGAGCAAAGGAGAAGTGGCCATTTAAAGAAACAGTAAGGAAAAAATTATGAAAGAGAATTGTAAGCTAATTAAAGAAACTATTCCCAGAAACAAAGAAGTTGCCAACTGGATCAAAGTTTCTGTGATGGTGGGTAATATGAGAGTGGCTAAATTACTTTGCTTCAGAAAATTTAGATCATTGATAATGTTTATACAATACAATACACATGCACACACACACACACACACACACACACACACACACACATATTTTCTGGCAGAGTGGAATGGGCCGAAACTGAAAAGCATTAGGGTCAGGAGTAAATTGAAAGTGTGACAGAACAGGCAGCTCTTTTAGGGATTTTGGCTGTGAAAGAAAGTAGAGAAGTGAACAGTAGCTGATTACAATAAGGAAAAAGAAGAATGTATGTTTTAGAATGGGAGATAATGGGTATTTATAATCTAATCTATTGGAGAAAGACTGATCATATCATTCTGTGAATAGAACCAAAGAAGTTAACATAAGGCTTTAAAAATAACCCTTTGAAAGGAACACACTACAGAGGCTCCAAAATAACTTAAAAGAAAGAATAATGAAATATTTAAGTATAGCACTATCAAAATAATTATCATTATTATTCACTATTATTTTTTAAGTGCTTACTTTTCTATGGTCACAGAGGTGTTTTATGGATCACACCTCCAAACTTCACAGTGGCCATTAAAAAATGTTATTTTCAGGGGCACCTGGGTAGTGCAATCGGTTAACTGGCCGACTTTTGGTTTGGCTCAGCTTGTGGTCTCAGGGTCATGAGGTCGAGCCCTTGGCATCAGGCTCCACATTCAGTGGGGAGTCTGCTTAGGATTCTCTCTCCCTCTGCCCCACTGTGCTCTCTCTCTTTCTCAAATAAATAAATCTTTAAGAAATATTATTTTAATTTACACATGAACAAACTGAGGCACTTAAAAATTAAGCAAAATATATATAGCATTTAATTATTTGACACCTCGTCACTATGGACTGAATGTTTATATCTCCCACAGTAGATATGTTGAAACTCTAACCCCCAATTGATGATATTTGCTTGGGGCAGTGGGCTCTGAGAGGTTACTAGGTTTAGATGAGGTCATGACGGTAGAGTCCTCACGATGGGATTACTCACTATGTAAGAAGAGACCAAAGAGCTAAGATATAGCAGGGAGGACCTTCTGCAAACCGAAGGAGGCCCCTCACCAGAACCATATTGTGCTAGCATCTTGATCTCAGACTTTCAGTTCCTAGGACTATATGAAATAAATTTCTGTTGTTTAAGCCACCCAGTTTCTGATATTTTTGTTATAGTACCCCAAGCTGAATAAGATATCCATAGTTCATTTTTACATAAAGACTCATATAGGGATGCCTGGGTGGTTCAGTCAGTTAAGCATCTGCCTTAGGCTTGGGTCATGATCCCAGGGTCCTTGGATCGAGCATCTCGTCAGGCTCCAGGGAGCCTGCTTCTCCCTCTCCCTCTGCTTGCCACTCCCCCTCCTTGTGCTTGCTCTCTCTGTCAAATGGATAAATAAAATCTTAAAAAAAAAAAAGACTAATATAACCTAACCTCTTTAATCACCTGATAATTATGTGAATATTTAAATTTTTTCTAAAAGTTGGTTTAAGGAAAACCAGTTCTGTAAAATAGAGCTGTGCATAATACATACACATACACACACACACACACACACACACATTATAAGGTCAAATGTGTGGGAACTCATGTTATTTTTTTCCAGATAAATTTTTTTTTTTTCAAGATTCGCCAAAGGATTTTAATGTAACTCCAGATAAATTCTTATAACAAGGTTTCTTAGATCGTCTGATAACTAACAATCATTTTGAATTTCCAAAGGGACATTAGCAAAGGTGACCTCCATGTACAATGGTGCAGATTGTGCATAAATGTCTCTATGATGACATTCCTTCATATGTTCCATTGAGTGTTTGTTCCTATATACTGCTATTCAATCTTATTTTGACATAAAATTTTTTTCTTTTTCTTTTTAAATATTTTATTTATTTATTTGCTAGAGAGACTGAGAGGACAAGTAGGGCGAGCAGGAGAGGGAGAAACAGTCTCCCCGCTGAGTAAGGAGCTGGATATAGGACTTCATCCCAGGACCTTGAGATCATGACCTGAGTCCAAGGCAGACGCTTAACTGACTGAGCCACCCAGGCATCCCAAAACTTTTCTTGTTCTTATAAACCTCAAGGGACAAGAATTCAGTCAGGGCTTAGGAATTGTTGACATTTTACTGATTACTCATTCTATAATTATCACATAATATATACTAATGTTTGAGAACATACTACATGGCTGATACTGTTCCCGGACCCTGTAGCTCACATATATCAAAATGCCAATCATGACATTTTGCAAATTTTGTATATGAAGAAGCTGAAGACCCAGGCATATTAAGTATTTTCTACAAGGTCATATAGTAGTTAACTTCCTAACTAAATTCTGAACTCAGGTCTCTGACTTCAAATCTCATAATTGTTCTGTGGTATCATATAGTGATTTCTTTTGTTATCCTATTTCAGTTTGCTTAAACCTCTAATTTACTGGTTCATTGAATTTATTCTTCTCATATCATGCTGAAATAGAACTTTTTAATAACTCAGAAGATAAATGGTCTTTCTATAGCTCAGTAGATAAATTTATTCTTTCCAAAATTGGACTCAATATTGATATTTTATTGCCTATTTGGTGGTTTGGTGTACCATCAGAAATTTTGTATAAAATAACATTGACACCCAGGATTTTCCTTTTAAAAAAAAGGGAGTATCCCATAGCCATTATGAGAGAGAAAGAAAGAAACAGAGAGAGAAAAAGAAAGACACCCCCAGAACATTGGTGGGAGCAGTCATACAAACATTCCCCTTACCTGTAAAATGAAATGAGAAAGCCTAACTTTTCCCTGGATGCTGTATTCACAGACACAGTCATAAGCCAGCCCTGCAGAGTTATAGAAATGATTGGCTTTTTTGTTCCCTGGGAAACATTTTTTTTCCATTTCTATTCCTTGTTGTTTTATTCCTCTGAAAGCTTTTTAAAGCTTGTTTACTTACTCACCTGCAGTTAAAACTTGTTTTCATAGGTAGGTGGTAAGGCTTTTTTCCATGCCAGTTTTAACTTACTTTATTCTTTAAAAGAAATCACTCTGATTTTTCCCATATATAGAATTATAATCTTCAGAAAGTATTTTCAAGAGCAATTTCTGTGTATTTATCTGAGGGTTATCTTTGGTTTTGCTAAACATTAGTACTAGGTTGGATGTTTATATGCCAACAGTTTCTCCTATTTTTTGGATGGTACCCTAAAACCTTCGAAACAAAAATACATGTGAGCAGAAGTCATTATTTGGCTTCTTATTGTTAAGTCAATTTCTAAAGTCTTGCTGTGGAATCCACTTTCTGGAGGAATTTGGCTACAGCAGAGTATTTCCATATTATAATAACCCCACTACAGAGACTTCTTTTGATTTTTTTTAATAGAAAGACCTACAAGATTATATATACTCATTGGTTATAAGTATTAGACTATTTTGTTGTGTGATTTAGTAAATCCATGGACTTTTTCCTGTGACATGTTTACTTTAAATTTATTTGATTAAACTGACAGAACTCAAAATATAGTTAAAATGGGTTTGGAATAGAACAGTGCTTTCCAAATAATGCTTTCATATTACAAATAAACATTTATGGTTTGCAAAATTTTTGATATAATACTATAGACCTCACTGGTGGCTAGCTAACTACTGAGACCCGTATTTATTTAATACAGGTAGATAGAAATACAGATATTCCTACTGATCCCAGGCAGGTAAAATCATATCTCAGAACTTTCAACTATGTCTTAATGACTTTATATTTTCAGGTATTTTTTCAGGTATTTTAATAAAAAGTTTGATTCTGCTTTTGATGTTTGGGACTGCTGATAGCTTTCAAGTCCCATCCCTCCCTCTCCCAATCTTGCCCCACATGTGAGAGCAAAGCCCATGCATGCATTTCTTCCTTTGGCCCCAGCAGGAACTTCAAAGCAGGTAAGCCCCAGCTGGGAAGTAGGAATCCTCATCCCATGCCCACTTACTAACCATCCTCCAAGCCACCGGCTACTCCCTGTCTTTCTAACCATTTGCAAACCAACTTGGGAGCCTGCCCTGCTTTCCTCAGAAAGCTTCACTCTTGTGACTACAAAATCGTTTCATGCCTTCTCCGTGCCTGTGAAGTTTCATCACTAACATCCAAACCAGTGGGGCATTAATCCTGCCCCCTGCAGGGCTACCACAGCATACGTATCAATGCACTCAGTTTTCTGCTTTTAAATATTTGAATTCGAACATGGAAAACTTTTAATTTTGCTAACATTTGTTGTACTTTAGAAGATGACTAAGCTCTTTGTATATGCTCTGAGCACCACACAGCGTCACTGATTGTCTTTGAAGTCACTTAGGAGTGTCATGTTGGAAATGCGGATTCTTGGGATATGCACCAGATCTCCTGGAACAGAATCCCTGAGGATGGGGCCTAAGAATCAGTATTTCTAGTGAGAACCTAAGGTACCTACATGTATTTTATTTGAACACCATTGGACCTGTAAAACCTTGGAAAATCCCAACTGTATCTATCCACAGTCTTTCTGCCTCTTTTCAATCACATTTCAACCACCTTACTCAGATCTTTTTTTTTTCTCTATGTAAATTACCTTGAATATTTTTGTGTTATGTTTCTAGCCAGAAGAAATTTCTAGGAATCCTTAGGAAATATTTGTGTTCATTTTTATTTCCAGGCATTCCATGAGAAACAATAGATTAAACATGAGATATTAAAAAGGAGCAAAAATAACAAAAATGCTAAAGATCTCATTGTTTCTCAACTTTCAAATAATTTGAAGAACTGTTAGATTTCTGATGTTTTTTACTGCTTGCTATTTAAACAAAAATTTTCAGGAAATAGTCAATGCCAAAATTATAACTACATCATACCTGAACTGTCTCTGATGTCAATTAACTAGTTACTTTTAACCCTAAGGATTTATTAATTGATTTTTATGAATGGATTGATGATAAAGGAATTAGAAATGTCTGATATTTATCATATTTGGTTAACTCAATCACAACAGAAACTGACTGTGGTAAGGAGGAGGAAGAAAGTAAGAGAATCAGAAGAAAAAGGAAAAAGAACATTCTGGATACAAAACTAAGAATCTAAATGTATGAAAAGACACGACAATGAAAGTCAGTTTTAAAATCATATTGGAAAGGATATCAGGTACTCTTAATCACACATTCTGTACATGAGCCCCGAACTCACAATTGTGATTATATGCTTTGCAACACAGATGTGTTTGAAATACCACAATCTGGATGTCAGTGCTGTGGTGAGGTCTGACCCTGAGGGTCATTTTAAGAGTTTATAAAAGCAGACAATATTTCTAAGTAGAGTACTTTCCTCCAAAATTGTATGTATTGGGAACATAACATCAGTTTTACCCATTTCCTCCTAAAACCTTAAAGTCAAGATGCATGATTGTGACCCTTTGCCTTTTATTTTTTCTTCTTTTTCTGAACTTTCCCCCTTTCCCTTTGGCTTCCCAATAGTTAATCTTTCTTTTTCCTTTTTTAAAAATATATTCAAATAAAAATCCTCAATTATTCACACATTATTAAGAGCCCAAAATAGTAATTTACCAAGGGTGATCCAAGACATTGGATTTTTTATTCCAAGCTAGAAAGATTCTCAACAATTAGTATTAATATTGTATCCATTTTATTTTCCTTTTCAAAATTGCCTTGACCAGTGTTTGTCTTTTGAATGTCCAAAGAAATTGAAGAATAAACATATTCAATTCAACATCAACAACAACAAATCTTCTGAGATTTTTATTTGGATTCTATTAAGCCTATAGATAAGTTTGGGTATAAGCATTTTGAGTTGTGATATAAATATTTTGTTATCATTAAATTCAAAGCATTTTAAAATTTCCATTGAGATTTCTTATTTGACTGAAGGATTATTCAGCTTTGTATTGTCTAACTTACTAGAGGTTGTGATTTCTTTTTATCTTTTTGTTATCGATTTCCAACTTAATTCTATTATGCTCAATGAATGCACTTTGAATGATCAAATTCTTTCGAAACTGAGACCTGCTTTATGGACTATCATAAACTGAATGTTTCATGTGCACTTTTAAAGAATGTGTTTGTTAGGTGTGCAGATATTTGTAATTGTTAGAACTTCATTTGAGGAATTTACTGATTGTTATAAAGTTGTCTTTTTATCTTGGTTAATTCTTCTCATCCCAAAATATATCTGTCAGATATTAAAAGCAGAAACTCCGTTTTCTTTCTGTTTGTATTTTTTCTGTAAACTCTACCTATACCTTTACGTCTAAACTGACAATCAGTTGGTTTTGAGTGTGTCTGCTATGTATAGTGAACAGTTAAGTCTATGATCCTTTTACACTTATTGCTAAAACAGATATGTTTTCTCTTTCAGTTCTTTTACACTAATTTGAGGTTCAGTTTCCCTTTATATTTGACACATCATGGTCTTTTCGTTTTGCTTTATGCTATTGTTCACCCGGTATTTAAGAAGATTTAATTTTTGTTCACTGATTATATGCTAGCCTTTTTTTTCATTTAAAAAAGTTTACATGCAAGAGAATGTCATACAAGAGAACGTAAACTTTTTTAAATGAAAAAAAAAAGGCTAGCATATAATCAGTGAACAAAAATTAAATCTTCTTAAATACCGGGTGAACAATAGCATAAAGCAAAACGAAAAGACCATGATGTGACAACACAGGGAATAATATAGAGGACATTAGGAGAAGGAAAGGAAAAGTGAAGGGGGGAAATTGGAGGGGGAGAGGAACCACGAGAGACTGGCTCCGAGAAACAAACTGAGGGTTTTAGTGGGAAGGGGCGTGGGGAGATGGGTGAGCCTGGTGGTGGCTATTAAGGAGGGCATGTATTGCATGGAGCACTGGGTGTTATACGTAAACAATGAATCTTGGAACACTACATCAAAAACTAATGATGTATTGTATGGTTACTAACATAACACAATTAAAAAAATTAAAAAAGTTTACATTGTCTACTAAATTACAAAATTATTATATATCAATTTCTTTTGTAGTAGTAATAATAATTGTTAATCCTTAATAATACTTACTGTGTTCCAAATGCTGTTATAAATACTGTACATAAGTACTTGTAACCCTATGATGAAGTTACAATTATTATTCCATTTTACAGATGAGGAAAATGAGGCACAAGGAGATGAAATAACTTGCCAACAGTTACAGATTTCCTGGTGTTTATTTCCTTTCTCCCAGTAGATTATTTTAAGACTAAGGAGTTTGGGACTTATGGGAGAAAAAGGATTGCATACTCAGAAATGCTCTAGTCTATGGCATTCTTGATTGGGGCTGGGGAGTAACCGTTCATACCCAAATATTTTTGAGTTTCTCAGCCTTCCTTATTACTTTTGAGCTTTGCAGTGTAGGATTCACTTGGGAGAAACTTCGACCAGAAGAACAGGATGGGATTCTGGGAGTTTTGTGTAGGCGCTAGGCTCAAGTGAGAAAGAAAACTAGTTCTTCACGTTTCTTCCTCAAACCAGTTTCTTCAAGAGACAGGAACTCAAGGAAAAATATTCTTTCTTTTTTTTTTTTAAGATTTTATTTATTTATTTTAGAGAGAGAGAGAGAGAGCAGGATCAGGGGAGAAGAGCAGGGGGAGGGGCAGGGGTGGGGCAGAATGGAGAGGCAGAGGGAGAGAGAGAGAGATAGAGAGAGAGACAGACTCCCTGCTGAGCAGGGAGCCTGAGGACCAGGGCTGGATCCCAGGACCCAGAGATCATGACCTAAGCTAAAGGCAGATACTTAACTGACTGAGCCACCCAGGCACCCCAGGAAAAAATGTTCTTTCTATGAACTTTATAGTTTTGGATAATGCTTCCCTGTTATATCTCCTGGGAACACAGATCTCCTAGGATCTTAAGAAGATGAGAATAATAGCACTTTTAAAAATTAAAGGTCTATGAAAAGTAATCAATATGTTTTCAAATAATTTTAAAAGATATTTTTAATATATTTAGTAACTAAATAAGTGAAAACTTTCTGAATATCATTCTTTCTTCAGTTGTAGATTACATTTGATTACAGAATCATTCTAATATACTAGCAATTACCTTTGAAATAAGGAAGAACTATACGGAATAGGAATATAGTCAGCAAAGTATACATATATTCATAATTTTAATATTTGTATTTGAAAATCACTCAAAAAATTGGGGTACCTGGGTGGCTCAGTGGGTTAAAGCTTCTGCCTTCGGCTCAGGTCATGATCTCAGGGTCCTGGGATCAAGCCCCACATCTGGGTCTCTGCAGCAGGGAGCCTGCTTCCCCCTCTCTCTCTGCCTGCCTCTCTGACTACTTGTGATCTCTCTATCTCTGTCAAATAAATAAATAAAATCTTTAAAAGAAAAAGAAAATCACTCAAAAAATTGCTGACCATGTACCAATAGCAATTTCATATTTTCAACCAAATCTAAAAATATTTTCTTCCTTTTTTTAATGTTTGTTAAAAACTATAATAATGTATTAGAAGCTCTAAAATGCATACTATCTAACAATACATACAGAACAAAATGCATTCTATTTTGGAGAGTACACCATCCAAGTTGACTCATATAGCAATCATCTTATTTTGACAGTCATCATCTGTATAAAATGTCAACCTTAATGTGAAAAATAGACAAGTGAAGCATGATTTGTCACCTTTTCTGAGTTCAAAAGAGCAAATGCACATCTCATCTGAATGTAAGAAGTGTAAATCTAAAAATGCTATAATTAGTTTTTTTAGCCTTTTTTGAAATAATGAAGTTGAAGACAACAACGAAGTCTAATATAATTAGTCAAATTTACTAGGATAACAGAAGACATTTGACTTAAGTCATTAAGTGTATTAAATTGATCCAGATAAAAACATTGAAAAAATATATATTAGCAACCTTGTTAAAGGTTATTTTCATTGATAACATCTATGCTAATGAGAGAAAACACATATAGTTTATTGTTACATATGCAAAAACTTTTATGTGCTAAAATTTTCCCATTGTGTTCCATTTTTTTAAAAGTTGGAAATTCAAATATGTTAAATACACAAGTCAACACTTAAGTCGTCTTTCTTACCCAAAGTCCAGAAAACATGCATTCAGAAAAGTACTTTCAAAAAGGCGTCTGAAGATAAGGAAATAATTTTTTAGTCATGAGATTTCTGATAGGTTCAGTTTTATTGTATAGTAGGCGGGTGGAGAACCACTCAAAGTTTTTAAGAAGAGAACGAGGAAACTATTCAATAGTTTAAAGGAAAAATATTAGAGCTTAACTAGTGACAATGGTAATAAAAAGAAGCAGGCATATTTATATATGTTTGTGTAAGCAAAGGATAATGACAGAGTGATGCACAGTAAATTATCAACAATAATTAGCAATCCAGAGGGAAGAGTAAATCTACCAAGGTTCCCTTAGACACTTCAGTATTTCTGAATTATTGCATAAGTATGAATGGTTATTTCAATTATTGAAATAAAAATAATTCTTGAAAGTGAACAAGTGGATGACCTGAGAAAATTTTAACGAGTAGAATCAATAGGACTTGGAGACTAACTATATGTGCCTGATGAGCAAGTGTATAGGGTAAAGTATTTGTACTACATTGAGATTTCTCACTTGGAAGAACATGCTGATTTTGACTTCTTTAACCAAGATCAAGAATACCAAGTTAGGGGTGTTTTGTAGTTAATTTTTAAGGAGGAGGCTAGCATGAGACAATACACTTTTAGACATGCATGAGCGGGGTATGTTCAAAAGGTGGTGGGGATTATGAGTCCATAATTTCCAAGACGTGTGGAGCTTGAAGATGAGGAAAAGGGAGTTGTTAGTTAGAGATGAAAACATGGGAGTGAGAGACGTCCCAGAGAGAACAGAGGGTAAGTGAGAGGCAGAGTCAGGAGTATTGCCCTTGCACTTACTAATATTTCCACGATGGTTTGAAACACAAGGATTTTTAACAACATGAAGTTGTGAATTGTGTTGCAGTGTAAGTGGGGGAGAGGAAGAGACAATTTTTTTTTTTTAAAAGTTAAAAAGTATGAATCTGGAAATCACAAAATAGATAAATCTTTCCTATCTACTATATTTCATCAAATTGAAGACCCATTCCTTGAATGAATCACAATCACTTTACATATTACTAAGAAAGGAAAAGTGCTGTCATTAGAATTTGATAATGATGCTTTCTTATACTATCAGTTGTAAGACTCATTCTGACAGCAGAGGTGTTGAAATATAAAAACAATGACAAATGGCGGTTGGGAGGATGTGCTCTCCTGTATCTAGAACAGGGCTGCAGCAATCATCCTCTTTCTTATGACACTTCAGTCCTTCTGCTGTGCCTGGATCCTTCTCTGCCTGTGCGTTACTTTACCCTCCCTTTCATTATGAAAACAAAAATGAAGCAAAGAAACCATAAAGTGCAGCTCAGCTCGGTAACTCAATTTGCTCAGGCTTCCATTGGCCTCGCTTTCTATTCAGATCTCTTGAATTCTTTCTTTTCCTTTCTGACTCATTAAACAGCACCTTGTAAACTCTCCAGAAATCATCTCGTCTTCATACAGAATCTCATAGGATTTTGCAGTTTCTCTTCCCACCTCACATGTTCTTTTTTTGTCCTGCATTTAAAATTTGTTTCTTGTGAAAATTTATTTTGGGTCTCGTCTTCTCCGTGAGATGGCTAAGGAATGCTGCCGGTAAGAAAATGATATAATTCGTTGGAAAAGCATATGTCTTGTCAGGTAGAACATGTAATAGCTACGTGAAGTGGATAAGTTGCTTTTCCATTCAAACGTCCCTGAAACTCATTTGTAAGAGAATACTACTATCTATTTTATGGTGTTTCGTGGTGTCATTGGGAGAAATAAATACTGGTAAAGCATCTTGAAGGGTGTTTGATATCATGTGATGAAAGTTATTAAATTCTCTTCTTCTTTGTATCTTTTATATCATTTCCCATGTTTCTTTCTGTGTATATATGTATAAATATATAGATACATACATATTTTTAAATGCATACTACTTATATATATGATGTAAAATAATTTCTTGATCACTTTTTATATTCGAAGCATTAAGGAGATTTAAAAGGTATTAAGGACACAAACTTCAATGCTGACAATCCAGGTTTGTGAACTTTTTACTTTTACTGCCTCCAACATCAGATACTTTCTCAATGAGGTCTTCCTGACAATCTTATTTATAATTGTAACCACTGCTCTTCAGCCTGGGCCAGTACTTTCAATTTCCCCTAGCCTTGTTACTATATTTACTGTTTAAAGTCTCACCGACTATAACAGAAGCTCCTTGAGGGCATGGATTACAGTTTGTTTCATTTACTGATGTATGTCAAATGCTTAGAATTGTGCCTGGCACCGTGCTTTCACTATTTGTTGGACGACTGAAAAAAAAAAAAAAATCTTTGTGTATACACACACACACACACACACACACACACATGCACACAATGCACACAAACACACACAGAGTTCTTAGAGGTCTGTATATAAGGTAGCCACACATCAACAGCTAACATGGCTTCCAACCTTTCCAATCTGGTTAGTTTGGAAACTACTTGGCTTACGTGAGCATTATCTGTGGCTTTTTGACATTTTCAAACCCCTCTTTCCCTTAATGTGCCAAGCTTAAAACAGGATTTGATTTCCTGAACTACTTGTTTGCTTTTTATGTGCCACCAAGGAAGTTAGTCTATCTTTCAGCTCATTCAGGTTTTTTTGAAAGATTCTTTGGGAGTCAAGTGTTCAGGTGTGTGTGTATGTGTATTTACATGGAGGGGGTATACATGCACACACACAATGGATTTTGTTTTCCCTTTCCATGTGAGTAACAATTCATAATCATAACATAAACTTAAATAAAAGCCTGATGTATTGCACTTCATGACACTTCCCTGATTGTATAGAATCCTCTTATATAATAAATAATTACATTGTAAATATAAATATGTTTATAAAATATATACATACGATTCATTAGATTGTTTTGAAATTTCATTCCTTTCTGTATATTTAAAACAAACACAAGCTCCCATTTAGCATTGCTTTTAGAGAAATGTCTATGGTCCCTAAAATTGATTAAGAGGTCTGTACTTCAGGAGTCCTGATCCTAAAATATTAATACAAGTTACAAAGAAATGTCATTTTGACACAGTGCCATGTTAGCTATAGGAATCTGTCAGTATTGACCAAATAGTAAGCCTGTATGAGGAAGAATAATTTCATAGAATCCATTTCTTTATAGGAGGTCCCACAGTGGGTTGTAACTGCAGTGGTTGAGGGTTGACAGGGTTTGGGGGGATGGAGAACAGGAGTGAGGAAGAATCTGTGGGGAAAAAAAACCCAAAAAACAAGAAAACAAAGCCATTTGCTCTGCAAAGCATTCATCTCTGTGTTAGTACACTGCCTTCTATGATAGTTCATAAAAACTCACGAGTATAGGATTACAGGTAAATATTAAACAGGAGATGTTTTTATTAAATCAGTTTCTCTTCTTTCACCTTCAAGTGGGAAAATAAATGAGTATTCCAAAATACAACTTAAACTGATCCATGGGTAAATGTCAAGAGTAGGTTTTACCCAGTGGCAATTACCCACAAATGGTTAATCTTTCTAGTTAAATAGTAACTGAAGGACTAAGCATTTATGTGTTTTTAATGCTACTGTAATAACATCATGAATCATTTAATTGTAATGCTCAAAGTTTTCATCTTAATGGGAGCAATCACCATTCCAACAATAATCAAGAGGCCCTGGTAAAGCTCCTTTCCCATGCACGACCTTGCCAGCAGAGAGATTTAAGGGAGGCCTACAGAGCCCTCTCTCCTGTTCCTGGCAAGTCATTTCCCTCTGCCATGACACCATCTGTCTCACGATTTACTCTGCTTAAGAGATTAATTCCTAGAAGGAGGCAATGATTACTGTGATTACTTCCATTACCCTAAGGGAACAACAGTACTAATTCCACCATTTGTTGCAATCCTATTTATCCACCTCTTACCCTAAGTCAAAAATTTTCAGATGACCCATCATTATAGGGACATTTATCCAAATGGCCCTGTGTATTCCATAATCTGACCTAATCTCCCATCCCTTCCAAATCCCACAAATACTTCCATTTGAAACTCCGTATCTCCATATCTTCAAAAACTTCTCAGAAAATTCCTTCCACCTTTCTTGATCCAATTGAAATATGGGGGGGGGAGCCATCACTCCTCTGTACCTCTCTCAAGTGGTGGCTGTTTTCTTACTCCTACTCTGTGTACAAACCCTAGAGATGTCTTCTTCCTCCTTTCCACCTCCAGACAATTGCTTCTCCCTCTATTCTAAAAAAACAGACAAAAAACAAAACAAAACTACTTTTCTTGTTGGTCATCAGAGCATTGCACTTCCTTGTTACAAACATTTATAAATGTCCCAGGCATTCTAAAACACTGAAGTTAAGATCTTTAACACCAAGCTCATTTTACATCTCTCAGTGAGCGAGTGACCCTATCTCTAGGTTACTTAAGCAACCATGTTAACAAAACATCCAACTTCAGTGATATCTGAATCTCCTCATCTTCAAATAAGTTCTGTCTCTCATCTCAGCTTCCCACTTCCGTTTACAGAATATTCCAGAATATTTTACTACTATATATAGAATATTCCAGAATATTTTACTACTTACGACTTCACACTATTTTTTTTTAAACCCTCACTTTTAAGTATTCTGCTTACTAACTACCAGCTCCTATTTTTCCTGCTTATTTTAGGCAGTAACTGAATTTATCATTATTCATTTTTATTATGGCCTTTAGTCCATTGATCCTGATACTTTTCACTAAGCATTAATTAATTCACTCGGGCATGCCTCCATCTCTATCTCGGATACTACGTGACCAAGGAAGTCTTAATGTTTCCCTCAATCTGACTATACTTTGGTCAGGTTTTTGTTTTTGTTTTTGTTTTTGGAAGATAGACCCCTGACCTCTCTTTTCATAGAGATTTACTTTAGAAACTCACAATTTTAAATTCTTGCTCTGCCCCTCTGAGATGTAAATCTCTCAGCTGCTTGCCAGTTTTACAACCTAGGAACATCTTTCCAAGGGCTCCTATGTCCACCACTTTGAAATACAATCATCAAGAAGGATAGTATCCTATCTCAGAGTCTCTGTAGGTGGGAAGGTAGAGGCCTAATATCTTCCATAACATGAATTAGCAAACACAGAAAGCCTAGTCATCTTGACCCACCCCCAGAGAGTTTTCTCATTGCTTCTACTACCTCGTTTCCCATTTGCTCTTGAATCCATTTCTATCTGGCGTTCTACCTTTCCAAAAAACCACTCATATCAATGTTATCCATGACCTTTTTTGTTGCCAAAGCTTTTATTCAAATAACTTGTTTTCATTCTACTCAATCTCTCAACTAACTACTCTCTTCTTTTTAAAATATTTTCTTCACTTTGTTCTGTAACAGGACATTTCTGGCTAATCTCCTACATTTTGACTACCTTTTCCAAGTGTCTTTTGCTAACTTCTTTTCCTTAACCCATCCCTTTTGCATTAAAAAGGGGCATATTTGATGGAAAGCAGTCTCAGTCATGTTACTTATTCATTAAACACTAATTCATCAAATGTTTTTAAAGCATATTTGCAATACCTGTCAGTTTTGTGTAGATTGGGGATACATTAATAGTAAAATAAATACGATCATTGCCCTCAAGGAGGTTACATTCTAGAGGAGCAGATAGACATTAATCAAATATTTTTAAAAATGTGTGTGTGTGTGTGTAATTTGGGAAATACTAAACTTTACAAGATGGCAGGGCATTGTATAGCTCACAGGTGAACTGGAATGTAGAGAAATATTCAATAATGGAAAGTTGACTCACTAATAAAAGAAAATAGTGTATCATTTTAAATTAGTAAAAAGGCTAAAATCATGATTATTTTAAAATAAAAGCTGCTTTTGTATTTAGAGTACAAGCAATAAAAGTGTTATTTTATGAAAACCTCCAGGGGACTTTATTTTAATAACTATATCAGAATAAATTATAATTGGGCTTTCTATGGTTCCATGTACTATGTGCTTTTGAAGTGCTCATGTAGCTTGAGGGTATATATCTTACATTCTTAATTATTCCTACAAAAGTTTTCTTCATTATTAATTTGGCCTCTCTATGAAGTAAGAATGTGTTAAATCAATTTCAGCTTAGCTCTTTTTCAAAGGATCACTGAATTTAGAAAACACGGAGACTTTACTATATCTAGAAATTATAAATATTAATACTTAGACTTAAATATTAAATAAATAAATAAACATAATGGAATACAAAATAACGTAACACTTTAATTTGGTACCAGGATGTTTGAAGCCCAAATCCTGGTAATATTAAAATCATTTTAGTATCATGGAAGGTCAAACTTTTAGAATTTTCATGTTCAAGTAGAAAGAGGACAAACATATACATTAAAAATTAATCAACAAAACTTGTTTTCACAAGTTAATCCTCCTCATCTTCTGTTGTCTTGATCCAAACACTAACTTAAAACAGTGAGACTGCACTGTTTTTAATACAGTAAACATAACTGCTCTTCTACTAATATAGTATTGCAAACAATTATCTAAAACAAAGGAAATCAACCAAATTATTTCACTGATTAGAAATAAAACTGAGAGAATACTTCTTGTAAAGGCATCTCATCTTTTTCCCTTAATTCAAATCATTCTCTGAAGAAAATTTTTAATGAATGAAATGGCTTGACTGATACTCAATGTAGTTAAATGCTGACATATTGTTCAGTTCATTGTGATATTTCTTTTATTTTTGCTTTTTTCTTTATTTTTTTTTAAATTTCCACTAACCATCCTTTATAGAGTCCAAGAAGAAAATGTTTGTACTTCGAAAAACTTATACGTAAAGACTGTAAGAATTACATTATAGATATATCTGGGCAATATAATATTTAAGAAAAAAATTACCTCTGAGGTAGTTTGGTCATTCTGATCAAGGACACCTGTATCTGCTCAGATTAATCTATTATAAGTCACTAAAAACCATTTTTTTCAGTTTCAATATTTATTTATTCATTACACTGTTTTAAATATAAAAGTTAAAATAGCCAATGATTCTGCAACATTTTAATATTCTCTCACAGGACATAGGGTCCTGATGGTGAATTAAAGTTTGAACTTGGAAACTCTTGAATATACTTTTTTTTAAGATTATATTTATTTGAGAGAGCAAGAGTAGTGAGAGAGAGAGAGCACAAGCAAGGGGAGGAGCAGAGGGAAAGGGAGAAGCAGACTCTCTTGCTAAGCAGGGAGCCCAGTGTGGAACTTAATCCCAGGACCATGGGATCATGACCTGAGTCAAAGGCAGACGCTTAACCTACTGAGCCACCCAGGCACCCTTGAATATACTTGTTTTAAAATCTAATTTCTAAAAACATTAAGTATTACATTAATCTTTAAGTATATGAATATCCAAAGATTTTTTTTCTCCTAAGAATGTGAACTTGGAAATGAGCTAGCCTTGTTTAAATCTTGGCTTTTCTACATAATTTTCTTCTTCTGCTTTTTCTTTTCTTTTTTTTAGTTTCAGGTATAGGATTTAGTGATTTATCACTTACATATAAGACCCAGTGCTCATCATAGCAAGTTGCCCTCCTCAATTCCTATCACTCATTTAACCTATCCCCTGCTCACCTCCCGTCCAGCAACCCTCAGGTTTGTTCTCTATAGTTAAGAGTCTGTTTCATGGTTTGCCTCTCTCTCTTTTTTCCTATGTTTATCGGCTTTGTGTCTTAAATTCCACATATGAGTGAAATCATATGGTATTTGTCTTTCTCTGACTGACTAATTTCACTTAGCATGATACTCTCTAGCTTTATCTATGTTGTTGCAAATAGCAGGATTTCATTCTTTTTTATGGCTGAGTAATATTCCATTATACATATACCACACCTTCTTTATCCACTCATCAGCTGATGGACATTTGGGCTCTTTCCATAATTTGGCTATTATTGATAATATTGCTATAACCATCAGTTGCATGTGTCCCTTTGAATCAGTATTTTTGTATCCTATGGGTAAATACCTAGCGGTAAAATTGCTGGATCATAGGGTAATTCTATTTTTTACTCTTTGAGGGAACTCCATACTGTTTTCTAAAGTGGCTACCCCAGTTTGCATCCCCACCAGCAGTGCAAAAGTGTGGTTGGAAAATATGCATGATACGATTTCAGTCTTTTCGTACTTGTTGAGGCCTGATTTGTGACCCAGTACATGATGCATTCTGGAGACTGTCCCCTGTGCACTTGAAAAGAACGCTGCTTTGAGATGAAATATTCTGATTATATCTGTTAAGTCCAACTGGTCCAGTGTGTCATTCAGAGCCATTGTTTCTTTGTTGATTTTTGGCTTAGATGATCTGTCCATTGATGTAAGCGAAGTGTTAAAGCCCCCTACTATTATTGTATGGTTGTCGATTAGTTCCTTTATGTTTGTTATTAATTGTTTTATATATTATCATGCTCCCAAATTAGGGGCATAAATATTTATAATTGTTAGATCTTCTTGTTGGATAGTCCCCTTTATTATGATGTAGTGCCCTTCTTCATCTCTTATTACAGTTTTTGGCGTAAAATCTAGTTTGTCCAGTATAAGTATTGCTACAGCTTTCTTTTGACATCTATTTGCTGGTAAATGTTTCTCTAGCCCCTCACTTTTAATTTGCAGGTGTCTTTAGGTCTAAAATGAGTCTCTTGGAGGCCACATATAGATGGGTCTTGTTTTTTTATCCATTCTGACACTCTGTATCTTTTGATTATTTAGTCCACTTATAATCAGAGGAATTATTTATATATATGAATTTAGTGCCATTTTATTTCTTATTTTGTCATTGTTTCTAGAGATTTTCTCTGTTCCTTTCTAGTCTTTGTCACTTTTGGTCTTTCTTTCCCACTGAAAGAGTCCCCTTTAATATTTCTTGTAGGGCTCCTTTAGTTTTTGTTTGTCTGGAAAACTCTCTCTTTTCTGAATGACAGCCTTGCTGGATAGAGTATTCTTGGCTGCAGATTTTTCCCATTCAGCACACTGAATATATCATGGCACTCCTTTCTGGCTTGCTAAGCTTATGTGGAAAGATCTGCTGCTAACCTTATTTGTCTTCCCTTGTAAGTGAGGGATGTCTTTTGTCTTGCTGTTTTTAGGATTTTTTTTTTTTAATCTCTACATTTTGCAAATTAACTACAGTATGTCTTGGTGCCGGCCTTCCTTTTGGGATGAATTCCTCCATCTTGGCATTTTGTTTAGGTCTCCATCTTCTTCTGTTAGGAAAGCCCGTTATGTTTCCTGTTCCTGAGAGTAATGGGTTTATGAAGAGGTCTTATAATGTCCGGGGCCTGGCACTTTAGGAGGTGTCTCTGATGTGTGCTGCTTGCACTCTGCTGCTGTGCTCTGGCTGCTCTATCCTTCTGGGCAGTCCTCTGAAATGTCTCCTTGACTGCAGTGGGGAGTGTTTGGACCTTGCCTGGCGTGGGGCATGTTTTCATGAGGTGTGCACTGATATGCTTGTTAAAAGAGACCTGATGCTACTTCCACTAGAGCTGAAGTTTTGCAGAACCCTGTGGACAGTAGACATATGTGGCAGGATGTACAGTTTGCCTGGGATGGTCATGGTTTATATGTTTCCCCAACATAATTATTGTCAGTAGCCAGTATCACCGGCCTTAGTAGAACAGGAAGAAAGAAAGAGAAAGAGGTGTTTCTTGCTCTGAGTGCACACAGCACTGAGGACAGACTGTGAGAGAACAGAGAGAAAAGCTGGCAGTCTACAAGTCAGGAAGACAGCTCACCAGAAGTCAAACTGACAGACCTTGATCTGGGACTTTCCTGTCAGAACTGTGAGAAAATAAATTGTTGTAGTTCAAGCCACTCAGGCTATGATATTTTGTTATGGAAGTGCAAGATGACTAAGATATCTGTGCTTTCCCCCCTTATGATTTATTCTTTATATATTTTAGATACTAGTTCTTCATTAGTATAGATATTAAAAGTCTTCCACTGTGAGGCTTGTGTTTGCACTTTCTTACTTATTTCTTCATATATATCTATATATGTTTTAGTTTTAGGAAGTTAAATTTGTCAGTTACTTATGTAATTTTTAATCTTTTCTATTCTGAAGTCTTGAATATATTTTCCTAATTTGTTATCTGAAACTATTAAGTACCACCTTTACATTTCCAAGAATTTCTGAGTTCTTTTTTTTTTTTAATATTTATTTATTTGAAAGAGAGACAGAGTGCACACACACATAGGGGAGGAGGGCAGAGGGAAAGAATCCCAAGCAGACTCCCTACTGAGTTTGGAGCCTGACATGGGGCTCAACCTCATGACCCATGAGATCATGACCTGAGCTGAAACCAAGAGTTAGATGCTCAACTGACTGAGCCACCCAGGCGCTCTTCTGAGTTCTTTGTACATCTAATTATTCTGGTTTCATTTCTCCTCATTTTGGCTACATTTTTTCATCTTTTTTAAGAGGACATCATTTCTTCATTTACCTATTTGAGCATCCCAAGAATTTTTATTAAAATATCTTAGTCTTTGCCATAAAGTTATTTTTTTTGGAGAGAATTCATGTGCTTATTGTTGAGCTATCTCTATTAGCATTGATTTCTATTAGTAATTTAGAATTTTAGGTTCCAATATCATTTTGAGCAAGTTTTATTTTCCAAATTACCGTAGTTTTATTCCACTATCCCCTTGTTCCTATTGCTCCATTACCAGAAATTTTGCTTGTATGCACCACCCTCCCTTACCCCTTCCCGGGTCCTCAGCAAGAGAAGTGTCTTGGATCTTCCAGTTACCAAACCACAATTCGATTCGGAGTCTAATCTTAAGACTCTCTGTTCCTCCCATGTCTCTGTTCCACAGTTTGACACGCACAATAGATAGATCCAAACATTGTTTTGCTGTCTTCAGATTCCTTTCATAAGCAAAGGAGTCTACCCTGGTTCTTAGCTAAAAGTAAACAATCACATAAAGAGTGATCCTCTACAAGAACCAGACTTTTGTTTGGCCATTCCCACAGAGCCCAGCAGCCCTGTGGCTCTATTCTTGCTAATTTCTTTGTGTTCTCACTCAATTTCTTAGCTATGAAAATATAAGTCTTACTTTTTCAATTGACCAGTAATGCCTTTTTATCATCCGTTAATTTTTATTTAAGCAGAAGAATATACCAGAGCATCAACTTCCTAAGTTATTCTGGCTCAAAATCTGGACTTATTTTTAAACGGAAGATGATATTTTATTCAGAAGTCAGTTCGAAATTGAAAATATTAATAGTCTTTAATCCCTTGATTTCATAATGTTAATCTTCATCCTCTGGCCTCTTTTTGTAAGGAATAGATGTATCACTATCTAGCATTACTGAACCTCTCTCTTACCCACCAAATAGATGTGCTCTCTTGATGGGTATGGTGGAGAATATTTATCCCTGTTTCCACACACCGACTCAGTCAGAAAGAAAGGGGAATCATTAGGAGACAATTTTTGTTTCAAAGAAGAAATTACCATTTAGAGACTATAAATAAAAACATTTTTCTTCTTTTTTTTTATTTTAGGGAAAAAAATTCAATAATTTGCCATCAGGGTAATGCTGACCTCATAAAATGAGTTTGGAAGAATCCTCTACTCTTCTATTTTTGCCAGAGTTTGAGAAGGATCGGTATTATTTCTATTTTGAAAATGTTTGGTACAATTCACCAGTGAAGCCCTCCAGACTTCTATTTGTTGGAGGGCTTTTGATTACTCTTCAATCTCCTTATTAGTAACTGATCTGTTCAGATATTCCTTTGTAGCATGATTCAGTCTTGGTAGCTTGTATGTTTCTAGAAGGTATTCATTTCTTCTAGCTTGTTCAATTTGTTGGCTTTCCAACGGCACTGAAAGTCACTAGGTCATGATGTTACCACTATAATAAGCATTGTAGCTGCCCTCACTTTATATTTAGTGTTCTCCAACCCATTCTCACAAAAGCAATTGAGATTACTGTGCTTTCCTGCTTAAATCCCTCAAGGACTTCTTAGTGCTTTTAAAATAAAATCCAAATTCATTACATAGACCACAAATCCTTGAATGCTCTAGCTGGTTTGCTATCTTCTACCCTCACTCTCCTCTAGCAATGCAGATTTCCTAGCTGGCTCTCTATTTTTGGAAAACTACATTCTAGTATCACTTAGGAGCATATGAATAGCCTGATCTCTCTCCCTGGAATGTTCTTCCCACAGCTGTGTGCTCAGATGGCTCAATCAGATCTTTCAGATCTCAGGTCAAATGTCACCTCCTCAGAGAAGCCTTCCTTGATTACCCTATCTAAGTGAATTCTCCCTGTTTTCTCTCTTATAACCCTATTAATTTGCTTGAAAGCATTCAACACAATTTGAAACCAATCCAACTCTTTGTTTCTTGTTTATGCTCTTAATCTCATTTAAAATATAAATTTCAGGAGCCTGGATGGCTCAATCAGTTAAGCATCTGCCTTTGGATCAGGTCATGATCCCAGGGTCCTGGGATTGAGTTCTGCATCTGGCTCCCTACTCAGCAGGGAGTCTGCTTCTCCCTCTCCCCTTCCCCCCGGTTCATGCATGCTCTCTCTCTCTCAAATAAATAAATATTTTAAAAAATAAAATATAATATAAATTTCATGATATCAAAATATTTATGTATATTTTTCATCATTTCATTTTGGGAGCTGATATAGTATCATCATGTAGTGGGAACTTAATACTTGCTGCTTCTTTAAAATCGAATGATACATAGCACAAATACTAATACTACACACTTGAGAATCACGCCAACCTCATTTCAAGTCCTTTTTTGCATTTTTACCTTTTGGCCTTGGAAAACTGACTTAGCCAATTCGAATCTGATTGTTCATCCTGATTATATATGTTAAAATAACAATCAGTAACATTTATTGAATATTTGCCATGTGTAAAACATTTCGATAAAGACTTAAATGGAGAGAAGCTGGGGTGGCTCAACTGGTTGGGCATTGGACTCTTGATTTAAGCTCAAGTCATGATCTCAGGGTCTAAGATGGAGCCCTTTGTGGGGCTCTGTGCCGGGTGTAGAGCCTGCTTGGGATTTTCTCTCTCTCCCTCCCTCTGCTCTTCCTCCTCTGTTTGTGCATGCTCTCTCTCAAAAACTAAACAAATAAAAACAAAAACAAAATAAAAACAAAAACAAAAAACCAGGGAAAAAAAACTTAAATAGATCAATTATTTTAGCTGTTAAAATAATTTTATGAGGTAGATATTTTTAACATTCCTGTTTTTTAGATTGAGGAAACAGTCTAACAGTTAACTTTCCAAAAGTTCCACAGCTAACAGTCTTATTCCAGAGGCCATGCTCTGAGAATGAAGTGTGATACCATTTGTAAAGCTATTGTGTTGGTGGTTATTGTAGTTATTATTGAGTCAAGAAACCATTCTTAAGACTGAAAAGCACGTAAACTTTCCAGTTCTGAGAACATAAGTTCTGAGGCCTTTTCTGTATTTTGCTGCATGCCTGGTGTAAATCATCACATGTGGTTTACTGATATAAGATTAAGAACATTTTTTGGGTTGTATACTATTCCTTAAAGCATAATTAGTAATTTTCACATTATTGCTTTAATTAAATCTTTTGAAGTTCAATAAAATTCACATGATCATCAGATTTTATTTTCTCAGATTTTTTGACATCCTACAAATTAATGTAAGAGCTCTTATTTTTAAAAAATGCACATACGACTATTACTTCCTATCAGAGACTACATGTTCCTATGAAAAATGAAGCAGTTTAAAATTAATTTCATAATTATTTTCATTATTTCATTATTTTTCAAAATATTTCATATTTTGGATATACTTGTCCAAGCTTAAATTATTAAAATAATAACTGAGTAATTCCCTACTTTACTGTTGCAGGTCAAAGATGTTTTCTGTATCTAGTTCATTTCTTTCTCCTTTAATCTCTTATGGTAGTTTAGTTTATTCATACCAGTTAGCCTATCAGGAATTGTTTTGGTGTTTTGCTTATTTGTTTCTTTTGAATTTTTACATCCCCCATTAAACTTAAAGCTCCTCACAGACAAATGCTGTGGATATCCAAAGGAGTGGATAGATTACCTGCATGACAATGGAGTGCCCTGATTCTTGTTATCGACATTCTCCCTCTCACAAACTCCTAAATGTCCATTAGTTTTCACATTTTCCCTCATAATAAAATATGGACAACTTGTAGCAATGCAAGGTGGTTAGTGGAAATCTATTTAAATAAAAGCAAGTAATAGAACCAGGATAATTCCAGGTTCTGTCTGACCTCAAATTCTGTGCACTGAAGCCTTAACTATTCCTTGTAGTACTTCATTCAACACCGTAATAAATTGGGATTGTAGAGATGTTCTTATCTTTCAGTATCTTTCAGACCTTAACAAAATCATATAGTTATGCTATATAGTAACACACGATATGTAGGTAAGTGAAATGAAGCAGATTGGAAAAAACAATGTCAATACTGTGTAATCCACTATTCTGCAGGGAAAAAATGCCAGAGCTCCTTGTTGCCTGTTGGAATTATAAGGACAGTATGTTTTCTTTTAATCCTTGTGACATAATAGCATTTTTTAAAGATTTTATTCATTTATTTAACAGAAAAAGAGAGAGAAGAGGCAGGGGGAACAGCAGAGGGAGAGTGAGAAGCAGGCTCCCCACTGAGAAGGGAGCCCTATGCAGGGCTAGATCCCAGCACCCTGGGATTATGACCTGAGCTGAAGGCAGATGCTTAATCGACTGAACCACCCAGGCGCCCCCATAATAGCATTCTTTTCCAACTTCAAACAATTTTATTCCAGTGCATGAATATATTCTCTACTTTGCTGTTCCTGGGCATTAACTATTTTGCTCTTTATTAACATCATAGTCTTTATTGAGGGCCTGAGCTAGGATGGGTTAGGCGTTGCGCATAGGACTAAGAACCCATGGATGAATGAAATACTGCTTCTGCCTTCAGGAATATTATAGGCAAATCATGAAAAATGACAGATAAACAGATATGTAGGATTGAATGGAAATAAGTATTAGATCATAGATAACTGTATGCAATATCTTCATTTCACACTCCAAGAACCAGGCAAAAGAAACAGGAGTAGGACAATGAAGGGGAGGAGGAGGAGGGGAAGGAGTCAACAAAAGAATCAAAGCAAAGCTATCGCTCAAATTCCAACCATCTTCCAAAATACAGGTCAAGTTCCACCTTCTCCACAATATTTTGTGACATCTGCACTTGAAAGTAAACTTTCCGTTTTCTGAACTTTTCATAGTTTTTAAATTTTGTGTTGGTTAGCATATATAATTGCTTTATATAACTTATTTTCTTGGCTAGATTGGAAAACATATGTTATGCATTTATTTATTTCCTAGAGTAACAGCATGACTATGTTAACTCCATAGATGTCCAGTATGTATATTTCAATTAGCAAAATAAAATTATAAATAGGATATCATAATGGAAGGTCTTATAACACCATCTGTCAAATTTTAACCATTCCTCAAGCTCCCTCCCCACTTCCCAGAAATGCTATTTCCATTATTGAGACTTTCAGAGATTTCATCATCCTCCCCTGACTACCATCAGAAATGTGACTGTATCTTTTAAAAGTCATTTTATATTTTTCCTTGTGTCATATTGATCTTAGACTGATATGGGACACAATATATTTGCACATAATATATATCAATACAGTATATTATTAGCTAAATTTACATTCTCATTCTGTGTTTTGTTTGGTTGTTTGTTTTTAACCCTCTGGGATTCCTTCAAGTGTTGCGAAGATGGATGTCTTCAGGGAATTGAGGGAGGAACATTTTTCTTTCCCTGGGATAATGACGCTAATTAAAGTCATAGCTTTTAATTGATGGCTTTTAAATCATCCTTATGTTTATTTCTAGATTTCTCCTAATGAATAGAACAAAGGAAATTATTTTCAGATTGGCAAATAACAGTAATGGTTTCAAGTACTCTATTTAGTGTTTGCTACATATAGTTATCATTTTCTGTGCATATTCACATACTATTTTACAGTTAATTATTTAGAACAGTAGGTTGCCCCTCCTCCAAATAGAATAAACTAATTTTAATTTGCCTCTAACTAGAAACAACTGCTAATAATATGGAAATTTAATGAACACAAGGCAAGATTTCTTTCATAGAAACTATTTCCATTATATTCACATCATATTCTTTAAAAACTACTGCACTTTAGAGTTCTTTGGTAATGGAAGAAACAAGTCATCATAATTTCATGCAATCATGCTGTTTTTCTAAATAGTTTGTGGCTGTGACAGGTCATTTTTAATCCAGCTAGCTGTGTACATTATATTAATGCAAAAAACCCAAACTATAAATTTGCAAGCTCTTTTTGCTGAAATAACGTCTGTCCTTAAATAGCTTATTTCCTGATCCATCAGCAAAACAATCTTAATCAGTTTATTGTCTACATCAATGTTCATTAACAGCAGGACAGAGTTGGTTTTAGTAAATACAGTGAACCCTTCTTCAGTCCATTTTCTGCACTGGTTCCTGGAACACGTATAAGAATTGGACAGTGAATGCTTTGTTACAACATGGCCAAGCCTGAAGGAAAAGCGAAAGTGGAGGCATCTAATCAGGAGCAAGAACAATTCTGGGCAAGAATTTGCAGGTATCTCTGATGGGAGGCTTTAGTGTCTGCCCTGCTTGCTCATTACTAAGAAAAAAAAGGTGGTCATACTCTACTTGGCCTCAGCCAACAGTTTTGATAAGGAAGGGAAAACATACTCCTGCAAATAGCCTGGATCCTCACAGGTACATCAATTTACTCTTTTACCTGGAGGTGGGAAAACACACACACACACACACACACACACACACACATGCACACACACACGCAATTCAAATTACCATCTTATATTAAAGTTGTCTAATTAATTAGCCTGTTTCCGTCCTGGATTGCAAACTTAAGACACAGCTCTCATTATTTTTTATCCTTTTATATCTAATTGCAAAATCTACACTTAGCAATAGTTGAGGATGAAAATACATCGGTAGCTTTGAGATCAACTGAAACCAAGAAGTCAAAGAAAAGAAAGTTTCGCTCTGAGGTGTTGAGAGAAGTGATGCTCAAAAGCTAAACTAATTCCCTGTGGCTCTTATCTCTGGGGAGGTAGCCTCAGCAGTGGACTGAACTGACCTGGGGCTCCTGAGCCACATCACCCCTGGGCCCTCTGACACCGGTACTTCTTCCGCATCTCTTTCATGTTTATTATATTTGCAGATGCTCTGGGTACCAAATATTTCTATCGTTTAAATATTTTCAAACAAATAAGTGATGTCAATCCATTATAATCTGTAGGAATACGCATTTATCTGAATTTAAATAAAAACGAGTTCTAACTCGTATATGCTCTCTCAGCTCAGATACTGACTGAAGTAAGTACGTGGACAATGGCTGTGCAAATCAAAGGTGTACCTAGCTCTCCCTCATCAAAATCTTGATTTTGGAGAACTTCATCTTATTTGTCAAAATCTGAGACTGCCTTTATCCTGGCACAGGGTTCTAATAATCAGAAAATTTATTGATTATCGTGTTTGTTGGCCTGAGAGGATGGGACAACCAAATACGTAGCTGAGTATCTCAGATGTAGGAAAAAGAAATATTTCACATCATTCAACTTACAGGAGCAACAGTATGGTTAAGCTCAGAACTTAAAGAAGCAATTTGACTGAAGAACCAGGACAAAAGTTTAAAAGCTGCCCAAAGTATTAAACCACAACTTTGATACAACACAGCTTGGATTGCATATCAAATAGCCTTCTTCTACTCTTCTTGAGAGAATATTGCAGAAAGGTTGTCGCTGTTCCTGTTACCATGTCACAAAACACCCAGAAAGTTAGTGGCATAAAACATTCTTTGTGTTATGCTCACAAATGATGGGTCAGGAAGTCAGACAGGATGAAGTAGGAACAGCAGAGGTGGCTGTCTGTGCTTTAAAATGTTTGGGGACTCAGGTGGGAAGATTGGAGTCAGGGGTCACTTGCAGTTTGGAGGCTGGAATGATCTTGACAGACACCCATTCACTCACATATGTGGCACCTGAGATGGAACCATCAAGAGGTGCACTCAGCCAGGGACACCTATGCGTGGCTTTTCCTGGGGCTTGGGCTTCTCACAGCACAACAACTGGCTGTGAGGACATACAGAGAGTGACGATTCCCAGAAAGCAGGATGGAAGACCTTTTCTGATCTATGACTGAGAGTCAAAAAGGGTCACTTTCACTGCATTCTATTGGTTACAAGAAAGCTCAGCTCAGATTCAAGGAAAGGGGATATAGAAGTTGCCTCAGAGTATTGGCAGTAGTGATCTGTCTTCCACAGTCAGTTAGCAGGTAAACTAAATCCATAAAATCTCCCTTACTTACGTTAAGTTGAAATGTAAACCTTTTAATACCTTCAATTAGAAGAGACATAAGTATAATTTTATTGAAGTCGCCAATAGCGAACATTTTTAAACTGGAACTTAAAAGAGAATTTAAGACTACAGACGGTCCCCATTTTACAGTGGTTTGAGTTAGATTTTATGGTGGTGAGAAGTGATATGCATTCAGGAGAAATCATACTTTGAGTTTTGAATATTGATCTTTTCCCGGGCTGGTGATATGCAGTGCATTCCTCTCCCGTGACGCCAGGCGGCGCCAGGGAGCAGCCACTCGATCTGCCGTGAGGTCACAGGGGAAAAAAACCGATACAACCCTTCTGTAACCATACAACCATTCCGGTTTTTGCTTTCAGTACAGTACTTAACAAATTACATGAGATATTAAACACTTTATTACCAAATAGGCTTTGTGTTAGATGATTTTGCCCAACTTTAGGCTCACGTAAGTGTTCTAAGCATATGTAAGGTAAGCTCGTCTAAGCTATGCTTTTTGACAGGTTAGGTGTATTAAATGCGTTTTCGATTTATATTTTCAATTTATGATGGGTTTATCAGTATGTAAATTGAGGGAGATCCGTATTTAAAAGTGTTCACTTTCTTTTTATATTATTCTTCTGATAACTTTTTCAAGAGTGACCTTGTTTCATTTCTGCTCTTAAGTAGCTCTCTAAACTTTGATCCAGTACTTTCTATTAACTCAAAATCTATGGGGCCATCTCAACAGTAGGATGATCTTCTGAACTGGGTTATGAACAGCCCCGGTTCCTTGAATGTTAATAACATCCCTACTTAGGACCTACATTAATAGTCTTTCTAACGGAGACGTGCCTTTTCACTTACAGGCTTGAAAAGCTCCACTAATGTTTTTAGGAGCCAAAAGTCAGGTGGGAAGAAATATATCATCAAGCGATTGCTGCCTTGAAATCGCCCAGTAGGATACAAGGTTTCTAAGAAATTGTCTGAAGTTAATTGCACATTTTTATTCCCCTTTACAAAGAGAGGTAGTGATACCTACAGTAGGTTAATACTTCCACTTGAGAGCTAAATAAAAGGAAAATCTTTCTGAACTTAGCAAAGCACAGCAATTAATTTTGTCTGTTAGGATATAAATTAAATGTACAGCTACTAGTTAAGCTTTGAAAGCAAAAAGCTAGTCATTCTTAAACCACAGTATGGTGCACACTGAACACCAGATAAAATGGGATCTCTTCATTACGAATTAGAATTTATTTTTATCTCCTTGAATTTTATCGACACTTCAAAGTCTCCTTTAAAAGTCAACTGCTATATGACACCTTCCCCATTAACTCCAGCTGGTGGTGATTTTCTCCTTTTACCTTCATTTTGCAATATATATGTATGGCATTTCTCACACAACCTCTCGTATCCTAGACATTGTGTGCCTATAATGCATTTCTTCTTTAACATTTAAGTTCAATTCTGTAAGGCATAAAATACAGGAGTTGAGTGGAAAAGTAGTTTTTAAACTTATTTGAAATGAATAAGCATTGCATTTGGTGTACAGAAAAATAACTCTATTTGTTAAATAATATTGTCTCTCATAAACAGCATGGGAAAGACTATGGTCATGTGTCTCCCTGTCATGCTTATACCCACATCTCCTCCCCTCCATACATAATTTGTGTCTATAACTGCTATGGACCAAATATTTTTGTCCCCTCTTCCCCCCAAGTTCATATATTAAAGCTCTAATCTCCAATGTGATGGTATTTAGAGGTGAGACTTTTTTGGAGGTAATTAGGTCATGAGAATCGAGCCCTCGTGACAGGATTAATGTCCTTCTAAAAAGAGGAGAAGACGTAAGATCTTTCTTTCTGCCATGTGAAGACACAGCAAGAAGGCAGCCATCTGCCAACCAGGAAGAGTCCCCACCAGACATCCAATCTGCTGGCACATTTATCTTGGACTTCTCAGCCTCCAGGACTGTGAGAAATGTTTGCTGTTTAAGCACTAAGTCTATGGTATTACAAAATAGAAGTCCAAACTGATTAAGACAACAACTATATGTATAAACACATATTTTATAACTTTTCTGCTTGTTCTCTATAAAATATGGAATAAAATAGAATGATTTCTATAAATAAAGGAGTAAAAATGTAGGTACCCACACCACTAACCAAAGTACTTTTTTAATAAATTTTACATTCAATATAAATAATATATAGAGATACATAATAAATACTTCAACTTGGCTAACTTCTTGTATTGTCAATTCATTATTATTTTCCTTCGTGCTCTAGCCATATGTTGGAAATTAGCCCCAAGCAAATTCTCTACATATTACTCTTCCTTTTATAAGTTGAAGTTCTCTACTACTCATTTGTATATGGTGTACTGAGATCTCATTAATAGTAAGATCCAAATTTTACTGGCTCTTTGCCTCCATTTATTAAATATGCAAAATCTGCAACTCTCCCAATATCTCAAAACTAACTTAATATGCCTGGAAGGATGTTTTATCTATGTTCATGACCAGTTTTCCTACCAGGAGCCACTGACAGTGGGCACAGTTTTGCTTGGCGTCATTGCTTTTCCTGCCATTCTTCCAACTCTTTGAGGTTCTATGCCTTCCCTATTTCCTAGAGCATTGGGCCCTCCAATGAGAAAATTAAGTGCTATCTGTTGAGCATTATTTTTTCTTCTTTTAGTGAGTACCTTCTTGTTTTCCTTCGAGAACTACCCTTCTATGAGTGACTTCGAAGGAGCCGATTTTACCCCCACTTCTGAAGGTGAGCACATGGCCAAGTCTGGCCACAGAATAATACTCCATGGTCCTGGCCAAAGCGATACATTAATTTATAGGCATGTGTCCTAGCAGTAATTCAATCCTAATCCTGCGGCTTTTGCTAAAAATGTGGAGAAATACACCTTCATTTCACCTGGTCCTGAACTTCGGAAAACAACAGTCTGAATCTACTTTTGGTGATAGTAAGCAAAGCCAACCCTAAGAAAAGCTGAGAGAAGAGATGCAGAAAGACTTATTTCTTATACACTGTTTGATCCTGCAAAACAAATGGAGTATGAAAGCTTTTCAGCTACTGTATTTTTCAATTACACGTACCAAGTCTTTCTTTTTTTTTCTACTTAAAGCTAATTTAAGTTGGGTTTCCTATGACTTACAAGTAAAATAATCCTAAAACTCATTTACTATACTGCCATTGAGCTGCCATCATTCATCACATTCTGAGGATATCTTAAGGAAAGGGGGTGGGAAAATAATTCTTTCCACATTGTTTAATTCTCAGAGTGTTGGTTTGTACTTTAAATTTATACAGACTCACAGAAGGTAGTTATTTCAATTTTCTTTTTCAGTGCCTTCTGCGTCAGGGACCCAAATATGTATCCAAGAGCTAGACAGTTTCGAATTCCTTCTATGCACTGACAAGGAAGTTGGGGGATGGGTTCAACATGGTGATTTTTCATTCCTTTGGATGAGTTCTCTTTTAAGGACTCCTTGCTATATACCGCAAATATTCTTCTGTTGGGCTCTCCTCATGAGATTTTTCAATTTACTCTAGAACTCCTTAGCCTCTATACTTTGCTGGACATATTTGATTGTCTCTCACACATTTAAGCTATGCTTGTTTCCATCTGTGTATTTTGCATGTGTTTTTCCTGCTATCAAAATCTCTTTCACTTTCTGTACTGTTCTGTATAAAAGGGTAGCCATTTAAATCTAAATTAAAATTAAATAAAATTAAAAATTCAATTTCTTAACTTCATTAGTCACATTTCAAGTGATCAGTAACTACAATGGGGCTAGTAGCTACAGTTTTGAAGAACATAAATATAAACCATTTCTATCATTGCAGAGTCCCATTGGATGAAACTATTCTAGATCATGTTTCAGAATCTGGTTTCAAATAAAAAATTACACTTTAAAAACATTAATTTCTGAGTGGTATCCCAAATCCACTGACTCAGACTGAGTATAGGTAGCAATCCAAGGGCCTTTACTGTTTTTTTTTGTTTTTTGTTTTCCCAAAAAAGGGAGGTTACTAAGGATTTAAGGCTTCTTCTGCTGAGCCTTTATTGGGAATGATGCTAAGGACATGGTGTAACCATCTTACCTCAGATTTTACCTCTTACGAAAATAAACCACCTGGCTACTATTTATTATTCCGTGATTTTTAATGTTCCCTGTCACTCTCCCTCCAGTATTCAATTTCAGCTGGATACCACACAAAAACTAAAATCTAAACATCATCAGCTTGTTTTTTATATGCCAACTCAGCAATTATTTTGTGATCTTGAGTAAAGTCACTTAACCTCCTATATCATTCCTTCACCTGTAAGTAAGTGGCACGTGGAGATGAATTAAATTACTTTAAACTATAAGCATCAACTATGTCTGCTTTTAGCATCATATTTCTTAAAAGATATCCATTACTATTCCACCTCTTTTTCTTGAAAAAAATTCAAATTTAGTGGAATAATTATTTTCATTAATATAAAGATTATTTCTAGTGACTAATGTAGTGTTTCTTGAATACACATGGCTCCAATTAGAAGAAAGGAAATAAGTGAAAATACGGAAGAGACAAAAATTCAAAACAGAGGAGTGAGAGGAGAAAATAAAGATAAGAGATTTTATCATGTAATCTCTGCTTTCTTCCATCTTCTAGTTCCAGAATAATATCTATTTGAACATTCATAATGGACAAAATATACTTTTTTCTTTCTCTTTGAGATAATAACCTCAAAGATGATCATTAGTAAGAATAGGGTGATTTTGGTGATTATATGTTACATCTCGTGTCTATCAGTTTTTATATGCTTGATTATTGAAGCCAGTGTATGCAGACAATTGATAAAGAAAAACACGAGTATTGTAGGTTGAATCAAATAAAGCCTTATAGGAAAAAAAGTAATAAAATATAGTGCATTTCTTTCCAGTTAATACTGTATTTCTTATAGATTTTTTATTTTTAGGTCCATAATGTGCAATGCTAACTATCTGGATTTAGGCCAAACTTTACAAGTTCAGAGGAAAGACCTCCAAAAAAACTGCCCTCACTTCAGACACTAGTTGCAAGCTTTGGGGTTTCCAGGCAACTCACACTTCTGACCAACAGGCTATATATATATCTGGAGTTTCCTGTTATCCTCTCAGGTTTGATAATTTGCTAGAATGACTCATAGAACTCAAGGAAGCATTATACTTATGATTACAGTTTTATTATAGCAAAAGGGGAGGCAAATCCAGGCCACCTAAAAGAAGAGATGCACAAACTGAAGATTAGGAGGGTCCTAAATTTGAATCTCCCATATCCTCTCCTGTGGACTCCGGGTGCATCACCCTCCAGGCATATCAAGTATCAATATGCACAGAGTCCTGTTACCCAGGGAAGCTCACCTGAGCTCTGAGTCTTGAGGGTTTTATTTATTTATTTATTTTAAAAAAATTTTAATTAACATATAATGTATTATTTGCCCCAGGGGTACATGTCTGTGAATCATCAGTCTTACCCATTTCACGGCACTTACCATAGCACATACTCTCCCCAATGTCCATAACCCAGCCACCCTATCCCTACCCCCCGACTCCCCAGCAACCCTCAGTTTGCTTCGTGAGTTTAGGAGCCTCTTATGGTTTGTCTCCTTCCTGATCCCATCTTGTTTTATTTCCCCCCCACACCCCCCACGACCCCCTGCCCTGCCTCTCAAATTCTTCATATCAGAGAGATCATATGATAATTGTCTTTCTCTGATTGACTTATTTCGCTGAGTCTTGAGTTTTTAATGGGGTTTCATTACTTAGGTATGATTGATTGAATCATTGGCCATGGGATTGAATTCAATATCCACCCTCTCGTCTCTTCCCTGAAGGTCAGGCTGATATTACGTGCTTCAAAGTCCCAAACTTCTAATCATATGATTGTTCTTTCTGGCATGGCCAGGTCCCATTCTGAGTCATCTAGCTAGCATAAACTTAGGTGTGGCCTGAAGAACCATCATTAATAATAAAGACACTCTTATCACTCAGGAAATTCCAAGGATTTTTGGAACCATGGATGAAAATGAGACAATATATAACAGGTGAAATAGTGATTTTATCTAACTATTTCTGCATAAATTTTGTTAGAATCTGTTTGATGGCAATTTACTTGAATGATAAACAATATAAATGATATTTTGTAATGGTAAACTTATCAATGAATATTTCCATTTTAAGCAATAAACTTATGCTTGAAAGTAATGATGTAAATATTGAACAGTCTTTAGGGGAAATAGTCCTGATTTGTGGGTCACTTTCTGTGGTACAAATGTCAGGTTACCAACCTGCCATTTTGAAATGTGGATTGGGAAAGGAGGCACAGGATGCTTGCCAGGTTGTCGAAACATTCTGCAAGTGAAGATATGATGCATATATTTTGATATACTTCAGCGTTTTCATTATCAAAGAGTATAAAGGAATAGACACTAATTGATATTTTAACTTAGCAATTTGCTTCCCAAAGAACAGTTTGTGATCCATGCTGGATTTTAACCAGTTATATAAGTTAATGTTTCAGATACTGCTTCCCAGGGACAGAGATGGAAAACAGCATCCACACTCTCAATAAAGTTTCCATTCCTGGAATGCCTCAAACTTATTGCTGGTTTATAGCTCTAATAACCCAGAGCTCTAGCTTCTAATTATTACTGGTGTTTCTCCACGTCACCGAAGGAATTTTTTTTTTCTATGTCAATTATAGTATTTGCATTATTATCTAAATTTGGGGTTCGGGGGATGCAGTATGTGGAAGTTTGCCAGCAAATGACTTTCCCTCAGATTCTAGATATTTCCAGATTCAGGTTTATATAGCGGAGTGGGACAAGATGGTAGATTGCTAGAATAGTACTGACCTAACTTCTTTTTTTTTAAGACTTTATTTATTTGACAGTGAGAGAGAAAGAGAGAGAGAGAGAGAGCACAGCAGAGGGAGTAGCAGAGGGAGAGGGAGAAACAGGCTCCCTGCTCAGCAGGGCCACATCTCAGGACCCTGGGATCACAGCCTGAGCTGAAGGCAGAATAACCAACTGAGCCACCTTGGTGCCCCTGGCCTAACTTTGTAACACTGATTTAAAAGTTGTTTTTTTTTTTTTTTTTGCCTTCCAAGTTCCTGCTGTTATCATTACAAATATTCCTTCTATACTGTTGTCTCTTTTCTAATCAAATTTTTTTCTCCTAAAATAACTTTTCTTGTCTACGTTATTTATTCAGATTGCTTTCAAGTTTTTTATGTTTATCTACCTCTACAAGTGGTAGGTAATTTTATGCATCAACATGGCTAAGCCCACATACCCAGTTTTGACTCAAATATCAGTATAGATATTAACGTGGAAGTATTTTTTAGATGTGATTAACATGTAAGTCAATAGATTTTGAATAAATCAGATTACCCTCCATCATGTGGATGGGACTAACCTAATCAGCTAAAAGCCTTAAGAGTAAAGACTGAGGTCTTCTGAGTAAGAAGGAATTCTGCCTCCCAACTGCCTACAGACTTGAGCTGTAGCATCAACTCTTCCCTGGGTCTCCCGGCTGTCAATAGCCTGCCCTGCAGATTTGGAACTTGCCAGCCCCCACAACTGTGGGAGCCTATGTATATGTATATCACATGTCCCATTGTTCTGTTTCTCTGGAAAACCCTGACTAATCCAGTGTCCATGGTAATTCCTTATTTATTTCCTTAGCAGTATAACTATACGGATCCTTGAAGGCGCGGATTAAGGGAAACCTTAACAAATATAGAGGAGAAAACTATGTACATGTAATACATAGTAACTATCAGGCAATTAGGATCAAATTCATGACTTGTTTAAAAAGACCTGTTGTTCTCTTTTTCCTTTTATTCCCTAAGAACTTTTTTTTTTTTTCCCTAAGAACTTCTAATGGAAGAATATATACTCTGGATATGGCACAAAATATGACATTTAATCTAAATGCAGCAAGGATATGTCAGCAAAAACATGTATACAAAGTGTATAAAGTCTGTGGGGAAAAAACCCATTCCTAAAAATGATAAATGAATGCCACGCATTCATTTAAGTGGTACAAGCACAATTTTCCATCCTTGATCAGTTCAGTTGGATTATCTGAAGCACCTCATTGTCTGCCAGCTGTCAGACGTATTTTTAATTAGGCACTAATGAAGTAATATATGTATGTAAACCATTTAAATCTTGTTCCAGTTTGCAAGGACATCTGTGAGGTGGAAAGTGAGAATCCTTGATCTTTGCCAGACGTTACAAATTATAAAACTATAAAACATGAAACTCAGGTACTCAGAATGACTCCATTTAAAACAGGGGAGGGTGCTATTAAGAAGGTTAAAAAGGACATTTTGCTCGACTTAGTAAAAAATAAGAGGTTTCTTTTCCTCCAGTTTTTCTCTGCAGCTACATTTTTGGGCTGCTTTATTGCTCAAGCGTAATATATTACTACGTGTCTCTAAGTGTTCTATTTTCTTGAAACTTAAACTTTGAATAGAATTTTGGAAAAATAAGTGATTTTTTTTTTTTTTTGGTTCAGTATATTCCAACAAATGTCCTTCTACAATTGTATATAACATTAGTGCTTTGGCACAGATAAGAAGACAACTATTTCACAAACTACTTTGCATGCAACACATTCCAGCAATGTTTTGACTTAATTTTAACTATAAGATTACTTACAAGTGCTGAGAGAAGTAGGGGTAGTAAGAAATTTCCTTGCTAGTCATCTGTAGGTGTGAAATCAGCCATAGTCATTTTTGTTTGTTTTTTTTTGGGGGGGGGAGCTCTAGTCCAAGTGATGTCATTGTTAAAAGCAGAAAATAAGGCATGGATTTTTTTAATCACTCTCTTTTGTGATGTAATTCTCTGCCATTTCTAGCAAATTTTCCTTTATTTAATTACTTTTCTTTTGAGTAACTAATGATAACCAATTCACTTTTCCATTTCCTCTCTATAAAGTATCGCATTCACATAACTAGTTCCCGGTGACTGCAGGAGATCGCAACTGTGTGTGTGATACTTGTGAGTATTGCCACAAGTATTGACTAATTTTTGGGGTCCAATCAGTCCAACTGACAGTTAATAGTGCACCTTTAAAAAGAGTTACAACTATATGCACATTTTAGTGGGAATACTTTACTCAAACTAAATTTGAGTGAATAATCTCAAGAATCTTTGCCACACTTCAAAGCCATTTAAAAGTAGATGTTATTGTTGACAACTCCTGCAGCAACTTATCCTCAGCCTAAATTGATCCACAGGCTTCTCACAAGTTACAAAGACTTCCCTGATCTCTGTCAGTCTATAATTCAAAACTTACCCTACCTTTCTGCCAAATGAGTTTATGATGACACTTGGATTCCTCCCTCCATCCACTCTTACCACCTACTTTTCCTTCCATTAGTAATGTTTTGCCCTTTCTGCTATACATCCCAAGCCTTTTTTATTATATACTATTATTAGTCCATTATTACAACAGGCCCAAGAATGAAACTAGACAAGCAGAATTATCTTTGGTGTTTTTGTGGGAGAGGAGATTTGTGAGTATTAAGCATTTACACACTTTATCTATCATGTGCATTTAAGGTGATCTTTGAAACATACAATTAAAAATAAATTATTAAAATGATTAATTGTAGATAATATATTCATGAGTATAAAGAAATACACAGAATCTACCCTAAAAAGTAGTATAATAATAGAGAAAATTTCTGCGGTTCAAGGACAACTGGTTGAATATTACATAATTCAATTCACACAGCTTAAGCAAACACCTTTGTCTAGATTAAATAAATTGAATTATTTTATTAGTGAAGCAAAATAAAGTGTTTTTCCTTCCAAATGCTGTCCTCCACAAACAAGGGGCAAACTATAATGAAGCTGTTTTAATTTTTAATATATTATCAGTATTAAAATTTATTCATATAATAAACGTCATCTGAAGAAATGAAGATATTGAATAATTTAGACATTTTCTCTCAAAATGTGATAAAATCAAATCTTAATTTAAAACAGAATAATTATGTATAATTATGTATAATTATGAATAATTATGTATATTTAAAGAGTTGGAGAAATAATAAAGAACAAAACTAGGAATTAGAAATACTAACAAGAACAAAGATTGCCATTTGACATGTATTAGCACTATGTACAAAGTTTCTGAGGAATATAAAATTATTGCACTGTACCTCTCCTTAAAGATCTGGATAACCTACCAGGTACATAAACATATGTGTAATTTACACTGGAAAGTAGATTTTTCTCACCTCTTAAGAGTAGCAGGACCAAAAATTACTCTGGGAACAAATAACTGACAGGATTAATTCTACTGGAGAAAAACATTCCAAATGCACACTACAGCTCTTGATTCACCTGTAGAGATTGAAGAGAATGACGCAGACATGACAGGTGGTGGCATTAGGGGCAGAGATAAGAGCATAAGGAGTAGTTAAGAGCATAAAGGAGCATAAGAGCATAAAGGAGTAGTTAATTGTGATTGCGAAGTATGAAGTCACAGGAGATGCTCAGTGACCGGCATCTGCCATGTTGGAGAAGAGTTACAGCAGCGAAAATTAATCAGGTTAGCACTTGGTAGGTCTCGCTTTTATTCTGAAATTAGGGACATAGCATGATTAGATCTCTGTTTTAGGCAGTGAACCAGATTGGCAATGTTGATATCATTTTAGTGTTTGCTGCAATAGATACAACAAAAATTAATGACAGCCTAATCCAGTGTTCTACAAATGAGAACAACTAATTTGGTATAATGTTCTTCTATTCTACACCATGTTAATATTTTGTAATTATTTTCTGTGCTTTTATACTACATAAAAAGATATATTATTTTATTGCTTTTTAGAAGCCCACGTAATAAATATAATTAGCCTGAAGGAAGTAGAATTTTACATTATATCAATTACCATTGTGTGCCCAGTGAATTTGGGTATTAACAATTCAAGTCCCCACTTAGTACTCATTTTAAAAGGCGAAAGATTTATGCGATCTGAAGAGAAACCAGAGTATTAGTACTCATTTTAAGATAATTAGAAACATTCAGAGTTTTGATACTCAAACATATGCTGTCACTCGTGATAGTCTAAAATTGATAGAAAAGTAGGTATCAAATTTAAAAAACATAAATCATGAGCATTATATTTGGTGTTGGGATTGATCACTGTGTCCTCTCATTTAAAAAAGGGCTATTGCAAATTAATAAAGAAAACAGATGAACATATGAGAAGGGAGGAAAAGGAAAAAAGTAGAGAGGGAAACAAGTCATAAGAGACTCTTAACCATAGAGAACAAACAGAGGGTTGATGCAGGGAGGTGGGTGGGGCATGGGGTGGATGGGTGATAGGTATTAAAGACGGCACTTGTTGTGATGGACACTGGGTGTTGTATATAAGTGATGAATCACTAAATTCTACTCCAGAAACTAATATGCTCTGTACGTTAACTAAAAAAAAATTAAATTAAAAATAAACAAAATAAAAATAAAATAGATGGTGAAGATGATCAAGAGATTAAATCATCATACATGATAAAATATTTTATATTTTGCCTTGGGGCATTAGACATGAATGTTTGATTATGTAAACTTTTATATATCTTCATATATATGTTTCTATGTATAAATTGTAATAAAATTATTTTATCATTTTTAAAAGGTTAAACAGAGGTGCCTGAGTGGCTCTGTTGGTTCAGTGTCTGCTGTTGGCTCAGGTCATGATCCCACGGTCCTGTGATTGAGTCCCATGTCAGGCTCCCTGCTCAGTGGGGAACCTGCTTTTCCCTCTCCCTCTGCCCTTTCCTGCTGCTTATGCTCTCTCTCTCCCTCTATCTCAAATCAATCAGCCAATCAATCAATCAATCAATCTTTTGGGGAAAAAAGTTAAACAGCGCGCACTATAAAAGCCTTTCCAGATTGAATAGAATCAATAGAGGTTGAATAAAAAAAATTCAAGGTAAAAAAATAAAAGCTTGTTATTTCTTCTCCAGTACTTTCTTCATTTACATAAAACATGTTCAAAACTGCAGTTAATAATAGGGGTGCCTGGGTCCGACCCTTGATTTCGGCTCAGGTCATGATCTCAGGGTAGTAAGATGGAGCCCCAAGGGGGCTCCGCACTCAGTGTGGAGTCTGCTTGAGATCTTCTCCCTCTCCCTCTGCCCTTCCCCTGACTCTCTCTCTCTCTCTAAAATAAATAAATAAAATCTTTAAAAAACTGCAGTTAATAATATTTACATGTGATTATATGATTATAGCATTGTATGAAAGAATCGAAAACATTCTACTGGAGAAAAGAAAAACATCAAAATACATTATTGGCTTTTTGAACACTGCCAGTTTTTCTTCTCTAAATATATCTATTAAGTGAATGTTATCAATTTCCCCACACTGAATCTACTTTTCTTCACATAGAGATCATTTTAAAAGCATAATAAAAATCTATTAAAGGCCAATGAAGATGCTTTTAATGCTTTTATATGAGAAATCGTTCCAAATATGCAGATAAATGTAAGAACAAAAGGCAGAACCAATAGCTTATTAAGATATTTCTGTTCACATTTAAGATTTGCTTACAGCAGTATTTACTTAACGTAGTATCGACAAACTCATCACTGTATTAAAAACTGCTACAAATCGTTGTCATATGGATATGAACATGCCTGGACCACATAAACTATTGGTAACATCCAAGTAGCTGATTGTTTCGGTGCTTGAGTTAATATGAGAAACGGCTGGAGATGCAGTCATTACAGTGCACAACTCTCTGGCCAGAGTGTAACCGGGAAGTCTGCTCAGCAGTTCTGTGTACTCTCAGCCTGTGTCTCTCACTTTCTACGTAAAATATGACTTAATTAAGGAACTGCATTGGAAAGTAATCTTCAGAGTATCTGGTGACATTTAAAGTAGAAGTTATGGCTCAAAATGGTGCTGGACAGTAGTTTTAATAATATGTGCAATATTCCTATGGAATATGATAACTTTTAACACCATTTAATAGGAAAGCTGTAGTTTGGTTAGTACTTATAAATCTGTTGGTTACTTTAATCAGCCTTGGGCCTGGAATTAACAAGCAATTCATGTGGCATTTGATAATACAAACTTAAGAGTAGAATATATAATTTCATGAAAATGTTCAGATATATCTTAAAGGAGAAAATTAAAGTTTGGAAGCAACATATTTATTTATGTAAAGGAAATTTGATAGATGCATGGCCCATCTTTCTCTCTTCCAGTTTTCTCAGACAATTAGAGCTTAGGAAAACCTCCATCTGTTTTGTTTACTGTTGTTGCAGTTTCCATTCTTTATATAAGGAATAAATATAGTCCTGAAGTGTACTAGGAAAAGGCTAAGATGGATAATGGGTCATAATCTCTAGTTATGGCTATGCTAATTAGCATATGACCTTAGGCAATCACTTCATTTATTTATATCTTAGTTTCCACACCTTTCTTAAAAGGAGATTATGCTACATATCTATACGATTTTCTCTAGTTTTAAATTGCTAGGAATATATTTTTATACTGGATTCTATGATTCTATTTGATACCTTAACCTTTGGGCTGGAAAACAGATTATAGACATGTGAAGGGCTAACTGAGGAGACATTTCAAATTGATTATTTTACCTATTATTAAAATGTTTGCTGGGTCTGGGTTAATGTGCCCAATCATTAAAATACAGCATGATACTCTCTTTTAGATGCTAGTGGATAGAAGCATTTTCTATCGGTCCTTTATCATCTCAAATATCTATTGTCTAACGACCCTGTCAATAGATAAATAGTAAATTCTAGTAGGGCAATTGTGATTCACAACCCCAGAAGAGAGTACCTAAAAGAATCTTTGATTCCTCCTGAATTTTATGGTTTAGTCCTGTGTTTGCCAACTATGGGACATAAATACCATGGGTTTTGGATGATCTTAGGGAGCACATGGATAGGTCATTAAAATTTACTGAGAAAAAGAAAGAGATATAAGGAGAAAGATACTCTTATCAATTCCATTTATTCTTTTCTAATGAGTTCAAATATAAAAGTCTCATTTGGAGCTAATATATTTTTAATATTTCTCTACCTTTTATTAACCTCCATTTTAAATAGAGCTTCTCTTGGGCTCAAAACATTTGGCAGTCAGCATTATTTTGTTGTCATTGAATTTATTATTGTGATTAATGTATTTATGTAAGAGGATATTTGTTTTAATTCCTGAGAATTATAAATTTTCATTCAAAAATAAACACATTGGGCACCTGGGTGGCTCAGTCAGTTAAACTCAGGTCATGATCCCAGGTTCTGGAATCAAGCCCCACATTGGGCTCTCTGCTCAAAAGGGCATCTGCTTCTCCCTCTGCCCCTTCCCCTCCCCATGTTCTCACTCTCTCTTTCTCAAATAAATAAATAAAAATTAAACTAAATTAAACATATTTAGGGGCGCCTGGGTGGCTCTGTCAGTTAACCATCCAACTCTTGATTTCAACTCAGGTCATGATCTCAGGGTCATGAGATCAAGCCCCTCACTGGGCTCCATGCTAGGTATGGAGTCTGTTTAAGATTCTCTCTTTCCCTCTCCCTCTGCCTCTTCTCCCTACACCCCAGCATGCATTATTTCTCTCTCTCAAAAAAAAATAAATAAATAAAAATAAACATATTTAACTAAAATATTAAAACACAGTAGTAAATAGAATAAGGTGTGTACATAAATAGTAAATAATACAGTTCATATGTGGATATAGCAAAAAAGGTAGTATTACAAAAAAGATGAAAGTTTATGAACTACAAATTTATGGAAAAAAAATCATGAACTTTGAAATAAAAGAGAAAAGAGTAAAGCTCCCCTCTCCTAATCTTACAGATATAACTGAACAAGTTATTGAAACTTTAGAAGACTCCGTTTCCTCAGTAATTTAGAGATCATAATATTGGTTTTTCATTGTTGTGAGGATGAAAAATGACATGAAATAAGGTGTCTGGGGATTGGCAGTGCTGAAAAATGTCAGGTTTTTCTCTCACATTAGACAGAAATGGACCAGGCTCAGTAGAATGAATCAATATAGTGTTAAACAGATCAAATATCAGGAGAACTATATAAAGCACAGAGGAATTAAAATCTTAATTTATCCTTCCTTTGACCTTTCGATTATTTAGTAGTAAGAAAATAAGTATATAGACAAATAAGATGGAGCAAAAATGAGAAAGTAGTACATATTTAAGAAGACTATATTAATAGATCCCAACTCATACATCATTTACACAGCAGAAATGATCAAGAATGCATAGAACTTAAATTTTACACTGCCTTGTCGTCACTGTCAGTGGCACTGTAAGTGTAAAATGCAAGAGTAAAAATGAACATTACAACCACACCACTGTAATATAAAGTTAATACTGTAAGGAGGACTGTGAAAATAACAGGTTGTATTATGAGGGGGAAAGAACAAAGTGTGGGCTCATGTAGCAAAATATGAAGTAAGAGAGTCCTGACATTTGGTCAACAAATTTAAAATATTTACCTGAATTATTAAACACTGAAATCTGTCTTCCAAATGTTTAGTAGGTGTAGATAATTAAGTGGTTGATCACCAATGCCCATTACCAACCACATTTTTCCTGATACTAATATCTTACTGACTTAATTTCTCCTCATCTCTATTAGAAGACAGACAAGAGGAAGAAAGGGGATTAACATCCATAAGGTTTGCAGATAATCTTTGGGCTGCTTTCATTCATCTTAACCTGCTTCACGTTATTAGAGCCAATCATGTTAAATATAGTTTTCTCTGTGAGAATGGATTTTTAATAACTTTGTCTTCATAATTAATCCTCTTTGAATATTTTTTTAGGGTAAGATTTTTTAAAAATCTAAGCTGTAGTTCTCATTTGGTTTTCCATTTTGTCCTCTGTTATTATATAGATGTTCAAAAATAAAAATAATAAATTGGTCCCCTAAAGGGCATCTGGGTGTGGGGCAAACCTTTGCACCAGTTTGACAAAGTTGATCTGTCTCTGGGGAATTGAGAAACACTGATCAAATCCATAAAAGTGTGATTGACAAATCAGAATGGCAACTTATTAACTTTAAATAAAAGCTACCTTCACATCAATCTACCCTTGGAAATTGTTAAGGAAACTTCCTTTTCATTATTACTTGTGGCTCAGAATAATTAGAAATTCACCAGTTACTTTTTAAAGCAGAAAATATAGCAAAGAGTATTTAATGTATTGAAGAATACTTCACCCAGGATATGAAAACACTTAATTGCTTCTTCAGAGAAGAAACTACAACTCTAGCAGCCAAAATAATATATAAATACATCAAATGTGTTCCTTCCTTATGTTAGAAAAAAACTGACAAATTCTCCTAATCCATATTCTTTTAACGTTAACAAAACCGAGGGCACCTGGGTGGCTCAGTCCATTAAGTGTCCAACTCTTGATTATGGCTCAGGTCCTGATTTCAGGGTGGTGTGATAGAGCCCCAAGTTGGACTCAGCAGGGAGTCTGCTTGAGATTCTCTCTCTTCCTCTCCCTCTGCTCCTCCCCTACTCTCATGTGCTCTCTCTAAAATAAATAAATAAATAAATAAATAAATAAATAAATAAATAAATAAATCTTAAAAAACCTTAACAAAACTGGGTATATTACTCATACCCAAACTGATACAAGAATATCTGAAGTTATGGTACATCCACAAACATTCATTGAAATAATACAATGGTTCCAACAGCAACATAGTATTTTTAAACTACTTCAAAAATAAGTCACTCATACATATAGCTCACCTCAGTCATTGTGAACCAGTGCATTCCTCTGCTCTATTTTTGAAAAATTTAAATGCTTTAAAAGAAGGTTTAGGTTTATGATAAAACTTGATAAAATAAAATATTTGATACAATATAAATTTGCCATATATTCCCTCACATGCATAGCCTCCCTTTTTATCAACATCACTCATCAGAATGATATATTTTTACCAAGGCTGAATCTACACGGACACAACATAAATACCCAAAGTCCGTAGTTTACCTAAAGTTTCACTCTTGGTGTTGTACTGTAAGGGGTTTGGACAAATGTATAGTGATGTATATACATCATTCTAATATTATGTAGGTTGTTTTCACTGCCCTAAAAATGCCTCGTGCTCTGGCTATTCATCTCCCCCCAACTCCTCCAGCAATCACTGATCTTTTTATTGTCTTTGTAGTTTTGCCTTTTCCAGAATGTCATAGGGTTGTCGTATAGTATATATGTCATATAGTGTATATAGCCTTTGTCATATAGTATATGTCATATAATATATAGTTTTTTCTGATTGACTTCTTTCATTTAGTAATATGTATTTAATATTCTTCCCTGTCTTTTCATGGTTTGGTAGCTCATTTCCTTTTTAGCATACTATTCCATTGTTTGGACGTACCACAGTTTATCCATTTACCTCCCGAAGAACATCTTAGTTGCGTTCAAGTTTTGGCAATTATGAATAAAGCTACTGATAATATCTATGTGCAGATTTTCATGTGGATACAAATTTTCATCTCTTTTGGGTAAATAGCAAGGAGTGCAATGGATCAGATGGTAGGAGTAAGTTTAGTTTTGTAGGAAACCACAAGACTGTCTTCCAAAGTGGCTGTACTGTGTTGCACCAACCAGAAATATATGAGAGTTCCTGTTGCTCCTCACCCTTGCCAGCATTTGATGTCAATATTCAGAATTTTGGCCATTCTCATAGGTATGTAGTGATACCTCGTTTTTGTTTTAATATGAATGTCCCTGATGACATATGATGTGGAACATATTTTCACACATGCTTTAAGTTTTAAAAGTGATTTAATCTTATTCTTGAAACTGGGAGAAATAACCTATGTGGAAACTACACAAACTTAACTATGACTTATACTTAATCCATAGGGTGCACATGACTATTCCAAATTGAATTTCATGATTATTGATGCTTTGGGAATATTACAGATTCACGGCACTTGTGTTTTTACAGTAAAATGACAGAAGAGTAACACCATGTGAAACGTAAGCATTATTAAAAATAAATAAAAAACACCTACAGTATATTTCTGTACTAAACCCAAGTTCCCCATGAAAACATGTTATTTAAGTGCAGTGGTTTTTATTATAAACAACCTTCTATATGGAGACTCCTTGAATCTCCAATGTTTGGTCAGTTATAAAACAGAGCTCCTATTGCTATTGACAGCAGAGTTTCTGTACAGGCATTCATTTGTGACCTCCAAAATTCTAGTTATCTAACAAACACAATTGGAAGACCAAATAAATACCAACTTTCCACAGTTAAATCATTGTCACTGTCGTTCCATCTGCAGAGTCTGTTTATGACAGAACTAGTTATGCACAGTGGATTGGGGGAAGAAATCATGCAAGAGAGACATAGATGGAGAGACAGAGGGAGAGAGAGACAGAGAGAAAGAGGGAGAGAGGGAGAGACAGCGACAGAGAGAGCTGGAGAGAGGAGGGGAGAGAGAGAGAGGGAGAAAGAGTTAATATAGCATAATTAGGAAACCATATGTTTTCTTGCTGCCCTATTTTTTTCTTGTACTTTAAAATATTCTCTTGAGTTCAATTATCCTAACTCAGGCTCACAGCAGGTAGAATTTGAAGAATATTTATAAAAAGACAATGAGCTTCATTGAAATCTCACAGCACTAAAAGATGAAAACAAGTAAGCCAAGAAATAGTGATATAGTTGGAGAAATATAAAAATAGGGATGTCTTTGTTTTATTAAGTAAATAAATGGTTTGTAAATTTTAGTACTCAGACTCAAAGCATTATTTTTACAAAAAGAAACATGTATTAATTCATTAATATACAGCTTTTTAGGACTAATTGATCTTTAAATTCTAACGGCTTCACTATATGTAAAATATTGGAATTATATACAGTTTGATCAAACTTATAGTTTTTCTCTATAAAAAGGAGCTCAAATAAAGTTAACACTATAATTAAACACCCAGAATGCTGCTAACAACAAAAATAATTTGACAGGAGGCAAATATGCTTGGAACTATTCCAAGATTGATCTATAATTTAAACAACCATAAATACCATTCACTTTGAGAGATGACTCTTGTCTATTTTTTTTCAATATCCATCTTTGTTGATTACTGTAAATTCAATAGCCCTAAATACAATCTTTCAACAAAATTCTAGTCCTGAATTCCAACTGCCTATTTACTATTTCCATTTTAGAGCTTGGTTGAATCATCAGACTTCTGATGTTCAAAACTGAAGTGATCTTTCATTTCATTGTTGTCTTATTATTGCATAACATCTTCAGCTTACCTACATTTCAGGGCACCTGGGTGACTCATTTGGTTGAGCATCTACCTTCAGCTTAGGTCATGATCCTGGCTCCTGGAATGAAGCCCTGCATGGAGCTCCCTGGTCAGTGGGGAGCTTGCTTCGCCCTCTGCTGCTCTCCCTGCTCATTCTCTCTCTCACTCTCTCAAATAAATAAATAAAATCTTTAAAAAAATATTATCTACATTTCCCAGCATGAGAGATTTCTTCTGGTTCCACATATCTAATTGTCATGAAGTCTTATTAAAGAAATACTTGTTATGGTCTCTCAAACATTATATTTCTTCAGTTTTACACTAATTGGGTAAAGCCATTATAATGTCTTACTAACAGACCAAGTTGTTTATAGTACTTTCAGTCTTTTCATGTTTTACTCAGCATTCCTCACGTTTTTTTTCTACTGTATAAATTTTAAAAATGGGTTAAAATTAAATTCTTCAACCCATCATTATAGACTTCTATAATGTACCCTCATGCTAGCATGAAATATTTTTCTCCTTATGTCTCATATGAGCCTTATACCTGAGCAAATAATTTCTCTTTACTATCTCTCTCTCCTCCACCATCAAAGACATCTCTGCCCTACCTCCTATACCCACCTTTCATTCTATCCCTTCCCTCATCATCATAAAAACCATTGGCCATGCTATTCTTCTCCCTTTTTCATACTCTGAAATCACAAAAACTGCATCTATTCCCAAAACCAGATCAGATTTCATTTCTTTTCAAAGATTTCCCTGTTTCATTCATTCACTTAGGCATTCATTCATTTATGCAAACAATACATATTCACTGAGTGCCTAACTCTGGCAACTCAGACTCACTTGCTGCTGTTCTGAGTGTGCTGACCATTGAAAATTAAAATCTTCCCTTTCCAACCTCTTTTTATACACTGATTTTTTTTCTGCTGAAGACCACTGCACATATTCTTAGGATCTGTATTTTGTCTCATGTGTTAATGGTTTGAGGCTCTTCTACAAGCTTGAAATCAGTGCTGGAACAGACCATATGACTTACAACTTTTGTGTGCACTGAATATCCCAGAGTCTAGTATACTGCTAATACACGGTAGTGTCACGAATACCTCTGATTTAATTATTTGGTTAGAGTGCCTCCCCATTTTTTAATAGCTTTGTCTGTATGTTTCAATGGATCAAAATGATAAATATAATGGTCTAGGGAATCTCAGATGTGTTAGTTCAAATATTAGTACCTTTATTTTTATGAGTTAACATATCAGAGAAAAACAATGGCCACAGTTTAAAAGGGGAATGCAAGAAGGCTATGACAATAAAATTCCAAGTCTGGCAAGATAATTTCCTTCAAAAGTTTTCCTTAATGTTCCCCTCCTCCAGTTTTAAATTCAAAAAGACAAAAGCAGCATTAGAGTCAATTTCCTTAAGTATCAAGTAATCCGTATTTTGCAAAAATGATTATTGCAGAAAGCAATGGAAAAAAAAAAAAGGATATTTCAGCGATCAAAGCCTCTCCAGGGACAGGTTAGGGGAATTGAAGATCATAACAGATGTTTTCAGCTATCTAGTTAGCTAGGGCTATGATGCAAATAATTGTTACTGCCATTATCTTTGAAACCAGCTGTCTGATGTCCCTATGAGAGACAACAAAATAATAATAATAATGGTATAGATGATTTTCAAGCCTATTGCTGAGTTACAACTTAATACTGATTTTTGTCTGTATAACTGCTGATAGGCACATGAAAATGTTGAGAGCAGAAACACTTTTTTTTTCTAAATTTCGCCAGAATATCATTTACAATTAAGGCCTAATTTATTATTAGTAATGGCTTTTACTGTCACAATATGCTAATAAGATTACAGAAACAGGAATAGGGAAATGAAGATCTCTCTAGAATTTCTCTGTCGACTGAACTGAGTTTGAAAAACTGTTAAATTAATTGCATGGCATGTTTATCCAGAATTTTCTCTGTGGAGGCAATGGAGTGCCTGGCAGTATTTTTGTTACTTTGATTTTGAGGCTATGTTCAGAAAAAGAATAAGGCTTTTTTAGTAGGGTTTCTTCAGGGGCTCAATTCATTTTGAACATGGCACATTGCCTTGTAGCTAGCATTAAAGGACCAGAATTTAACATAGCAGGTTTACTGCCAAAGGACAAAGGGTTCTTTAGTTAAAGGTGTTAAAAAATGCTTGACAGACAAACTGCTATCTCATGAAGTTAACTGGAAGACAAACCTATATTTTAAACTTTGCAAACAATACATTGGTTTTCTTTATATTATATAGTTAATTATAATCTATATAAGCAGATTAGTTTTTTGTGTGTTTTAAAAATTGACACTATTTTAAATAGAGTAATATTTAAAAAAATGATGAATGTAAACAATCACCAACTAATTAGCTTAATATGTAAGGCTGCATTTTAATATGATTCTTTTCCTTATATTTACATATGCTTGTAAGGACATGTAGTTTCCAAAATTATTTTTAAATTCTTTTGAAAACAAAACTGATAAAGTACCAAAAACAGGGCAGCAAATAAAGATGTATGCTTCCCGTGAGTTTTAATTGATAGTCATGAAAAGCGCAAACTGTAACAATCTATATGTAAAGATAGAAATTCAGATTTTGAAGGAACTTTACAGATCATCTAAGGAAACTGTCAGATAGTTTATGACTTTGTAATACGACATACTGACAAGTACTATTTCTGCTTCTGCTTGAACTCCTTCCTTGATAGGGAACTCATTATCTCCTTAGTGAACCTTTTCTAGCTTTGGACTACTCCAGTTATTGAAAAGGTATATTTTCATGTATATTATTTATCACTTTTTTCCACAATTTCTGAGACATTTCTTCTACCTGAAAACTGTAATTCTTCTTATAGTCATTCTCGTGGGCCAATTTTCAGATTTCATCTAGTGAGTATTAGAAATACCAGAATATGAATAAAATATGTACCTGCAAATAGTACATGGCTTCACAAAATCTAATGAGTTCACAGAAAGCCTGTGAGTCTCATTTAGAGCCTGGGATAATGTCCCACATCTTGTAGATGAGAGCTGGAGCCATCACTAATTATAGTGCAAACAGCTAAACATCCTTATACCTTTCCTGCAGTGTGGTAGAGCGTCTTCAGTGCAGCAGGAAAAGTATAACCTTGGTGCTCAAGAGACTGATCTTTAATTTCATTTCTGTCAATAGTTCTGTCATGTGTTCTATTATTAGTCATTAGCTAATAATATGCCTTAGGACAAATAACTTCATTTCTTTGAAACTTGATTTTCTTAAAAAGACTACATAACCAATAAGATGTTTATGACGATATTATATATTAGTATATTAGTGTGATAATGTTAGTATATTAGTATGATAGACTATTCAAAAAATGATACCTACTGATACTACCACAAAACATTTGAAACTGGAAATATCTGTTTTGCTATATCATATAATTCATTTTAAGGTGAGACTTTACAACAAGCTTCAGGTATACATTTTTTTTTTTTGAAGGAGACTGGGCCAATATTGGAACCCAGTGATGGAAGATGCTTTCTAAATATTTTAAAGGTATACTTCATATTAGTATTGGCTTTTATAGTAGTCAATAAGATTAAAGAACAGATATCACTGGATATTTAGCGTGATGCAGTAGTCAGAATAAAGTATGTGTCATCAGGGCAATTGTGTTCTTCTCTCAGATCTGCCAGTTATCAACCAAATATCCCAAATCTACTAAGCTTGTGTCTTATGAATGGAAGAGTTAAAAAAAGAGTTGAAAAGAAAATGCAAATGTTCAATTTATAATAAAGCATCACTTAATAGATTATTTCTAAGAATCCAAGGGAATTTTTCCTTTTATTAGATCTGTCTGAAATAACATTATCTCACAATTTTTGGTAGTAAACATTCAATAACTAATTTTAATGTATGAAGTGCATATGTATATACCTACACATGCGTGTTATATATGTACATATATACAATATTACTCAAATGTATATATATGTGTGTTCCTATTTTATTGTTGTAATATAATGTATCTAGTTTTATATATTATATATATATTCAAATTAAATAATCAAAAGATAATAAAATATATCTAATGAAACAATTCACTTCACTAATACTGTTTTAATGAAAATAATGTGGAGTGATTGGCACAGCTGATGAAGTTAGGCTCAGTCCAAGAAAGTCCAGAAGAATGGAAAGTGAAGAGAATTAGTTATTTGCCCAGTTGGATGAAGAGGTAGGGGTAGGGGACGTCTGTGTGTCTGTAATGAGACATTAGTTAGGTCTGTATCTGATGCTTATTGCTCAGTCATGCTATCACTTCTCTAAAACATGTGCACACATTGCCTCAAGCTATATAAAGTATTATGATTACTTGTCTTAAATGTATTTAAAACCAAAAAACTTGTGGCGGCTGTCATGTTGGTGAGAAGTTTCTCCGGAGTCTCCAAGAAATAAAGTAGTTAATTTGATAAAAATCTGTTCTGTGGGTATTTTAACATATTTACACATCCTAATTGAGCTCCCAAACCATACAAAATAAAACCCCAGTGCTCTTTCCCATAAGACATGAACATACAAGATTTTAAAAGATATAGCAACGTTATAGCTGCTTCAATTAGGAAACATCTTGATTCTAATAAATGTTAGAAGAGAAAAGCTTTGCCATTTGGATATTTTCCAAACTCATTTATACTCAATTAAGAACTTTATTTTTAATCTACAGAACCATTCAAATCAGTAATTAGAAAGCATGGTTGAACAACAACAAAAAAAGCCCACTTGCATTTGCTGAGAATAACAAGAAAGGAATGAACCGTTTCTTTTTTCCAGCTGGATGCCAGTCCTTTCTGCCTGCATTATAACATATTGAACAGAAATGAGCCATCGGTATCTGTTAATAACTATCACGTCAAATACTTAAAAAAAGAAAAACACGGTGGATGTGCAGCACTGAAAGGACAAGGAGAATCTGTTATAGAAAGAAGGACATCCAAATATGCTTCTTATGAAGACTCTTCAATTACATTTTACCTAAATGGAAAAGAAAGCAAATCTGACATTCAGTATAAAAGAACCCAAAAAATTCCTTCAGAGCAGAGTGAAAGAATCTCATTGCTTCAGTTTAGAGCCCTCTGAAAGCGATACCCCAAAATAGAACTATATAATTATTGGAAGTTAGCTTAAGTAACAGACTCTTATTTTTTTATTCAAATTATCCACATTTTATAGGCTATTTCTTATCTTTCTCAGGACTCTCATTATATAACAGATACATTAACAAGAACCATTATTTTGTTTGTTTTTGTCAGAGCCACAGAAGGATTGGAAGACTATACAAGCAATTGTAGTTAAGTATTCTCTGTGTCAACCCGTGATGCTTGACATGATTGCTAAGGTTTTTTTTTAAAGATTTATTTATTTATTTTAGAGGGGAGAGGGGCAGAGGAAGAGAGAATCTTAAGCAGACTCCACCCTGAAAGTGAGTCTGACACAGAGCTTGATATCACGACCCTGAGATCATGACCTGAGCCGAAACCAAGAGCTGAACACTTAACCAACTATGCCACCCTGATTTGTTAAGTTGTTAAATAGCTAGGGCCAAATAAAGAAAGTAGCCTGTGCTAAACATATTTGCGCCCTTGTTCAGCTAAAACTCTTAAAAGAGTTGTATTGCTGTGGTATGAAAATTCCATCTTCAATTCTTATCATAACAGATAAACTCGAAGTGAAATAGAACATGAGTACTCTAAAATCATGGATGATATCATAAAGAAGTAAAGTTTGTTGTGTATTCAATAATTCATTGGCTTGTGATATTGAAACAACTGAAGTGTCCAGTGATAGATGAATGGATAAAGAAGATGTGGCACATATTTACCACTGTATGTCAACTATACTTCAACTAAAACAAAAGAAATAAATTGTCTAACCAATAAGTTAAGTTGGAAAAAAAAATGACTTGTGAAGACTTGTGAACCCAAGCTATAAAGTAGGTATTGTTGTTTGACATGTTCACTGAAAAAACTGATAAAAATTTTCTAATTAAAGTCAACCCGTGGGTGCCTGGGTGGCTCAGTTGTTAAGCATATGCCTTCGGCTCAGGTCATGATCCCAGGGTCCTGGGATCGAGTCCTGCGTCGGGCTTCCTGCTCCGCGGGAGGCCTGCTTCTCTCTCTCCCACTCCCCCTGCTTGTGCTTCCTCTCTCTCTGTGTCAAATAAGTAAATAAAATAAAAATAAAAATAAAATAAAACAAAATAAAGTCAACCCATAATCATCAAATGCATTTATTGCATTATGCTAAAACCAAATAAACAAATAGTAGGTGTGCTCTCAACTACAATACAAATGTGCATGATTTTGTGATTGGTAAAAATGCCAAGCTTAGAAATTATTTTTAAAACTATGAGTAAAATTGATATGAATCTGAGTTTTTTCTGAGCACAATTTTTTCAAATTGTCCATAGTACTTTAGACTTATCCTATTCTAAAATTGCATATAGTTCAGTACAACATAGTTAAGAAACATGTTTTTTTAATATAATCACACCTAAAGCAGATGCGATCAGAAAATCTAATTATTCAGATTTACATGATATTCTAAGACTGTCTAAACAAATTATAAAAACAAAATAAAATTTCAGATATTTCACAATTGTCCTATTATCATCTCAATATACTAAAATCCTTTGGATTGAAAATATTTTGATTTGATTCAATTGGACCAGTTGATTCAATATAGTTCTTAAATAAGTCCATAAGGTAACAAGCTCTGTGGTCCAATATTAATTCTTTTCTTTCTTTTCATATCCTTTTGATATTTTTTAGTGTTGTGCCAGAGCAATTGGCCAGACTGATCTATTCAGATTCCTTGTGTGTGTGTATGTGTCCTAATGGATTTTGATGAAAACTAGCTGGTTCCTTCTAGCATAGGCAGAGTTTAAAAACATAAAAGCATTTTGAAACTGTGAAGCCATTTAGCATCTACTCAACTAAATTTTTAGCCTCTGTGTTCCATTATACGTTCATAGGATGAATTTCTTTTTTTCCTAGTTGTACGTCATTGACAATGACCAAGAAAATGAGATTTTTCTCTTTGGGGTGATTCGGCTTTCATATAAGTAAATCAAAGGTGCCATCGCATCATCTTGGTACCCAAAGAATACTGTCAATTCCTTCCAAATGAACTGTTTTGTGTCAAAGCTGAATGACAAGAACATGGTAAAGAAGGAGGCAGCAAGAGCCAGAGTTCTATGCTGTGCAATGAATTCCTTGTTTTATAATAAAAACTACAAATAGTGATCAAGTACTTTTAATGATTCATGTACTGTTTTAAGTCCTTTGGAAGTTTCTATGAAAATTCACAGCAATTGTATGAGGTAAAAATTGTGATTATTTTGAGGTTATTTTAAGGAATTTGAGGCTTAGAGGAGATAAGCAAATTGCCTATGGTCACGTAGCTAGCAAGTGGCATTCCAGATTTTAAACTCCTGCAGTCTGACTTCAGAGTCTGTGCTTTTAATCAATACCCAATGTTGCCTTGACACTGGGTCTAACATGATATTCAGTTGAATCTATCTTTCCTCACAGTTATGCAAGTTACCATCTGCAAAACACAGGTTCCTTTAAATTCTAAGGAAAATAAGAATTAAATAGTAGCAAAATAACATTATGGGTGATCTGTGTATAGATTTACTTAATAATTAAGGCTTATACAGAGTGCACCGAAACCTGCTTTGCTTTTCTGTTTTTTTCACATTAAAAAGCTTGTGTCGTGAGAGGCTAAGTCTCAGGCCTGAATGAGGTTGTCGTTCTTTATGGTTTCATGTTTGTGTAATAGTCCTATCTGCACAAGTATTTTGCCTCTAGGAGCTCCTTGCATGTTTGCTTAAATTGAGTATCTGCCATGCAAAGTATTCTTTCTTGTCACAGGTGCCACTGTTATTCTGATGCCTTTGCTTTATACTCTGATATCTGTCTCCATCTCTTTGCATTTTCATTATATGGATGAGTTGTGAAGACTGATTTCTGTTAGGTAGAAAAACATAAACTTTTCTTTTTATGTATTTATATTTTGCATAATGTATTGCAATAATCTATTTGGGTTCAATTTTTCTGTTCTAAATTACTTGCCGTGCTACTTTTTAATGTCCTTCGTCAACATATTAAATTTTATATTGGTTTTTTAAATTGAATTTTGTTATTGGGCTCCAGCTAAGAATAAGTAGTTCACAGACCTCTGTGACACTGTCTATTCACTTTCATGCAAGAGGTGTGTGCAAATATTGGTCTGGTTTAGGGACATTTCATTGAGCCATAATGCTCACTCCCAGAATTCTGCACTGACCGCGCTTGTTTGAGAAGGTAAGAATGGACGGTCTCTACTGGCTGTCACTAAGACTGAAGAGAACATTCTGCTGATGTGTATCAATGTATATCTCAGTCTTCTGAGAAATCTCTCTTTGTATTTTAACTTGCTGGAAGGAGCTAAAATTGCCTTTCCTTGTTATTAGGGTAGAAAAATGAAAGAATGTAGATGGATTTAGAGGGAATAGAATCCAAGCAGATTGTTCATATTTTGCTTTGTTTATATTTCTAAGTTTGGCTGCTCTATTCTCAGCAAAAGAAAATTTACTTACGGTGCTATAGAGTTCATCACATTCCACTTTGACAATTCAGAAAAAGAACATCTAATAATTTAAAAAAAAAAAAAAAGCCCAAAAAACCAAAACAACAAAAAAAATGAAACCTCACAATTTGCCCTCCATTTTCATTCCGGATAATACTTCTCTGGAGGATAACCTGTTTTAGATGACTCCTTGCGTCTGAGGGGGGAGGAGCAGAGGGAGAAGGACAATCTTAAGAAGGCTCCACACCCATCATGGAACCATCATAAGATTTGTTATCAACCCTGAGATCATGACCTGAGCCAAAATGAAGAGTTGGATGCTTAACTGACTGACCCACCCAGGAGCCCCATTAACTTAAACTATATTAAACTAACAAGTTTCTCCAATCAGGAATGACCAGAAAGTCTACATTATGATCTTATCCAAATCCCTGAACAATCACACATGTTTGCAAATTATCGCATTGAAGATATAAAATGGGTTTTCAATAGTGAAATTTGTCTTCTGAACATGATCAGTATTGGATTTAAGATCTCATTAATGAAATTGAAGATTTTTAAGATTGTGATTTGGCTAAAATAACTTTAGCTAGATACCCGATCCTTACATAATTAAAGTATACTAATTGAAGGTTGTTTGTTTTTTTAAGATGGAACATGAGTCCCTATCCCTAAACAGTCCTGGGTCCTGTCATGTAAAGTAAGATAGATTTCTGGTTGCTAGATGCCAAATATAAGGATGAACAAATACCTTTTATGGAATATCATCATGACAGTCTTGAGGGAAATTTATGCAAAATGATGGCTGTGAACTACAAAGGTGGAAAGCTGGGATTTCATCAAACTTACAGAACAGGTTGAATAAAGTGTTCTTAATTTGCTAGGTAATAAATATTTATTCAGTAGATGTGGCCATATATGACAGAATTCAGACCAAGACTTGTTTTTATGATAACCTGGTGGTGAAGCTATAGCTAAGTAGCTAAACCTCATTCCACTTTAAGATTTCTGAACCCACCGTCATCACCAAATTAGCTTGATGCAGGTAGCGGTTGCTGTCTATACTTCATTCTCATCCTAAGTATTTCATCCATAAATTATCTTCAATGATTCTGTACTTTCAACTTCTTTCTTCACTGTCTTACTCTATGATTATTTAAAATATATTCCTCTATGACATAAAAAAAAAAAAAGAATCCCTCTTGTTACTGAAGCTTGCCTTCTTTTCCTTCTCACCAGCTCTTTGAAGGTGTTCGCTTGATCTTTCCACCTCCTTATCTCCATCTGGCACCTTAAACTTCTCTGATATGTCCCCAGATCTCCACATGCCTTTTTGTTAATTAAGCCAATGAGCACTTTTCACATTTCTCTCATTTGGCCTCCTGGCAGCATTTGACACAATTGGCTTCCCTTCTCTCCTGACTTCATGGCACTACTCTTCCCTCATTCAATCTTTTCGTTCTGATTAATAATTCTCTGTAGCCATCAAGGGCTCGTTACCCTCTGCCCAGCATTTAAATATTTATACGTTCTGAGTAAACAATAAACCAAGCATTGTGTTTACTGCAACATGTTAATGTTCTTCTCCAACACTAATGAGATGCATGCTGTGTTTGCTCGCTTACCTGCAGCCTTCTGTTGGCTGTTTATCTGCAGGGGAGTGTAAGTTCTGCACTGCCAGGGTACCGTGAAGCCAGAACCTCCTGTCTGGTTCTTACTTCAGTCTAAGAGTTAAATTTTTTTCCCCCTAATTATTCCTAAAATGTTTTAAAAATAAATACAAGACGGACTGTGTAAGTCTTAGCATTCACTACAATCAAAACCCACAACTTTGCTTTGAAGATGAGGCTGAAAATGACCTTCTTCATCAGAACAACAACAAAATTTTATAATTTAGCACTAGATAGATTTAGGGGCTTGCCTCTCAGAAAGTTGGAGGGTCACTCTGAAGAATGGATGGAAAGAAATATGAGAGGATTGATAAATAGTTTAACTTCTAATGTGAGAGTCTACTGAATGATTCCTGTGAATTAGGTCTCTCTATTAGAGAGAGTAATAATGACATTGTGTGGGTGATTCTCTGATAGACAGGGGTAGTGAAGGGGAAATTATAGTTTGTAAAACATTATCATCTGATTCTAAATTACTGACTTCCCATACTGACTGTGAAACTGAGAAATCAAAGAGGGCATTTTGCTCAGTGACAAATGGATGATGTATAGGTTTTGTTTTCATATTTGGAAAATGAAAAGAAAGCTAATACAGACACAATAATAATGTGTTGTTTAAAAAATTATAACATTTGACTGTCACAGCTAAAACATCTTGGGTGTTGTTTTTCCTAAACATGTGATTACATCTATAATTTGAATAATGGGTATAAGAAGTATTCCAAAATATTAGGCACAATTTTAAATGATATACAATTTATCTTATATTAGATTTTGGTTATTTTTATTTAAACCAAATTTTGAAACATTTTATAATTTTCCACACTTCTTTCTGCCACATTGTTAGTAGAAAGATTATCTATACAGACAACTCACAAATTTATCTTTCCAGCCCAAATCCCTCTATTCTCATTAATCAACTGCCTAATGAACATTTCCCCAAAGTTATCCTGCACAATCAGAAAATCCCCATGAATAACACTAATTCATCTTCTTTCCTCACACACCTTTATCCTGTTCTGTGTTCCACACTGAGAAAATGACAAATACCAAAGCTGGACACTTTAGAGCCACTGGCATTCCTTTTATTCAGCTTCCATATTTAAAAGGTTATTTTTTTCAGTCTGCTTAAAATGCCATAACACAAAAAACAAACAAACAAAAAACTGCCATAACAAAATACCATAGACTGGTGACTTAACAGAAATTTTGTTTTTTCATAGTTCTGGAGTTTGGGAAGTCAAAAATCAAGGTATAGGCCAGTTCAGTTTCTAGTGAGAACTCTTTCCAGCTAACAGATGGCTGCCTTCTCACTATATTCTCACATGGTGGGGTGAGAGAGCCCAGATATCTCTTCATCTTCTTATAAGAACACCAGACATACTGGATTAGGGTCCCACTCCTAAGACCTCATTTAATCTTTATAATTTCCTCACAGGCCCTATGTCTAAATACAGTCACATTGGAGGTTAAGACTTCAACATATAAATTTTAGGAGGACACCAACATTCAGTCCATAATAGTTACGTAGTTCTAAACTTTACCAATGTATTTCATCTACACTGGTCATTCCTCTATTTCAAGACCTTATTATTTCTCACCTGCATTATAACAACATATTAACTGTCTACCTCTGATACCTGGTATCATTATATTAATTTGCCCTTCATCAATACATGTTCTATACAACCACCAAAGTGATGTTTCTAAAAGACAGATCTAATATGTTATTTCTCTACTTTCAAAGCATTTAAGGGGATTAATAACGTGAAAGCTCCAGAATAAGTTTCTGATCTTGGCCTTATCACTTATTAGTTCTGTGGCATTGACAAGTTAATTACCTAATGTCTTCAAGTCTTCCTTCACTTCTTTAAAAAAAATAAGAATAATCATAGCATCTACCTTATAAGGTTAAAGTAAGAATTAAATGAGATAATGAATGAAAGACATTTAGCACAGTGTTTTTCACACAGTAAGCTTTTGATACAGGCTGGTGATTATTATTTTACCCAATTAATGTCTTGTAGGGCTCCCTTCAGCTGTTAAGATAAATCACAATCTCCTTTTGATGATATATGCCCTAGGCTCTTGGATTATATCTTTAACTTTTTTACTTCTGTTTTGCCAAAGATTACCTACTTTTCCCTTGGGTTAATCATACAGATGCATTCGTAGTTTTTCATACGCTCCTATCTGACCTCTAGGCCTCAAGACATAACCTCCTCTTCATTCAGCACTTTACCCTCCTTCTCCAGTACGTGACACCTGCCCAATCATCATTCAAGATTAAACTCAGTTTTCCAACTAAAGTTCCATGAGTTCTGCTTCTAATCTACAATACGTTCTCCTCTTCCCTCCCAGGACTCTGAGAGCAGTCATGTGTATCTCTTTCAGAGCATGAGTTATAGTATATGGTAACTTCCCCTTCTAAAGTCTACCCTTCATGAAGATAATGCCCATCCCATGTGGTTCTTTTTATTTGTTTCTATTTTCTTTTCTTAGTTTTGAATCAAAACATTGGGACTTAGAAAAACAATAGGTATTAAATGAATCCTCCAAATGGACTAATATGCCATACCCCTTTTACAATATCTACATTCTTATCTGTATAAACAAATAGACACAATAGTCTTTTTAGTCTTCTATTAAATTCATACCTAACATATCTTTATCCTGTTCTGGATTCCATAACTAATGACATTAGGTACATAATTTTATTGTTTTTTTTTCTTTTTCAATGAAAATCTAGAAGATTAAATTCCTTTAGTCTCTTTCAATGAGCTGAAGTAGTTATTAAAAATAATTCTATTAAAGCACAGAAGACCTTTTCAGTACTTCAAAATATTTTAATACTCTTCTGTCCCTCCAAACTATAGTACCCTTGTTTTATAATAAAGCACTAACCTTAATTAGGTTTCTTGACTATTATTTTAATACAAAGAATGCATGAGTATACAGAATCAGACTTCTCTCACTTCTCCTACTGTAAAAGGAGGATCATAATTATGTGATTTAATGCCATACAAATTTTAGAACAGAAGCTTGTTTTTATGCCATCATGAACTCATGTAGTATTTATTTTCCTGCATACTCATATTTTTGCTTTCCTTGGGCTGCTGATTGGACTGCAATTGTATTTTGTTATTCACCAGTAGGTGTTAGATGAAGTTATAGGTAAAATTGCAAGTCCCTATAGATAGCTGTTATGCACTTAGTCAGCTAAAAATAACTGAACATTCTTAGGGTGTTCGATACAGAATCAAAGCATAGAGTGCAGAGAAGTGACCTCAAATCGAACACATCTTGCACTGCTGTTTGTCAACAGTAAATCACATCTGATTTTAAACAAGAAAAGGAAAAACTACTGGCGACCTGTGAGTGTGCTTCATATAAGGATCAATACAAAGAGAATAGCCTTTTTAGCTTTTTTCAAGTTCTCTGACTTCCCGGAGCAAATTGGCAGTACTTTTTGATCATACTCAATTAATAGCACTCTCTCCCTAAGCTAGGAAGTCGATAGTCCTGGGGGCCACAGCAGGGCCGGGGGCTTTTCAAGGAACATAATGGGAGTGTTAGAGGCTGAAGATTGCTTTGATTAAAAAAAAAAAAAATTGATTTTCACCTTCTGTAAATGGAATTAGGAGCTCAGAACTATGTGCTATGAAATGGAGCCAAGGAGAATTTTGTGTATTTTGCAAGCCTTATTTTGAAGTGTACAAACTAGTGATTTTTGGACCAATTTCATGTCAAAAAGACTCTAAACTCGAAACTTTTTAACCAAATTGTTGAAGACATTCATACACATTTTTCCCCTTTTTGTGATTGTGAAAACAAACTATAATCTTATTCTTTCCCTGAATGCAGATATTTTGTACTTATATATTTTCAGCAAGTCTTTTGAGTTATAAAGAAACACTTACACATGTACACCTTGAGTGTGTCTCAACATTTGGTTTAGACAATGACTTAGGATTAATTCTTTTCAGCGAATCCTAAAACTCTTGACAAGACAAAACAAAACAAAACAAAAGAAATGGATGACAGTTTCGAAGGCATAGTAGTTATTACCTTTCTTGTGGCCAAAGTGAACAAGTTTATTCCATTCAAGAAAAAAAAAAGAGAAAAATAAGAATAAAAGAAATGAAAAGTAGAGCTACAGAGAATAGCAAAAAGAAATAAATGCACCTATTAAAAATTAAAAGTAAAGTGTGCTGGTTAGAAAGGTGAGCATTGGGGGGCACCTGGGTGGCTCAGTGGGTTAAGCCTCTGCCTTCAGCTCAGGTCATGATCTCAGGGTCCTGGGATCGAGCCCCACATCGGGCTCTCTGCTCAGCGGGGAGCCTGCTTCCTCCTCTCTCTCTCTGCCTGCCTCTCTGCCTACTTGTGATCTCTCTCTCTCTCTGTCAGATAAATAAATAAAATCTTTAAAAAAAAAAAAAAAAGAAAGGTGAGCATTGGAATGAGATAGGTCTATATTTGAATCCAAATTATGACAACATTTATGTATACGATTTTGGTGTTATCTTTTGGGAATAATAACAAAAGACTTAGTAAGCACTCAATAAATGTTAGCTATTAATTATAAAATATCATTTGGAAGAATGAAATCACTTTATGAATTCTGTAGGTTTCTAAGCTTTTTTTTTTTAAGGTAACAACAGTCACAGTCCATACCCGTATGTGTTGAATTTGCATGATGACCATTCATAGAATAGTAATTGAGTGTCAGTTTGCCGAACCATTTGTTGCAAGTCAGTTGTGGTGGCATTGGGCATACTGAATCTTCCTTATGAAATTTAGTGTATCTTTTTTTTTTTTTTAAGATTTTATTTATTTATTTATTTGAGAAAGAGAGAGAGAGAGAGAGAACAAGCAGGGGAAATAGCTGAGGGAAGGGAGAAGAAGGCTCCCTGTGGGACTCTATCCCAGAATCCCGGGATCATGACCTGATGTGAACACACAGTTTAACTGACTTGAGCCACCCAGGTGCCCCAAAATTTAGTTGTATCTTGACATTTTAATAACATCTCCTTAATTAATTGGATGGAATTAATGGTTTCAAATGAGACTGAACAAATGCATTGAAATAAATGCATCAAAATACTCAAATCTAGAATAATAAAGTAAAACTAAAATAACCTCAGAAAGTTTGTGCTTATATTAGTGGATAGATTGTTAAAGGAATCCTGGAAATCTTAATAGAAATACAAACATGTATGTATTATTAAATGCTCCTCTGTGCTAAGCCTTGTGTATGTCCCTATGAATAAACTGGCCTACAAGATAGACACCATTCCTATTCTTAAGGAACTTATTACTTAGTGGGGCTACAATCAACAATCAAGTAAATAAGCAAGTATATAATTACAAAATTATATAATGTTTATAGAATATATGTGAGAGAATAGTAAGAAGTGATAGCTACTTACATAGAAGTGTCAGGAAAATAACATCTGAATTAATAAAATTTAAGCTGAAACTTTAGGGACAAGAAAGAAGCAGTTATTAGTAGAGGTGGGGAGTAGAATCATCCAGAGGGGATACCATATCTAACTGCTGAACAGCAGGTGAGAAGATGCTAACTTGATTCAGGAACTGAGATAAGTGTGGCTGGAGTGTGTGGGGTAACAGTGACATGTAAGTATAAAATGAATGATAATTGGGTTAGACTTATCTCAAAAAAAAAAGACACCTCTAATAAATGACCATCTGTGGACCATAAGAGGTAGGGGATAAGAGTGGAAATAGGCTATGTCCTTGACTATTCAAAGTATGGTACAAGAACCAGCAGGGTCAACATTACCTGGGAGCTGTTAAAAATGCAGAATCCCAGGACCCACTCCAGGCTTAGGGAAAAAGAATCTACATTTTCACAAGATCTCAAAGTGATTCATATGCCTATTATTACAGTTGGAGAATCCCTGGTGTAGGTGATTATGAAGGTGACTTGAATTTGTTGGAGAGATGGTCTGAATAGAAAGAAATGGATTGATTCAAGATATATTTATAGAATTATTTAATGAGGTAATTTAATAAGGTAAGTATTTTTTTTTCTTTTAATAAGGTAAGTATTTTTTTGAACTCTTCTAGCAACACATTCCTGAAGGACTGGGAGAACTAAACATGTCTTGTGTTTCCAGGCTTGTTTGAGTTTTTCCATCCAAACTGTAAAATATATTTAATTTCCTGGTTCATTTAAACAAACAAATAAAAAACAAAAACCCACGAAAAACTGAATACCTTATATAATACTTCAATTTCACTCCCTAGCAGGTTTTACTTCATTATAAAATTAGACTATTAATTAAAAATATAATTAAAAGTATGTTACTTTATGTAACTTTATACACCTTGAACAAACCAAGCACATAGATCTAACAAATTACAAAAGCAGAGAATATATTTAATATAATGACAAAGACTAAAACTTTGAAGGCATAGGGATCTGGACATCTATTAAAAATAAATATGCCAATATCCCTTCAGTCAACATGAAACAAACATTACTCTGTGCTGATTATATGCCATGTTATGTCCTATGTACCAAGACAATGTGAATAAGAGAGACGGACATCAAAATAAAAAAAAAAACAACTTGCACAGGAACTGAGTAATGGGAGAAAAATAGGGTAAAGACTCTCATGTTTTCCTTATTTGAATTGTCCACCTTTTAGGTAAATGTGCATTCATTAAATATATTCAAACAGCTCAGTAATTCAGAATGTGATTAACTCAAATGCAACACTAATCTACTTGCAAATCCAGTTCTCTGGGAAATGAGGAAAGATGGAAAGGCTGTTTGAAAATTGTAACATCTGACCTATTACAAGCCTGGGTGAAAAAAAAAAAGAAATAGTAAGACTGCTGCAACAAAACAAACCCATAAAAGCACAAAATGGGAGTGCAAGCCATTTACCTTTACAACAGCTGCACGGTGCAGATGAATCAAAGCACTGCCAGCAATAAATGGATCTGGTCAATGTCAATTTTCCCCAGGCATCTGGTATTGTCACTAGTGATTTTACTGAAGATTACCCATCAGTTAGTGCAGATTTGTTTTTTAATTGGCCTGCACCGCACCTGCCACATTTTTCTTGCTCTTGATCCCAGAAGGTTTTGTAGAGAAGAAGAAGGTGGCTATCTGGAGAATATATTCTTAAAGCACACCATGAAGGACATTCATGAGAACAATTAAGTTTTTAATACTAGAGAAAAAAAGCACCCTTGCCTAATATAAGGAAAAGGAAAAGGCAATCATTAGTGAATTAGGAAGAAGTAGCAAAAGCATTTGCTTTATTATAATCTCAGCCTTGGAAGGTGATCATTTTCACAGTATTTTTTTAAATTTCATTTAATAGTCAAGTACGACATGCTGGAAATAAATTATGAACAGGTGGGCAGGGTGTCTAGAGGGCAACACCACTCATTAGGTTGACAAAGCAGCAAGACAGATCGCAGGATAATCAGCAGGTGGGTAGGGAAGCAGCAGGCAGAATGATTTTCTACATAATATTTGGCATTAATTACAACTGTTGAAATGCTGGGGGTGATTTTATTTTAGGGTGAAGAAAAACAAAATATGGTTTGGAATTTCGTGTTACCTTAGTGATCTATATATTTTGGAATCATTTCCTATTATGATTCTATTATACTATGATATACAGATATTACACATTAGTATAATGTAATAAACAAATCTGGTCAACGTCAGTTTTTCCTAATTTGAATTGTCACTTACAAATCATTTACAAGCTCTTTGTTTGACTTACTCATAACCATCTACTATATGTTCCAGAAATGAACATAGAATTACAGAAATGACTATGTGAAAAATATTAGAATTGTTTTTACCTTCTTAGTTTATGTAAGTCAGTAAAAACATATCACTAAAATAGAAATATTGTACAAATGACATTGGAAGTTCAAACTTTGGACCAATATGCAATATTAAATAAACTTAGGAAAATAGCAACAGGTTCAGAGGCCAGTTTTCTGGAAAATCGGTGTGTTCCTACAAGCAAGAAATGTCTATTACTAGTGAGATTAACCTACTTTAGAGACTAAACCCTTTTGGGGGCTTATTAAACAGAAAACAAAAACAAAAACAAAGAAAAGAAAAAAAAAAAACCTTGGTGGAAGAATTTGACTTGTTTTTTAGGGGCAAATTTCGGCAAGAAAATGATTAGATAAAAACATTTGCCTGAAAAAAGATTGTAAAGGGAAGGCAGAAAAGAGTTATGGAAATAAACATCAGAGCCCTGAACTCTAAATCAAAGTAGGAACAGGAGTAGGCTGAGAGACAATGCTAGAAATCTCCACGTTTTGCCACAAAGGAGTGTTGGCTTTGGTTTTTGACTTGATAATATTAGGGAATGTACTTCTGCATGGAAATTAACTGTTATGGACTGAATGTGTCCCCCTGAAGTTCATAGTTTGAAATCCTAACCCCCAGTGTGATGGTATTAGGAGGTAGAAGCCTATGGGAACTATGTAGGGCATGAGGGCAGAGCCCTCACGATGGGATTAGTACCCCTGCAAGAGGAGACACACCAGCTCTTCCTGTTTCTCCACTCTGTGCCATGTGAGGAAGATGGCCATCTGCAAACCCGGAAGTGGGCTCTCACCAGACAATGGATACACCAGCACCTTGATCTAGGACTTCCTAGTTTCCAGAACTTTCAGAAATAAAGATCATTTAAGCCACCTAGTCTATGACAATTTGTTATAGCAACCTGAACATGGACACTGTTTAAGTGTTGAGAGAGGAGAGAAAGAGAAAGGAAACATAAAAATAATTGGTTGCAAAATTTTACTATATTTCCTAATGAATCATTGACCTATCCTGAGAAGTTTTTCATATTCTTCAGATGTTATTTAAGTCTCAATATATTCAGTTATTTCCCATTAAGCTAGAAAGCTTAGCACACTTTTTTTTTTTGAAGATTTTATTTTTTTATTTGACAGAGAGAGAGAGAGATCACAAGTAGGCAGAGAGGCAGGCAGAGAGAGTGGGGGGGAGGGGGAAGCAGGCGCCCTGCAGAGCAGAGAGCCTGATGCGGGGCTCGATCCCAGGACCCTGAGATCATGACCTGAGCCGAAGGCAGACGCTTTAACCCACTGAGCCACTCAGGCGCCCCTAGCAACTTTCTTGAAAGAAGGAAACTTGCTGGTTTTACTGGTATTAAAATGTAAACAATTAGTAATCTCCTCCTTAACTGTTTTGTAAAATTATTCTTTCTGTATTTAAGAATTGAATTTTTTATGCTTTATGTCTTATTTAAATTAGGAGAATTGTATTTATACACTACATTCTTGAAAATGATACCACTCTCTATACCCTAGGCTGCAGGTGACTAATGGAAGTGACACTGTTGATGAGTAAATGAAAATAATATTATTCCACAAAGCAATGGCTACTTTTCAGTCCCCCAGAAGGAGCTTTAGCCACTGCGCTTGAAAAGTCGATGGAAAATATCCAGGATTGAAAGTGAATTTTTATATCTCATATCTAGGGGGCAATGGGTTTAATTTAAAAGTCTGAACAACACTGCACTGATAGAGGTAAATTGACCTTATTCTCACATTCAAAGATAGTTTTGGAAGTATATTTCCTATATAGTGAGTTAGTAAATGTTAAAACAGGTAGAACAGAGCTTGGCTCATATGCTGTATATATGTGCTAACTGCACTTGTTGTTATTATTGATTGATTGATTGGAGTAGCAATTGTACCTTGATGAACATCTTAAAGGTGGCTAGAAAGTCAATAGGACTTTTATTTTGGTAGTATACAACTCTTTTTAGCAGAAACTTGGATACTTGCTAATTGCCTACTGTGGTCAATTGGAAAAATTACCCCCTAAAATAGACACATGTCCTAATTCCTAGAACCTGTGAATACTAGAGAATTTGGCCAAAAAAACAAAGAAAAAAATCTAGGCTTTTTGCAGTTTTGATTGCATGAATGATCTTGACATGGGGAGATTATCATGGAATTGCTGGGTGAGTCCTAAATGCAATACATGTATACTTGTAAGAGTGAGATTTTATTCAAAGACGAGGTAGTATGAGGGCCAAGCAGAGATGTTTGAAGAGGCTTGTCTTGGTGATTGGAGTGATGCAGCCACAAGTCAAGGGAGACTGGCAGCCACCAAAAGCTGGAAGAGGAAAGGAACGGGTTCTTTCCTAAAGACTCCAAAAGGAACATGGGCCTGCTGACACCTTGTTTATGGCCCGGTGATACTGATTTTAGGTTTCTAGCCTCAAGAGCTGGGAGAGAGCATATTTCTGTTCTTTTAGATCACCAGGTCTGTGATGATTTGTTACAGCAGTGTGGGAGGGGGTTATTGAGAGGATGTGACTTCGGGGGGACCCTCAAGCTGGACTTTGAGCTGAGGCTCCTCTCCCCTGTCTTTGGAACACGTTTTATCCACTGTCCTCACACTATGAGCCACTTCAAGAACACAGCCTTGAAAGAGTAAGATGTTACTGAGACCACCTAGAGTACACTTGCCTAAACACGGTTAGGGTCTCTATATAAATGCTCAAGATTCCGGTGGGTAGGTGCAGAGATCTACTTGTTTTGTAGCCCCCAAGAGAAGCCTGTTATGCAAGTTCCCTTGCTTATTAAAATCAACCTACTGATCAGGAGTGGTCTGCCTCTTTCTTCAGTCTCTCCTTATCTTCCTTATCTTCCACTGGGGCCAGTTTGAATTTCACCCAGGGAACTCCCAAGGTCGTGAACCAATAAGCAGCCACAGAAAACTAATATTGACTAAGATAAAAAAGTGCAGTCCATCCACCTATAAACATAGCTTAAACTGACCACTGTCTGTCTTCCCACCAGGTTCCTGGTCTATGTCACTAGATATAGCTGTCATCAGGAAAATGCAGGTCCTTTGGCACCTGTTGAATTGATTTCTGTGAGAGTGCTCTTACCTCATTTAGAAATCCTGATATATCTAAACACAGATTCTACTTCTTATAGGCACTCTTACTTACTGGTTTCTTTTCTTTTCTTTTTTTTTTTTTAAGATTTTATTTATTTATTTGACAGAGAGACAGACAGTAGGCAGAGAAGCGGGCAGAGAGAGAGGGGGAAGCAGGCTTCCCGCTGAGCAGAGAGCCTGATGTGGGGCTTGACCCCAGGACCCTGAGATCATGACCTGAGCCGCAGGCAGAGGCTTAACCCACTGAGCCACCCAGGTACCCCTTACTTACTGGTTTCTGCAAAGTTGTAGCTACCTTTCCTTGTTGAGTGAGAGAAGGAAACTGTTGCTACATTCCTACCATATCCTAAGCCAGAGGAACAGAAAAATGTCAGACAGAGTGGCACCTGGGTGGTGCAGTCAGTTAAGTGTCCAACTCTTGGTTCTGGCACAGGTCAAGGTCTCAGGGTTGTGACATGGAGCCCCGAATCGGGTCCGCACTCAGAGTGGGTCTGCTTGGTGCTCTATATTGCTCATAAATAGATAAATCTTTTAAAGAAAGAGAGAAAGAAAGAAAGAGAGAGAAAGAGGACAGAAGGAAGGAAGGAAGGGAAGAAAGAAAGGAAGAAAAAATGTCAGGCAGAGTCCTTGACCTCCAAAGCAACTTTCCTTACTTTCCAGGTGACTAAATTAAACAAATTGCTATTAATATCAAAAAAGTGTGGCACCTAAGGTCAAACACCTGTTAGAGGAGATTATTGATAACTCTCTCCATCCAAACTCCCAGATGATAGTATGAGAGATGTTTGCTACTTTAATGAAAATGAAGTAACAGATTTTTCTCATAGAATAGTTATCCAATATATTGATGAATACTGAAGCATGACCTGAATTGTAATTGAGATGAGAATTCTAGTCTCCATATTCAAATAGCTGGTGATATGAGTTAAAACTCTTATATTAAACAATGTTAAACTCCCCAACTGGGTTTGTTTTAAAAAGTTTAATCATTTACCTAACCTATATGTAGAATATACATTTTTGCAGTTATTTGTATATGATCTATGCATTTTCAAACTTCACAAAGAAGACAAAAGGTCAAAGGGAAATATTACGTTGTCACAAGAGAGTGACCTGAAAAAATATGAAGGAGCATTCCATAAAAATGTCTTAATGTTGATCAAAGGCAATGATGAAATTCTCATCTCCCGGAACAGAAGTTAACTTGCTGCTAGGAAAGTACTAAGGCCATTAAAAAAAGTTAGAAATAGAGAAAATATATTTTGCTGTTGCTTATTTTTCTAATTGCATTTTCTTATCCATTTCAAATGGAAATAGAATGTCCTTTTTGAAGTAGGGTGGAACACATTTATTTATCTTCTATGTCCAATCAGACATCACATCAAAAATTCTTTGAGCCAAATTTTGACTTTTTTCTGTTTTTCTTTTTGTTATCCTAAGACATGCTATGAAACACTTCAAGCTGCTGACACCTTGTTTTTCTGTAATTTTTTTTAAGATTTTATTTATTTGAGAGAGAGAAAGTGAGAGAGAGAGAGAGAGAGCATGAGAAGGGGGAGGAGAAGAGGGAGAAGTAGACTCCCCGCTGAGCAGCGAGCCTGATGTGGGGCGCCTTTCCAGGACCCCAGGATCACGACGTGAGCTGAACGCAGAGCTAAACTGACGAGCCACCCAGGCACCCCCTGAGGTTCACATTTTTAATCCCCATTTTCTGTATCAGGAAACTGTTAATAAATGCTTCCATACATTTACCAAATTTGCATAACTAGGATGTGGAGACACTGAACTGTGAGCCCAGATTTCGCTCTCTCTTCAGCTTAATACACAATTACATTTCCTCACTGTTACTACAACTAATACTACTTATGAGGTGTTACCTATCCCTGTTTCATTTTTCTTATTTGAAAAATAAGGAAAATTATAGCAACTGACAAATGATAAGTGCTCATTAAATGTTAGCCCTATGATTTTTTTCGTGATTGTTAAATTTATTTGCCCTTCATTGTCAAAGGCTTTATTTTCTTATTCACTTTTTCACAGTATTTATGATCACAGTTAAATCACGAAGAATTTATATATAACAGTCTTATAACAGAGAAATATATGTATGTACATATGTATATAGCTTATGGGGAAAATATATTCAGTTATTAAACGGATTTAATGAACTTTTGGAGCACAGTCTGTTTGTAGCTTGGAAATGTAAATATCATGGTATGCACCTTTCCTAACTGTAATAATTATCAATCCTTTTTTGTTTTTGAACCCTGGCCTACATCCCAGACTATAATTATCATTCTATTTCAACCTACTCTGAATTTCACTTTAGAGACAAATCTCTGCCAGGGTCTTGCTGCCTCTGTGCATCTCAGACAACGTGACATAAGAAATGTGTCTGTACCTCCATGTTGTCCCAAGACTGTCTCCTTGTCTCATCTCCTCATCTGTCAGCAGGATAGCACTTACAAATGTTTCTCTCCTGACTCTCCTCCTATTTCTTGATTTCAGGTTACCTAATATTTCTACCTCAATGAATTAACTTTGAATTTCCTCTCAATAATGAAGAATCAACTTTTCTACACATTTCTATTGTAGCTGATGCTACGTAAAATAATTTCTAGTACATCATAAATTGCCTAAGTAATGCAAGGATGTGGTAGGTTACTCGAGAAAATCTGCTCTAGAACAAGTCTATTAAAAATAAAAAGGAGGGGCGCCTGGGTGGCTCAGTGGGTTAAAGCCTCTGCCTTCGGCTCAGGTCATGATCTCAGAGTGCTGGGATCAAGCCCCACATCGGGCTCTCTGCTCAGCGGGGAGCCTGCTTCCCCCCCCCCCCGCCTGCCTCTCTGCCTACTTGTGATCTCTCTCTCTGTCAAATAAATAAATAAAATCTTTTAAAAAAATAAAAAGGATACCTTTGACAAAATATAATATATTTTTTAACAAAAACTCGTGTCTTCAAATCTTAGCAATCATGAATATGCTCAACTCATGATCAGGAACTTGTACATTTGTAGTTATAGATACAAAATAAGTATTTTACAAAGCCTGGAAATCTTATTTTCTGATTAGCCAATATAAATTTATCAAAGCGTGTATATCAATCTTTTCAAGATTCATGTCAAACCTAGAAAAAATTAATTACATTACTGGAAAGTAGAAGAACTCTAACAGTTAATACAAACTGTTAGTTAAGAATTAGAGGGTCATCTGGGTGGCTCAGTTGGTTGGGTGTCTGTGTTGTGATTTTGGCCCAAATTGTGATCTCTGGATCGTGGGATTGAACCCCACCTTGGGCTCTGGGCTTGGCATGGAGTCTGCTTGAGAGTCTCTCTCTCCCTCTGCTCCTTCTCCTACTCACTTCCACCCTCTCTCTCTCTAATAAATTAAAAAAAAAATTAGAATAGCATTCATGGCATTTAAAAATTTTAAGTACATGTTACTCCATATTTTATGTACAATAATTTACCTATGATAAAATATAATCTGTCTCTGAAATAAGTATTAATATGGCCCATTTTGATATATAACCTTATGTGTATAGAAGTTAAATGATTTGCTGTGTTTATACAAGTTGATGCAGCAGAGCTGAGGTTTAAACCCAGACTGTTGCATTCCAAGATCTGCTTGCGACATTTATTTAGATCTGTGTCTCCTTGAACCAGTATCTCTCTTCTTCTTCTTTTCATGAGCAGTGACTTTTTAAGAATATACATTGGTGTCTCTATTGCATCACCTGACAATCATTCAAAGAAGTAACCCAAATGCAGCCACAACTCTCAAGGGTATGCAAAACGTGTTGACACGTTTACACGTGTAAAACGTGACTCTTTCTTTGTCACTCAGAAGCATTTATATAAAGAGAATATCCTATAAATGCTTGTCCTTCATGCCCTCACTCCTTCTCCACACCCACACACTTTTCTTTTTTTTAATTCTAAAGATCTATTTATTTATTTTAGAGAGAGAGTGTGAGCAGGGGGAGGGACAGAGGGAGAGGGAGACAGAGAGAGAAGACTCACCGCTGAGCGCAGAGCCCAAGGCAGGTCTCCATCTCGAGACCCTGAGAGATCATGACCTGAGTCAAAGTCAAAAGTCAGACACTTAATGGACTGAGCCACCCAGGCACCCCTACACACCCACAAACTTAATCTAATCTATGTCCATGGCCTTATTACTACTAAAGAAACTTTCTGGGGCTTTCAGTAAATGGCTGAAGGAGGTTATGGTTTGGTCTGGGTCTTTAAAAATATAATGGACATTTGAATCTGAATCCCATAAACTTGGACTCATTTTGTGCCATCTATTACTCAGAAATGTTTCTAGAAGAAATCTGATTCTAAGTATTTCATGCTGTAAATAATGAAAAATGTCTAGTTCAAAAGTTCTTCTGGTAGGGTAATGGCCTGGCAATCTCTTCTCAGATATTTAAAAGTCTGTACATTCATATTCTGAGCAGAGTGCTAAATAAATCTGCAAAGCCCTTTTAATAATTTCTCTCTGTGGATTGCACACAGTGTTTGAATCAGGAGGTTTTGATTACACGAAACCACTGAGAATAGGATTGTTAATTCCTCAGACACATGAACAGAATGAAAGGGAAAATCTTCACTGAAAAGATGATTAAAGACTTAAAGGGAAATGGATTAAAAAGTGAAAATTAAAGGAAGTAAAATGCCAAGGAGCATGTGAGTTTGGATATGTTTTCATTTCCCCAAATACACAAGTAAAATTAATATTCACTCAGTCTCACAGTGACTCAGTGACCCTGTCCAGCCAAAGAACAGGATCATCTGGACAAAGGAGGTCTCTGATTAACTGATTAAGATTTTATCTACTCATACTCTTAAAAAACCTTTTAAAATGACTTGAATATTTTATTTCATTAACACAGAGTACTAATGTAAAACAGATACTTGTGTACAATTCAAAGTTAGTGCTTAAAAAATGAATAACAAGCATTCAATATCCCTATGTTTATGTTTTATCCAAATGTGTACTTGTATGCATTATATATTAACACTCCTAACACCTGCCTTTTTTATGACTAAATGAGAGTTCAGAATATCAGCTTCCAGACAAGCATGTTGTCCAAAGAATCCTCTCGATGCTCCCCAGACAGGAGCTCAACAGTTCCTCCTTGTTTCTCTCTCTAGCCCCTGGCAACCACAATCTGTGCTCTGTCCCTATGAATTCACCTATTCTGAATGTTTCATAAAAATGGAATCATGTAAGTGACCTTTCATGGCTGGCTTCTTTCACTTATGTTGTTGAGATTCATCCATGTGGTAGTACGTGTCAGTATCTCAATCCTCTTTATAGCTAAATAATATTCCATCGTCTGTATATACCACAATCTATTTATCCATTCATTTGTTGATTGATATTTGGGATGTTTCCACTATTCGGTCATTGTGAATGGTGCTGCTGTGTATGAACATGCATGTACAAAGTATTTATTTCAGTAGCTGTTTTCACTTCTTTTAGGTATATATCTGGGAATGGATTTGCAGGGTCATTTAGTAATTCTATATTTAGCTTTTGAAGAACCACTAAATTGCTTTCCACAGCAGCTGAAACATTTTTTATTTCTACTAGCAATGTACCAAGGTTCCAATTTCTCCATATTCTTGACATTTTTTTTTAAATTATAGCCCTCTCAGTGGGTGTGACTTGATACTTATTGTAGTTTTGCTTTGCATTTCCTTAATGACTAGTAATGTTGAACATCTTTTCATATGCTTACTGGCTATTTGTACACATTATTTGGAGAAATGTTTATTAAAGTCCTTTGGCTCTATTTTAATTACGTAGTTTGTCATTTTATGGTTGAATTGTAAAAGTTCTTTACCAATGCCTGATAAATATCACCTGCGTAATAAATGTATTGATTCTGAATCTGAAACTGTTCTAGATTCCCTTTCACTTATATTTTTCCTTAAATAATAGGTAATTCCAGAATTTTGCTAATCCTTAGATCCACCTCAAGCACTTCTGTGCATGCTTCTGATTTATACATTCAGGTATCATAATATCATGATTTTTTTCCAGAACTGTGTGCTTTCCCCCCTCTGTAGCCTCTCTGCTCACCATCAGCTCATACTTAGAGAAGAAGATGTATAACATTCTTATGAGTAAGACAAATCCTTCTCCCAATGTAACTTGAAAGAAGCTATTCCTCAATCATATGAATCATTTTTATTATCATTTCCAAAATCACAAAGTGTTGTTTTATGTTTGTTTAATGTAAGTCAAATTCATTATCTCCTACCTGCAAGTTACTTTCAGAAACAAATAAAATGACTTCAAATTTTTATTATTGAAAAATGCATATTCTTTAGTAAAGACAATAAATGTGGTCTTAAAAAAAGCTTTTCAGTGTCTGCTTTTCTTTTTCCTCTATGCAAATTCATCATATAACTGTAAATATTTCCTTATTAGAACTTTTCCTTAGCTATATTCTCTCTCTTTCAAAACTTCCTATTTTGGAACATAATTATGCCACTGACTAAGTAATGTGGGATTTTGGTTTTATTAAAAAGGATCTAACTACTTATTTTATATGTCAACAAAATCATTTCTGCATGCAAAGAGGAGTTCAACAAATGGCAAAAGCCACTTTCAAAAATCTGTCCCCTGAGACTGAGTGAATATTCTGATATTGGTTAATTAAACGGGAAGTACTTGATTTTAGGAAGATGATTATTCCTCATTACTTTATCACAATGAAAGCATGTATGATGACCACATACAATTTAATATACTTGGCTCCTGTGGATAATTCTACATTGTTTTTGTCTCCTTGATGAATTAGTTAACTTGAGAAACTGCTAGTATTTTTCCTGTGGAAGCCAAGCCTATTACCCGTGCCCATATGACTGTAGTAAGAGCAACTGGGAATACAGAAACCTTGCATCTGGAAGGAGTTAGCTCTGCTTCCTCTGTAATGGTTTCCAATCATTCTTTCTAAAAAACCCAGTCTTACAGAAAAAGACTAGACTTTCATGCAAAACTCTGTTAAATTAACAGTTCATCATTTTATAGTACACTATAATAGAACTCTCTGTTCAGTCATGTGCTCTTGTTCACACTCTTGAAATCTCATTACCAAGTCAGTCTTAGATATATGGCTGAGTCTATAGCTACTTACTTCTTAAAAGAGGACTGAAGTTAGTCTTTCCTTACCTCATTTATCAAATATGCATGCAAAATGTGATCTTACATGACGTTTTTATTTCGTTTGCTTTTCATTTCCTTTCTTTTCTCTTCTCTTTCTTTTTCTTTATGTCCTTTTTTATTTTTTAATTAGATTCAGTTTATTTCAAACATACCTAACTTATTTCTTGGACATTACTTCTCATACTGAAGATCTATAAAAATATGATGCCAGGTGAGAAGTATTATATCGTATGTACTGAAATTAGATTGTTAGTAACATGCCCAACATGCGGGCTTTTATTGAATTGCCAAATTTGCCATTTATGAATTGCTTTGGCTAAAGCTACATGCAGCTTTGTTTTGTGGGCAACTCTATGCTCCTTCTTGTTTGGATTGGTATATATTGGTTCTTGAGTATTCTGTTGATTTCCAGTAGTAAATAACACTGGTGTGTTTCCATGAGTGCAGGATGTTCTTGTGGTTTGAAAAAGGGTTGTTAATTTAACTGTATACCAAACTAGATCCTTAACTATGGGGTGCTCATACACAGGGTGCTCACAGGTAGGTCAAGTTATTTCAAAAACAAGACATAAATTGTGTTATATATTAGGCCATTTTTTTCCCTGTTTATCACAATATTGCTGTCTTTCAGTGGGGTACCACTTACCCCATTGCATCCATTCTAGGGGAAACTTTTCTAAAGCAGCCATTTGTATTGCTTTAATAGTCTCAGGGTGGCCCTTTGTGAGGGGGTTGAGTAACTACACCAATAGGTTTCTCCTCAGGTTGGCTTTGCTACACACATTCTCATTATTATTTCTATTTCCAGTAAGGTGGGTAGTATGTATATATTTTTTAAGGATCCTCTAGAAGAGTAATGGTGAGAGGTTATTTCCCTCAAATATTTTTCAAATGCTTCTTAATGGTAGTCTTGGTAGGCTTGACAAATTTTGTCAAGTAAGTAGCTGTTGTTTTAGGTGGAGAACTCCCATTTGGAGATCAGTAAGATTTCTCCATGGGATTTAACGTCTTTTACAAGAATCATTGTTGCTGTAACACCCAAGAGCTATGTTGTTTATGGTACCTACACAGCCAGCATGGCAATTGTTGTAGAACTCAATTCCACTGAGTGTTACGTAAAACTGGCAGTTGGGATTGCAAGGTAAGGTTAGGGAAGAATGCACAAGCTGGTTGTACTTCTGACCTTTTATACACATCTTGGCTAAGGTGCTTGTGTTTTTACACATTGCCTAAAAACAGATTTATATATTAGCAGCCATTGGCGCAATAAGATGGGCAGAGGGGGAGCCAATGTGGCAATTTTCACCCTGTCCTTTATCCCAAATATCTCTGCTTGGCCTTGTGTTTTCCAGCACAGATTTTCCAAAGTCCTAAATAGTTAACTCATTATTCCCTAGTCAAGAGTCAGGAAGAATATGAACTTCAGGAAAATGTTTGTCAAAGGCAACTTTTGTTGCTATGAATACTGCATGCATATCAGCTCATTTGACACTTTGTTCTATTCCTCATATGGAAATTGGAGTTTGAATAAAGGTGACAGGTTTCAGCTGTATATTGTCTGGTTCCCTTACACTCCTTGCTCACTGTATCAGTAAGGAAAAACCATTGCTTGCCTTGGTTTGAGAATGCTCACCGTCCTCCTTGTAATTCCTACTGAGCAAGAGATGGGGACATTTCTGGAGGTTTAGGCAAGTTAACGTCAATGGCAGAGTATGGTTATTTCCTCATTTTTTCTAGTAGAGTCAGAATTAGTTCAATCATGTAGGTGTAATTTCCACTTTAATAAAAAGGCCTCTGTTGATGATCCAATTTTACAGGGAGATGTTTCCATTACTTAGGGCATAATAAGAATCTCAGTCCACAGAGTAATTGACTCTGTCCCTATGCTTCAGTTAAGATAAATGTCCAGTGTTCCACCAGGAATTGCCTCTTTAGTAGTTAATACCTTTGAGATAAGTCTGGGAGCCACTTATACCAAAAGCCTGTGGGTAGGCATGTACCTGTCCATTTGGTCCAGAGGTTCCTAGAAACAAACTTTGGGGTGGCTCAAACTTACAATTCTAAGTCCTGTTTTCAAGGCTCCAGTGGGAAAGCCAAACTGATAGTCTCCTTCAGTTTACCTAGTAACTGTCATTGCTCAGGTCCCAGTGAAAAGGAGAGGAAGGGAAGTGACTCGATAATAAAGGCCAACAAATATTGGAGGTGAGGAGTGTGTTTGTACCAGTATCTAAACATTTCTAGGAAGTATTGGAGCACTAAGAGTTTATCTTTTAAGCTACAAGTTGAGAACAGTAGCTCTTCTAAGTTCCAGATGTAGCTCCCTAGTTCAACATACTGAGAGGTCCCTCATACCTTATGTGGGACAATTGCTCATCCCTTCTCAGTGAGGTGTTCCCTCACATTTGTGATGACCTGTGAGTTAGTGTCTTGGTCAGATCCTGTGAGGAGGATGTCATTTATATAATGCCAAAGCTGAGTTGGCAGTGAGAAGCAAACATTTAGGTCTATGGGCAAAGCCTGTATGCCATCAGGAAAAGGTATATTATTGACTCTAAAAGATGAAGGTAAATCATGGTTGACTCTCCCGTCATATATTTACTGAATAGAACATATTAGCCAAGTCTACAACAGCCATTATTTACCTATGTTTTTTTGAATGCCATCCTTTGAATGGCATAGATATGCCATTTATGGTATAGATATCTGGCAGAGGTAGTGCTTACAAAGAGACAGATTTATTTAACTTTCTCTAGTCAATAGTCTCCACTTATTAGCAGTTACTTTTAGCACAGGTCATAATGGGGAATTGAAAGAAGAATGAAATCAGTATCTCTTCCTTAACTTAGCTATAACAGGTCATAATCCTTCGGTGTCTTGCCCAGCCTTACCTAAGTCAGTACTTTATCATATTTACCACCCGTACTGGTATGGCAAAGTTAACTGTTTCTTTCCAAGTCACGCTCATCAATCAATAGTCTAAAAGCCTTAGATGTGTTCCACTAGGTTACCTGCTGACTGAGGATGTCTAAACAACGGGAAAAGGAATAGTCTCCTCGAAGGGGGTGTGGGAAAGGTAACAATCAGGCAGAAGCATCTCTTAATAAAACTGGGCCAATTTTATCATTCAAATTCGGTAACTTTAATTAGTCTTCCTCTCAAGCCAGTATTCTCCTGGGGCTGGTGGAGGAGGGTGGGAATGCTTTTAAAGCATGAGTGCTTCCAGAGATTAGGAAGATTTGAGCATCGTTTTCCAACAGAACCAGCCAGACAATGTTTGTTTGTTCATTCATCACTGAGTTCAAACTACTGTAAATGTGATAAAAGAGTGACTGTCTACTGAAAGGGGCCAACTTTCAAGACATATAGATCCCTATGTTGGTGCAGGTCCCCATCACCAGCTAGGATCAGGGACAGGTGGGGAAGGTGAGGTGTTTCCAAAGAAGATACTTGTCACAGATTGTAATTTAATTTCAGTAAATATTGTAATTGTTCCACCAATTTACCAAATATCATCCAATTTAGGACCTTTGTCCCTTACAGACCAAAATAAACTCTCTTGTACATCTTAGATTCATATTTAAGCAAGGGCCTGGTTGTAGGTGGTTTGTTTGACCTAGGAAGGGGTGGCCTCCCCAGTGACAGTAATTTAGATTAAGTCTAGGTGCAGATTGTAGAATTAACAAGCAACACTTGACTCAGGGTTTGTCTCCCATGAGTTTCTATTGAATCCAGGACAGCTATGTCTTCTTGAATTATTTTAGCATTAACCATTAATCCCTAGTAAAGGGGACTTACATTTGTTGGGAGCCCCCCTGAGAAACAACTGGAGAGACTCAGGACTCAATTCAGCCTCCTCCAGACTTCATAAGTCATTGAGCTAAATGCTGTCCATTGTCTGACAAACCCAGTCCAACATCCCTAGCTGAAAATCTTTGGCCTCGGCTAATGTTTTCTCTTGATAGTTAGCCTGCCCATGTAGACCTAATGTAAGGTGGGCTGCCCTCAGTGCCATAGAAATCCATACCAAGGTTTATGTGGACAGGGATCCAAAGTTTCCTCTGGGGGTGATTCCCAACTTCCACACTAATTGTGGGGATCCTGTGGTGGGGACACAATTTTCTCATCCTTATTACGGCAGCCAATTGTTTAAATTCAACCTCCGGTAGGTGGAGCTCCCTCCCTGCCAGGCAACACCAAACCTGCTGGCAGCCCCTTTTCATTTAGTTCTTGGGCAGATCATTAAAGAGAGTCTGGGCCTCAGGGTGAGAGAAAAGACATGTTATCTCCTCCAAAGGACAACCGACTTGACCCTCCTCCTCTATTTCTCTTTATCTGTCTTGATTATTTTGCTGAGCATATTATCCTCACCCTATCATGGTGGGATTGTCCTACCTTATCCACTAGATGACACCAGTTTTCTTCCCTGGGATTTTCCACTCTGGCCTTCCCCCAGAGTTTAAGCCTCCTCTCTAGGTGGCAACCTGATGAAAAGCAGCTGTAAGCAAGGCCCAACATGCATCTCCATGGTTTGAAGCACGTGTTTACTAGGATATCCACCACCATCCAAGTCCTGAGAGGGGTAGGACTATATTTTTTTTTTTCCCCAAATACTTTTATTTTATTTTTTCAGTGTTACAAGATTCATTGTTTATGTACCACACCCAGTGCTCCATGCAATACGTGCCCTCCTCAATACCCACCACCAGGCTCGCCCATCCCCCCACTCCCTCCCCTCCAAAACTCTCAGTCCTTTGTTCTGAGTTCACAGTCTCTCATGGTTCTTCACCCCTCCGATTTCCTCCAATTCATCCCTCCCCTAGGGGTAGGACTATAAAACTCCTCACCTTTACTAACTTTAAGTAATGTTTTTGCAGATTCAGTCCAAGGGTTGGTTTTGAATATCACTTTGGGGAGGGGCTGGAATGACACCATCCACAACAACAAATTCTAGTGTGACAGCTGCAGAGGTGTGCCAACTGTTTACAAAGGTATCTCCCCCCAGTTGCACTTAGGAGGCCAGCCTTGGCTTGACATCTCTAGCTTATTGTCTCATTTACCTGCCATAGGGTTCCCCAAGGAGGAGGATGTTCTCTTGCCAGAGTACCCCAAATCATTAGCTACAGGGATTTCACTCACTAGGGCTCTTTCTAGGTGATGGGGAACCCACCCTTGGTACAATGGTCTACTCTTCTCCCCTTTTTCTATTTAGGCTCACAGGTCTTACAGTGTCCAGAATCTGTCCACTGGGCACCTAGGCATGCACACTGACCTCTTCCCTCCAGCAGCTTGGCACCTCTGATACCTAAAATCAGTTCCAAAAGTGTGAGTTCACTCAAATATTAATACTGTTTGGCCAATCTAATGAGGCACAAGGAAACAGCAAGAAATATAGAATGCAATAACACACAGAGCAATGACACACCAAACAGATGTTCCAAATTTTGAGCCCCAACAATTTAAGGCTATCCAGGATCATTTTGTCAACTGATTGTCCTATTGACTGGGTAGATCCCATTATCTATTTCCTGATCAACTCCAAAAATCCTCCCCTTTTCCTCATCACCACTTTTAAGTGGTTTGAGAGATTTTGAGTCTGATCAAGGGAGAAGATAGATGAGGATGTAGAATTGGAATCTGAAGAGGTCATAAAGCATAGATTTCAAAAACTGTAGAAAGACATCAAGGGAACTAACAAATGCAAGGAGTCTATATACACATCTAAGGAGGATAAACATAGATATACCCCACACCTATGCACAACACAGCTAAATCTCCTGAAATCAAATGACAAAAACATTTCTAGGAATGGCCACAGGGGGAAGGGTGACATATTATCACCCTCATGGAAGCAAAGATAAGGCCATTAGTTGACTTCCTGTGTTAGTTTCCTAGGACTACTATAACAAGTTAGCACAAACTTGGTTGCTTAAGACAAGAGAAATTTTTTTGTATCACCATTCAAGAGCCCAAAGGTCCAAAATCAAGGTGTCAGCAGGACCATATCCCTCCAAATGCTCTATAGGAAAATCTTTACTTACCTTTTCCAGCTCCTGGTGGCTTCTGGCATTCCTTGACTATGTAAACATAACTCTGATGTCTGCATCTGTCTTTTCATGACATTCTCCCTGTGACTCTGTGTCTTCAGATGACTATCTCATAAGGACACCAGTCATGCTGGTGTGGATAAGAGGCCCATATTACTTCCATGTGACCTTATATTAAATAATTACATCTGCAACAACTTGTTTCCAAATGAAGTCATATTCTGAGGCATTGGAGGTTAGGACTTTAACATATCTTTCTTGGGGAACATAATTCAATCAATAACAAACAACATGATATCATTCTGTACCTATTAGATTGAAAACTGGAAAATGTCAAATGTTTGCATGCACGTAGATCTCTTAGAAACCTTATGGCCAACTTTGTGATTATAATTTGGTATGACTTGTGGAGAACAAACTGTCAGCACGTACAGTCTCAAGTGTGCATGTGTATATGTGTGTATATATATATATACACATATATATATGTATATAGTCTCATCTATATACTAAGAGGTGGAAATTATCTTTCTGGGTATCTATTCAAAAGACTCAGGTCCATAAAGAACAAATATGAAGATTCTATATTGTTTTTAGCAGAAAAGAATCAGAGATAGTCTGAAGCTCCATCCCAGAAGGAGGTAAGCAATGTGGTATGAACGCTCAACATGGAACATTACAGATCACTTAGAAAAAAGAGAATAGGTGTGCACCTGGAAATACGAATATATCTTTCAAAAAATAGTATTTAGGGGGAAAAGTAAAATGAAGAACAAAATGATTCTTAACGCAAATACCGTGTATATACATTGAACTGATAAAACATAAATTTCATCTGAGTACAGATAAACAACAGCATATGAATTAAACTACTAATAATGTTATGGAGATAAAAGGGAGCAGATAATCAAAGAGTAATTGGATAAAATAGAAGAGAGGCATTGAATGACAGTGCGGCAAAATGAATACACAGAGGCACAAAGAGGAGGATGATTAAGTCACAATTTGGCTCCTAGGATGTGGTAGGCAGACTTACAGAATGAACTTGAATGACCCATGTACCTATATAATTTCTTCCACTTCCGTGTGGGGAGCATCATCTATGAATATGATGAGAGATCACTCTTTTGATTATGTTATGCTATACAGCAAAAGGAAGTCTGCAGATGCAGTTAAGGTCCTTAATCAGTGGTCTTTGAGTTAATCAAAAGCCAGATTGAATTAGCCTCACTTAATCAGACAAATCTTTCAGGTCAGGGAGATCCCCATGCTATCCTTGAATAGGTAAGGTCTCAAGTTGCGAATGGCTCTAGGGAGGGTGTCACATGGCAAGAGCTGGGCCGAGTCTCTAGGATATAAAAGTAATCCTCATTTTACATCTCCAAGGAAAATGAGAACTTTGGTCTTACAGCCACAAACAATTGGATTACACCAACATCCCTGTGAGCCTGGGAGAGGATTCAAGGTTCCAGGAATGAATGAATAGAACCCAGCCAACAACACTGATTGCTGCCTTGTAAGACATGAGCAGAGGATCCAGAGAGGTTATGCCAAACTCCTAACCTATGTAAACTGAGATAGAAAATGTAGTAAATGTTAAGCCTCTAAGTTTGTGATAATTTGTTACATATCATGTTAGCTTATCATCTGTTGGTTAGTTCATGCAGATTTGTATCAGTTGCTGCACTAAAACAAACAAACAAATAAACAAACAAAACACCTGGAAAAAAAAAAAGACATGGTCATGGCCCTCAAAAACTTATCTTATTGTAAAACAAGAAATTATAATAGATCTTTGTATGTGTGGTGTAAATGCCTGACTTTAAATTTTTGATTGCTGCGGCATCCATGTGAAAAGACACCCATCTTAAATGAATATATTGCCAGCTGTGTGACACTGATACTAGCAAAACCACCACAGAATCAGGCCATACCCACCCATGAAGTTATCTCTTTCAGAAAGCCCCGGGGAACCTGAATAACTGACCCTTGAATGACTCTTCTTCTTTCTTCCCATACTCTAATTCCCATTCTTATGCTTAAATTAGTCAATAAACAGTGAACCCACAAAACCCTAGACACCTCACTCTCAACTCTAATAAAGGCAGAGGTCCAGGTCCACAGTCTGTGTCTGCCTCTCTCTCTCTCTGGGTCTTTCTCCCTGCAACCTTTCTGTATAGCCTTCAGGACTTGGGAGTCATCTTGTTACTTAGAGTTCCTTGAATGGTTTAGCTGAAGTGCTTCCTACAATCATGATAAGACCAAAAGGGCTGGTCCAGCAACAACACTGGTTGCAGTAGAGGAAATATCTGTGGAGGCTCCCTACTAGCAATATGGGCGATTGCGTGCCCCAGGCATTCCTAGCATTGTTATCAATAGGCTGGGACAGACACAATATTATATTAATATTAGGCAAAAGAGTAACACCAATGACATGCAATAGTGCCATTTGAAACATGTGTTTATAGTGAATTCTCACTTCCTTAACACTATTTTTAGAGATCTCACTCTTTTGCACTCTCTGGTTATATTAGTCTATTTTCCTCTTGAAATGTGTTAAAGTTTTAGCAAATGAATTCCATTTTTAAATCTTTTGGAAAGCAAAGAAAAACTTTACTTGAATTCTGTCCTCTAGTAGGGAACACAGGTTGAGTTTAAAGGACTGAGATGACCTCATTAGGGACACAAAGCCAAACATTTGAAAATTATTCAACAAAGTTCCTAGAGGTCTTATTTACTAACAGGCTAAATCACAGCTTTATGACAGCTTCTGGAAGATCTCTTATATACCCACAGCCTCACTCTTCCTTTTAATAAATTCAGGGATAGTTTGTATTGAAGTATATTAAGAGGCCAGACTAATTAAAATTATATATATTTATTAAATAAATAGATTTATTTTGGAAACGCCAGACTAAAATACAATCATTCAATCTGTAATTAGTATTTGAGCAATAATGTGTATCAATTGCATTTTCACTTTATTGATCATATTTAATTACTAATTTAGTATTTGTCACTTTTAATGCATAATGTAAGGTAGTCTCTATTAAGGAAATTACATTGTTTTTGTGGAAATCTACTTTTGACAATGGTGAAGCTTTGTATGAGAATCCATTTTATTTTCTTTCTGTATTCTCAGGAAGAATTTTATTCCCTACGTCAGGTTGTATGACTGATTTTTGGCCAATGGAATAAGGGTACGAATGATATGCCTGACTTCCAGATATGACCACAAATCCTGCTGGGAGAACTTTGACTTTATTTAACTTTTTTGCAGTGACCAAGATAGTCATGTTGATGCTGGTAACCTCAAAATATGGAAGAAGTTTGAGTGTTTAAACAACTATAACAGAGCCCTCACTGACCACATTAGACAGTAACATGAGAAGCAATAAAATGTTATTGCATTAGGCCACTGCTATTTTGGGTTTATTTTACCGCAGCATAGCTTACCTTACTCCAGTACAATAATCAATATAGTTTTATTTGCCTTCCAGAGTAGCATTTTCAAATTTGACAAGGGATTATATTTAGTCTACAGAATTTTTTCAAATTAATTTTGAATGCCTTTAGATGCTGAATACACTAATTACTATTTCCTTGTTATTACATCCCTTCTTCATTGATTTTTTTGTATGACAGGCCCTAGAATCCATTTGGTTTTCTAGGCCACAGCTATATAATGAGTCTTATTTAATATCATCTAATGATGAGCAAGTAAATGCCAGCTTTTGTGTACTTTTCTGTATATATGGGTTATGTGCTTCTCAAAGATACACATAACAGCAACAGTTGGATAAACTTTAAAGCCTGTTTTTTTCAAAAAATACTGCACGTGGATAAGAAAAAATGTAATAATATAATCTGAAATATGGAACGATTCCATCTAGGTAGAAAATTAGGTTTAAAAATCAGTATTAAACATGCAATGCACCTTCCAAAAATTTATGTGACTATTAACAAAAATGATAAATAGATAACTGCAGACCACCTTGCAATATTTATAAGTATGGGATTAAGGCCTCTCAAAATGAAAACTATGTGTCCTGAGCATATAAACTAAAGTTTATGGGATTTAATTAAAGTGGGCTATGGTTCCAGGCAGGAATATGCTACTAAATTCAAGCTTCTCCTGATGCTATGCAAATATTACACTTTTGGCCCAAGCAGGGCCAAAAGTCCACCACAAAACTTTTTTGAGGTACTCATAATTTTATTTTCATAGAGAAATTTATAAATGGTGGATGGATAAGAGACAGGATACCATATGAAACTTGTCCTAATAGATAAATTCTAGATATCTTTTCTTAATCTTAAACCAATATCTGATTCTTTTTTTTTCATCAGTTCCTCAGAATTGTTTTGAACATTACACTTCCCACCATTTTATTGACTGGCACTTTTGTTTTAAATACTTTAATAGTACCTATTGCAGTAAAATGGGCAAGAATTATCCAACATCAATGGTGAATAAGTGAAAGATCTTACAGAGTCATTGTCAGAGATCAATGATATTGACACTTTTTCTTAAATGGGCTAGTGAAACTCTCTTATATACTGCTGAGAAGTACCTGATGGGATGATGTTACTAAATAAAATGTAGGCAAATATTGCTATTTTCTTAAGATTCTAATTGTCTGACGTGAGACTAAGATTATAATTCTCTGATATTAGCCGCTTCCTTAAATATGCCTCAAGTGTACACTACTTTCAGTGTACACTACTTGTCAGCACTTCTACCCTTGTTCTGTGAAGATGCCTCTTTCATATACAACACAAGCAATTCCTCTGCAGTGCTTATGACTTGCCTATAGTCATATCTCAGGTGGTTTAGTCCTCATTTCTGGAGGTCTGTCTGAGTCTGTACTCTAGAAACAAACAAAATTGTACTGATTGTATAACTGTATTAGAATAAGCATACAGACATGAACTCCATAGATATGAAATTCTATCTAGCTCCTTAATGTCATTCCAGTATGCTTTCAAACTGTCCTACAGGCCTAAAAGTAATCTGTTTTTAGTCATTTATGTATATATTCCACACACATTTATTAAGCAAGCCAAGATCCTAATGAGGAAAAAGGACCAGAAGGGTGAGTATGACCCTTAAGGCTGCTTTTTGCTATGTCAAAATACGTAATGATGCAAATGTCTTGTAATACTTTAGATACAATAGGGAAAAAATTAAGACCAGAAAGATAAATAAATAATGTGTAAATTCCATGAGGAATAGAATATTTATATAGTTTTAAAATCTTTTTCCATCGATTATTAATTACAGCTGACATTAATTTACAAGTGCTTCCGGTAACTCCTATTCCACCAAATGTCTAATACCACAAAACAAAACAACTGCCGTGATGAGCCTGCATTTGGAAAAAAGGAATGGTGTTATTCTCATTTTTGTTCCCGCCTCCCCCTTTTTTTAATTACCTGATTATAGGGGTAATCTGCTGATTTAAGGGAAATAAAACTTAAGAGAAAAATTCCTCAGTCTTATTGGCTTGAAGAAACAGAGGACAGAGTTTGCAGCTACCATAACGAGAAAGTGAGAAGTTCCATATAGCAGGGAACCAGAGAAACAGTGCCAAATTATAAGAATATATTCTGCTCAAATTTCTGACTAATCTCTAAACTTGCATGTTCAAGGCAGCCTCAAGAAGCCTACCTAAGTTTGAAAAAGCTAAAAAAATTTCATATGGTAACCACCTCAGGGGAGACGCAAATTAGATTTTGAGTCATGCCAAACTAACTGAATACTGAAACAAAAAAATATATGTATTCTTCTGAGGAACATAACAGACTCTAGAGTCTCTAAAATGTATCATCAGTATACAATACACAAAGACATAAAAAGAAACACAAACGTGTGACCCAAACTCAAGAAAACACAATAGAGAATGCCCCCAAGATAATTTCGTTACTGAAATTAGCAGACAAGGATTTTAAAGAAACTACTATAACTTCTCAAGGATATAAAATTAGTCATGATGATTAATGGAAAAAAAAATTAGTCGTGATGAATAAACAAATAGGAAATGTCAGCAGTGAAATGGAAACTATATTGTCTGTCTGAAAATTTATTTCATTCACCATCATTTCTGTATAATTTTTCCCCAGTGGATAGAGAGTTCCAAATAGACTATTGTAGTGGGCTAAATAGTGTCCCTGACAAAGGCAAAAGACCCTAATTCCCAGAACCAGTGAATGTTACCTTATATGGTAAAGTTTTTGTGGATATAATATAGTAAGGATTTTGAGATGATGAGATGATTCTGGAATATCTGGGTGGTTCCTAAATGCCACCGAAAGTATCCTGAAGGATAATGAGAAAATAGATAAACAAAAAGGAGAAGGTGATATGAAGATACAGGCAGAGATTAGAGTGATGTGTCAACAAGACAAGAAATACTAGCACACACGAGAAGCTGGGAAGAGGCAATCAACGAATTCTCCCTGGAGTTTCTGGAGGAAATGTGATCCTCTAACACCTTGATTCCAGACTTGTCTTCAGAAATATGAGAATAAATTTTGTTGTTTTAAGCTACCAAGTCTGTGGTAATTTATTACAGTAGCCCTAGTAACATACAGATATATGTACTAGATGTGTAGTGCTACTATAACAAATATCTAAAACTGAGGAAGGTACTTTGGAATTGGATAATAAATGGAGGCTGAATGAATTTTGAAGCCCATGATTGTCTAAGACTGCCTTAAGCAAACTATGGAGATATATATGTGTGTGTGTGTGTGTGTATATATATATATATATATATATGGATGTTACAAGTATTTCTGGTGAGGGTTCAGTAGGAAGTAACAAGCAAGGTAGAGAAAACATATACAGAATATCTATATCAGAATAAGCATAATGTTGGTAGAAATATCAGTGTTAAAGGTGTTTCTGGTGATGGCTGTGTCCTACACTTGTGTGGAAAACAGAATATGTAAGTGATGGATATTCAGCTGAGGAGAATTCCAAATAGTGTTGAATGGCATCTCTTTGCTGATCACAATAAAATGCAAGAGGAAAGACAAACTGAGGAAGGAACCGTTAGGTGAAAAGGAACTAGCATTTGATAATTTTTGGAGGTTCTTGGTCTATCTGTGTGGCAGAGGATGCGAGGACTAGGAAATCCACCGTTAGAAAGTGTGCTCTGGAAAGAGGTGAAGAATGTGCCTGCACAATCTCTTGCTGAAAAGATTAGGCATGTGACTCATGGGTTTGCTCAACATATCAGAAGTCAGGAACAGAAATAGTATCTACAAAATGTCTGTGGGGTACCTTCTTGTCCAATTGCATGGATCTCTGTTACATATATGAAAGAACCAAAAGGTGTCTGAGAATTTTCTATCAACAGAGGCACTACCATCTTGGTCTGAAATGGACAGAGATTGAATGAAATAAAAGAATGTTGTCACACTCCCCAATTCTACAGACAGGTAACAGACTGATAAAATTCCTCATCTGCAAACACGTGCAAGAAAAGGAGATGACTCCAAGGGGGGAGCCTTGGGTACAAAGGGCAGATCTTTGGGCAAAAAAACCTGATCTATAGCCTTAGAGGCCAGATCTACGGGCATAGAGATAAGTTGGTCAGATGGGCTGGAATGTCATGCCACAGATTCTGCTAGGTCTTGAACCTAATGAAATTTGCCCTGCTGGATTTTGAAATTTCTTCAGACTGGTGACCCCTTGCTTCTTTCTATTTCTATCTTTTGAAATGGGAATGTCTATAACTATTATTCTATTCCTGTCCCACCATTGTATTTATGGATTTACAGGTCCACAGACAGAGAATAATTTTGTCTCAGGTGGACTATATTCAGAGTCTACTTATATCTGATTTAAATAATTTAGATAATGAGAATTGGGACTTTGAAACTGATAATATTTAGATGCAGTTCTGGACTTGGGTTGATGCTGCACTGAGTAATATTCATTAGCAAATCCTTCTTGTTTGGGATTTTCATTTTGGGAAGCTTTTTGACCACTCACTCAATTTTTACCTGTTACACGTCTATTCAGATTTTGTATTTCTTCGTTAATCATTTTTGATAGTCTGTATCTTTCTGGGACTGTTTCCATTTCGCCTAGCTTATCTAATTTGTTGAAATAAAATTGTTCATAGTATTCCATTATTCACTGTAAGGTTGATAGTAATGTCCCCTCTATCATTTCTGCTTTTTAAGATCTGTATCTTCTTTTTTTTCTTATAAGTAAGCTAAAGTTTGTCAATTTTATCAACTTTGTTTTGTTGATTTTATCTACTGTTTTTCTATACCCTATTTTTTTCATTTCTGATGTAATATTTTTAGTGATTGTATTGGGTTTACTTTGTTTTTTTAAATTTCTTATTAAGATGTGGGATTAAGTTATTGATATGATAACCTTTTTATACTTTGCAAATGAAGTGTTTATAGCTATAAATTTCTCCTTTAGTATGGTTTGCACTGCAAATTTTGTTATTTTTTATATTTTTATATTTATTATATATTTATTATGTTTATATTTTATATTTATATTATTTATATTTTGTTATGTGTTTTGTTTTCATTTATCTAAAAGTAGTTCCTAAGTTCTCTCTTAAACTCTTCTTTGACCCCATGGATGTTTAGGAGTATGTTGTTTCTACAGATTTGTGTGTTTTTCCTCAAATTTCTTGCTGTTACTAATTTCTAACTTCATTCCATTATGGTTGGATAATATACTTTGGTGATTCCAAACTTTGTAATTTTATTTAGATTTGTTTTGTGGCCTAACATATGTCCTATGTGAACTTGTGAGGAATTTGTATTTTGCTATCATTGCATAGGTGTTCTACAGATACCTGCCCAGTATATTTGTTTTATAATTGTGTTCAATCTCCCATTTCCTTGTTGATATTCTGTCAATCTATTATTGAAAATGAGACACTGAAGTCTCCAAATATTACTGTTTAATTGTCTATTTCTCTCTTCAAGCTAGGTACATAAAAGTCTCTAATTTTTTATATTTTTGTTGATCATTTGTCATTATAAAATATTTCTCTCCTCCAGTTGTAATTTTATATAAAGTCTATTTCATCTGACATTGATATGGCCACTCCAGCTCTGTTTTGGTTAAGATTTAGATGGTGTATCTTTCCATCCTTTACTTTCAATCTAATGTCTTTGAATATAAAGTATATATACTGCAGACAATATATAGTTTGAGCATTTTTTAAATTCATTCAATCCTGTCTTTTAGCATTTAATGAGAATATTGTTCTCAAACTTTCTTTTAGTTCTCTAGACATGTTTTTTTCCACTTCTTTGAACATCTTTACAACTAATTAAAGTATGTTTCTCTTGGTCCAAAATCTGGTCATCTTTGGGTCCAGTTTCAACTGATAGTTTTTTGTTTTTCTATGGATTGGTCATACTTTCTTACTTTGCATGTCTTATTTTTTGTTGATGAAAACAACAACATTTGAAATTTGAATATCGGAAATCTGGACATTTGAAATCTAAAATATGACAACAATTCTATTTTTTTCCCACATTTACAGCATTTTTATTTATTTTTTTATTGTGTTATGGTAATCAGAATCACACTCTATCTTCAGTGTTTGTTGTTTTTCCTGCTTGTGAGTTGTAATTGTTTTCTTATTTACTGATTTTTGTGAACCGATTTTATAGAATCTGTATTCTTTTTCACATGACCTAGTTGGTTAACTAGTGGTTAGCTAATGATAGCTTAGTGTTTTTTAAATGACCAGAATCAATCTCCCAGGCCTTGCCAAAGGGCTTGGGGAAATGATTTCAACATTCAACTGGGAAGTTTACAACTTTGTCTAAGATTTCACTTCCTGCTTCTGCAGAGCCTCAATGTTAGCCTGAGGTGACACCACAGGGTGTTCTCAGGTCTTTCTTGATTATGCATAGAACTCTATGCGTGTGAGTGGCCTTCTAGGTTCCCAGAAAAATGTCACTACTCTTCAAACCCTCTATAGACATTTTGTTCATCAGCTTTTAAGCTCTTGGTTAGTCTATTGTTTATCCCAACTCTATCCATTACCACAGACAGCTACAATGCTAAAATATATACCTATAAATGTCTTTTAAAACTCTCCTTAGGTAGAGACTTTTAGCACAGAGTGGAGGTGAAATAAAGATAAGCCATTTGAGTAGGATCTTCCAGGAAACCATCAAACAGGTCAAATAGTGACAATTTATTGGCCGTGAAAGTTTGAAAGAACTGGGTGGCTCAGTTGTTAACCATCTATCTTTGGCTCAGGTCATGATCCCAGGGTCCTGGGATGGAGCCCCACAACAGGCTCCCTGCTGGGATGAGAGCCTGCTTCTCCCTCTCCCTCTGCCTGCCTCTCTGCCTACTTGTGCTCTCTCTCTATCCTTCTGTCAAATAAACACAAAAAATCTTAAAAAAAAAATCTTAAAAAAAAAAAAAAGAACTCCAGCTTTATTCTGCTCCTTTCAGGCTGATCCCAGGAAGGTGAACTATAATTTTTCAAGGTTATTGCTTAGCCGAGGAATAGGAAATGTGATTAGGGGACATCAAACTGTCACACACTATTCTTACTGAGATTCAACCATTTTCTTGAACACTCCAGGTTGCTACAAGCCACAAAAAAAAAAAAAAAAAAGATTTCTCCAATTTTTGCCATTTTTTTTTTCATTACTTTTATGGAGGGGTGAAATTTTGGGAGTATTTGCTGTAATATCACTAAATTACTGATATCACCAAATTACACTCTTAAATATTGGTTTTATTACAATGTTTGTCTTTCTTCTTCAGATATTTTTGTTACACAGGTGTTCAATGTTTTTTAAATGTCTTCTATATCTAATCCTTTCTCTCTTTTTTTCTTCATTTCTGTTTTTCTTTAAATTTATTTTTATCCTCTCACTTAACTCATCTTTCACTTGTGACTCTTCTTTCTTGAGGAACAATATATTCTTCCTTCTTTATTTTTGATATATTATCTTTTTCTTCAACTTCTTTCCCAAGTTCTAGAAGTCTTCATTTCATATCGTCCTGATGGTTGTCCTGCAATTCCACTCTGAATATGTGAATTTAAATTTAAGGTTTTATTTTTTACAATATAAAAAATTTACATCAGAGTATTATATATTTTCTCAAAATTTTGTCTGTAATATTTCAGCATGCTCTTTAATAGTTTAAGTTTATATTAAATTTCGTTAGAATTTCTTTTTACTAGTGCTTTTGCTTTTTATTTATCTTATTTTTGTTGGCATTTTATTTTCCTGAACCAGTATTACCAGGAGTTCAAAAATTTTGCTATGGGTGGGTGCAAAGGATTTGAGGTAGCTTTTATGTTGTCTGTGTTTAAGCCACCACCCCTCCTCATCCATTACCCCCTGCCTTGCTCATTGTGTTCCAGCCTGCATTTAGCATGTTTCTGGAATATGCCAAATATGATCCTGTGTCAGTGGCTTTTTCTTCAGATACGTGCATCACTTGCTCCCACATTTCTTTCATTTCCATATGTCTAGACCAAATATCATCACACAGGAAGGATTTTTGGTAGCTAACAGAAAACTTAACTATTTTCACTATATATATTACCTATAACAAATGACAGAAAATGATGGAATCATACATATTTTTTGAGTCCCTAATTATAAGCTTCATGATGACAATGACTTCATTTTGTACATTGTTATAGTACCAACACCTAAAGTCAGGCACATAGCAGGGACTCAAAAATATTTATTGATTAAATGATGAATGCATCCTTTATGTTTTATACATCTATTTTAATAAAATATTGGTTTAAAAAATAAAATAAAATAAAATATTGGTTTAAAATCTGGATATAGTCTTTCATACACTATATTTATTCTTAAACTTTTGTCAAAAAATTATAGTAAACTAGTCAACACATATAAGATTGATTTGATAGCAATTTAAAAAGATGTACTATATTACATTGATACCATGAAGTTTAAAAATATAAACAGTATTAAAAGAGTCAATGATGTGACAAATCTCTCTTATCTTTTGTTTCTTATTGGTCTTATTATTAAAATAAAATACTAACCACAAATGTAAGTTTGCGTATAAAAACTATGGGAAAATTCTATTCTCAAATATCATCGTAGTTAAATATTTATATCCATTTGGTCACACTGAACTGACCTTTGTTATAAATTTCTGACTTTGCTCACATTAAATGATCTGCTCTATATCATATTCATAAAATTACCTCTAAGAGTCATAAAAATAGCTAACTCTTATTGAATGTTTCCATTTTCAAACTGGTTTGAAGTGCTGTGCTCAACAACCCTCTGAATAGGTGTTCTTATGTAGGTACTAAGAAACAAAGCACAGGGTAGTGAATTTACTTCTTCAGCTAGAAAGACCAGTTAGTTGTAAGATCACTCAGGCAATTTGCAGTCCAGCAACTGTGCTCCAACCACGAACCTTTCTCTCATTGGACTGTGGTACAGCACGGTCACATTCAGCATATTATGAAATCAGTATTATGTTACTACATCAAGCAAATACAGTCTATTTTAATTATACATTCATGTATGCTAAAGTTAAACCACTTCCAAAGCAAATATTAGCTTTGTTTAGCTAGCGTATTTACTAGCAAATCATCTGTAATCAATACTTAAGTTTAAGGCCAAAATAAAGAAAGGTCTTAGAATATATAACCAATAATAATATTCCCATTTATTTATATACTTGACATAAACATTTATAATGAAAAGAAAATAAGTTAAATATAAAGTGTATACAGTACAGTAATGGTATACAATGTCTAGATAAAGATGTCTACTTGGAGGGGTATCTGGGTGGCTCAGCCAGTTAAGCATCTGCCTTCAGCTCAGGTCATGATCTCAGGTCCTGGGATAGAGCCCCATGTCAGGCTCCCTGCTTAGTGGGGACTCTGCTTCTCCCTCTCCCGCCTGCTCATGCTCTCTCTCTGTCTCTCTCAAATAAATAAATAAAATCTTTTAAAAATGTCTACCAGGAATATATAACATCTCTGAAAAATATCCTAATAAAGCATCGAAATTAGAGGTGTGACAATCATACACTGAAAATGATGCAAAATAGTATAATACAAATTATGTTTATCTTATATGCTAATTATTGGTAAGTATCACCACATATTTAAAATAAAATTTTGTTGCTTGGGCACTTTCATGAGGCTGAAATCATAAAAACATTAACTCTCTACAAATATAAAGACAAGTTCTTAGAAATTGGGAACAAAAAAGCTCCAAGGAATTTACTATCCTAATCATGTCTCCAGCTAATCATTACAACATGATTAAGATTGGTGAATTTAGTATACATAAGTTGGCATAACTAAGCAAACATGATCAGTGGAATTCATAAATGTAAAGATAATGCAGAACTATACTGAAATAGGGTATCATATTTGGAATTTCTGAGTAGGCTTAAATTGCATTTCTTGGGCTAAAGAAATGCCCACTGAAGCACCAGAAAGAATATTTGTGCACCAGTGATCCTATAAACCTCCTTTTTCCATAATGACTATACCAATATATATTCCTATCAACAGTGTACAAGTGTTCCCTTTTCTCCATATCTTTACTGACACTTATTGTCTTTTTGATAATAGCCAATCTGACAGGTGTGAGGTGATATTTCATTGTGGTTTTGATCTGAAGTTCCCTGATGATTTGTGACACTGAGTATCTTTTCATGTGCCTATTGGCCATCTATATATCTTCTTTGGAAAGATGTCTATTCAAGGCCTCTGCCCATTTTTTAATCAGGTTATTTGTTTTGTTTTTGTTTTTTTAAGTTGTGCAGATTCTTTACAATATTTTGGATATTAATCCTTATGAAATGGATGATCCACCAATAACCTCTCCCATTCAGTATATTGCCTTTTTGTTTTATATGGTTCCCTTTGCCAGACAAAAGCTTTTAAGTTTGATGTAATTCCGTTTGTTCATTTTAGATTTTGCTGCCTTTGCCTGAGGAGACCACCCCCACCCCCCAAAAATATTGCTAAAACCAATGTAAGGAAAGCACTATTTATGTTTTCTTCTAGGAGTTCTATGGTTTTAGGTCTTACATTCATGTATTTAATCCATTTTAAATTTATTTTTGTATATGGCATAAAGGAGTGGTCCAGTTTCATTCTTTTGCATGTAGCTGTCCTGTTTTCCCAAATTCATGTATTGAAGAGACTGTCTTTTCCTTGTTGTAAATTTTTGCTTCCTTTGTCATAGAATGATGACCATATATGTGCGGATTTATTTCTGGCTCTTTATTCTATTCCACTCCTTTTTGTGTCTGTTTTCATGCCAGTACCATACTGTTTTGAGTACTATAGTTTATAGTATAGTTTGAAATCAGGGAATGTGATATTTTCAGCTTTCTTTTTTCTCAAGATCACTTTTTGGGGTCTTTATGATTTCAAATACATTTTCAGATCCTTTGTTCTATTTCTGTGAAAAATGCCAATGGTATTTTGATGGGTACTGCATTGAATCTGTAGACAGCTTTGGGTAGTATGGATATTTTAACAATATTAACTTTTCCAATCTATAAGCATGGTATATCTTTCCATTTTCTGGTGTCATTGAAGAAATTTTTAAACAATACCAATGAGAAAATAGAGAGAAACTGTCCTGCCAGCCACATCTTCTTTAAGTTCTCCTCCATAGGATACCCAGTCCTCTGCATCTCACCACAAAAGTCCAAAATCTGCCTAATTTTGTCTGCTGCATGTTCCCTACCAATTCCTCCCTTGAGATACCTCTTGTCTCATGTTCTCAAGGTCAATAGTTATTGTTTTTTTAAAATATTTTATTTATTTATTTTGAGAAAGAAAGAGAGCGAGTGCACAAGTGGGGGGAGGATAGAGGGAGAGAATCTCAAGTAGGCTCCACGCTGAGTGTGGAGCCCTATGCAGGGTTCCATTTCACGACGCTGAGATCATGACCTGAGTGTAAATCAAGAGTTGGACACTTAACCAACTGAGCCATCCAGGTACCCCAATAATGTTTAATGTTAAAAAGAGCAGAATTTTGTAAGTGGTTTGATGTCTAAAGTTAATAATATGCCATAAATTAATATTTAATATTAATTTAACATTTTGGGGGTGGATTCTTTAAGATCTCTACCAATATTACTTTCTCATCAGCAAGCTAACATACATTAAACACTGAAACTGTCTCATGTCAGTTCCTTTATTCCCTGTCTTACCCTCCCACTTTGCCCTTAATCAATGCCAAATAACTGTAATTCTCTAAAAGCACTAAGGTATTTTCTTCACCTTCCTTCACTTAGATATATTACTCCCTGTGCCTGGAGTACTCCTACATTTCTTTTCTACATTTCTTTTCTGCTAGGTTAATTTATTCTTTTCTCTGGAAAAGTCGCTCACCTAGAAAGACCTCCATAACCCCTTCCATCCCTCCATCTCTAAGTTACTTGTACTATACTGCAGCAGTCTGTTTACTTGTCTGTCTCTCCAATTAGGGCCATTATGTGGCTCTTTTATGTTGTTTTCTTTTCTTTTCTTTTCTCTTTTAGCCACAACACTAGCAGTGTCACAGGTAGTGGCTATTCCTTCAGCCAAGTCACAAAGTGAAGAAGATATGCAATGAATAGCAATGGGCATGCCAACTGAGTGACAAATAAATCTTTGTTTCTATAAGCCATTTAAATTTTGGAATAGGTTGTTTTTATAATTTATCTTAGCCTCAGATGACTGATATAGCAATACATATTTTGAATCAATTTACTCACTTAGAAAACAACTTTAGAATTCACCATTATTTAAACAAAATGGTATGTGATAGCCAAACATGCTAACATTATTACATAATGATTTGCCACTTCACTTAAAAATTATTTAAATCAAACTCTACATTTAATATTGATAAGGTTATTGAGGGCTGATATAGACTCAGTAGAAAGAGAAAGGCAGAGAAAGAGAGGAAGATATTGAGAGAGAGAGTTTAGGAACACTAATACAATTTCTAGGAATAAAATTCTAATTAAAAAAAGAATTATATACTGTGATGGTCAAGAGAAGCCTAGGAAACAGGATGCCTGAAAATAATATGCTTTTCTAGATGGGATCATGGAACAGAACGAACAAATTAGATAAAAACTATAGAAAATCTGAATAAGCAAATTTGAAATAAGTATAGATTTCAGTTAATAATAATGTATCAATAGTGGTTCATTAATTGTGATAAATGTACTATCCTAGTATAAGATATTAATAATAGAGAAAAATGAATGTGAGTTGTATGGACACCCTTTATCTTCACAATTTTTCTGTAATTCTAAAACTGTTTTAAAATTTAAAAAAATATATATTTTTTAAAATTGAGACTCTAAGGAAAGATAAAGAATTACAGGAGAATGTTTAAGTAGTTAATATAATAAATATTTTGATTAGTTAGATAATAATGCAATAGAGTTAAATATGTGTTTGGAAGACATTTGTTGAAATCTATGCTTTTACATTTTTTAAAAAAGATTTATTTATTTGAGAGAGAGAGCGACCTGTGGGAGAGACAGAGGGAGAGGGAGAGAGAGAATTCTCAAGCAGACTCCCCAATGAGCCTGACATGGGGGTCAATCCCAGGATCCTGAGATCATGACCTAAGCCAAAATCAAGAATTAGCTCCTTAACCAACTGAACTCTCAGGCCCCCTAGTTTTTACATTTTTTAAATCCATGGTTATAGAAGCTCTTTTCAGGCATTATCTAAAATATGAACTCATGAAAAAATATTTTCAAAGTTAAAATAACTTGAAAATATCCTGTAGGAAAAAAATAGAATATTTAATATCACATAGATCTTTGTATAATTAATTTATAAATTTTTCTACTGGGAAAATATTTTAGTAGTTTTTTTAAACAATTCTAATTAGTGTAATTTTCAATATTTTTACATGAGGGCACAAATCACTTTTATTTTTGAAACTTTACAGCTGCACTGATAATTTTTCAGCCCACGATATCCCCAAAGACTAATTAAATGAAAAGTCTAATAACATTTTCTCTAATATATTCAATAGTATATAAATATTTCAGGTAGAGGGAACCCTTTTAATAACTTGATAAATTTTTAAATGGATTAATTATTCTTTTAATTATAATTTTGTGCTCCATAATGATAATTGGTTATCTCTAGAATTTATATTGTAAAATATATTACTATAGGTCATATCTTCATTTGTTAGTTTTTCTTTTTTCCTGGTTTAACTGTAATTTTTTAGATGAACTAAAATTTCTTCCTTCAAAACACATTTTAGATATGCCCAAATTTTCCTTATGAAATGATTTATATATGGGCAAAACAATATTTTTCATAAATTCTGTATTTTAAATACTTAAACCTTCTACTTGTTTTCTTTTGTCCATTTGGCAGTGCTGCCAACAATAGTTACAGATGCACCAATTCATAAATATACTAACACAATAAAATATAAAAGTCCTTCACAGTTTCTTATGGCTTAAATGGCTACTTAAGAACTTTTAAGCACAGAGAAAAATAAACTGTTTTAGGGAGTGGGAGATACCGCATGCAGGTGTGGAAGATGAAAGGAATATAGCAATTTTCTTAGTGAAAGTGTTATTACCACTTAAAACAAGATACTTAATAAATTTTCTGAAGTCGAATATTTTTTTATTTCTGATGATAATATTTTGACCTGAACCAGTACAAAGTAGAGTGTAAGTTTTATATGGAATAAAATTATAGTGCCCTGAATAAAAAATATCATAGGTCTAATATTAACCCCAGAATTACATTACCATGGGTAACTGAGTAAGTTACACTCTCAGGTCATCTCTTTCCACCATGAAATTAAGGTATTGGCATATTTAATTTATAAGTTGTTTATTAATACCAGAGTTTAACATGCCTTTTATTTTTCCATTAACAGCTTTGTTTGTTTAAATATTAATTTTATTTTCCAGTATAAATCATCTTTATATTCCTAAATAAATTTTACTTGCCCCTTGTAGCTTATACATTTGAACTGCTGAGTTTCATTTTCTAGGAGATTGTGCTTTTGTTTATGAATAAAATTTGTAAGAATAACTTTCAAAATGTATACTGTCTCACTATACCTCAGGAGCATAATCTCCTCAGAATCAATAGCTTGTTATGGCAGTGCTTCTGTGGAAGCCTAATCTTATTTTTGATCCTGGATAACCCCAGCTTAGCTCTGAGAACAGGGATGGATACCTTAATTGGACCAACCAGTTTATTAGTTTCTGTGTTCTGGCTTACTGTATTTTGTTGTATGCCAACCAAATTCACTCAATATTTAGCATTGTCTGCTAAATGTATTATGATTTTTTTGTGTGTCTATAATTCTGTTATATTGGTCAGAATTTGGCACATGGCAACACCAATACCAGAGGGCACTGTGAGGTAATGTCTTTCAGATGAAACTGGCTATCCTAAATTAAGAGATCCATTAATTTGAAAGAGGAGGATGGTTACTTTGTAAAGAGTTAACATTCTCTGACATTCTTATTTAAGTATATATTTGAGATTATGCTCTTCTTCAAGAGATTATAAAGACAAATCACAGCATGAGTCATACTCTTTTTACTTTAATACCTCCTAAAATGTAAGACTAGAGGTTATCTTTTATTACCTGGAATTTATGAGCATCTTCAGTAATTAATCTAATACAATCTGTCTCTATCCTTCACTCTGTCCTTTGGCATTCTAGTTAAAACTTGAATTTCTGGAAATTCCTTGCATGAAGCGGAACCTAGCTTACCACTAATGTCCTCCCAGGTGAAACTACCTTCACTCACATAGTACATATATCAAGTCTAGGATGTGAGGAGACAATCTTATTCTCCATTGCCATTTCTAGACTACTACTATTTAATCTGTCTTTTTTTTTTTCAAAAAAGATAATTATTGTCATGTTCTTCCAGCCATTATGGACTAGCAATGATTGGATATACCATCCTACATTATTAGACAACTAAAGAACTTATAAGATATGTGAAACAATGGCTTTCAAAACACTGGACATCCAACAATGAAGGACAGTGATCCATGAAAGATGAGCTCACCAGTTGCTCCACCTTATTTAGTGGAGAGTTTTCAAGTCTCAGTACCAAACAGAAGCTTCAAATCTGTAAATCTCCCAGTATGGGGAAATAGAAATGAGAATTCAGAGAAGACAAGGTAGCTAGAACTTGCAAGGAAGAGTACTGAAGAGGAGAAAGCTGCACAAAGGGAGGGAGAGAGACAGAGAGGAAAAAGTCTGCAAATTTTAGGGATCTTTAGAGGGACTCCCTCAAGTATTTAACTGAATGCTGATTGGCACATGTAGATGTGGCAACTATATAAGGTCATGGAAAGAACCATGGGAAAGGAGCAGGAAGAAGACTTCCAAGAGATCACACAGTGCTGAGGATATTTCATGTTCCCAAATGATAGAATAAAGAAATCTGAAAAAAAAAAAAAAGAAAAAAGAAAAAGAGAAAGAAATCTCATAATATATGAGGAACTGTATACTCGAAAAGATATTGTCTTATTAGCATGGCCAGATCAACGCTGGAATAAAGTCTGACTTAATAATGCTTAGTGAATTTAAAAGCTTGGGAGAAGGGAAATGGAACTAGACTTGCAAGTTTCCCCATAATACATGTGAAGTGGAATAGGTAACTTGACTATGGACTGTAATGATGTTAAATATGTATAATATAAACCCTAAACAGTATGTCCCAAGACAAGTAACCACAACAAAAATAGACCCATAGTTAATAGTAGCCCAATAAAGGTGATAAAATGGAATTATAATACATAATTTTTTAGAGAGACTAAAAATACAAACAAGGGAATCCCACTGGAACCAACAGAAAAATATCAAGATGACAGATCAAGACTCAATATTATTAATAATCATATTAAAATGCAAAGGTGGTCAAATCGAGGAGGGATAAGCAACACCTCAATATAGACTGCCTACTAGAAATGTATGTTAAATATAAACAAATAGGTTAAATATAAAATTATGGAAAATATATTTGTATGTATATCTGTATTTTTTCAGAGTAACACTTATGTTACACTTATTGTTTTGATAAACAAGTTAAAGTTACTATACTAATATCAGACTATATAGATTTCACAGCAAAAATACTGCCAAGGAAAAACACCATTTCATAATGATAATAGGTTCATAGCAATTGTAACTTTTATGTGCCTACTAACAGAATTTCATAATGTGTAAAACAAAAAACAGGTAGAACTGAAAAAAAGATAAACAAGTTTATAAGTCTAAAATTATGCAAAGTGGTACAATATTACTAGAAAGTAGAATGTGACAAATAATCAAACAGAGTTAAAACTAATAAGTCAATAGTAAAAATAAAGTAATAAAAAATAATCCTAAAAAAGTAAAAAAACAAAGGAAACATGGGACATATTAAAAAAACATAGCAAGGTGTCAGATTTAAACCTAACTATATCAATGATCACACTAAATATAAATAGTGTCGAAGCCCAAAATTTAAAGAAATAACTAGTCCAACCGCATAAAAAGCAAGAGCTAAATATATGCTACCTGTAAGAAAGCTACTTAACATGTAGAGACACAACCAGATTAAAGGTAAAAGGATGGGAAGATTTGTAACTGGGTAGCACTGGTCCAAAGAAAGGGGGACTAGCTATATTTAACATAAAACAAAAAAGACTTAAGAGCAAAAATACTGTCAACGACAAAAAATCATGTTTCCTAATGGAAAGGGAAATTCACCAAGAGGACATAGCAATCTTAAAATTTAATGTGCCTAATAAGAAACAGAACTTAGAAATACATGAAGAAAACACTGTCAATACTTAAAGGAGAAATAAACAAACACAATTATAGTTGAAGATTTTGATAACTCTCTTCCAGTAATTGATAAATCAAGTAGACAGAAAATCAGTAAAAATATATAAAAATTCATCAATGCCATTAGCCAACGTGAACTAGTTGACATTTATGGAATAATCCACTCAACAACCACATAATATATATTATTTTCAAGTTGCACATGGAACATTTACCTAACAGACATTTTGTGAGCCATAAAACAAGTCTCGATAAATGTAAAAAGAATCAATACATACAAAGTATACCCTTTGACCATGATGAAATTAAATTAGAAATCAATAATAAAAAGATGTATGAATATTCTCATAATACATGTGTAGGTTTTTTTTAAATTAATTTTTTCTAATTTTATCCTGAAAGCACACAGGAAGTATTCTGTATCAGAGACAGATTTTTTTTTATTAATTACCTACAGTAAAAACCTATAGCTCATCAGCTTCCTCATCCCTCATATGACTTAAAGCAACTCAATGAAAAGCAGGTCAAATGTCCTCATGACTAGTCAGACACTCTACAGCTAAGAAAGGAAAAAAATAAATCTCTTCCATTTATACGCGGGATAGAAGGAGCTCACTTCCCCTCCATAAACGAAAGAAAAAAAATGTTTTTTCTCTATTGATATGGGATGGCAATATGTCTTTTCAAGGGCGAGATAAACCCTCAGTATCTGTAGCTTTTATTACTTAGAGATGTCTTTAAGTTCCTGGAAGATCTTATATAGGAAGACAACACTCTGACATTAGGAGCTAACTTTGTCTATCAAGAGTGTAACTATTTACCTTTGAAAAGCTAAGGTGAATTTTATTATTCTTTTGGATCAGAGCATTTAACTAGATAAATGACTACAAATGTAATTCCCATAGTATGTGTGGAGTCTCAAAAGGCTGGAAATTTTTTTACAGGAGCATTGAAAAATCCAAAGAGGTTTTATTTTCCCTATATTATGGAAATTAAATAACGACCTTTTAAAATACCTCATGAGTCAAACATAAATTTAAAGAAAAATTTAAAATATCTTAATTGATTAAAAAATTCTCCACAACATATTAATATTTGTTTAACTGGTGAACAAGAAAATATAAAGAAATATAAAGAAAATTTATAGCACCAAATGCCTGTTACAGAAGACTAAAGGTTTCAAACTAGGAGCACAGCTCTATATTCAAAAGATATACCAGTAAGAACAAATTAAATCCAACAAAAGTGGATGAAAGGAAATAATAAAGATCAGAGTCTAGATATCAACAAAATGTAAAACAGATTAAAATTTTAAAAATCAATGAAACCAAAACTGTTTCTTTCAAATCAATAACATGGGTAAAACTCTAACCAGACTGATCAGGAAAAAAAGAGAAAAATATACAAACTGCCAATATCAGCTATAGAAAAGATGATATTAGTATAGATTCTACATAAATTAAAAGATAAAAAAGGGGATAGTGTGAACAAATTTATGACAATAAATTTAAAAACTTAGATGTGATAGACAAATCCCATATAAGACACAAACTACCAAAATTCACCCAAGAAGGTAGAATATAATATAAATAACCCTGTAACTACTGCAGAAAGTGAAAAGAAAACATTGGCCCCAGATGGCTTCACTATTGAATTCTACCTAACATTTAAAGGGAAAATAATGCCAATTATATAAAAATGCTTCCAGAATTTTGGAGGAGAGAATCATACCCAACATTTACTATTACACCAGGATTATCCTGATACCAAACAAGACAAAAAGATTTCAAGAAAAGAAAACTACAAAATAATATCCTGTGTGAACACAGATGCAAAAAATTCTTAACAAAATTTTAACTCTTTGAATTCAATAACATATAAAAAGGTTAATAGAGCATGACCAGATAGAGTTTATCCCAGGAAATTAGAACCTATATCCCTTATAAAGACTTGCATATGAATGTTCATAGCAGCTTTATTTCCAGCATCCCCAAACTGAAAATAGTCCATATGTCCATCAACTCACAAACAGATATATACAATGTCATGCATGCAAAGAGTAGAACACTAGTCACAATCAAAAGTAACACAGAACATAGAAGAATCTCACAATAATTATGCTGATTGAAGGAATTTGGACAACAGCAACAGAAAAAAGTGTATATTGTATGATTCCATTTGGATAAAATCTAGACATTATAATCTAGTCTATGTGAGAGATCTATAGTTGACTGAGAAGAAGTTAGGCAGGAAGGGTAAAATGTGAAGGATAAAAAAAGGTCATGAGAAAACTTTTGAGGTGATGGATTTGCTCATTATCTTGATTGTGGTGATGGTTTCAAGGGTGTATACATATTTCAAACGTATAAAATTTACACTTTTGGTAGATGTAGCATAGTATATTATGCAATATGGCTGTTTACAAAAATACGGCTATAGGTTGGGAATGTATTTGGACTAATGTCTATAAAGTTTAACTAAAGTTGATGGAAACTGATTTGTAGATGAAACAGAGTATGAGTGAGGAATATGTATGGATGTATGTACTTGGATGAATGAAATGTATATGCCAATAGAAAAAATCATTAAGAATGTGAAAGTGTAACATACAGTAATAAAATAGATAAGAAGAGAAACAATACCATGAGAGATGAAACCCAGAGCAAAACTGAAATTAGCTTTGAACAGGATGGAAACCACTAACTGAAAATGTTAGACTGGTAGAATGGTGTTAAAAAAATAAATAAAGTAAATAAAAGTCTTGGCAGATGATCAGAGGTGATAAAACAAAAATTAAGGTCTGGCATAGATTTTTTTCTGACATCTATTTTTCCTATGGCCCCTGTTAGAATAGATTATTAGATTGCACACAAACACAAACAAAAAATACATTACCAGTACAAGTAAATTTGTATTTATCTTTTCCTTTCTATAGTGTGTATCATGCTTTAAGATGATGTAAAAATAACTTTGCAACTAATTATTTGGGCTCAAATATAGCTTATTATTTGTATGAATGATCACCAGAAAAAGAAATGACTATTTCCTAGTAAAACATAACCTGGAAATTATCTGTAACATTTATTTCTAGCTTTACCATCTGTTTAAAAAAATCACATAAAAGGAATGTTTGGTCTATTGTTGGCTCTCATCAACAGTTTGTGAAGGCAAATTTAATTTTTAAAAAAGAATTTTCTACTTTCTGTCTAAGATGAAACTCAGGTTACATGTAGCCAAAATTTTTAAAATTCATTTTCTAAAATACAATTAAATCCAATCCACCAGGATTCCTTACACGTGGAGGGAGGGCAGGATTGCTGTGCCCTCCTAGGAATACCAAATTAGGTACCGTACAAAAACATATTTAAGTTACTTCTATAAAGGGAGATCTTCAAAAGTTGTAAATATCTGAAGATCAGAAAGAATGCCTTGCACAAGTTTACGGATTAGTAACTACAGGAGTTTTTCCAACGATGATCCAGATGTTGGATATATATTTGAATACAATAGTTAAAAAATAAATAATCTCATAGTCTTCAAAACCTTTGTAAGAATACAGATACAAGCAAACACAATTACATAATAAAAAATCTATTTTCCATTACATTCCATGTCCGTTGGAAATATTCAACAACAGTAACAAAAGAAAAAGATGTCATCTTATCTTTTATGATAGCTAAGCATCTTTTTATGTTTACCATATCATATTATTCTAGCACAAATAAATACTCTCTTTTCTGAAATATCAAAGAATTTATCCACTTACTTTTTCAAGCATCGCTTGCTGAGAATATATTGGCTGCTTTGCTTTGTTCTGGATCTAAGGATACAAAAAGAAAATGAGATATAATCCTGCCTGGAAGAGTATAATGTGACTGAACATTCATATCAGTTATTTGACTCATATACACATTCTTGTAGTATTGCTTTTATATTATTTGACATGCATATGCACCTGTATTATTGTTAGTTTTATGTATAATATATATATATATATTTCCATGCTTATATGATGTAGATTATATAATGTAGAGATGTATAGTTGCCTATTTATTTATTTAAGAGGGTATTTCAAGGTGCCTAAAGACTGTTAATTGAAGTTTATTCTTCTTTCCCACTCCTATTCTGGTAAAAAAATATAAATATTGTAAATATTTGCTAAGTGATGCAATTTGTAAATTTATATGATGAAACTGTCTTTCTACAACATGGTAATCTAATATATAAAAGTCTGTATGCTTTAATCACAATGGTCAGAGATGTGGTGTGATGATTTTCCCTTTGACTTAGACTGCTGATGCTGAGTACCCCAGATAAAAGGTAAACCTGAGATGTTGATGGTGCCCATATTGGGGATATTGGTGGTAGAAGGGGGGTGGAGAGTACTGTATTATCCCCAACAGCTGTTTAATGGAGAGCATTAGAGATGCTTGGCTGAAGTGAAGCAAAAGCAGTACTCTGCCCACCCCTCCCGGCCAAATCAATCGATGGTATGTACCATCTACATTCGGCTAAGTTAAGAAAACTTTTTTTCTAGAAATATAAAGTTTAGCTCCTGAGTTGATGGTTTATTTTAACTTAAGTGTTTTACAAGCCAAACTACTGTTTTACTCAAGCCAACGCTCCTATGTTTTCATGTCTATTATATATATTTTAGAGTCTAGTAGTAGGATTTAATCATTCCCTATAGAAATTTTATCAACTAAAAAATTCCCATTTAGAAGACTATTCAAATTCCTACATATTGATGCTTGTTTATCTCTTTTCTGGCACACAGGCTGATGAATCTTCTGGTAGTCTTTCAAATATTTTTTACTTACTATATTCTGGGTATAGTGCTAGGCACTGGGAATAAGTATACATTAAACAAGCAGATCTGGTCCTCTAGTCTTGACGTTTACAATGTAAAAAGGAAGAAATATTATAGAAATGATTGAATAAATGGGTAAATAAATAATATGATGTAAACCCTCAAGAGTTATATTGTTAGCTTATTAATAAGAAAACATGTTTAAGAGGTTAAGCAATTTAGGATCATGAAATCAAATGTGGGAGAGCTGAAGTTTGATTTACACCAAAGTGATAATCATGATGAAAATAATATTACATTTGAAATAGCAGAGGATCCTCACAAATATAATGATTGTCCTATACCTCTGAGGGATAATACTTAATAAGTCACTGTTCTATCGCTTCCTCCTCAACACCTCAATACTAATTGCCTTTAACTATGAACATCAGAGGAAGGAGTGGAATTAACCCATACAGTACAGAGCAGGGAAAAAATAGATGCTATGTAAATAAATAGAATGAAGAAGACAGAGCTGTAAGGGAAGTACATGTTTAAGTTTTCCTTTTAATCAAACAACTTTAATCCACTTTTCTCCTTATTAAAGCCTGAATTCGGTACACTAAAATTCATTAGAGTGCAAAGCTCTTACTTAGGACCAACCCATCAGAAATGGCAGATGATAGTATACTGGTCAACAGAGAGAATGGTTGTGCTGATTTAGGTGATAAAGCTGCTACCGCAGTGTCACCTTTGAATAGAGTGACATTGGTGACAATTAGGGGTGAGACACCTATCCCACAGTCAGGCCAGTGAAAATGAACACCAGCAGGAAGACAACCTGAAATGAATTAAAAGGAGAGAAAGAGGGGGCTAGTAAATTGTGGTTTCAGAATAGTTTCTGGGAAGAATAAGCAAACTATTTTACCTAAAATTAGCATTGATCTTTGTTGTTTGGCTTAATGAACTCCACTAAAAATGATAGTTTAAGGGATGATCAAGTATCACATTGTTGCAATTAAATAGATAACTATGAGGGTAATTCTTTAAATCTGGTGTTTGATGGTTTTATCTTTCAATCACATCAGTAGCATAGTCAGTCCCTGTGATACTTTTAAGCTGTTCAGAATTCTGTACAAGATGATGACACACAGGCAATATTTTTCTCTATGGCTTTCTTCAACCACAGAACGTCAATGCCTCACTGAATTTTCACTCTGCCATTGCTTTTCATTTTTAAGCGTCAGCTTAAAAATGCATCTCATGTTTTCTCTCAATAGGAATCCCTTTCTATGTGTCTTTTTTTTTTTTTTTTCACTTCAATTTATTACTGCATACTATCTCATGCAGGCCTATCAGATTTTGGTGACGAATACAGTCAGATACAAAAATAGAAGGAAAAATAAAACTTTATATTTGTTGAGGTATTTTCAATTACTATCACTTCTTGACACAAAACCATGGAGAACATAAGGCAGGAATTATTATCCCTGTTTTATAAATGAAGACGCAGATGCTGAAAGAAGTGTTATATCCTACACAAAGGGACACTGGTAAACTTTGTTATATTTAATCACAAAATGTTAACGTAATTCATAAAGTTTCAGCCTAAATTTTGTCAGAGCCCAATCATGGAATTTTATTGGCCTTCTAATTATGACCTGCTTTTGTTTCTTAGGTTTGTACATGGCAAACACAAACTTCTCTTTAGATTGTACATTCATTTCAATGTGCACCTAGGTCAAGTGACTACTTGGTTTCATGGACATAACTTTTACCTTGGAGAAGACAAAATTGCTGACCCCTAAAGAAATGTGTGTGTGCGTGCGTGTCAATACACACACGAACTCATATTACAAATATATATTTTAAATAAATATATATTAAATAAAATATTTATTTTAATACCAACACACACATACATATATGAAATACTTGTTGGATTTTTGCAAAATGTACCTGCAGAGAGAACTTTAAGACTTTATTTCATTAGTACAGGACAGCTCTTTTTTTAAAGATTTTATTTACTTATTTGAGAGAGAGAGAGAGTGAGTGAGAGAGAGCACAAGCAGGGGGAAGGGCAGAGGGAGAAGCAGACACCCTGCTGAATGGGGAGAGCAATGTGGGACTCGATCTCGGGACTCAGGATCATGACCTGAGCAGAAGGCAGTTGCTTAACTGATTGAGCCACCTAGGCAGCTAGTACAGGACAGTTTTATACTTTAACAATAGAACTGCTCTGATTCTCTCTCCCGCTGGGTGTGTGTGTGTCCCTGGTATCTAGGTGTAATTAAGGTTTAATTGTAAGAAATTTCCCTGATAATTTCTGATTCAAAGTTAATCCAAAAGATAATTCCTACACATTAACAGAGTCAGTCCTCTTGGATTTAGCCTGATTTGAGGAGTCATTTCTAACAACCAGAGGAAATACGTTTCCTTAGAGAATTTGAAAAGGCCATGGTAAAATTTGGAAACAAATATAATACATGAATTTTTCAACATACTATTTATATTTCCTTTTCTATAAATGTCCTTTTTAGAAGAGTATATGTATTACAGATACACCATAAAATTCCTAGCATCCATTGCTGAATTAAATCAAAGCCAAAAGACCATATGGTTAAATTATTCGCCATGGAATACTGCTTTTTAAAATTCTTTTTACTTTGGCTACAGCAGTCCCCAGCCAATCTTGATGCATTAAGAATGTCTGACGCATTAGCATATTTTATAATTGAGCTGAGAAATGATGTTACTATTAATTTATTTTTGAAATATTAACTTGCTTTTAAAGTAAGTATAATGAATAAATGTCAGAAATATTTATGACAACACATTGTTATATCAGGTATGCCCTTGAAATTTCCAACTACATTAACATGAAGATTACTGTGCCTTTGAAGAAAGTTCTCATTGTATCCAGGCAAACGGTGGTTTGAATCATGTTACGGAGCAGTCCAGTATGAGTAAATAACGAATGACATGGGCTAAATAGTGGCTAAAATAATTAGCCACTATTATATTAATAAGAATGATTCAGAAGAATTGGAAATATTAAAGTTTATACTGATATTTTCTATGAAACTGTAGTACATTTCTAGTTTATAGAATGATGGTTAGCATTTAATTATGCATTATAACCTTTGTGGTCTATAATTTCACATAAACCTTGTTTTTACCAAAATTTCAGTGAGCTGAAGGCAGACGCTTAAGGACTGAGCCATCCAGGTGCCCCTGTCAAATGATTTTTAAAAAGATAATAGCAAATAATAAAAATGTAAAACTGAATGCAAAATGTATTCACTTCAATTCACTTTGATTTTTAAATCATAAAAACACCATTTAAGGATCAGAACACTTTTTTCCTCTTCTTCAGAGGCTTACAATACTTTTAAAAATTATCAAAAGTCACGTCGATATTTAGCAGGGTGTCTGACATGCCACAAAGTGTCTTAGTTTGGATTATGGGAGAGTGCATCTGTATGACAAGAATTCTGGTGAAAACATTTTATTTGAGAGAGCAAGAAACAATGGCAAAAATGGCAAGAAACAAAGGGGTATTTAAAAAAGGGAAGCCATCATCAAAGGATGTCTTATTCAGTCGACATCCATAGTGGTTGACTGAAATTCAAACTCAGAGGGAAACTGTGTGTCAGAATTATCCCACTGGAAGGATGAATGAAGAAGTTGACTTGTATACACCAATCCCTTACGGTCAACAGTTGAGGATGATCCCAGAGCTATTCATTTCCAGGCACTTAATGTCTGCCATGAGCTGATAGTGGTCTTCAATAGTAGGCCAAAGCCCTGGGACACAGAGAAAAAGACACTGGCAGCTGGAAATCTGCTAAAGCATGTTGAAATTTGTGAGGGGTTTGAGTCTGGTACTATCAGCCTCTGGTATGGGGGACATTTTTCATTACTCAGATTCATTTGTTCTTCATATTAAATTCCGTCCAAATTAATTACGCAGCCAGGAGAGTAACTCCTTCCTTTGCCTACTTTTTTTTTTTTTTACTGGTATGATGATCCACTACATTTCTAGGCAGAAGCCATACTTTTAGGTTTAGTAAAATCCTTACTGTGCCCATTGTAGAACTGTTTCTCCCATTGGAATCAGGACTTCTAGACCAGTTTTGATTAAAGTTGAGGTGCCAGGAAGAAAAAATTTCCCAGGAACACCACTGGGATTAATGGTGAGAGGAACGATTCTAATTTCCACTCCTTGGTTCCCAGATACATGTATTCTGTTGTTGAGAATACACATGATGGTTCAATCATATGCTGTATCTCCTAGGACAGCATGTCAATCCCATAGTAGGTAATTTTAACTTTTATCCTTAGGAAGTGTCTTCATCAGCCCAGGCTCCTATAACAAAATACCATAGACTGGGTGGCCTGAACAACAGACATTTCTCATAGTTCTAGAAGCTGGGAAGTCTGAGTTGTAGAGGTAGGATCCCAAGATGATAAATCAGAAACTAGGGTGAGCCTTCAGATGATTTTCTGGTGAAGGCATTATAAGCAAGAGAGGCCCACTTATACTCAGAATATGTTTTTATTCCAATAAATATGTATGCCTTCACCCTCTCTGGTGGAATAACTGTAATACAATCAAACTGTTAGCACTTAGTGGGTTGGTACAGTATCACAGGCTTAGTCTCTATATGTTTAATAGGGTTTGAGCATTCAGTAACATTTGTAGCTACTTATGCTCTTGTGAGAGGAAACTCAATGCTATTAGATCCACGAATAGCCTCTTTTCCCACCACTATTGGCTACTCCATTCATGAGTTATTGTGCCATCACTAGGGTATTAGTGTTAGATCAGGCCATGTATCCAGAAGCTTTAGAAATAGCTGGAAATTATATTTTCTCCAGTGAATGATTCTCTGATAAATAGCTATAGGTTCCTTTGGGTGAAATATTTGGGATATTTCTGCTCTGTACTCTTCCTATGGTGTTATGGGGTCCTTCTTCAAGATGAACTTCACTCTACTTAATTTGATGAGTTCAAGG
>CM052893.1:44623837-44647701 GCA_028534135.1 Potos flavus | reverse complement strand
ACTCTGATATGACTGTGGGGGTGATTTAGACCTTAATTTTCTTTTTTCAGGGCATTAATGATACCTAATAACAACCAACTACACATTCTTATAATTACCATTGCCAGCTTATTTCTTAAGTATGAGAGATATTACCTATATCTGTTACATCTAAAAAGTTCTGGTGTCGATTTTCACCATATCACCATACTGCAGATCATTTGAGATTCTTAGTAATTATAAAATTATAGCATGCTAGAGATCCCATGATCCTGGGATATTCATTAACAATACTATTCTTATTGTCATTAGGCTGGTAAATTATTCAACCTTATACAATGATATGTGTAAACAACTTGGCAGGCTCAAGGAATGTAAGTTATGTAGTACATAATTGATACAGGAAGGAAAAAATAGACAATTAGAGACAATAAAGTGTTCATTATTAAGCTAAATGACACAAATGACTGAAATTTATTTCTGTAGGGAGACACTGGGAAACAGTTTAAAAACATATGGTTCAGAATCATCCTTCTCAGAGAAAATGGAGGAAGAGGATATATGTCTATTTATACATACACACACACACACACACTCTCTCTCTCTCTATATATATATATGTATATATATATATTCTTATTAGTCTTTGATTGAAAGTCCCCAGGGGTTGTTAATACTAGTACTTTAAGCTTCCTTCACTCACAAAAGCAAAGTGGCTTTCCATGGTGTTCAAAAATAACTCAGGCACAGAGATGCAGATTCTGACAACTGAATATTCTTATATCTAATTCTAAATAACTCCTTGTAAACATGGCCCACTGCTACTTATAAATTGACTTGCATGGAAAAAAATGTTTTTCTTTATAAAAGTATCATATAAGATATATTTTTCTTTAAAACATCTATCCTAGGGTGCCTGGCTGGCTCATTCAGTGGAGCATGTGACTCTTGATCTTGGGGTTGTAAGTTTGAGCCCCACGTTAGGTGTAGAGATTACTTAAAAATAGAATCTTTAGGGACACCTGGGTGATTAAGGGTCAGATCCTTGATTTCAGCTCAGGTCATGATCTCAGTATTGAGACTGAGCTCCATCTGGGGCTCTGGACTGGGTGTGGAGCCTACTTGAGATTCTCTCTCTCTCCCTCTCCCTCTGCCCCTCCCACCTCTAAAAAAATTTTTTTTAAATAAAAAAATAAAATCTTTAAAAACAACAGCAAAGAATCTATTCTCAAAGATTATTTCTTGTTGAATTTGAGTGGTAGGTAGGTAGATAGACAGATGTATCTATCTTACAGTTTTTGTGAAGAACATATATAAGGAGTACCTGGGTCGCACAGTTGGTTAAGCATCCAATTCTTGGTTTGTGGTAAGGTCATGATCTCAGAGTCATTAAGACTAAGCCCTGTCAGGCTCCATGCTCAACAGGGAGTCGGCTTCAGACTCTTTTTCCCTCTCCCTCTGCCCCTACCCCCATGTTCTCTTTCTAAAATAAATAAATAAATCTTTACAGAAAAGAGTTTAAAAAAGAATATATAAATATGTAATCTTAGAAAACAATACAACTTTCAATAATCATTATTTTTATAAGGAGATATATTTACCTATAAAATTATAAAAGTATTACACTTATAATTACAACGTAGAGATTGAATACAATTTCTGAGATTTCTTTTACAAAGCTTTACAACACACACACACAAATACTATGTATTTGTGGATACTTTGCTCTAATCTTCATTTCTTTGTGGTGAAGTAAAATTAGAATAAAATTTCATTCTTTTTTTAACAATTAGATACATTAAAAAGAAACAGTTATATCTGAACTTAATTATATCAATTATATTAAGATTTCTCAGAACTAACAAAAAGAAAGAAGAAACTAAAACTTTTCTAACCCTTGCCATGTGTCAGAAGTCTTATAATACGTTATGGCATTTAAAAACACAATTTCTAAATCCTCGGCACTTCCTTTTGTTTCAAATTTCAGTTCTTTAAGATACAATATCTGGAAACATTTTGAAGATAAACACACAGGCAATTGAATGATTGTGACTCTTTTTTACACAGTGGAACCATCTTTCAAAGATTTTATTCTAAAATGCCTTCTTTATTGATGTCCTTAAGATTTCAGTTCTTGTAAGGTTTAGATTCTTATTTTAAAAAATGAAGAAATGCTGTTATTTGACCTTGAGCTTATTCTATTGTGGCAATAGACAAATATCATTTTTAGAAGCTTTAATACTTTTTAAGGCAAAATGACCTTGGGACAAATCTTATGAATGTTCACATTTCTTTTTTTTTTTTTTCTTTGAGTGCTCATATTTCTACTACCATGCTCATCTACCAGATAATGTTGGCTTCCAAGAAATTCATACAAAAAAATCATAAACGTGAAATGTTACTCTGCTATATTCTACTATATAGGAATTGTATTGCAATTTAATAAAGAAAACTAATTTCTTAGATTCCTTTTCTGTATATTACTCATTGTTATATATTTCAGTCCTCTCCAAAGATGTATGCATGTTTCCTGAATATACAATTATTAGCTTTCTGTGTAAAGTTTTCAGAGAGGAAAGAATAATAGGTTGTAGGAAAATTAAAAAAATATATATATTTTTAATGTACATATATATGTTAATATTTTTAAAACAGAGATTTCTATAGAAAAGACAAATCTTGAATATATGAAAGGAGTATATTCTTTCTATATATTCTAGAGTTAAAATATTAGAGAATTTGTTGTTAAACTTTTCCTGATATAATGAGTCAAATTTTTATTTTTTGTTGAATTTCCTTGCATAATTATTACCTACATATATATGTAATATATTAGGTATATGTACAAATATTTCATATATATAATTTATATTTACATACAACAAATGGCTATTACCATCTTGTGAGGATACTGAATCACTAATCAGAGGTCTGTGGTCACATCCATGTCCTTCATGACATCTAACATTCTTTCATATTGATTCTGAGTAGGATCTGACTAGGAAGAATTCATAAGATATTTGAAAACAGAAGGGAGGGAAAGTCCTTCTGGCTATGGGCAACTTCAACAGTGTCAACGGCAGTGGCCCCAGTATCATTTTTCATAAGGCCAGAGCAATGTTACCAACAATGGCAGTGGCTCAAACAGCAGTAATTTTAATTTCATGAGTCTAGCCTGGGGGGAAGTAGCAGTATCTTATATTCTGGATAGCATCATGTTCCCACTTTTGCCCCTTTGTGACCATTTTTTAAATTAAATTTCTCTCTTTTTTCTTGACACTGACTGAACAGGGAAGTTGAGAAAAATTTTAATGGTTGCTCTAAGAGAAGTTCTCTTCTTTCTTTCCTTCCTCCTTTCCTTCTAAGTTGGCTGAATATCATATATATGTTTCATATATATGATTTCATATATATGGCGTGCATATATATATATATATATACACACACATATATATTATATCCTAGCATATATATATGCTAGGAAACACACTAGCTTTCAAAGAAACAAAATGAGGAATATGTGGTTCATTTTTCTAAGTACATAGTTTATATTGAGAAACAGTTCCTTTTCCAGATACTTTTCACACAATTACATACCCAATATCATAGTAGGTATAGAAGTAGAATGAAAAATGAAGAAATAATGAAACAGATTCATAGGTGAGTGCTAGAAATAAATCTGAAAGAACAAGTTCAATTAACAATTAATTGGGCAGTGTACTATTTTTATACTGTTTTTCAGATCTCTGTTCTACCTAGCAATACTGAAAGATAGGTATAAAAGAAATATTCTTGTGGGGGTTCAGATTTATACAATTAACATGAGTCACTCATCTCTATCTCTATGACAGGTGTTATTGATCTTTGTCATTCTCTAGATGTTCTTACTGCCTATTCCCTTCAGTTTGACAAAACAGTCATCTAAATAAAATTTTCATATGGATATATTTTTATAATGGCATATGTAAATACACATTATATGTAGGTACATAATATATCCATGTATTGTATATACATATATAATGTGCTATATGTGCGTTTGCATAAATGGTGATATCACATTTGCTTCTCTTTAAAGATATGTCACTTTTTGCACACATTACTGTGATGAAACTTAAAAAAATATATATTTTAGTATACCTTTTTAAGTGTTATTTTATTCAAAAAACCTTTATTTTTTTCTTTCTATATATTCGTTTTAAACAAAAATTTTTAGAAAAATATTCTCTTAATTTAAGTAGTCTATTTTATTTTTTAGATCAGTTTTAGTTAACAGAAAAATTGAGCAGAAAATGCAGGGTTATGTAAGAATGCTATATTAAGTTTTGGGCCATCTATCAAACTGAAGTTGGTTTCAAGTGTGCTATACACTATTCAGAGCAGGATTTCTCAGTTTTGACACTGTTAATGTTTTGGACCAGGTAATTCTTTGTTGTAGGCAGCCATCCTATGCAGTGTAGAACATTTAACATTTCTGGCCTCTACCAACTCTAGAGTAGAGTGTACCACCCCCCTCCAAGTTGTAACAACAGATATTGCCAAATATCGCCAGGGAAGCAAAATCATCCTTTTTGAGAATGACTAATTTAGAAAACTGCTGTAAATTTCAACAATTTATAATGAATTCTAAAACTATAGATTACATATGTCAGGAGATTCTGATTTAAATAAATGTAAATACATATACTATTTCTTTAACATATTATCCTCATGTAAAGTATTATTAATACAAATTAAATTTAATACATAAACAATGAAGTTTTGTCTTTGAATAATATATTGTTGCTTCTGGAAAAATGTTCATTCTATTGTATGCATGTCAATTCATTTCAAATTCATTAGGATATTATATTTTCAGAACAGAAATGAAATGCCTGGGATCTCCAATTTGATATCCAAATTACTTTTAAGGGTTTGTCTATAATTAGAACCTATAAATCTCAAGCAACCATTTTAATAGCTGATGGATAAACTCACATTGAGTCAAACTACACACTAAATGCTAATAATTCTCTGCCTTTACCTAATTTGGCCAACCAAAATGAGACAACAGGCAATGTAATAAAGCTTCCAATAAGATAATACATCAGCTTGTTCTGCTTTCTCAAATCTTCTTTACTGTCTCTAACATTTCTGCATCAATAAGCTCCTCCTTCTATAAACATGCATATGTCAATGAATTAATATGTAAAAAATTCAAAATAATTATTCCTGTACATAATAAATGGATATTTGTTAAATTGAAATAAGTGGATTTAAATTAAGAAATGGTGAGAGTTCTATTCCTTAAAACCTGAACAACCACTCCTACAATTCCTACCAGAGGAAATCCTCGGAGTAATATGTATCCTTGAGATAAAAGTTAAGCAAGCAGTGGTCCCTGGGTGGCTCAGCCGGTTAAGCTCCAGACTCGATTTCTGCTCAGGTCATGATCTCAGGGTCATGATCTCAAGGTTAAGGGATTGGCTCTGAGCTCAATGGGGAGTATGTTTCTCTTCCTATCCTTCTGTTCCTCCTCCTGCTCACATTCTTTCTTTCTCTAAAGTAAATAAATGAATCTTTTTTTTTTTTAAAAGTTAAGCAAGCATACTAGAAAACCGTTTTTCAAACTATAGTGGTAAACCTTAATAAGCAGGGCTGAATGAGTGAAAGATCACTGCCTGAGCTAGAGTTTAGCCTTGCACCTGGTATCAAAGCAAATTCTACCTGTTCCTGGCCTTGCTTCTTGCTTATCTTTGTTCTGCTACTCCCATCAGCCAGAAAGATCAGAAAACAAACAAAAAGGTCCAGCCAAAGATGCAAAACATTATATAAACATTCACTTGATTATAAGCTGCCTTCCCAACACACTAAAGACTTACTCCTTAAGAAATGTGTCATTGTCCAATTATCATATGATCTCTCTGATATGAAGAATTCGAGAGACAGGTTGGGGGGTCGTGGGGGTGGGAGAGGGAAATGAAACAAGATGGGATCAGGAAGGAGTCAAAGCATAAGAGACTCCTAAACTCATGAAACAAACTGAGGGTGGCTGGGGGGTAGGGGCGGGTAGGGATAGGGTGGCTAGGTTATGGACATTGAGGAGGGTACGTGCTATGGTAAGTGCTGTGAAATGTGTAAGCCTGAGGATCCACAGACATGTACCCTGGGGCAAATAATACATTATGTGTTAATTTAAAAATAAATAAATTAATTAATTAATTAATTAATTAATTAAATTAAATTAAATTAAATAAAAAAAGAAATGTGTCATTGTCATTAATAACATTTTCCTATTTATTTCCCTATGTTTAGAATAGTTTTGGTTTTTTTAACATAAAGTTTATACAGTGTTAATGTTAGTATAGCTGCTCTAGCCTTGTTATGGTTGCTATTTGCATGATATATCTTTTCCCATCCTGGTAACATAAAATTTGCTTGATTAAATTTTGGATAAAGAGTTAAAGAAAAAATTTAAAAGAGAGGACCATGAATTTGAGGAAAAAATAATGTCTTTAGAGATTTAGAACATACTGAGGTGCAAAAGATTCTGGAGATTACAGGTAAAAGGATTACTTTGGAGAACAAATAGGTAATAAAAAAGGAAGGATTTTTATTCAGGAGGGCAGGAAGGGGTCTCTCAATCAAGCATAAGCATAATTTCCTAGTGTACTTAAGAGTCAAAGGTACGCCTGGGTGGCTCAGCCAGTCAACCATCTGCCTTTGGCTCAGGTCATGATCTGAGGGTCCTGGGATTAGGTCCATATCAGGCTCTCTGCTCAGTAGGAAGCCTGCTTCTCTCTCTTCTGCTACCCTTGCTGTGCTCTGTCTCTCTCTCTCTCTCTGACAAATAAATAAATAAAATCTTAAAAAAAAAAAAAAAAGAAGTGCCAAAAATATACATCATGACAGGACCAAAGAAGGGGGCATCCTGATGTGTGAAGTATTAAATGCAGGCAGAATAGGGAAAGATACACGAATGCTACACTTTCCATGCAGGGTCAGGAATAGGAGTCATTGCCTTGCATGTTAATAACTGACTTATTTCTCTGACAGCTGTGGTGACATAAAGTACACTCATTGAAAGCAGGGGTTCTGTGTCCTACACATATTATTTCCAACAGCTAGTATGGTATTCAATGCTTACTACATATGCGGATGTGACTAAAATTGAGATTGTAGAAAAAGAAAGGAAGAAGAAAGGTATCGGAGAGAAAATACATTAAATATAAAATTATATACATGCATAAACATTTCTGAAGGAAAAAAGTACAAGCTTTTTAAATATTTTATACAGGTGACCCATGAAAATGACTATTTGTGACAAAAAAATATTTACTCTTTCTGGGCTTAAGTTTCTTTATCAGTAAAATGAAGAGGCTGGACCGGATGATCTTTAAATTTTCTTCAGCTCGAAGGTATTCTGTCTCCGTAATTCATTTTCAACTTCCCACTTCAATGATTCTGAAATTTAATCATTTTTAGTGAAGTTTTTTCTCCACAAAAGGCAAATTTCTGTGTATTCATGCCTACTCTTAAAAGTCGTGTGAATGAATGAGCCCTCTAGATAAATTCTTGAAACCTAATATACAGTGTTGTGTTATAGTCAACAATACTGAATTATATACTTCAAAGTTGCTAAGAGACTGGATTTCAAATGTTCTCAACACAAAATGAAATGATAATTATGTCATGTGACTGACATGTTAGCTAACGCTATGGTGGTCATCATAACTGCAATACATAAATTTATCAAATCAACAGCCATACACCTTAAACTTACAGTGATATGTTTCAATTATATTTCTTTTTTTTTTAAGATTTTATTTATTTGACACAGAAAGAGAGATCAGACATAGGCATAGAGGCAGGCAGAGAGAGGGAGGAAGCAGGCTCCCTGCCAAGCAGAGAGTCTGATGCGGGGCTCCATCCCAGGACCCTGAGATCATGACCTGAACCGAAGGCAGAAGCTTTAACCCACTGAGCCACCCAGGCGCCCCTCAATTACATTTCAATAAAAAAATAATTCCATTTACAATAGCATCAAAAAGAATAAACATTTAGGAAGAAATTTAATCACAGAGGGGAAAGACTTATATACTGAACACTATAAAACATTGCCAAAAGAAATTAAGAAGACACTAATAAATGGAAAGGCATCCTATGTTCAAGAAGTGGAAGATGTAATAATGTTAAGATATAGATATTACCCACCAGTAATCTACAAATTTAATGCAACCCTATAGAAATCCCAATGACTTTTTTTTTTTTTTTTTTTTTTTTTGCAGAAATAGATAGAAATAGAATAGAAATAGATTCACTCAAATTCACATAGAATCTCAAGGGACTATTCAGAAATAACCAAAACAATTTTGAAAAAAAATAGTTGATATTGCTCATTCATGACTTCAAAGCTTATTGCAAAGTTACAGTCATCAAAACACTGTGGTACTGGCATGAACACAGACATCTAGACCAATATAAGAGAATAGAAAACCCAGAAATAAGCCTTTGCATATATAGTCAAATTATTTTTGAGAAGGTACCAAGACCATTCAGTGGGAAAGAAAGGTCTTTTAAACAAATGGTGTAGGGGAAACTGGAAATCCACATGCAAAAGAAGTAAGTTGACCCTTATCTGATACCACATACAAAAATTAATTCAAAATTGATCAAAAACCTAAATATATGAGCTGAAACATACAAGAAAACAGGGAAGATGCTTCATGAATTTGGATTTCAATGATTTTTTGAATATGACACCAAAAGCATAGCCAACAAAAGAAAATATAGATAAATTGGACTACATTAAAAACAAAACAAAACAAAACCTCCACACATTAAAGGACAATCAACAGAGTAACAAGATAACCTATGGAATGGGAGAAAATATTTGCAAATCATATACTTGATAAGACGTTAATATCCAGGATATGTAAAGAATTCCTGTAACTCTACAACAAAACAAACACCCTGCTTCAAAAACAGGCAAAGAACTTTAATAAACATTTCTACAAAGAAAATACACAAATGGTGAACAACCATGAAAAGATACTCAACATCACCTATCACTAGGGAAATACAAATCAAAACCACAAGATAATACCTCACCCCCATTAGTAGAGCAACTATAAAAAAAACACGCAAAAACCAAATCAAACCAAAACAAAACACCAAAAAACAAAAAAACCCAGGACCCCAGAAAATATCAAGTGTTATGATAATGTGGAGAAATTAGAACCCTTGTGCCTTGTTGGTGGGAATGTATGACGGTCCAGCTGCTATGGAAAACAGTATAATCCTTCCTTAAAAACTTAGATATAGAAATACCATATGTCTAGCAATTCCACCTCTGAATATATACCCAAAAGAATTAACAGCAGGGTCTCAAAGAGATATTTCTACAACTGTGTACAGGATAGCACTATTCACAATAGCCAAAAGGTGAAAGCAACCCAAGTGTTCATTGACGGCTGAATCGATCAACAAAATGTGGTATATACACACCATAGAATAGTATTCAGCCTTAAAAAGCAAGGAAACTCTGACATGTGCTACAACATAGATGAACCTGAATTTATGACGACTGAAAGCCAGTAACAAAAAGATAAATACTGACCACTAATGATTCTACTAATATGTTATGAACCCACTGTATGAACTCACCCTTCTAATGGGAAAAGTGATTGAACAGATCAGCATGGGAGTAAAAAAGTAGAATGGTGATTGCCAGGGACTAGCTAGAGGAAAGAAGAGTGAATTGTTTAATGGATATTGAGTTTTAGTTTTGCATAATAGAAAGAGTTCTTGAAATTGGTTGCACAATAATGTGAATGAATTTAATGCTATTGAACCGTGTACTTAAAAATGGTTCAGATGTTAAATTTTATGTTCTGTTTATTTTACCACCATTAAAAATATTCTTTAAAGCCTTAGTTTAAAAAAGAAACTTGTGTAAATATTTTTTCTACCTTTTCCTATTAATTTCACATATTTTTATCAAATCCAAACATAATTTAAAATGAATGAGATATTTTTTACTTACACCTTTGTGCAAATGACAATCTGCTCACTCTTCTCCTGCCTTTTTTCTAATTTATGCCTTGAACAATAAATGCTAGCTTAAGTTGAGGGTAAATTTTGCTGATTTATTCAGTTTTCTCATTGGAAGGGTGAGTTCATATAGTGGGGAGAGGCACAAACACTGGTAGTATATGTTTGCTCATTTATTTTGCTGAGCATAATGAAAACACTGGCAGCTCCTCTACCAGTACAGAACTGAGACTGGACAATCCAGTCCTCTGGGGGTTCAAAGAACATCAAAGGCAAGGCATTCTCTCATGTCTGGGGTTGACAGCTGAAACACATGGCAGAGACTCCCTGGAGGAGCTGTGATTCCAGCTGAAACTCCTCAAAAGACTTCACTGGCTAGAGGAGAGAATTTAGATCCCTCTCAGTACTTTCACTTGACTTGTGTTATTGATAAGGTTTTCTTCTGATCAGCTTCTTGGGAAGGATTAGGCAGCTTTGTCCCTCCTCTTCATCTGTACTTTCTGTATAAGTTTTTGGTCTTGAAAACAGCACCACTAGCATCTGGCTTAATTTTCTCTTCCTTAAGATGCAAGGTGCTTGCTCACTAGTTGGCTGCAATTCCTGCTCATCTACTTGCAGGGCTCAAAAGTACATGGCTTTGGTGGAGGTTGCACAGTTGCTGATGGGACATTCCTCTCTGTGAAGTTGCCACCTGACTGCAAGATGAAGGGCTCCAGGAGCCAATGAAAAGACCCAACAAAATAATTTTTAACACTAAATCTCTAATAATGCGTATTGTTTCCACTTATAAGTTAATAGATTTTTTACTTGGCTTACTGTAAAAAATTTTCCCTCTCGGGTTTTCAAAGGAAAGAGCTGCTAACGAGTAGTCCCTGTAGGGGACATGTTTTCTAGTAAGGTCTTCCCTCTTCTCATCTACCTCCCAGGGCCACCTTAGCATCTTTAAATGAGTAATTAGCACTCTCCCTGCTGACTTGGAATAATGAAAATCTCAACTAAAGAAGGTCACAATTTCAGAACAGATCATATTAGTGTCTAACCTTTCTTGGGAAACGATTTATTCTTTAATTTACACTAGCCTATGAAGAAATTAATCACTCTCATTTCCAGGGTGCACACATCAGTATACAATAGGACTAAAAGAACATTAAATTCACAATTAATTTTCTTTGAATGGTGGCCATTTGTTGCAAAATTTAGCACACTCTCCAATTTTCAAGCCTTAACTTAGATACTTGTGTAAATAGTTAAATAAAACATCATATATGACTTTCTTACTATAGTTTTCTATGACTTCTTATTACAGTAAAATCTGTATTGATTTTCATTAAATAGCATTTTTGTATACATTTAAGAATGTTACATTTGTTGTATATATTACATATAAATCCAGAAAAATATAAGATTGTCTTATATTACGAAACCAAAGATGATACAAAAACAATTTATTTGCTAGAAACGTATTAAACATGTTAGCATACTTTCATCAACCAGATGTAAAAGTACTGAGCAACTCATTTACTCCTTCATTTAACTTTTTTCCAAGTATTGATCATGTATAGAAATGATAGAAATGTACGCTGAAAGAAAAATAAAATTGATCTTTTGATGGTCAGCTAGGATTCTGTATAGTCTCTTTCACTGACATATCATAAAACATGTTTGTATTTCTTTTCATTTTTCTAACAACAAATTAATGATTACGATTTACTGACATATTTTTCATAAAATATGTATGTAATGTCTTTATAAAATATATTCCAACAAATATGTTAGAGTTTTAGATTTCTGTGGCATGTAATGATATAGTTTTCAATTAAATCTTTTCTTAAACAGGTATAAATGCTAATTTTGTTTCAGTAAAATCTTAAAGTATGTAGTCTTGTAACAACTAAAGAGGCACATTATTTTCTTCACCTTACAGATATGGAGACCAATACACTGATTGGTGAAGTAATTTAATCAAGATTATAACATGCTAGAACTCAGCTCCAGAAGCTGATTTTCCTCTCTGTGTTGTCTTTCTTCTATAAGCAAGAGCTAGGAAAGTTATGGATATAGACAATAGTCTTCTAGATAAAATAAAAATCAAACTAGAAGTTTTGGACGTGAGAAAATCATTATTACTTAAGTCAACTTAGTAAGTAATGTGAAAAAGAACTACAAATTGAACCCAGGTTCAGAATACAGACATTGTAAAGTACTTTAAGAAGATCTGATTTCAGCAATGGAGGTTGGAGAGAGGAAACTTTTTCTACTCTTTGGCAGTAGGAAAGGAAATGTGACATTAGTTACATTTAATTAAAAAACAAAAGGACTATGAAGAATGGGCATGTTTGGTAAAATAGAGTTTAGGTATCCAGGTGTGACAGGATGGTGGCTTTGACCCTGGATATTGCAGTGGAAAGGGAGGAAGTAAATGGATGTAAAATCTTGATGAGGTGGAATTTAGGGACTTGATAAGTTGGATATAGGGATGAAAGGAGAAGCAGTAAAAGGTGATTCTGCCTTACTACTTAGTAAAGGTAGCGAAGGGATGCGGGAGGAGAAACAAGTTGGCATAATTAGGGAAACAGTCTATTGAATAGTTTTATGTTGAATGAGGTATCTAGTTTATATTTACTGAAGAATTTAAGTATGTAGTTTGGTGTGTGTGTGTCTCTCTCTCTGCACACACACACACTATAGGCAAGGTATTGTTGTTTTAGGTCCAGTATTGCTATGGTAAAAATTTAAAGCAGACATTAAGAACTCATTCTGGTTAATTCAGATCTGAGCTCTAATCACAGGTAAGTTATTTTGGCAAGTTACTCAAATTCTCATCTGTCAGATGCTATGTTACTAAGGATGATATAGTGTTAAAGTGAGAATTGAAATAGATGTTCTATATAAAGTACAAGATTTGGCAGGGTATATATAGTGAATGATAGTGATATTACTATGATTATTTTATAGAAAAAATAAAATTAAGGCTTAGCAAGTTATCAGATTCACGCAAAAGTTAGTTGCAAAGCAAATACTTGAATCCATATCTGTCTGAAATCAGTGCATAAATTCTATTGTTCTGTCTTGACAAATGGTAGTTTAAGATCAAAGATAATGCAAGCCCTTGGAATTAATGTGATTGTTCAAAAATGCACTATAGAGTAAAAATCAAATGAATGAGGGCCCAGAACAGAAACCTGAAGAAAACCAAAATTTGGGAGGCGAGAAGAAGAAAATAAAATACAAAATAAATTGATGCGTATTCAGCTATTTATGAGGAAATCTAGACTCTTCATAGATTCTGAAACACAAAATGTTTTGTAAGGAAGAGTCATCAGTGACAAAGGTGACTGAGATGACAAGATAATATGTGAAAAATGTCCACTGAGCTCAAGAGAGAACCTTGATAATTTTGGGGAAAATACTGTAAGATATCAAAAATGAGTACAAAATGCTTTTTGAATAATAATGTAGTACTTAAAAGCAACGTTGTCTATTATTTCAGAGACCAAGGTTTTTGTCAAGCAGACAATCTTTAATTATAATGCAGAAGGAACACTTGAGAAATGATTGTGCCCATGTCCAAGAGCAAGTGCAACAACAATTTTATTCACAAAAGCATTAAAGTGCTAATGTTTCATCCTTATTATAAAGCTTCTAATGAAAAACTGAAAATGAAATAATAAGACTTCATTCCAATTATAATGACTGAAGCTAGAATGAGGCATAGTGATATCACTTTTCCAATTCAAGTTTCTACAAATTAATGTTACACTTTTGCAGCCTTCTGCAGGAGTTGAGTAGCTTAACTTAATAGACTTCCTTGTAACGTATTGTACATATTCAGAACTTCAGCTAACCATTTCACTACATTTAAACATTATTGTCAAAATATAGAACATTTTTAGAAAGTCCATTTATTAAATTATTTTCCAGGACTTACATATGGTTAGAGATTGGTATTCTTGCAGACAGATATTATTATTTATTTACCAAATTTTCACAGCTTTGTTAGTCTTAGTGTATTTCTCTTTGTTTCTTCCTCAAAGTTTATTTACTCCTTACCCAAGGCTGTTAACTCTAGTTGAATATTGATTCTTTCTCACTAAACATTTAAATTCTAGATGAAATACTGTCCCTGTTTATAGTCTTCTAGCTGACTATGTTTCAGATATTTCTTTGAACCAGAGTCTGGGACTCTTCTTGTGAAGATAATTCAGTATAAAGTTTTTCAAAACCTACCTGGCAGACTTACTTCTGAACAACTATGATTAGACCAACGAAGACTAGTATGATGCAAATGTTAAAAATTAAGTCAGATTACCATTATGAAAATAAATTTTTAAAATTTTTTTTAAATTTTTTAATTTTTTAAACATTTTATTTATTTATTTGACAGAGAGAGAGAGATCATAAGTAGGCAGAGAGGCAGGCAGAGAGAGAGGGGGAAGCTAAGCGGAGAGCCCGATGTGGGGCTCGATCCCAGGACCCTGAGATCATGACCTGAGTCGAAGGCAGAGGCTTTAACCCATTGAACCACCCAGGCGCCCCTAAAATAAATGTTACTTTTAGAACGGTTTCCGATTTGCAGAACTATTGAAAAGATACTACATAGAGTTCCCTTCTGCCCCATACCCAGTTACTCCCATTAGTATCTTTTGTTAACATAGTACAATTATTCTTAGACAATGCTGATACATTATTATTAACAAAAGTTCGTACTTCAGTCAGATTATTTGATTTTTACCTGTTGTTCATTTTCTGCTTGAGGAGATGCCTTCCACGAAACTGTTACATTACATTGGTCATCATGCTTCCTTAAGCTCTTCCTGACTGACAGTTTCTTAGACTTTTTTTTGTTTTTGATAAACTTGGCAACTTTTAGGGATAGCAGTCAGGTATTTTACAGAATGTCCTAAATTGGCATGTGTCTAAATTTTTTCTCATAATTATACTGAGGTTGTGAGTATTGGAGAGGAAGACCATAGAGATAAAGTGCCATTTTCATCATATATCACAGGTATATGCCAACAACATGACATCACTGTTGATGTTGACCTTGAGATAATGTTGCCGTATTTCCCCCTTGTAAATTTACTCTTTTATACACCTCTTCCATGCTGTATTCTCTGGAAGGGAATTACTATGAGCAGCTCAAACTTAAAGAAGTTAGGTTCGACCTTGAGTGTTGAATATCTACATCAGTTATTTGGTTATTCTTCCATGGCAGAAATTTGTTTTGTCTTTTCTCTTCATTTATTTATTTATTTAATTTATTTGTGATTTTACTTATTCATTTGCGAGACAGACAGAGAGAGCACAAGCAGGGGGAGAGGGAGAGAAGGAGAGGCTGAGCTGGGAGCTCAATGCAGCGCTCAGTCCCAGGACCCTGAGATTATGAGCTGAGCCAAATGCAGATGCTTAACCATCTAAGCCACCCAAGTGCCCCTCCATGTACTTACTTATTGAATCATTTACTTATAGCAATATAGACTCATATATATTTATTTAATATTTTGGATTATACTCTAATACTACTTAAATTTCATGATTCAAGTTGTTCTACCTTCAGCCACTGGGAACTCTGTCAGAGTTGGTCCAATGATCCCATTGGCATACTTCACTGTGATTTTTCTTTAAATATTTCCTTACGTTCTGGTTTATGCTGTATATTTTCTATCCTAGTCCTATAATCACCCATTTTCCAAAAAGCATTGTCCCCTTTTATTGGAGAATACTATTAGAAACCAAGATCTGAATCCCAGGTGTTATCATTCCTCTGGGCTTTTGTTGCTTCTAAGCCCTTTCATTTGACAGAAGTAGTAAATATACATGTGTATGCTAACCTATTTACATACACATTCCTGTACATACTTCTAGATGTTACCACATGTATCTTAATAAACTAACACGTGACTTTGTAGAGATATCCTTTTGGCTAACCAAATGATAATCTATTAATACATGGATCATTCTAGCCTCCTACTTTTGTTTGTCTATATAGACATCTAGTCCAACAGTGAGAAGCCTGTTTGCAACCATCCATCATCCATTTATTTAATTTTTTAATTCAAGTATATAGGCAGGGTTATCATAATTAGTAGCCAGTACTCCCATGGAAAACAATTTGATCAACTAGAATACAGCACTTCTGTATAGTTTCTTTTAACTCTAGTCTTCCATACGTCACTAATTTCCAAAGTTAATTAAGTCGGCACTTCTTTCTCCCATCCCCGTGCTGAGACTGTTTTGTATGTACATTTATAATACAGTTAGGTTCTTTCTTCACATTCTGCATCCCGTCTTGGGATTCCTTGACCTCCTAAATGATTTTTTATACATAAAGAGTCACTCTTCATTCAGTAAAATTCTATGGGCTTTGACAAATTCCTGGTGGCATGCATCCACGACTGCAATATAATACGAATAGTATCCCCATACTAAAGTGTTCCCTAGGGGCGCCTGGGTGGCTCAGTGGCTTAAAGCCTCTGCCTTCGGCTCAGGTCATGATCTCAGGGTCCTGTAATCCAGCCCCCATCAGGCTCTCTGCTCAGCAGGGAGCCTGCTTCCCCCCTCTCTCTGCCTGCCTCTCTGCCTCCTTGTGATCTCTCTCTGTCAAATAAATAAATAAAATCTTTTAAAAAAATTAAAAATAATAATAAAATGTTCCCTGTGCTTCGTTTATTTAAACTTTCCCCATCCCCTGACTCTCTGTCAAACTCTGATCTTTTCTACATCTCTTTTGTCTTTTGCAAAATGTCATATAATTGGATACAATTATACAATAAGCATACATGAGTTATACAATAAGTTATACAATATAATGTATACAATATATACAATTATATTGTAATATAAACAATATAATATATACAATATGTACGAGTTATACAACAAGTATAACTCAGACTTGCTTCTTTCACTTAGCTATACGTATTTGTTTTACCTATATATTTTTGCATACTGATGTTTCGTTTTGTTTTTTACTGAAGAATAATATCCTATTGTATGGATGTGCACAGTTTATCCATTCTTCTACCAAAGAAAATCTTGTTATTTTTCCAGTTTGGGGCGATTATAAATAAAGCTACTTTAAACATTGATATTTATGTTTATGTGAGGACATATGTTTTCAAAGCAGTGGAAAAAGCTGACATTTTTCTTCAGAGATATTTCAAGATAATGAAAACTTCAGTAGGAACCAACTAACAAGAAATCTGTGCTTGAAAACAGCCCTTGGCATAGGTTTTTTAGCCAAGACTGATATACTGGCTATGGTACCCTCAATGTACCTGAGGTAAGGGTGTTTGAGATCCAAGGAACAAATACAAAGACAGGAGAAAGCCAGGGAAAAACCATATGGTAATACTTTAAGCAATACTGTATGAAACCACTGGATTTGATAATTCTCTTGCTCCACTGTTAAACAAAACAAAGCAAAACAAACAAACACAAAAAAGAGGGGGGGGAAGTCTAGAGATTTTGAATGGTAGCCAAAATTTGTGAATTACTTTCTAAAATAATGCATGATCTTAATGGAAGGCAGGTAGATACCCAGAAAAAGGACCTTTTATGATGTGAAATATACTACACTACTTCCAGAGAAACCTGTTCTTTCATGAAAATTTTGTCCATAGCAGTTTCAATTTTCCAAATAAAGCCTTTAGAAATGCTTGCCTTCGAAGCACGTCTAGATACCTACCATTAAAGGGAGGTGCCCTCTGGGAGAAGACCTACACAAAGACAAAGAAAATAAACCATAGTTGACTATACTTAAAAAGAACTCTCTTTCATGTGTAAGTTTATAACAAATACATCCATGGGGAAAAAAGAGACTTTATATGTCTGTAATGTAAGCTCTGACAGTTGGCTTTTCTTTTTGTAATGCAAGTGTCTTGTTTAAGCTTTGATAGTGGAAGCATCCACTTCAAAAAGACTCATCCATTTCAAAGAGGCCTCTGCTTCACTAAAGGCTATCTAAAATAAACATTTTGTCAACCACACTACTAGATAAAGATTCACGCCACTTTCTCCCCCTGAGGTTCCTTTGTTTTAGAGATCTTGGTTGATTTCTGTAACTGACCATTTGGTCCACTGAGTTTTCCTCTTCCCATGTTTCAAATTCCTGCTCTTATGTTTTAAATTCACCAACAGTGAGCCTATGAAACCCTAGGCCCTTACCCTTGACTCCAATAAACACAGAAACCCAGGTCGGTCTGTACATGTGTGCGTGTCTCTCTCTCTCTTTTCTCTCCTCCGCCCCCCACCCTCTGAATTTCTCTCCACCTGTGACTTCAGTGTGTGTCCCTTGGTATGCCTTTTATTCTCCAGGGTTTATAAGTAATAAACTATTTTTTTCTTCAAAGTTTTCTAATGGTTATGGCTGAAGGACATCTTGAGTCATAAAAAGAACCACAGGGGCACATAGGTGGCTCAGTGGGTTAAAAAGCCTCTGCCTTCAGCTTAGGTCATGATCTCAGGGTCCTGGGATTGAACCCCACATCGGGCTCTCCGCTCAGCGGGGAGCCTGCTTCCCCCTCTCTCTCTGCCTGCCTCTCTGCCTACTTGTGATCTCTCTCTCTGTCAAATAAATAAATAAAATATTTTAAAAAATATAAAGAACCACAAAGTTTAGTTGAAACATTGGCTAAGAAGGGGAAATGTCTGAGGAAAGCTCACTTTATCTAATTCTTTTTCTTCCAAATTCCCCAGGTATCTCAAGTCCACAGTATTACTACAGATAGCCTGAGACCAGCACAAAACAATGTCTAGTTAGATTTCTAAATAGTTTCAAAATAATTTTGTATTTAGAAAAAGAAACAGCTACTATCAAAAGTACTCAGAAAACCATAAGTTTAAATTTGTACACTACAAAACAAAACTACAATTGATATATTAAGATAATGCATGATTAAACACAAATTTTTTGATTTGTTGCAAACCTCCAAAAAATATTTCCAACATATTTATTGAAAAACAAATCCACATATAAATGCACCCATGCAGTTCAAACCTCTGCTATTCAAGTGTCAACTGTATAGGACATTCTTGGAAAGACAAAACTATGGAGACAGTAAAAAGATCAGTGGTTGCCAGGGATGTGCGTGGGGGTGGGGGGGGAATGAATAGGCAGAGCATAGAGGATGCCTATGGCAGTGAAAATACTCTGTATGATTTTATAATGATGGATATATGTCATTATACTTTTGTCCAAATCTATGGAATGTATAATACCAAGAGTGAACTGAATATAAACTATGGACTTTGGGTGATTATGATCTGTCAATGTAATTTCATCCTTGGTAAAAAATACCCCATCTGGGGGATTGTTATTGATACAGGGGGATGCTCTACGGATATGTGAAAAATCTCTCTATCCTCCTCTCAATTTGTATTTCTGCATAAATTTTTGAATCAACATACGATTTCAACAGAAATACACTCTGGATTACTAATTCATAACACATGAACCTATCAATTAATTTGGGGAAAATTCACTTCTTCCCAAGATAAATACTTCCAATCCATGAACATATACTTTCCACATCAACAACAATGTGATGAGCAAGCAAATAAAATTATTTTCCCTTTATTTCTAATTTTATTTTTTAAATATTATTTATTATTTTTTTGGTGGTAGGGTGGGGTAGAGGGAGAGAGAGAGAAGAAATCTTAAGCAGGCTCCATACCCAGCACAGAGCCTGACATGAAGTTTGATCTCATAACCTTGACATCATGACCTGAGCTGAAATCAAGAGTCAGACACTTAACTGACTGAGCCACCTAGGCACCCTGCTATTTCTTATTTTGAGATTTACTGTTCCAGTCTTTTAAAATAGATTTATTGAGATGTAATTCACATATCATATAAACCACTTAAAGTGTACAACTCACTGATGTTTAGTGTAGTTACACATTTGTGAAACTGTCACTTCAATCTAACTTTTGAATATTACATTATTAGCAGTCACTCCCCATTCCTTCCCACCTCTTACTCAGTCTTATGTAATCTACTTTCTCTATAGATTTGCCCATTCTACACATTTCCTATTAATGGAGTGACAGAAAGTGTGTTCTTTTTGATTGCTTCTTTCATTCGAGTTGGTACTTTCATGGTTCATCTCTATTTCTGTGTGTATCTCTACTTCATTTTTATAATTCCTAAATAATATTTCATCATATGATATATAACATCTTACTTTTCCATTCATCAGTTGCTGGAAATGTGGGTTGTTTCTATTTGGGGGCTTTTATAAATAATGCTGCTATAGACTTTATGTGGTCACATTTTTAATTTCCTTTGATTATATAACTAGTAAGAGAACTCCTGTGTCTTATAGAAACTCTGTGTTTAAGAAATCTGACATTCTGGGGCACCTGGGTGGCTCAGTTGGTTAAGCATCTGTCGTCAGTTCAGGTCATGATCCCAGGGTCCTGGGATCTAGTCTCGCATTGGGCTCCTTGATCAACGGTAAGTCTGCTTCTCCCTCTCCCTCTGCTGTTCCCCCTGCTTGTGCTCTCTCCCTCTCTCTTTTTCTCTGTCAAAATAAACAAATAAAATATTTAAAAAATAAGTTTGCCGTTCTGATCTGCAAAATTACTGTTATCATTTTATATTCCTACAAACAGTATCTGTGGGTTCTAATTTCTCTACCTCCTCACCAAAGGTTGTTACTGTCTTTTTGATTATAGCCATCCTAGTGGGTGCTGAGCAGTATTTGAGTGAGTGTTTTGATTTGTATTTCCTTAGTGATTAATGATGCTGTACTTCTGATTTTGGCCAATTATATATCTTTTTGGAGAAATAGCTTCTCAGATCCTTTGCCTGGTTTTTAAAAATTAGTTTGTCTTTTGAATATTGAGTTTCAAGAATTCTTTATATACTTTTTTCTTTATATATTCTTGATACAAATCCCTTTATATATTATATAATTTGCAAATATTTTCTTCCATTCTACAGGTTAGCATTTTACTTTCTTCATTGTATTACTGTACAAAACCTAGTTTTTTTTTAAATTAACATATAATGTATTATTTGCTTCAGGGGTATAGGTTTGTGAATCATCAGTCTTACATAATTCACAGCACTCACCTTAGCACATAGCGTACAAAAATCTAGTCAATGAGGGTTTTTTTTGATCATACTAAGAAATCATTACCTAATGCAAGATCAGGAAGATTTTCTCCTTTTTTCTTATTTAAGACTTACATACTTTTAATTTATGTTTTAGCTTCATAAGTTATTTTTTATTTATTTTTGTATATGGTGCATGGTAGGGACACAACTTTATTCTTTTGCATAAAGAAATACACTCATCCCAGAGCCATTTGTTAAAAAGACTTTCTCCATTGACTTGTGTTGACACTCTTGTCGAATAGTAATTGGCCATAAGCAGGAGTTTATTTTGGACTCTTAATTAATCTATATATCTATCTTCATGTCAGTACTATATGTCTTGGTTACTGTAGCTTTATAGTAAATTGTGAATTTTTTTGTTATTTTTATAGTAAATTTTGTAGTTAGGAAAGTTCTCTAACTTTTTATTTTTCAAAATAGTTTTGTCCAATATAAGTCTCTTATCTTCCCATATAAATTTTAAGATTTGATTGTCAATTTCTACAAAAAAATCAGGTCTGATTTCGATAGCAGTAAAACTAACTTTCAGAGTATCTTTACAGAATTCTAACTCACATCTGAAATAACTTTACAGTAGCCAAAATCTTTGTTAACAACCATGTTATTAAAATGCATAAATTAAGTATGCTTATATTATGCTGGAAGTCATGGTTAAAATGTATTAGTTCCAAAAGAAAACCCCAAAAAACCCAAAACAAAAGAAAACACATTAGTTCCATTTAAAACATATGAACAAATCTAATGGCCAGGCAATAAATTTTAATATTTTCAGGTCTCTAGGTAGGACAAGTCCTAAGTTGCTTAAATGTAAATGAATATGAATGTTAATCAATCTTTAATTTAGAGTAGTAGGAATAGAGTTTCCATCCAATTTGAATAAGGAAATGTCGCAAAATTCCACATCATTGTTAGAGAAGGCTGATATTCTATTCGTAAAATCAATTATCAATTATTTTATATCTGTTGTGAGAGACCTGAAAATAGAAATAATCTTCAGAACTGAGGTGAGTTTACTGGTAAAATATAGGAACCCAAAAGTCTGTGGATATTTAAAACATATTTGAATCAGTGTGCTTCTTCCGTTTGTCTTTTGTGATAGTCCTTGTACCGGTACATCACACCAGTCTGCATTTTCGGTTGTGGTTGGAGCTATGATTCTCCCATTATGTTCCTTGGTTAGGACCAGCAGCATTAGAACCAAAGGTAAAGCAGAAATGCAAATTCTCAGGCCCCAGTCCACACCTAGGAAATCAGAGTATTTGGTGTGTTGGATTCTTCAATTTGTGTATTAACAAGCTTTCAAGATAACTCTGGTGGAGGCTGAAGTTTGGTAACCTCTGAGAAATGGTTTGAGTAAAGGATATTCTAAATTTACCATATCTGATTTAACATAGGCCTTGCTTTCTTTTCTCATTTCCTCTCCTGGATTCTGTGTTTATAATGCTTTTTTAAAATTCTGATTAGCACCTATTGTAACATCCTGCATGCTTTTATCTATGGTTAGTGTTTTACTATTTAAGAGCCTTTTGTGGAGAGGGTAATTACACGTGGTATTTAGAGCACAGTTAAATAGTTAAAGTAATGTTTTATCCTTTTAAAAATTTTACCTGTTATTATGTAGTTTTTGTTTATAGTAAGATTTAGTACTTATTACTTGCAATGCATTACAAACGAGGACTTAATATACATAAACACATGCACACACATATGCATAAACATACACACAGAACATTATATGTGTATTTATATTAGACATGTATACATTTATATATACGTACATGCATATATATGTGTTAAGTAACTTACATAAATACATATATATTTTTTAATTCAGTGGTTGACTCAGGAAATGAAATTATTAATATTTCCATTATACAAATGAGGACACTGAACAACAGAGAAGTTAATGAACTTGCTCCAAATTTGGATCTGTTAAGGGGCAGAGGAATTTAAAAAAAGGCAGTCTGGCTCCAATTCATGATGCATGCTGGCAAATATACACTGAGTTAGTAGCACATGTTTGCTTTCCCCATTAGGCATGATGTAAAATATTGGCACAGAACATATCTGTGGCAAATGAATTTGGATTCATAAACCATCCTGCAACTATGTGGGAATGATTTCCTATACCCTGGCTCCTGCTAAGCCGGTGAAGTTGCCTCTTGTAAAGAAAATAACCTTAGATATGTGGTGAATACACTTTAGCAAAATATGGCCGTGGTTACATTTCTTACAGAATAAGATCAAAGTCAGATTAATAGTAAGAGTATACCCCACAACCAAGATATACTGTGATATCTTCAGAAAGAAAAAAATTACAAACTCAGGATGATGAAATGTTTTTTCCTTGAATGCTATAGGAGAAATGATGGTTTGCTATCTCTGGTGGGGAGAGCACTGCTTTAACTGCTGGATTAGAAGTTAATCCACAGATTAACTCCACAGATTAGAAGAAGAATATTAGATATTGTGAAATACATATCTTCTATAGGTCTTGTTTACAAAATATACAAATAACTATTAAAACGTTCTGAACAACAGAAAATTTCCAACTCAACTAAAAACCGGGCAAAAAAGGTTGGCTCAACATCCTCAAATCAATCAATGTGATACAATACATTAATAAAAGAAAGAACAAGAACCATATGGTACTCTCAATTGATGCTGAAAAAGCATTTGACAAAGTACAGCATCCTTTCTTGAGCAAAACTCTTCACAGTGTAGGCATAGA
>CM052893.1:44576373-44623337 GCA_028534135.1 Potos flavus | reverse complement strand
GAGGGAAATGAAACAAGAGGGGATCAGGAAGGAGACAAACCATAAGAGACTCCTAAACTCATGAAACAAACTGAGGGTGGCTGGGGGGTAGGGGCGGGTAGGGATAGGGTGGTTGGGTTATGGACATTGAGGAGGGCATGTGCTATGGTAAGTGCTGTGAAATGTGTAAGCCTGAGGATCCACAGACATGTACCCTGGGGCAAATAATACATTATGCGTTAATTAAAAAAATAAAATGGGCAAAAGATCTGAACAGGTACCTTACTAAAGAAGTTATGTGGACAATAAATAATCATACGAAAAGATAAGAAATATCATTTGACATTAGAGAATTGCAAATTAAAATAATAATATGATACCACTACTTACATATAATAATGGCTAAGATCCAAAAGGAGTCAAGACCAATTGCTGGCCTTACAGTGGAGCAATTCATTCTCTGCTGGTGGGATTGCAAAATGGTACAACCACTTTGGAAGACAATTTGACATTTTCTGACAAAACTAAACGTAATCTTGCTGCATGATTCAGCAACAGTGTTCCTATTCACCCAATGATTTGAAACTTATGTCCACATAAAACTTACATCCATATAAAATCCTGCATGTGAATATTTATAGATACTTTACTCATAATAGCCAAAGATTGAAAGCAACAAGCTGTTCCTCAGTAGAGACCTGGATAAACAAGCCACCATACATCATATAATGGAATATTATTCAGTGATTTAAAAAAATGAGCTATAAAGTCACAAGAGGATATGGAGGAAACTTGAATGCATAATCTCCAAGTAAAAGAAACCAGTCTGAAAAGGCTATGTACCACACAATTTGACTTATACAACATTTTGGAAAAGCCCAAACTATAGAGCTATTACAAAGATCCGTGCTTGTCAGGGGTATGGGGGTGTGGAGAAGAAAGATTTAAGTAAGTGAAGCACAGGGAATATTTTAGGGCTATGAAACCATTCCAATGATACTATAATGATGGATACATGGCACTATGTATAGGTCAAAACCCATAGAACTTTACTGAATAAAGAGTGTAAATTAAATAGGAGATCCCGTGATTCCTGGTAGAAATATAAAATGTGGAAAAAGAAACTATTATAAAGGTATGAAACAATTTCACTTAAAAGAATGGAGCAAAAGTTGCTATGTAAATAATTCTGGAAATAAATGGATTAAAACTAAAGGTAAACCAAATCAAACCAAACCAAACCAAACAACCTAACAAAAAAAATTTATACCTAAGCATTGTACTTTCATTCATAGTTATTTCCTGTGGAGTTACGTGTTAACAGTTCTGATACTGCTACACATATATATTGGAAATGGACAGTTAAGTAAATTAATGGTGTTGATAGGAGTCAGGTTCTTCACTGATGGAAGTGTCTACAGATAAGCAAGGTTAGGTGGCTAAAATGATTCAAGTGGTAATGGATTACAGCTGGACATACTAGCACAACTCATGTTTACTTTATTATAAATTCAGATGGTTACAGATAGAAATATGTATAGATGCATGTATATACACTGGTTAGTATACATACATATATATACATACTTAGCTGAGAAAATCTAAACAAATACAATCCAGTGACAATGATCTCACCAAGCACTGAATTTTTGGTTTCTAATATTATTCTCAAGTAAAAGAAAGAAAAGCTCCTTGGATAAATATCTGATTCTAAGCTTGGACAGTAATTGTACAAGACGAGGCTGAAGCATCCACAAATTAATAAAGTGCTCACACACACACACACACACACACACACACACACGATTGAAGTATGGCGAAGAGACAGAGGAGCTAACTGAAAGAACTCCCAATAACCAAAGCTGAAGAAATTTGAAGAAAATAAATAAAATTATATTAAATTATAACTCAAAGTATGAAGTGAATATCATGATCCCATAGTTCTATAAATGAATGAATGAATGAATGAATGGAGAGACAGATGAGACAAATCTTTTCTGAAAAATAACTGCAAATGAATTATGTTGATACTTCTTCCCCAAGGATGAGAAACACAATTCCAACTCCTTTAAGTGTGGACTTCACATAGTAACTTCCTTTCAGATAGACAGATACACATATAGATTTATAGATATAGATCTCTGTATGTGTGTGTGTGTGTGGATAGATAGATAGATAGATAGATAGACAGATATATGGGGGGGGAAGGGGAAAGTAACTTTGCATTTGAGAAACCTTACAAACACTATTTCAGTCAAATAATCAAGGTTAACATCAACAGTGATAGGCACTGTTGATATTATGTGCCATTAATAGGATGTGATACAATGTCACTTTATCTGTGTTCTTCCTCCTGCAAACATATAATTCCATTCTAATGAGAAAGAAAAATTCAGATAAATCCAATTAATTCAAAATACCAGTGCTCCTCAAATCTCTCAAGGTCATCAAAACCAAGGAAATTCTAACAAATTATCAAAGCCAAGAGAAGTACCAGAAGACAGGATTATAAAATGCAAAGTGGTATTTTGGATGGTATCCGTAACAGAGTAATATTAGGTAAGAACAAAGGGAATCTGAATAAAATATGGACTTTAATTAAAAATATCAGTATTTGTTACTTAATTGTGCTAAATAAACTATGTTAATGTAAGGTACTGAAAATAGGGGAAACTGTATGTGGGATATATGGGATCTCTCTGCACTATCTTGACAATTTTACTATAAATTTAAAACTATTCTAAAATCAAATGTGCTTTTTGTAGTGAAATTTTCGAACATGTCTTATATTATATTGACAGTCCTTTAATTTTGAACATGAACATCCTTGACATTTTAGCTTTGAGATATTCAACAGTTATTACATTTTTCTTTAAAATTTTTATTCTCCCAAAGCAATTTTTTTACAATGAATATTTATTATTATATTAGTTAAATCTTTTAATGGGGGTTATTTTAAATAAGATTGTTTTGATGATGTTGGTAAATCTTCCTACTAAGCAGTTTAAACATATTTTGTACATAATGAAAATGTAAATTAATGAGTATTTTAAAACTAGAGGCCTGTTGACTAATTTTAAGTGGCTAAATCACTGAAAAATTAATTAAATCAATTAAATTTAATTTTAAAATTTTATTTAATTTAAAATTAAATAAATTTAAATCACTAAAAATTATAAAATGTCACAAATTACAGGACTGTTGAATCAGCATTTCTAACATTTTTCAATTCAATATCTATTATGAAGTTCCTTTAATAATTACACTACAGAATATTTCAAAGTGCAATAAATAGAATTAGAGTATTTTATGTGAGCTTGGACTAAAAAAGGATTTCATCTGAAAACTCCTAAAAATATTTCTGATTTTAAAACACAAGTATGTAACACTCTCCGCTTTTTAAAGTTATGCTTATTGCGTTTTTTGTTTACTTTTTTGCTTATTTTTTTTTAAAGATTTTATTTATTTATTTGACACAGAGAGAAAGATAACAAGCAGGCAGAGAGACACGGGGAAGCAGGCTCCCCGCTGAGCAGAGAGCCTGATGCGCGGCTCCATCCCAGGACCCTGAGATCATGACCTGAGCCAAAGGCAGAGGCTTTAACCCACTGAGCCACCCAGGTCCCCCTTTTTTGCTTATTTTTAATATATGCTGTTAGAGCACTCAGGAAAGCAATTTACATGGAAAATAAACAACTGGCTGACTGCAAGGTATAGGGTTCAAGCAAAATGGCAAGTATTCTTTGAATCACAATTATAGTTTTGTGGTTTGTTTAATTGTAAATTGTAAATTGTACAATATAATAATCACTCTAATTTATTCCTTTCTATGGTTGCTTTTGGGTGCTACCATACATACACACAATTTGCATAATGCAAGCCATTGGAACTTTGACAGTTATGACAAATGAGGGTTCTGGGGGGTGGCTATTTTCAAGTTGATGTTAATAACAGACATTTGAAAACAATCAGAACTATCCAATGATATAGGTTTTTCCAATATTATTCAGTTCAATATTCTATGCTTTCTAAAATAATTTCCTATTAAAATAATTTCCTATTTGTCACATGGGTTAAGTGTATTTTGAAACTTGTAAATATGAAGATTTTCTAGTTACAGTGTTACTAATTGCATTTCTATCAGCATGATATTTATTCCATGAAACTTTATTCTGTTGCTCACATCATCAATATCTATAAATGTGTCATAAAAAAACACAAAGTACTTTTTATTGGTCAGATAAGAAAAGTAAGAACTTGCAAATTAAATATTGTGTTATAATTTCCATTTGTTTCTACCAACAGCCTGTGAACAAACATTAATATCTAGTCTGGTGTATGGTAATTGTGTAAGATGCAGGACATGAAGGGGTATTTTGTAACATTTAGATACAATGATAAAGGAGAAAAAAAGAAGCAAATTAATGGTTCAGCCATCCCATTAAGTGATGAAGTAATGTGTTTAAGATGGATACAGCTGCACTGGACTCACCAAGCACTGGGCTCCCAGAGAGGGAATCTGCTCCCATGATGTTCTGCATATTTATAGAGAAAGAGAAGTAGAGAAACATCTAGGTGTTTACAAGAAAAAGAAAAGATGAGGGTAATCATTAAAGAAGTTTTCCCCCCTCCAAAAAAAAAAAAAAAAAAAAAAAAGAAGAATACCTTCACAGATCTGACACTGGCATTAATCTGTTCTTCAGTTGAGCTAAATCAGACTGGTTGAGCCAACTTCTTGAACTACTTGGAAAGGGAAGGATGTGAATCTAGACTTGTGTTTTTTCATAAGAAAGATAATCCCAACTGAAAATGGTATTTATCATTGACCTTTTACTGAAAAAACTTTATCAAGTAAAGAAATTTCTATTCCTCCTTGAACTTTTTTTTTCAAGCAATTGTGTATGAATATAATGAGTCTTACTGGTAATGTGAGAAATCTGTCCTGCCTAAATTTTCTTCTGTTTTTTCTCATATCTCATTGGATAATTAGATTACATAAAAAATCCCAAGCAAAAGGATTTTATACATGAAGAATGTATAAAAGAGTAAAGCATTTACTCTTTTCTTTCAGCATTCATTTTGTGATGAAAGTGAGAAAGTCAACAATTAACTTTCTTTTCTCAAATCAGGATTCTCTTATTTTTAAAGACTTTTTTTTTGGAGCAGTTTTAGGTTTACAATAAAATTGAAAGAAATGTACAGAGATTTCCCAGATATACCCTGTACTCACACATGCATGGCCTCTTCCATTATCAATATCACACATCAGAACCTACATTGGAACACCGTAATCATCCAAAGTCCATTTTTTACCTTACTTTATGGGTTTGGACAAATGATAATGATATATACCCATCATTATATCATCCAAAGTATTTTCACTGGATTTCAGGATATGTGGTTATATTTATACCTCAGTTTTTAATGTTTTTGTTGCCTACATAAGTGGTATTGTGGTTTTACTTTCATGTTCCTCTAGCTCATTGTTGGTATCTAGGAAAACAATTGAGTTCTGTACATTAAACTTGTATGCTTCAAACTTGCTATAATTGTTTATGTTTTACAAGAATTTTTATGTTGATTCTTTTGAATTGTCTACATAGATGGCCATGTCATCTGAAAATAGTTTTATGTCTTCTTTTATACTCTTAAATCTTCTATTTCCTTTTCTTGCCTTATTGCATTAGCAAGGGCTTGCAGTATGATGGTGAAAAAGGAGTGATGAAAGGGGACAACCTTGACTTGTACCTGATATTAACAGTAAAGCTTTGAGTTTCCAACCACTAAGTATGATGTTTGTTGTAGATATTTTGTAGACAGTCTTTATAAAATTAAAATTTCCCTTCTAGTTCTAGTTTACTGAGAATTTTTAGCATGAGTGGAAGTGGATCTTGTCGAATGCTTTTTTTTTTTCTTTTTGTTTCTGTTAATATGATTATATGATTTATGTTAGCCTGCTGATGTGGTGGATTACATTAATTGATTTTCAAATGCTGCATCAGTCTTGCATACCTGGGACAAATCCTGTGTCATGGTGTATAATTCTTTTTATCCTTTTTTAGATTTGATTTGCTAACATTTAGATGAGAATTTTTGAATATATGTCCATGAAAGTTGTTTTGTTTTATTTTAACATCTTTATTTTGATATTAGAGTTATGTTGACCTCATCAAACGAGTCAGTAATATTCCCTCCGCTTCTATCTTCTGAAAGAGGTTGTAGATTATTGGCATAATTTTTTCCTCAAACATTTGGAAAAATTCATCAGTGAGTTTATCAATCCAGTGCTTACTGTTTTGGAAGGTTAGTAATCATCGATTCAATTTCTTTAGTAGATACAGCCTTATTCAGATCCTCTATTTCTTCTTGAGTGGTATATAGGAGATTGTACCTTTCAGGGAATTGATCCATTTCAGCTAGGTTATAAAATTTGTGGGCATAGTTGTTCATAGTATTCCTTTATTATCTTTTTAATTTCCATAGATTTATATTGATGTCCCCTATTTCATCTCTGATATCAGTAATTTGGAGTCTATCTCTTTTTTCTTAGTTAGCCTGGCTAAAGGATTATCAATTTTATTGATCTTTCAAAGAATAAGCTTTTGTTTTCATTGACTTTCTCTACTGATTTCTTGTTTTCAATTTTACTGATTTCTGCTCCATTTCTTATTTTTTATTCCGCTTAATTGGATTTAATTTGCTCTTCTTTTTCTTGGTTTCTAAGGTGAAATTGAAGGTTGCTGATTTTAGATCTTCCTTCTTCTCTGAGATATGTATTCAATGCTATAAATTTCCCTTTGAGTATTGCTTTTGCTGCACTGAACCAAAATTATGTTTTTATTTTTATTTAGTTTAAGATATTTTTAAATTTCTCTTGAGATCACTTCTTCAACTCATGTGTTATGCAGAAGTGTATTGTTTAATCTCCACTGATTTGGGGATTTTCCACTTATTTTTCTGTTACTGATTTCCAGTTTAACTCCATTGTGATATGAGGGCAGACACTATGATTTCCAATCTTTTAAATTTGTTCAGGTGTGTTTTATGGCCCAGAATATTAATATATCCATGTGAGCTTGAGAAAAATGTGTGGTCTGCTCTTGTTGGATAACAGAGTCTACAGATGTCATTATAACCAGTTAATTGATGGTGTTGTTGAGTTCAACTATGTCTTTACTTATTCTTAGCCAGCTAAAATCTGTCCATTTCTGGGAAAAAAATGCTAAAGTCTTCAACTATGATAGTGTCTTTATCTATTTCTCCTTGCAGTTCTATCAATTGTTGCTCACATTGTTTGATATGTGCACTAGGCACACACATATTAGAAACTATTAGGTCTTCTCAGAGAATTGTCATGTAATTCCTTTCTCTATTCCTGATAACTATTCTTACTTTGAAATCTGTTAATTCTGAAATTGGTGTAGCTACTCCTGCTCTCCTGATTGGCACTAAATGACATTATTTTTCTATATCCATTTACTTTTTGAAATCTATATATTTCTTTATATTTATAGGCAACATATAGTTAGGTTATAGCTTTTGATCTACTATGAAAATTCCTATATTTTAGTTCGTGCATTTAAACCACTCTCATTCAAAGTGATTATTTGATATAGTTAGATTAATGGCAACTATATTCATTAGTTTTTTATGTTGCCTTTTTTCATTCCTATTTTTATCTTCCACTCTTTTTCTGCCTTTTGCAATTTAAATCAAGCATTTCATATGATTCCATTTTCTCTCCTTCCTTAGCATATCAGTTATGCTTTTTTTTTCTCACTTTTTTCAGTGGTTTTCGGCGTTTTCAATATACATTTACAAATAACCCAAGTCCAATTTCAAATATCACTATATCACTTCCCTGGCAATTTGAGTACCTTACAATAACAAAATATTCCTAATTCTTCTTTCTCCTCCATTCTGTCATTGTTGTTATTCATTTCTTGTATATATAAGGATACATCCATATATATGTATATGTATGCATAAGCATACAAAACCAAATACACTGTTGCCACTATAATTTTGGGAGAAAAATCTGTTGTCAAATCAATTAAGAATAAGAGAAATAAAAGTTTTTATTTAGTCTTCACTTATTGCTTCTTCAATGCTCTTCCTTTATGTAGATCAGATATTACTTTCTATCTCTCTAAAGAAGGTAGGCAGCAAATTCAAATTTTGTTTATTTTATAGTCTGTATTTCTCCTATACTTTTCAAGGATATAGAGACATTTGATAAAAATCTATGCAACAGATTTAAAAAAACTATTACTAACCAACAAGAAAAATGGTAGAAAATCTAATAGAAAAATGGTAAAGTATTAAACAAGAATGTCATAAAGTGATATCCAAACGATTGATAAACCAATGAGAAAGTAGTCAATGTTATGAATCATCAGGGAAATGAAATTTTAAAATGTAATATAGTATCAATCCACACCTATTATAAGGTCTAAAATTAAAATGAGAACAACTTATAGAGGCTATGGCATAAAAGGAGTGCTCATAAATATTGATAATAATGTAAATAAATATGATCATACATAATCAAACTGAATATATATTTTTTCTACTACCCAGCAGTTGTACCTCTGAGTACACACTCAAAAGAACAGTTGTAAGATGTTCATCAAAAAACATATAATGGGGGGTGCCTGGGTGGCTCAGTGGGTTAAGCCTCTGCCTTTGGCTCAGGTCATGATCGCAGGGTCCTGGGATCAAGCCCCACATTGGGCTCTCTGCTCAGCAGGGAGCCTGCTTCCCCCTCTCCCTCTGCCTGCCTCTTTGCCTACTTGTGATCTCTTTCTCTCTGTCAAATAAATAAATAAAATCTTTAAAAAAGAAAAACAACATATAATGGGAGGGGGTGCCTGGGTGGCTCAGTCATTAAGGGTCTGCCTTCTGCTCGGGTCATGATCCTAGGGTCCTGGGATCGAGGATCCCTGCTTGGCAGGGAGCCTGCTTCTCTCTGTCCCATACCCCTTGCTTGTGTTCCCTCTCACTGTGTTTCTGTCAAATAAATAAATAAAATCTTAAAATCTATCATCTATCATCTATCTATCTATCTATCTATCTATCTATCTATCATAAGGGTGCCTGGGTGGCGCAGTCAGTTGAGCATCTGACTCTTGATTTCCGCTCAGGTCATGATCTCAGGGTGATGAGGTGGAACCCCCATCTGCGCAGTGCTGGGTGTGGAGCCTTCTTGGGATTCTCTCTCTCCCTCTCCTTCTGCCCCTCCCCCACTCCCTTTCTGTCTCTCCCTTTCTAAACAACAACAACATATAGTAGAATTATATAAAAATACTATTCATAATAGCCCTAAGCTGGAAAACTACTAGAAGTTAATATGCAGTAAATTGGATTAAAAAAATATGTTACTTACTCACCGACTAAAAATCTGTACAGTAATAAAAATAAACAAATTCAAGCAACTTGAAACAATTTAGATAAATCTCACAAACACTGATGGGAAAGGAGCCAAGCATAAAATAATACATACTATATGATACTATGTATATAAAGTTAAAAATAGGCAAAACTATTCTAAAGCAAAAATTACAACAGTATCTGTATTAGTTATCCCCAGAACAAGTGTGTCAATTATAGTCTGTGTGTTTATATGTATGTGCATATATATGTATATATAATGACACATATATGTATATAAGAAGATATGCATACATATATGTATATATATGAGACATGTATATTTAGGTATATATAAAGAGATTGATATATTCATATAAAAAGATTTAAAAGTATAAATGTATTAGATTTAAAATACACTATTTTGCATACATTACATAGACAAGTACATATATAATAAATCTGTGGTTTTAGGACGTGTTCATCATTTGGAAAGTCTATAGATATCTCTTGTTTTTATAGTTTATTTTTTGTTATTTTATTTCCAAATTGCCCAAAATTATTTATTCCTCCTCATGAATGTGACTCTCAGGAATCATTTACCATTTCTATAATTTTTTGCTTTTGAAGCAAACATAATTACTTTAAATAACTTTAAATGTTAGTGTTTAAATTAAGACTTTCAAATTGGAATGTCATCAGCACTGTTAGCTTCTGAACTAAATTAGCAGAAACACTGGGAAATGAGCACTTTTTGCAAACATTAAATAAAATAAAATAAACAAATCCTCATATTTATATATATATGACATCATATTGAATTACATGTTATTCTCATTTTTAATCATTTTCTGTCTTTATTTTTATTTTTTATAACCCATTTTATTTTTTATAATCCATTTTAAAGTTCTTTCACCAAAATGAATTCTCAGATACTCTTATAATTACTATAAATGGGTCGTATTGAGATTCATTTCTATTTTGAAGAAATTAAAAACTGAATGACAAGTGATAAAACCAGTATTAGAAACTATGTATTTTTATTCCTAATTTGGACCTCATTATACAATGACACAAACATCCATGTATGAGACTTTCCATTGAAATAAACATCTAGTTCATGAATATTTTGAAAACTGGTTTGAAATCTTCTTTGTAACCATTTCTTGATTCTGTTATGAAAATAAACTAAATTTAGAGTCAACGGTAGTGATCTACCCAAGCTCTAAAAGATGCCTGAGACCTAATACTAGAGTAATGTTGAATGCGAAATTCAAAAACAAGGTTAGAGAGATTTTTCCCCATAAATTATTAAAATCATAAGATTTATTATCCCAAAATTGCAATATTTCAAATTAGAAATCTCTTTCAAACTAATGCTTTCTTCAAGATGTTAAAAAGAAATTATTTTGATGGGTATGTAATTTTTAGTTTTATAAAATTTACTATACACTTATTTATTAAGTACAATCAAGATATTGTTCCTTCTTTCAACAAATTTTTATTAAACATCTTCTATTTCCTGGTCTGGCTCACCAAAGTGCTTACAATCTAGAGTTTAAAGTCATACACACATGTGACTAAGGATTTATACCTTTCTTTCTTTCTTTTTTTTTTTAATCCTAGATAAGTTTTAACATGAATGAAAGACTATTGTGGAAGACAGAAAACAATAAAATACTTGCAATCAAAGTGATAGGAAAGATATTTACTTGTATGTTCTAAATAAATAAAAAATAAACTGAAAGATATAGGAAAGCACTGCATGCATATGAAATGCCAAATTCAAAGAATTCTCCTTACTTCAAGTGGCATATAAAACATTGTCTCCTAAAGATTCGTATTCTCTATCATCTATTCTTTGCAAAATTGATTACTGAAAAGAAGTTAAAAATTATGTAACAACTATATGAAAAACAGCTGATTTTTGTCCACCTGATCACAGTACATCAGGACATGCTTCTACTTGCTAAACGGGCTGGAAAAGAAAGAATGTTAAGCAAATATGCAAGAAAATACAGTTGTGACAGATATTTCTGGATATAAAATGTGTCTATAGTAAACAATATAAAGTAAAAACTACAGTTGAGTCTGTAAGTATACTTTTGTCAGTCTTCAGAATGCTGAAGTTTGAATCAATGTATAAATAAAGCAAAGCACAGCAGATGGTCCTTAACAATATATATACTATTTCCAGAAACATTCTATATCTTACAATATTTTGAGTTATTTGCTATATGTGATCTATAAAGAATAAATCTGATTTTTCATTCACATAATACAAAAAAACATGTTTTAATATAAAAAAATATAAAATATAATTTGTACATATATTATTTATATATGTTGAGATTCTCTCTCTCCCTCTCCCTTTGCCCTTCCCTCCACTCTCTCTGTTTCTTATATATTATTATGTACATATTTTATGCATATATATTTTATTTACACTGAAGTTAAAAAAAAAGGAAAATATAAAAAAATAAAATAAAATAAAAAGGAAAATATTAAAAATGTAGCCTAACTCAAGGTTTGCAAACTATTACTTTCTAAACCCATAGCTAATTATCCCTTTGAAAATACTTTTAAATAACCAAGTGATGAGATGATGAGAAACATCCCACAATTACTTAGTATCATGCCATTTAACATGGAAAAGAAAGCAGTTCACATTTAGAATCTTTTACCCAACCATCACAATTAAATGTTCCTCAACTTTCAAATTCTTAATCTTTACTTTTTGAAGTTTTTGAAACTCATTTTCTTAACTCAAAATAATGTACGGATTATTTAAAGGCTTCTAGTTGGAGTGTCACTTAAAAGCATTTTCCATCTAAATAAATGTTTTCCACTAACATCAAGAAATCAAAAAAAGATTTTTTTTCCTCAGTAAATATACCACACCTCTATTGTATTATAGTTAAACAATCGCTTTCCGACTTACAACTGGAAAATAAAATCTCTATAACACCCAATTGGAAAAGCATACCAGTTTACTGACAATAAAGTCTCCATGTAGCAATCTTACAAAGATCAGTGAGGGGCGCCTGGGTGGCTCAGTTGGTTAAGTGTCGGACTCTTGATTTTGGCTCAGGTCACGATCTCTTGAGTCTGGAGATCAAGCCCTGAGTCAGGCTCTCTATTCAGTGGGGCGTCTGCTTGAGATTCTCTCTCTCCCTCTCCTTTTGTCCTTCCCTCAACTCTCTCTCTCTCATATAAATAAATAAATATTTTTTTAAAAAGATCAGTGAAAACAACAATACAAAAGGCTTTTAACTGTATGCTATTCTGTGATAAAAATACACAATTCATTAAGAGAAAATGTTTGTCAATCAAAAATGATTTTATCAGATTCTTTCAGTTGATCTCTGTCCTTGGGATTTCATGCTTACAGTCCCTTCCCACTACGAATACCATTCTGAAAATAGTGACTGTGTCGAGAAATCCTAGAAGCAGCTTTTTATACTCTCAAAGAATGTTTTAAAAAGAAAGAAGACAAGATTTATGCGTACTAAATGAACTAGACCTTTCAAACTTTCAATCTTCTCTTCCATCATAATATTGTATTTTTCTATTTTTAACATAATATTTTAGTCTTTTGGCCTAATTTCAAGTGGAAATAAAAAGGACAAATTTAACTAACATTCTGAAACTCTGAACATAAGTATCCAGAGAGACAATTTAAAACATGAAACTATCTCCTTGGACTGTAATTGTCTAAGGTTAATTTGGAGACAATTATTAATGGTTTCTTAACCTGTAAGACAACATTGTAGATTACAAATCTCCATAGACAAAACATCTTCATAATAACTGTACATAATTTAAGGAATAATTACAAAAGGGAAGAAATTCATTAGTTGTACTTTCTTTCAAAGTAAATCTTGAAAATTTATAATTTTAGGCCATCAGGCATATTATGAACATAAAACGAAATGTGCTAAAATAACTTTCACAGTCTTCTCCAGAAGTGCGAGTTGTTTTGTCTTTTCTTTCCATTGGATTAATCGATATTATAGATTTTCTTTGTGAATAAGACATGCTAACCTTTGATCAAGACATGTAAGCAACCTTTCACATGGTCTCAAGTACTCTTGAGTATTCTTCAATATTCAAAATTATTCTTTTGATTACTGTTATTAATTTTAATAGAGGAAATCACAAAATCTAAATGATTAAGAAAGGGTTATTTGCAGATCATATGTGTTGGCTCCAAGGAGCAGTGATACTGAATTTTCACTGTTGGATATATTGTCACCAACTGGCTCTTTTCCACTCCTACATCATGGTCCTTCTTTCCTACTGGATCACTCTTCCATTATATCTTCCTGATATTCCTTAAAGCCCAAGTTCTTGTTTGTTCAAGTAATTGAGTTACTCAAGCTTTTATCTTTTATACTGAAACGCATGGTATTTTCAGCATGTGTCCTCAAATAAAGAATTTCCAGACTATCTTACCTATTTTTTTAGATGCATAATGACTTTCACCCCTTTTATTAGTGCTTATAATTTTTTAATGCGAAAAACTTTCCAACATGCAACTGGAGCTCATATTCTTCAGAAATATTTCCTGTACTTTGTTATTGTCCCAGAAGAAGCAGAAGACCTGCCTCTTTTTTTTTTTTTTTTTTTTTTTTTATAAGACCTGATTCTAACACCAACTAGTTGAATTGTACTGAATATTGAACAGCCCTGGAAAATTTATGAGGACATATTCCAGACATTTCTATAAGGACAACCACATTTTATAACATATACCTTATGTAAAGGATGTCTCACCTGAATTATTAGTTGGGATGCAATCTCTGGAAAAAAGTAAACATGTTTTATGTTCTAAACTTACAAATACATTTAACTGTCATTAGGTACTATGTTATTGATAAGGTTTTAAGTTGCTTTGATGAGGATATGACTTTTTCATAAGAAAAAAGCACCTGCTAGTGCTTAAGATATAAAAGGTAACATCTACTGTATTCACTTTTGTTGACTAGAACTCCGAAGGCAGTAGTAGACTCAGAGAATGCAAGTCATGCCTAAAACACCCAGTCTACGTAAAAGCACAGTTTGCCTCACCAGCATCAAAAAAACACAGTATCAGTCTATCTGTGTCTCCCTGGAGTGCACAAGCTGGCCATGGACCATTTCACAGATGTCATAAGGTAACTCTAACCCCATTACTCTCTTTAGGATAAACATTCATGAACAAAGTATCATTCTGATGCACACACTAGGAATATAGATCAGTCAAAGGCATTAAATAGACTATCAAAAAATGGGGGAAAGGCAGTGTCTGCTTCTCCTCTGTTGGTTTGTGCTTGGTGATGAAGTTAGTTAAGCAGCCATATTAAATAAGTGAATTGCCCTTTGACTGCTTGACTGAAGAGACTATTTGAAAAACATGTGAACGGAAATACATATGTCATAAGTAGTAAATGGTCTGTAGTTTTCTTGGTTGTCTCTTTCAATGGCATTCTTGAATTTCATCTTTATCTTGAACCAAAGCCAAAATTCAGTTTTCATATAAATATAATAATTGCCAGTTGGCTAAAATAAAACAGAATGCTGAATCTTATCTGGCAGCAGTGATCAAGCAACTGAAATCCTCCTGCTGCTGATTCCTCTTTCCTCTCCATGGTTTAATCTTAATAGACGGATTGCAGTGAACTCAGATTTAGACACCTGACTAAAATGTTCCTTTGCCTTCCAATCTGAAGTAATCAACAAACTCTAGGTTTTCTCCTTGTTATCTAATATTAAGAGCTAAAAGAACCCTTAACAGGCTTCAAGGAAGAAAAAAAAAAGAGCATTCATTTCTTATTTATATTGGAATGATGAGTCTTGCTGCAGAGAGAGAAAGGTACATCTGAAGGGAGGGAGAATTACTAAAGATAAACTTCAGTTCTTTAAACTGCCTAAGATCAATATTGCATATTACAGAATGCAAATCATTCTGTAATCTTCACATCATGAAGAAAACATAATAATAATACATACTTTGAAAAAGTTGCATGATGCATATTAAGTTACTTGAAATCTTTAAAGGAATGAGAATTATAATCACAAGTGCTTTATGTAGTTTTTAACATTTTGATGACTCTTCACGATTGTATTTTACTTTCATGTCTACATTTTCAGAATTATATTCACTTTCCTAACATGTGCTAACAAGTTAGAGGTAGATATGATCCTAGATGTTCACATAGTCAGATTTTTACATTTTTGAGGTTGAATCATGGGAAATTACCATTTTTGAGGGTTAGAAATTGTTCACTACTGGCAATTTCATATTGCTCAACGTATTTGGATTTGAATATTGACTCACTGTCATATACTCACAATGTGGTTATCCTTTTATTCCAGCTTTGCTGCCAAGAACATATGTAATTCTAGAAATAAAGTAATAAATTTTTTCACATTTTCTGTAAGTGCTAAAATGTATGTAGTTTCATACCTCTGGTGTCATTGTGAAAACACAGAATTTATATTATGCTATCTACTCTTGTCCTTTTCAAGATATTTAGCAGTGCTGATCTATTGAAACAGCCTGGCCAACTTCTAAATAGCCAGATTTTATCTCACCATATGAACCATAGAGTTGCAGCCAAAATCTATCTTTGAATATGAAATCTGGTTGCTGAAAATTTGCTATGATCTAAAATCCACAATGTGTCAGTGGCTTTAGGTCTTGATTTGTTGGTTTGTTGGACTTAATTTAAACACACACACACACACACACACACCAGTTTGTCTAACCAGATCCTGGCTGAACCAATTTCTAAAACAAACAAAAGTAAATAATCACGAGTTATATTCATTCCTGTCTGTGTAAGAAAGACATAAGAACTTTCCTTATCATGAAGGAAATGAACAGTAATAGGTATAAAATCGCCTTACACAAGGCAGCTCTTAAATATATTTTATAAATATAAATTTTATGTATCAAATTATGTCCCTAAAAATGAGCTTCTTTGAAAAGACATTTAAACCTCTGTATTCACAAGGCCATGTTATCAGGAATTAATCATTGAGGGCAAGAAAATTATTCTGTATATTAGTAAGAGCCATATTGAAATTACATTTTAATATACCTTTAAATCCATAGAAATGAGAATACATTTACATGAGAATTTTCTGAAATCCTATACTAAGTAAAACACAGGAAGAAATATCTAGGAATGATTTTTGTGATACACCAATGCATATCAGTGTAAATATTGATTTTATTTATAAAGATAAATAATAATTTTAAAATTTTAATACGATCCATGATCTTATTAAAATCTTTACTTTTATAAAATAAGTCACATCACAGAAATCTGAGCTTACAAAAGACAGAATAACATAGTGATAAAGGCATCACTAGTGTCTGCTTGATAGGAAAGATATAGCCCAGCAAAAAAAATCATAAGACTTAGCCCAGTGAATTAGATGTGCACATATTTCTAGGTATTTTATTTGGAACACTCAGGAAAGTTAAGGGCTATTCAAAATGAGACTTGACAAAGAGGGCATTTTTGTCTCTGAACCTTTATATGTAGCTGGTTAATTCATTCATTATTGATAGCACAGAATAAAACAAAAGAGTCAGCTAAAGGCAAATACTTCTATCTCATTATACTTTACTTGTCTTCTTGTTTCCTGTTCATATTCTCCTGTCTTTTGAGCCCTGTTTTATGAGACTGACGCGCTACCTACTGCACTAACGAGGCACCTTGAGCCCTGTTTTAAATTCTTATTTCTCATGATCACCCAAATCCACCCTCACCTCCTTATTTAGGAGACTTATAGTATGTGAAATGCCTATTAGCGAGAAATTCAATATACAAGCATAATGAATTATAATCATTTTGGGATGAGACGAGAGACTGGATGTAATAAACTGAATAAACTGTTGAATACAATTATATGTATCATAAATCTTCACAACAAACCTGTGAAATACTATTTTACTAAATGAAGAAGCTACAGTAAAGTTATTTTCATGATGTACCTCAAATCTGTCATGAGATTCTCTGTGTTTCATACTTTGGATATATCTAGAACCAAAACACCTCTCTACCATCACCACCTTGGTCAAAGCCGCCATTGTTGCTCAGCTAGAAACTTCAGTGTTCTACTGCTTCTGCCCCTGTTCCATATGATGTATTAGAATCATCGCAGGGTATTATACAATAATTTCAGATATGTCACAACTCATTTCAAAATCTTCAAATGGCTTCCCCTTTCACTTAGAGAAAAATACAAAAAGCTTTTATTTATTATATGTCATAACTAGACTGTAAACTTCATGAAGGGTAAGACTATTTCATGCAGTATGTCCCCAGTGCCTGGTCTAATGCATGCACATAGTAGATAAATGATAAAAAACTGTTGAATTAATCCATGATCCATTCCTTACCAGGTATTCAGTCTAAGGTAGTCATGGTAATACCATCTCCTAGGAAAGGTTTGTTTAAAGAATGGTTTTGTGATATCAATATATATACTTTCTCTTCTCCCATTATTCAATACATCAACTAGTTTTATTTTTATACTTTTCCACATGATTTTTTCTGTTTCTCTAAGTTTTTTTTCCATCTTCTTATTCTAACTTCACAATAATTAATGGTGAAACAAATGATATGTTGTACTGTGATTAGTTGTTTTCTTCTTTATCTTTATCTTCTTTTTTCTTCTTTATCTTCTTTATCTCTCTTACTAAATAGTGAGGGGTTATGATTTATTAATTTATATTCTTAGCTTCTATTACAACATTAGAATACACCAAATTTTGAGTTAAATTTGAACAAGACATTCAAAGATCATCTTTTATTTAGGAGGCTAATTTTATATGTGTATCCTGTGACAAGTCACATTAAATTGGGATGACGTACTTATCAGTTTACAATGAAAATAGATGAACATTTTACCTCTGGTCCTTGCTAGCCCTAAGACGAAAAATTCATACTCTCCTATCTTTCCAAATTCATCTTGTGCTCCTGCCTCCTACTTCAACCAGTATGACATCATGTAATGCAGTTCAGTGCTCTGAGAACATTTCAGGGTTTTAACAAGTGGTTGTGTCTTTAACTTCTCTTGTCTTCCTGATGAAGTCAGTCACCATTTCAAATATTATCTCAGTATGAGGACTTTTCAGCAGAGTTCTCTTGTTCTTATATAACTTTATGCATACTTCTACCATAGTATTTAAAATACTAAATTGCTATTAGTTTATATGATTTTGTATTTCATTAGGATCACATATAAAACAAAATTAGGAATCCAGAGAGTTTACTTTTTTGTCTTCCAGGTACTGTGTTCAGTGCTTTTTAAATTGTAGGTGTACAATCATACACATTAATGGAATTAATCTGTGCATGTCTGGAAGACCATATGAAAGGACAGAACAAGGCAGAGAATAATTATGTGTGCTTGTGTTTTTTTTTTTAATTCTGAATATTTGGGAATATTTCTCTTCCTAAGTACCCTGTTCTAACACCTGATCTGAGCACATCAAACCCAGAGAGTGTGAAGGGTCACCAATTGATGAAAGGGTAGATGAGCTCAGAGGAAACAATAAGAACATCAGCTTTTCAAAATTGGGGCTAATAACACCCTTCAAGCCATATCTAGTAACTATTATCACTCTGCCAAGGGTAACCATTATCCTTGCTTCTGCATCTATAGGTTAATTTTGCCTCTTTTTGAACTTCATATACTTGATCTTAGCCAAAAGGCCGAGAAGCGATTCTTTTGAACTTCATATAAATGGAATCATACAGAGTTAATTTTGCTCAAAGTCTAAAAGAAATGATCATAATCCCCTTCACCTATATCACCCATCCTCCCTCTCACCTTCCCTCTGGCAACCTTCAGTTTGTTCTCTACAGTTAAGAGTCTGTTTTTTCTTTTGTCTTTTTTCTTTGTTCATGTTTTCTTTCTTAAATTCCACATATGAGTGAAATCATACGGCATTTGTCTTTCACTGATTGACTTATTTCATTTAGCGTTATATTCTCTAGATCCATCTGTATTGTTGCAAATGGCAAAATATCATTCCTTTTTATAGCTGAATAATATTCCATTGTGTGTGTGTAGATATATATATACGTGTGTGTGTGTGTGTGTGTATGTGTGTATGTTTATATCACCTCTTCTTTATTCTCTCATATATCCATGGACAATTGGGCTGCTTCCATAATTTGGGTTTTGTAAATAATGCTGCAATAAACACATGGGTGTATATATCTTTTTGAACTTGTGTTTTCATATTCTTTGGGTGAATACCCAGTGGTGGAATTGCTGGATCACATGATAGCTCTGTTTTTAATTTTTTTAGGCACCTCCATGCTGTTTTTCACAGTGGTTGCACCAGTTTGCATTTACACCACTAGTGCATGATGGTTACTTTTTCTCCACATCCTCACTAACATTGATTTCTTATGTTTTTTGTCTTAGCCATTCTGACAGGTATGAGGCACTATCTCATTGTGGTTTTGTTTGCACTTCCCTGATGATGAGTTTGTTGAATATCTTTTTATGTGTCTTTTGGCTATCTGTGTGTCCTCTTTGGGGAAATGTCTGTTTATGTCCTCTGCCCATTTTTTAATTGGACTGTTTGGTTTTTGGGTGTTGAGTTGTAGAAGTTCTACATATTTGGATACTAACACTTTATCAGGTATATCATTGGCAAGTATCTTCTCCCATTCAGTAGGTTGTCTTTTAGTTTTGATGATTGTTTCCTTCACTGTGCAAACGCTTTGTATTTTGATGAGTCCTAGGAATTTAATTTAGCTTTGTTTCCCTTGCCTCAGGAAACATAACCAGTAGGTTTCCCTTGCCTAAGGAAACATATCCAGAAGGAAGTCGCTATGGCTGATGGCAAAGTTCTGTGTTGTTCTCTAGGATTTTTATGGCTTCAAGTCCCACATTTAGGTCTTTAATCCATTTTGAGTTTATTTTTGTGTATAGTGTAAGAAAGTAGTTCAGTTTTATTCTTTTGCATGTAGCTATCTCGTTTTCCCAATACCATTTGTTGAAGAGACTGTCTTTTTCCCATTTGGGGGAGATACTTTTATGATAAGAGGATAGTAAATGTTTTCCTCAGTTGTATGGAAAAAACAGGTGTTTCATCCTCTGTATCTTGTTAAGATTTCTTTTAGTAGAGATTAGTAGAGTTCAGTTTCTAAAACTAAATGCTGAAATTCCATTCATGACCACTCAGGTTAAAAAGCCAATCTAAAGCTCAAAATTTGCAATAAAAAGGGACCAAATGGGATATTAAAAAGTGGGTATATAGAGTAGAAAAATATAGATAGGAAGGCTGCTGGGATCATACTGTAAAATGGTCAATTTTAAGTTAAACAAATACCATTGCTTTGGTTTGAGTAAGAAAATAACATGAAGAAAATCTTACCTTATGAGACTAATTTGATTGTTACATGCAGGATAAATTATAGGGGAGAGTTAGAGGCAGTTAGGAAGCTTCTAAATCATTTCAACTTAATGGTTACTCAGAGCAGAAGACTGGGAATAGTGTGTCTGTGTCTGTGTGTATTTATGTGTGTATTGTGAACAAATAAGGCTAACAGATGCAACAGACGGTGTGAGGGAAGAATTGGCAAGTCATTACCAACTGATTGTAGGTTGCGATGGAGAAGAATACAACAAAAATTATATTTGATCCTGGGTAATGGCAAAGCACATAAATAAATTTTCAGGAGAAGTGTTCCATTTCACAGGGAGAGTGAACTGGTTTTAGAGGCACTGAATTTTGTCTGATCTTGACATCTCAAAATGAAATTAACAACCAAACGAGAATTGTGGCCTTCACATTCAGACTGAGATAGTAATAGGAATAAGTAATGAGAATAATGGGGACTCTCAAGACACCCTATTTAATTTTAAATAAAATTTAAAATGATTGAAAAATAATTTCACAGATGTTCAAAGTACGTTCTTCCCCTGAGACTGATTTGTAGACTCACTGGTTTAATCACATTACATGTTGAGCTAGTTAATATATAAACAGCATTCCAGAAAGAATTCAAAGCTTTTTTGCTTAAATTCCTAGGAAATAATTGCCAGAATGCAATTAGAACTTATACTACTGAACTTTGAAGGCTGAAGTCAGAAATGTGTAAATGTGTTTAGTTTAAATTAACTATAGGATGTCAGGACTAGGCAGATGATTCAATTCTTTCCAAACTAGCTTAATGTTACATTCACTTTTCTATATCCTATATTTACACCTAAGGCCAATTTTACATAAATATGCATATAAAATGAAAATTTATTTTTATAGTTTTCTGTAAATCTTTACTCTCCTAAACTTCTCACTAGTTCACACAATTATATTTCTACGGGCTCTAATAGTATACTTAGAATTCAAATCTCATTTCCAGATGAGTTATTAGTACTGTTTTTATATACAAAATAGATACTTCATGTTAACATCCTAACCAAAATAATGATTACAGTGACATATTACTTTTCTTAAGCATGAATTTTAAATTATTAAATTCTTAAGTACTAAGATCTTAAAATTTTACATATCAACTTTATTTTTTTTTTAAATTTACTTATTTACCTTAGATAGAAAGTGAGAGTGCACATAAGTGGGAGGGGCAGAGAGAGAGGAAGAATCTCAAGCAAGCACCTTGTTAAGTTTGGAGTCTGATGTGGGGCTTAATCTCAAAACCCTAAGATGAGGACCTGAGCTGAAACCAAGAGTTGGACACTTAACCGACTGTGCCACCCAGGCGCCCCGTATTTTTACATATGAACTTTTTATTCCACAAAGAGAAATATCAATTTGACTAAAAACAAGTATGTTAATTAAATTTCAAAATACTCCATTCATATTGCAATTGCAGTAGACTTTAAAGATTTTTAAAAGTTGAAAGTAGTATACATAAAGGTTAATTTATGAGTTTGTTCATTACTGACCTGAAATTGCTTTCAATTATTCACAAAATATAACTTGTTTCTATTTTACTTAATTCTTATAAATCAAAGATATGGTATATTGGACAAAATGAAAAAAAAGCAAGAGTTATTGGAGGAAAGTATGTTGTAAAATAATTAAGTCTGCAGAAGAAAACAAAAAATTATGAGGGCTTTTATAAGGCAGGATCTAGAATGGAATTTATCTTGAGAATATTGAAGAAACACTACACTGAAGAGTGGTAGGCAGGGGAGTCACATGATCATTTTATTTCAAAAACTTGTTATCGCTTCCATGTGGAGAATGGCTGGGAAAATGTAAGTCTGGATGAATAAAAAGCCAGGTAGAAAATAAGAAAGTCTGAACCACTAACATTGTAGTAGGGGTTAGAGAAACATTGATAAATTTCAGATATGTATATTTGGTAAAGTCAATTACAAAGAATCATAGGAGTAAAAAATGAGGAAGCAGGAGGAGTCACAAATGAGGACAAGATTATGGGGCTTGCATGCGGGGGTGGTTTGCAGAAATGGGGGTCATGGCAGATGATGTTGATTAGCTGCAAATAATTTCTAACTCTTCTTTTTCCGTTTCTCATTGCAGATTTTGAAAAGCCAAATGCTCATTTTTACACTCCATGATTTACTATATTTAGTTCTCCACTTTATATACATGTCATACTTGAGGGCAACATATAAGATGAAGCCAGTATTTAATAGATCTGTGATCTATATTGAATAATAATTATTTTAAATTTGTGAGTTACACATTGTTGTATATACTAATAGTTTAATGAACCTACATGGAGCAGAAATAAAATACTGATCTAGTTCATTTACTTCATAGTTTTGAAAAGGTTATGTGATCCAAATAGCTAAAATTGTTTGTAAGTATTAAAAGTATTACAAAGTTTTGAATGGAATGTTATGATGGAAAAAGGAAGCTTCAATCTTAATAGAGAAGTAGTATGAGAAAACAATCTTTGGATATTGGAAATATATATATCTGTATCTATATCTCTCTATCTATAATCTCTAAGTGTCTTTGAATGAAAAATAACTTACATTTTTTGAGGGCTTACTATTTATAAGGCTTTGGCACTGGTATCGAGTCCCTTTATTTAATCCTTTTAATTTTTTCAATAAGAAAATTAAACAGATACTATAATCATCCCCTTCTAAAGTTGAAGAAATTAATCATAGCCACAAAGGTTAATCTTACCATTTGATTGGCAGTTCTTATACAAGAATCTAAGTGTCACAGACTTTAAGCCTACAGTCTTAGCTTCCAGGTTGCTACGTTCCAACCAGCAAGCGTTTATTCAGTAGGTAGGTTTACTAGATTTAGCAAATAAAAATAAAGAACGTCCAGTGAAATTTGAGCTTCAGATAAACAGTGAATGATGAATAATTTATAGTATAAGTGTCTTCCATGTTAATATTTAGGACACACTTAATAGCCTTCCCCCAAAAGTTGTTTATCTAAAATATAATTCAACTGGAATTCCGTATTTTTTCTTATAACCCTACAAATAGGCTGTCATTTTTTTAGACAAGGTGTGCAGATCTGACCATGAATACTTGCACCTGAAAGAGAGTTCCAAGAAACTAAAGTCTGTGGGAGATCACAGATCATTTCTCAGCAAGCAGTTTCAAATGACTTGGCCATTTTTTGTGACTCATAAATAAGAAAATACTACACAAAAGAGTTATTGGAAAGGGCATGATTTGTATTCTTCTAGACATTGTTCTGTGGTACAATGTATGGTGAGAGCAGTAGTGGCCTTATAGTATTTAGTGGATTATATGTGTTTAGTCTTGGGAATCTTCTGGTTGTCTGTCTTGAGTAATTTTATTCTATTTAGTGCTAAGTTGTTTTTTACTTCAGTGTGCTAGTCTTTTACTTTAAAAGTTGTAATGTTATGCATTAATGAGTTGAGGGTCAAGTTAAATTAAATAGCTATTTAATTAATTTCTCAATGCCATATTTTCACCATTCAGTGAATAAATGAGAGATATCAGTTTTCTCCCTTATATCTTAGGCTATTACATATATCTAAGAATTGTGGAGGAAGAATACTGGTTAATAGGCTAAATTGCTTTCTCCCTTGCTTTGTCTCTCTTGAGGCTTTTTAATCTACTTTAATATACCTACACACCAACTTGCTACTCTACCAATTAACCATTCATTACATAATTATCTCCTCCAGCTGAGAATTCCACTTCTTTAGAATAATTTCCCCCTTGTTATCATTCTTGTAACAGTATTATTTGTACTCTTTACTAAGTGATTTCTAGTAATTTGAATTGCATTCAAATAATTCAGCTAATTTACAGCAGACATTTTTTTCAAGTTTTCTTGGATTTTTGTTATTGAAATAGGTATCATCTAATTTTTAAGCCCATTTCAGAATTATCAGTCTCTCTTAGAATTTTATAAAATGTACTAACATCTCTTTCAATGCAGAAATATAAAAAATTCCAGGATACTAAACATATGGTAGAGGAAATCAACATTTATCAAAATGACTCATGGAATGAATTTTCTGGATAAGTAATATCATTTTCTGATTCTGAGTAATTAGGGAAATGAAACAAATATATTCCCATTGTAAAGACTTTTTTTTAAAAAAAGTCTAAATCAAATAGCCATACTGGAGTTAATTGGTGTCCAGACTAGCTCTACCACTATAAAGACTAAGGGGAGAGAACTGTTTCAGGCAATGGGAACAGGCAGTACGAGACTCTGATACCTCTATAAAGGGAAACTCAAGAGTCTGAATTTCACATAAATTCCCAGCTACTGATCTATGGGTAATTTCCCATTTAACCATAGCTCAGAGCTGCGAATCTAACAGAGAATGAAATCCCACAAAACTGAGGCAGGTGAAGTGGCTGGAATCTGTGGGGTTAAGCATGATAGAGAGCAGCACTTTGCAGAATGGGAGCTCTATAAGTCAGGGTAAGACTCCTGTCTGTGTACCAAGGCCGGAAAAATACATACACAAAATGAGGCCCTCAAATCTTCATAGACAATCAACTTCTGCAGGGTTGAGCAGCAACAGAGCAGTGCTGGTCATGGGGAAGTAGCAAAAGACTACCATCTGGGGACATCCAGCCAATTAGAGAGGTCGCCTTAACATGTAGCTGAGATGCCAGAAAGGCGTCAGAATAAGAATCACATCCTAACAAAGGTGAAACTCAAGTCCTGAAGAAAAAACTTAGAAAAGGTTACAAAATTTGAGTATTGCTAACCGATTGGGACTGGGACTTCCCTTGGGTCTACATCAATAAAGTATGAAAACAAGTCTAAATAAATACAAAGGATTCATCAATAACTAAACTGCCAGCTTAAAAAAATTAGAAAAAGGTAACAGAATTCTGCATTTCTACAAGATAGTATCCACGATATCCAGTATTTAATTAAAAACAACAAGAGCAAAACCAAAAACAACTATCAGTCAACAAAGGAGCCAAGATGATTGACTCAGTGGGGAAAGAGTAGTCTTTTCAACAAATAATGCTGGGACAACTGGATAGGTAGCTACATGGAAAACACTGAAGTTGGACTCCTACCCTCACATCAAATTCAAAAATTAGCTACGAACGGATCAAAGACCTAAATATTAACTAAAGTGGCATAACACTTAAGAGAGAACATAAGTGTACATATTCATGACCTTGGAGTAGGCAATGGTTTCTTAGATATGACACCAAAGCACAAATATATTAAAAAAAAAAAAAAGATCTGTTGTACTTCATCAAAATTAAACACTTCTGTGCTTTCAAAAAACCCCATCGAGAAACTCAAAAGATGATCCACTGAATGGGAGAACATGTTTATAAATCATATTTCTTTTTTAAAAAACATTTTATTTATGTATTTATTTTTTTGAGAGCGAGCGAGTGAGAAGCATTGTGGCGACGGGCAGAGAGTGAGGGAAAAAGAGAAGCCGACTTCCCACTAAACAGGGAACCTTATATGGGACTCTATCCCAGGACCCTGGGATCATGACCTGAGCCTAAGGCACGCGCTTAACATACTGAGCCACCCACGCACCTCTATAAATCATATTTCTGATAAGAAACTTGTATCCAGAATATATAAAGAACTCTTACAACTTAATAAAAAGATAAAATACTCCTTTAAAAAATGAACAAAGGCTCTAAATAGATATTTCTCAAAAAAGAGATATACAAAAGGCCAACAAGAATTAAAAAAAAAAAATGCTCAACATCATTAGCCAGTAAATGAAATCCAAACCACAATGAGACACAACTTCACACCCACTAGGATGGCTATTATATAAAAAGGACAGATAACAAGTGAATATATGGAAAGCTGAAACTCTCATACATTGCTGGTAGAAATGCAGAAAAATGCTGTCCCTTTGACAAAGGGTTTGGCCGTTTCTCAAAAATTAAACATGTAGTTACCATAACCTAGCAATACCACTCCTAGGAATCTACCTAAGAGATATAAAACGTAAATTCACAGAAGCTTACACACGAAGGCTCTAAATATAATAATCGCAAATAACCTTCACGAGGTGGAAACAACCCAAACGTCCATAAACAGATGAATAAAGAAAATATTGAGTACCTGTGAAAAGTGTACTTGTTCACAAAAACGAAGGATGGCCGGGCTTGGCGCTTGCGCATTCGCTGCCTCTGGAGCAGGCCCGGGATGGCGCCGGAGCTCAGGCGTGTGTTGATTTGCCCGCGCAGTTCTGCTGGTGGCGGGAAAGCTCCCACGGGGCGGAGCTAGTTTTGAGCCTCCGTGGCACACCCTGCCCGGAGAGAGTGAGACAAGGGCAGTGTGATGGCCAGATGATGTGAAGACAGGCGTCAGAACCCCAAGGAAAAGAAGTCAGATCTTTCCTGGAGTTTGTGGAGGCATTAAGGGTGCCTTTCATAAATACTAAAGCCGCAAAACTGCCTGCAGTCTGGCTCCTCCCCCGTACAGTGGGGCACCTTTTGTCTTAGTCTTTTGCGGCAATCTTTTCTTTCGGCTAGTCTCGCTTGTCCTCCGTGCGACCAGATGGGGCTCGCTTCGGTTGTCTGCAGAAAAACCCAGACAGCAAACTCATCTCAAAGGTAAAATCCCCTAACCTTAGCGTGTGACTAGCACGCCGGTGCCTGGTTTCCAGTTCAGCCTTGCCCACCACTTACCCTGCCTGGCAAACCCTTCAAATGCTACCTCTTTTGTGAAGCCCGACCCTAAAACGCTGAGACTTAGTCCTCTCCCACCGACATGACCATCCGCCACTCTACAGCATTTCCTCTTGAACTTTCTTTTGCAGTCCTCGCCCAGTCCACTGTCTGGAATTTAACACAACTAGTAAATATGAATTTACTGATACAGGACTATAAAATTATAAATTTGTTAAGAGCCGTAATGCTGAGCGTAGTGCCAGACACATAATGAGTGTATATATATAAAATATATATACATACGTAAAAATCATACATATGCATATATAAAATGGAAAAAGAGATGAGTCATCTAGTCCAGCTTGTCTTTTACAGTTAAAGAACGGGGAACCCCACAGGGTTTGAATGGCCACGAGTTTTCCCAAAGTCGCCAGAATTTTTTAATGGCCCACAGTAAGAAATACTGCTTTTCATGGAGCTAAATTTAAGAAAAATTTAGGAACCCTTTATTATGGATTATATTCTAACTTTGAGTGTGTGTGTTAAAATGTCTTTCTAAAATTAAGATGTATGTGATAGGGGTTTGGGGTAAATTTAATAACTCCATTTGGCAAAAATAAATAGTATCTCCTTTTTTAAGCACCTCCCCAGATTGAAGTATTGTTGCATACTACAACACGAATGGAAAAAAAAGCCAGTCATAAGAGACATGTATGGTTTTATTTTTATTAAATGTGTAGAATAGGGAAATCTACGGAGAACGAAAATAAATTAGTGGAGGAAAACAGAACGACTGCTAAAGGGTGCATGGTTTCTTTTAGGGGTGATGAAAATATTCTTAAATTGATTATGGTGATGGCCTAACTGTGAATATACTAAAAACGACTGCTTTGCTCATTTTAAATAAATGGTTTAATTATATGGTATGTTAAATTTAACTCAATAAAGCTTTTACCTCCCCATCAATGATCATACAAAGAAACAAAAGTATATATGTAATCCATAGACTATGGAAAAGCAGTCATTAAAAATCAAACCTGAAATGGTCAGCGGTTAGACTAAGCAAATACACATTTAAGGCATCCATTATAAGTAGCTTAAAGGAAAAATATCTGAATTAATTATAAATGCTAATCTTATCAGATAAATGGAGATGTAATAATCAATAGAAAATAAATCTAGAATTAACTAAAATTATAGGTGACAAAAAAAGAGCCAGTAGATTGAGGACAAATCTGTAGAAATTATCAATTTGAAAAACACAAGGATAATGACTGAAGAAAAATGAATAGTGTCAAGGACCTGAATGGGACAATACCAAATAACACATTGGTACAGAGAAAACATTTTGGAAAATAAACAGCTAAAACCTTTAAAATTTTATGAAACTTACATTTAGGTTACAGTAGCTGAGCAAACCACAAATGGTATAAATATAATCACCAGGCACATTGAAGGAAGTTAGTCAAAAAATCAATTAAAATCTTGAAAGCAACCAGAAGGAAGAAAAACAAAAGAAAAAAGTTTCAAGCAGGTAAACAATGGTAAGAATTATTGCTGACTTTTTATCAATAATAGTAAAGCCAGAAATAACCAGTGATAGCTTAACATACTGATGAATTTATAGTATCTAGAGGTAACAGATAAGATCACAATCATAAAAGGAGGTGAGATATTAAATGGAGTTGTACCGTTTAATTATATTTACAAAGGTGAAAGTGGGAATTTGGACATGAGGCTCTCAAGTGAGAAAGGGGCTAGAAATTATTTGTGTGAAGATGATTAAGTGTCTCAGAGATTTAATTCTTGGACAGAGTTCTTAGTATTATGCTAGGCATTGTATAGTAAGTACAGACTACATCCAATGAGCAAATAGGCTTTGTCCCTGTTTTAAGTAGGGACAAAAGCAGAAGGTAATAGTGAAGAGTCTTGTAAGGAAGACAATTATACTGATGTTTATTTAATTAGAATTGAAATAAGTAATAAGGAATGTAAGAGTGTAAAATTTGATAAAGATTATGTGGAGAGTTATTTTGATAGTGATATAAAGCAAGAGGATGTTATAAAAATTTTAGCAAATGTTTCCATAATGATGTTTATATTTTGTTTTATCCTCAATTTATGGTGAGCCTTTTTAAGCCAATAACAATCTTGTTCACCTTTAGATCTGTTTGCTATCCTAGCCCTGTATCTGACACAGCACAAAATACACCTTCAAAGATGATGACATTTTCAATAAGAGAAGTAAATTCTGTAATACAGTAACTCCTAGACAGATTACTGCCTTATATCAGGTCTTAAAAAAAAAAAAAAAAATGGCAAGTAAGTTAACATTTTCTGGGTGGAGAATAATATCTAGGTATATTTTCAAGATACCCAATTTTGAGGTAAAATGTAGGAATAGCACACTTTCTATAGTCCTTTTCTTAAATGTCCTTTTATGTTAGTAACTTTAAGTATTAGAAGAAATTTGTTCTCCTGGCATTCAGGAAACTTTCTGGTGTTTCCTTTGTGAATATTTTTTTGATTTGGGAACCCAGTATTCTCCTGTTTTTCTTATTTAGCACAATTTTAATTATTAAGTAACAGTGAGAAATACTTAATTTTTCAAAAACGAGAGCTAGATACCTGATTATTTTATGATACCTAAAATCTAAGTCTAGCTTTTTATTTAACTATATTCTATTTTACTTTGTAACATAGTATTAAAAATAACATAAAGTATGTATTACCATATTAATTTTAATTACACTTCCTTAAATTGCCATTATGTTACAAGATTCTTTTTCCCCTTTGGTCATTTGAAACTATTTAGATGTTTGAAAGAAAAATTCAATTTCATCTCAAAGTTTTCTTTTTCAGATGATTGGCTATTTCCATGGTATAAAATGATGCCAGTAAATTTTTCTGATTCTAATAATTCATTTTAACACGTATTTATTTTATTGTGTTAACATAGTTAAATTTTTTTTGGAACTGGTAGTGGAAAGAAAGGAAAGGAATTTGTTCAGATTTTTTTTAAGTGTTTAAATTGAATCTACTAACACAACTAGCAAACATATGGCAAAAGAAAATGTTTACATTTCAGCAAAATTCTTTCCTCTTTTCAAATCTTAGCAATTACATATAATTTTTAAGTACTTAATGCAAAAGTGATCGCCATACATTTGACTAAAAACTAAATGAGTGGCTTAGGGCATTGGTATTATAATACTAAATCTTTCACATCCAGATTATTTAAATTTATACCAACCAAGTTAATAGTTTTAGCTACTAATCCATAGGCAAAGAATCTATCACATATCCACTAATTTATCTAAAAGTATTCATGGAGTCTTTATGATTATACTAGATAACAAAAATTCAAAAATAAAATAAAACACAATCCTTGCTATAAATATTTTCACAATTTAGTCTGGGGACTATTCTTTTAAAGAAAAAATAATAAAATATGATAACTGCAGCAGTAGGGTTGGGTGATGTTGGCTTAAAATAGGTATAGTTTCTTAACTTCCTATATTTATAATCATCAGTGTTGCACAGTTTGTAATCTGAGAATGGTTGAGAGATACAGAGATGGTATTAGTATTTTAATTTGGAGCTGTTAAAAGAGTTTAGAAATATCTGTTGATACATAATTATAAAGAATGTACATCTCCAGGTCTACATCAGCCTAAGTGTACATCAACATGAATCATGAATGAAAATAATATATTCAACTGTCTATGATGCAATTTCTAACTAAGAATCTTTTTTTTCCCAAATCTCAAAATTATGAAAAGCAAGCCACCTCTTGGTTAGAGTTTATTAGAGAAAACTCATAGATGTTAGCCATCCTGTAGGTAGAAGTCATACCTAAATATTCTCTATCAGGTATCAATAAACTTTTTCCTAAAGGGCTTGGTAGTAAATATTTTTGACTTTGTGGGCCATATGGTGTCTATTGCAACAACTCACTCCTACCATTGAGCAAAAGCAACCGTAAAGTAATGAACATATTGGTGTGACTGGATTTGGCCCAGTGGCAAGCCAGATTTGGTCCACTGATTGTAGATATTCCACCTCTATTTGTGTATTCCCACAGCTAGCACTGTAGATGCGTTGTGTAGTATCTCAACTAATATGAAAAAGTAAAATGAAAAACTATGTCTTTACTTAAAGAACATAGGCGCTGTATAAATCATTGGATTTGCTTCCTGGTTTTATTTTCTGGTACTAATGTTTTTTTAAAATAGAAATTAGTAGGGAGATTAAAAAAACAGTAAACAAAGTAAAATTCTTTTAGAATAGCTTATCCCAAAAACTGTCCTATGATCACTGATTCTGCAGAATGTTTAATTAGACATTTTGTCAAAAAATGTTCCATGTTAAATTTAGTTTAACGAATGTCTCCTAAACAAAGGTTAAGGTTAAATATTAGACCTTTGTCAAAATACGCACTGTGATATCAAAGAGATTGTGCACTGTGACATCTAAGAGAGGACTGGACAACTTTAAGTGATTCCTCATATTTATTTTATTACCAACTTCTAATTCCCAAGATCTTCTAAATAGAAAAAACATCAGGGATGTTATGATATGTCTGAATAGTTTGGGGCTGCCTTATGTCACTTAGTTTACAAAATTAATTGATTCATTTGTGTACAATCATAAATAATCACTTGAAATACAGCAAAGAAGCACAGTCAGTTGGCTACAAAAACATGGTTATTTCTAAAATTATATGCACACACCAACTGATTTGATCAAGAAACAAAATACCCATTATATCACTTCTTATATCAACAATGGAGATATTTTAACTGGAATTTGGCTTTGGATAGTAGACTATTATGCCATTTTTTATTGGAAAATAAAATGTATAAATTCTTAATGGTGACTAACATAGTAAAAAAAGAAAAATTCTTAATGGTTCTTTACAACATAGATAGTTACTTTAAAATATTGTAAAAAGTGTTCAGAAGAAGAACATTGGAATATATTTTAGAAAAGACATTAAAATTTCTAATAGTTAAGGAAAAAATGAGCTGTCTTTTTAAGCTATGCATGCATTGTGTTTAAGAGATAAGCTTTGTGGTTTGCTGCTGTACTGTAATTAAAAGAGATGTTAATTCATTGCGCAAAGAGGAGATGGCTCTTTATTTAGACAGCTAAAATATATATATATAATAAAATATATAAAGAAACAAGTTAAAGGTTAATGGAGGAAAACAGAAAACTAAAGGGTTAGGATCTGAGAAAATGTACCTACTGGAAGATGAAGTTTTCTATATTCTTTGAGCCCCCAGAGAAATCTGCAGCTTTCTCTACTTCAGTATTTCAGTTCATTGTCGTAATTATCTGTGTACTCTAGTCTTCTCTACTGCACTGAAGAATACTCCAGGGCAGAAACCATATTTCTTAGTCTGTATATCCACAGTTTTTAGTAGAGTAGCTGACCCATAGTTGGTTCTCAATAAATCTTGGTTGAGTGTATATATTGCCTGATTACAGAAGGGATGACAGACCGAGTGTGTGCTTTCTTTCCTCTGGTAGTAAAGGCTTTTGGTTTCTCTCCCAGATAATGCCATTAGCAGTCTGCCATTATCCCTATCCTTAGCTGCAGTGCTTGTGGGCTAATGGTTTACAACTCTGCCCTTCTCTAGAGACTTGCCCTCAGCTTAAAGGTGGTTCAGAGGATGGTGTTATGTTTTTAATCTGGACATGAATTTCACCAGTTAAAAAAATTGAGGTAACAATGATTAATTTACAGTGCTGACAGGATAATTAAAATTAAATTTATAAAACTCACATGCATGCCCAGTGTAATTATGCATAGTAAAATTTCTACAAGTATGCGCAGCATCCCCAAAATAAGTGGTACATATTATTTCTAGGGAAAGAAATGTTCCTAAATTCATGTTGCTTTATTAATTAGTCATGCACTTAATGAGAAAAAATCTTGTAATTTTTTTCTAAAATTGATTCTCTACTAAGATAAATCTTTAACTTCTGAAAATGTAGGAATTATATTGACTTGCAAATTTGTTTTATTAGAGAAGGAATATATATTATTTCCTTCACAAAGTTTACGAGACCAGTTAATATTTAAAGTGTTGGTAAAATAACATGACAAACTGCAATTTCCTTACTGCTCACCACTCAAAGCAATTTATGTATTCAAATAAGCTAGAAACAACTTTCTGTTATCACTTAAAATATTTCATCATGTCACCTACCTACCGTTATAGTTCAAGATGCTAAGACTTACCTGAATATCACCCTGAGTTGGAGTTCAATTAATTATTTTATTTGGCTATCAGTGTGCAACTCATATTCCAGTTTCTAAATAGAAAAACAACAACAAACCCAAAACCCTGTAAGTGATATAGCTTATAGGATATGGTAATGATATTGCTAACTTCCAGTTCAGTCATTGTTAATTTTTGGGGAGGAAGGAGATATGTTAAAAAAATTTTTTTAATTCATTATTTAATTTGGAAGCCAGGAAATAGAAGTTACAATTGATTCAGAAGTAGACAATTGCTGTTGGGGGCACCATGTACCAAGGCTAAGTATTTTGTTTAGTATACTTGTAATTTGTATACTATATGCTAAGTATTTTGCACTTTGGACCTTCAAAAAATCCACAACATTGCAAATGAATTCTTTCTTTCTTCCTTCCTTCATTTGTTCCTTCCTTCCTTCCTTCCTTTGTTTCTTTCTTGAATGATTCTTAGCAAAGAGGAAACAATGGACTCTGGAAAGAACAAATTGAAAATGTTCAAATCAACTGAAGTACTCAAGTTGGATTTACTATTAAATTAAGTAATATTTTCTTACACAGAGGGAAAATTAAAAGGAAGAATCAGTGTTGACTTAGTAGCATTAAAAAATCATTGGAAATTAAAATTTAGTATGCTATTTAAAAATAAATAGATGTAATTTTCAGTTATAAAATCAGGCATATTTTTGTGACATTATTTTAACAGCATAGTAACTATAGTATAGTAATATAGTATTTTAAAATTAGGTACAAAAAGAAAATAAAGACAATGAAATTCAGTTAAAAATGCTAGTTCCTAAGAACTAACGCTACAAAATATTGAAGTAATTTAAATATAGAAAAGCTAGAGATAAAAATAAATGAAGAAAAACATTCGGCTACACCCTTTATCAAAGACATTACTTACCCAGTAGTTTGGTTTTATGAACAATCTCTTAAGAGTGTTTCCTCATATATGGCACCTTTCTGGAAGAAAGAAAACAATGTGAAAGAACCAGATGTATATAATTATTTCCTCATTTTTAGTAAATAATCCCATTTCCGAGGTAAATGCAAATGGTTAAGCTTAAAAACTGAAGAACAACTTAATGTGACAACAGACACGAAAAACTTGCTGTAAACCAAACAGGGCAGATTTCCTTGCTCAGCCCTTTTCATTTAATGGCAGCAGAGCTAATTCCAGCAGAGTTGACACTAGAGTGATTCAGACCTTAATCCCTTTATATAGTGAGCTTGGAGAGTCAAAGCCTTTGTCATATCTAGAAATATGTTTCTTAGACATAGTGTTGTCTCAGTTTTGAGGGAAAAATATCAAATGTATCTGTGAAGTTTCTGTGAAGTTTTGTTAGGTCTGTTTTGTGCTTACTTGTTTTCTATTTAAAAATAGAAATTAAAAAAAATGCTAAAGTCTGTTATTTTTCTGCTGTTTAAGGTTACTTTTAAAAAGGTGAAAGAATATGTAGTTCCAATAAAATCCTGAGCAGTCCATAAAAGACATATGTAAGTTTATTCTCCACATACAAAATAAGCCTATAATGTGACAAAGTATATCATAAAATGTTAGGTAACTTTTTTAGAGATTTCATTCTGTGCCACCAAATGTATTCTTCTATCAATTTGATAGAAAATTTTTCATTCATTACTTTCTTATCAGTACATACTTAATTTAAGATTAAGTTGTGTGTTAGAATGAATATTTATGTAATATTCATGGACAGCCTGCATTATATCCATCTTTTTCTTGTCTTCAGTCAGAAAATTCAGATAAATACTACTATTGCCAGAAACCATCAGAAGAAATAATATAATCTGAGAAAACTTAGTCCAAATTGCACAACATACGAATATGTATCTGAATATATATGAAAATATATATGTAATGGTTTGAAATGGCCAGAGATTTTGAAATTCCTGTCATCAAGAGGTGGAGTTATTTTTTTGTTTTTGCTGTTAAGTTGTAAAAGTTCCTTATATATTTTGAATATTAACTTTTTATCAGATATATGGTTTGCAAATATATTCTCTGATTTTATGAGTTGCTTTTTCACTCTGTTGATCATTTCATTGACTGTGCAGAAACTTTTAGTTTGATATAGCTCCACTTGTTTACTTTTGCTTTTGTTGCTTGTGCTTTTGGTGTTGTATCCAAGATACCATCATCAGGACAATGGTCATGAAGGTTTTTCCTGTGTTTTCTTCCAGAAGCTTTATAGTTTCAGGTCTTATGTTTTTTTGTTTTGTTTTGTTTCTGTTTTTGTTTTTCATTTTATTAATTTTTTTAAAGATTATTTGTTTGAGAGAGAGAGAGAGAGAGACAGAGCATGGGGTGGGGGGTAGGGGAGAGAGGGGTAGAGGGAGAGAAAGAGAAACTTAAACAGACTCCACCCTGAGTACAGAGTCGAAGCAGGGTTCCATCTCACGACCTGAGCCTAAACCATGAGTTTGCCATTAATCAATTCATTAATTAATTAATTTTAAAAAGATTTTATTTATTTATTTGACAGAGAGAGAGATCACAAGTAGGCAGAGAGGCAGGCAGAGAGAGAGGGGGAAGCAGTTTCCCCACTGAGCAGAGAGCCCAATTCAGGGCTCGATCCCAGGACCCTGAGATCACGACCCGAGCCAAAGGCAGAGGCTCAACCCACTGAGACACCCACACACCCCGCGTCTGCCATTTAATGGACTGGGCCACCTAAGTGTCCCTCAGGTCTTATGTTTAAATCTTTAAATCATTTGTGGATTATTTTTGTGCATGGTGTAAGATAAGAGTCCACTTTAATTCTTTTACATGTAGATAGTCTAGTTTTCCTAAAATCATTTGTTAAAGAGAGCATCCTTTGGCCTTGTGTATTCTTGAAATCCTTGTTGACTATCAGTTGACTGTGTATGAGTGGGTTTATTTCTGAGCTTTCTGTTCTGTTCCATTGGTCAGTATGTCTGGTTTTATGTATATCTGTATATCTGTTTTTTTGCCAGAATCTTGCTGTTTTAATTATTGTAGCATTGCAATGTATTTTGAATTTTAAAATCAGGAATGTGATACTTCCAGCTTTGTTTAGTCTCCAGATTGCTTTGAAATGTACAAGGGACTTGAATAAACATTTCTCCAGTGAAGACAGGAAAATAACCAACAGGTATATGAAAAGATGTCCAACATCATTAATCATCAGGAAATTTCAAATCAAAAGCACAATGAGATATTAATTCACATTTTTTGAATGGCAATCATCAAACAACAACAACAACAACATATAACAGGTGTTGGCAAGGATGTGGAGAAATTGGAAACCCTACACACTGTTTTTGGGAATCTAAAATGGTGCAGCCTCTGTGGAAACTAGTTTGGAAGTTCCTCAAAAAATTAAAGATACAACTTTCATATGATCTAGCAATCCCACTTCTGGGGGTATATCCAAAAGAGTTGAAATCAAGATCTTGAAGAGTTATCTATACTCCCATGTTTATTACAGAATTATTTATTATAGCCAATATATGAAAACAAACTAAATGTCCATTGATAAATAAATAAAAAATGTGATATAAAGAGTAGTAGTCAGTCTTAAAAAAGAAAAAAAGTCCTTCTATATGTGACAAAATGGATGAACCCAGAGGAAATTATGCTATGTGAAATAAGCCAGTTATAGAAGCACAAATACTGCATGAGTTCACTTATGTGAAGAATCTATAGTAGTAAAACTCATAGAAGCAGAGAATAGAATAGTGGTTGGCGGGGCCCAAAGGGAGTAGAGATAGGGAATTTCTTTTGGTGACTTTTCTGAGAGTAGAATTAAATTTCCATTAAGTTATAGATCATTCTAATCCAGGTACCAGTTTAAGCCAGGGCACACTTTGAAATGAAATCTTTATGGAGTAGTTGGTAATATTTAGTTTGTAATCTGTGCTCTCAGAGCAGAAAAATTAAGACAAAGCTCGTGGCCCCAAAGAAGGGAAACAAATGAATGCATTAGAAATTTTACATTAAAATAGAACATATAGGATGTTTTATAATAAATGAAAGGGATATTTCATTTAAATATGATTAAAGTAGAAATACTAAATTGCTGTGAATTTCAGTATTACTCACATTTCTGTCTTTCACTAACAATATTAAAATAAGTCTTGGAGGTAAAGCCTCAAATAATGGGTTAATGGGTTGAGCATTTGTGTATGTGTGTGTGTGTGTGTGTGTGTGCCTTCAAGAGGACAAATGCTTTACTAATGAAGAGAAACAATGAAAGTGGAAATACAAACATATAAATATGTATTGTAATTCATTTTATAAAATGATTGAATGTGTGATTCGATAACACATGTGAATTTGAGGAGTTTAAGTAGTGTGAATGATTGTGAGTTCTCTAGGGATGTGACATTTAATCTGAAACCTAAAACACTGAAAGAAACTGGTCATTCAGAGTTCCTAGAGAAGACAGTTTTAGGTTTGAGGCACCATGAAGCACTAAAGGTCTTCCACAAGAGGAAATTTAATCTATGCCCTGATGGAAGGGAAATTAAATTATAGCTGAGTGAACACTAGTGAGAAAACACATTTTACATATTTGCACATTATCTAAATATCCTTATCTCAAAAGCGACATATTTTTACTGAAGATATGTTCTCAAAAACTGTCAGACTGTCAGGATGTTTATAATGCCATTAACATTTATAGGAAATCCATTCTGGTTAATTTAGATACTGACTGGGAGTTGTTTGTATTGGCTGGTTTTACATTCCAAATAAAAAACACATGGACTGAAAAAAATGTGACATCTTTAATTTATCAGTCTGTAATTTACTTATTAGAAAAACAAATGTCTACAAAAGAATAGAAAGCTATATGGTAGTAGATTTATACAGACAATGATGGCTGCTCCCTAGGATATTTTTTATTATTATTATTATTTTTTTTTTTAAAGATTTTATTTATTTGACAGAGAGAAACACAGCGAGAGAGGGGAACACAAGCAGAGCGAATGGGAGAGGGAGAAGCAAGCTTCCTGCCGAGCAGGGAGCCCGATGCGGGGCTCGATCCCAGAACCCTGGGATCATGACCTGAGCCGAAGGCAGACGCTTAACGACTTAGCCACCCAGGCGCCCCCCTAGGATATTTTTTAATCAACACTGATTGAAAAGGAAGTTTATGTCTGAGAAAAGGGCATCTTTTACATGAAAGAAAGCAATCAACTCTAGGTATTATTCTCTATTCACTAGAAAACAGAAATATACCAAATTTTCACTTACACTTTTTCCTTTAAAAGACACAGGAAAGAGGGAATACCTGGGTGGAATCCCATTAAAAGTTAGGAGATCAATGGGTTTTAAATCTTGGTGGAGTTAAAATATTGCAGCCAATATACTGGAGAACATTGTTACTAAAAACATACAGTATAGTGGTCAGTGAGTGTGATATTTGAAATTGAAATTTTGGAGAGCTAGTTGTTATTTGTTATGACAATGCCAAAGGTATGCCCGTAGAAGTCATTAGATAGGGCAAAGTCAGGTCTTTAGTAAATATTAAATACTTGTTTTGTTTTGTTTTAAGGCATTTTTAATAGCAAAACTGGGAGAATTCTTTGCTCATCAGTAGATTGCTAAGAAAAAAACAAACATTATTTTGTATATTACTGAAACAATATAGATAATGATGTAGGAAAATATCTGTGGGAAAATGACCATGGCAAATTTGATAAATAGTACAGACAATTTACAAAACAGCATGTATTATTGTTTTTTGGAAGATTAAGTACATAAATGTGTATACATTTATTGATCTTTGTGAAAATATAAAGAATAATAATGCTTGGTAGGATGTTCAAAAGTGAGTCATCAGTCATTATATCTTTAATTTTTATGAGCATATATATTTTTGGCAAAACAGTAAAATATCTTTGCAAATATTTAATATTCAGATAAATACTGAACACATTTTAAAAATTAAAAAGTCTCTATTTTTTAATTAGTTCAGATTCTCTTTAAGTAGAAGGAAATTTTTTAGATAGAACCTCTTCCTCATTCAACATTTTCTAATATTTCTAAATATCTAATGATTGTTTCTACTTGGACATGGGCAACTTTACTTCAAATTATCTCTCTAATTTATCTTCAAAATGCAAATTTTGATGATTTGATTTTATCATTTACTCTGAGATATAGATTTTCTATTGCCTCACTATTTTGTGCACTATGAAAATTAATATAACAATGTTGTCAACCACTAATGATGGACAGTGGATTTTATTTTTCTTTCTCCCCACAGCCACTGGAGCTGAACCTTTCTCCCACTCTTTTGAACACAGCTTTGTTTTATTCTGTATTTGTTCAAAAGAAAAAAATTCAGTTGAATAACTTTCTTATGCTGTAAATGTAATTTCTCTATACTTACAGCAAAACTGATCTGAAGCTAGTGACAAAACTTTAAATAAAAGCATATAATTAAAGTAATGCTGAAATATGAAGAAAGATATATTTGCATATCTCTGCACGTGATTAAATGCTACTGCTTAATCATGATTAATAAACATATGATAGAGCAAGAAAGTGTAAATTTTTTCCTCCACTCATAACTGAGAGAATTAGATTGTAAAAGGAGGATTTATTGATGATTCATGGAAATCAATTTCTTTAAAAAGCATTTTAAGGACATAAACAAGCATTGTGGTTACCCAGGGCAAAATTAAGCATAAAAACATATTGCCTCTGAGGCAGAACAAAATCGTTTCTTGCAGGGAACAATATTGCATAGTCACAGCATGAGCCTTGCATTCTATTTCATGGAAGAGACTGAGGAAAGGAAAAACACATTAATAATAAGCTTCTGTCCATGATCACAGAAATCTAAAATTCTTGGTTTGGATATTGTGTTGGAGTAAGAAAACTAGGCTTACTGTATGGAATTGGTAAGTTAATTAGTATCATGTTCCATTACTCGGTTGTATCTAAAGCATTCATTTTCCTTAAAAATAATTGGTGATGCTATGATTAAGTACTTGGACTATTTTTTTTAAATCTCCCCTTGTTAAGGTGGCATAAGGAAAATTCTCTTATTTTACTTTTTGTAGGTCACAAAGGAAACATTTAATTTTTAATGTTTTTGTAATGCTGTTTGGGGCAGTTGATGGTTTCATGGCACATACAGTGATATATTTTTGTAATATCAAGTAATTCTTCACTATTCATTTTTCCTTAAATGTGTATACCTGTAATACCTTGCTTCCCTTTTCTGTCTGCTGTATCTATATAACTTTAACTCAGAATAAGGGTTTGGGTTAGTAGTTTCTCTTAAATCAAGCAGAAATGATATGGCTGAACTGGTGCATGAGCAATTTGAACCTCACCTCAGCCACTGGAGTGAACTACCCTGGAGTATTTAGTCATCCAACAACATAATCAGTCCTGGGTCTGAAAAGCAGCCCACTTTCCAATATGGGATTTTTACTTTGCTGCACATTTCATTATTGTGTCACCTGGATTGCTTTACTTTTTTTTTTTTTAACTAGTTCCTTAAAAGCAGCCTTTCCTGCTCTCAGATAATGAAAAAAGCAAAGGAATAGCAATATCCGGAAAAAAACAGCTGAATACACATAATCATCATGAAACTTCACGCTGTGATATATTATCTCTGATGCAGTAGAGCAGATGTACTATATTTAGTTTTAATATCTAGGAAACAGCATGGATTCAAAATTGTGCATTCGTCAGTCCTCATAGGAAACTATTTCATTTTCCATAATTTTCTCTTTTCATGGATACCGAGAATGTAGTCTCTCTTTTTATTTCACCTTTTTGTTTGTTTTTTTTTTTTTTGTTTTTTTTTTTTTTGCTATAATTTTCTGTAGATGCTGGAAAGATTCCATTGTAACCTTTCTGAAATTCTGGATTCATCTGTCATTTTTCTGTTTGTAAAAATATTCCATTTAAAGGTTTAGAAATGTTGTTTTGCCTCAAAGTTATTTTATATATTTAAAGACAAGGAAATCTTTCTGGATAAAATTTAACCTTGGTCTTATGTGGAATTACCATTCAGATTTTAAACCACTTTCATTTATGCTGGTGCATTTGATCAACCGGATAAGTAATTTCCCTTAATATCCCTGAAGATTTCTTTTGTTTTTTTTTTTTTTTAAAGATTTTATTTATTTATTTGACAGAGAAAGACATAGTGAGAGAGGAAACACAAGCAGGGGGAGTGGGAGAGGAAGAAGCAGGCCTCCCACTGAGCAGGGAACCTGATGTGGGGCTCGATCCCAGGACCCTGGGATCATGACCTGAGCTGAAGGCAGACGCTTAATGACTGAGCCACCCAGGCGCCCCTATCCCTGAAGATTTCTATGCTCATTATGGTTAGCTGCCTCAACAGCAACTTTTTGGGAGAACCAATCTTCTGAAGTTCTCCTGATGTTGAATTTATTTAGAAGTACATGGCATGACCCTAGCAGGTGTTTTGAATTTTAGACCACCTTGATCTTGTGTCCCTCTCCCACCTTTTTTTATTCATGAACAAATGAATTTATTCATGAACTGACATTTTTAGTACCTATATAATATCGCTTTCTCCCATTTAATAATAAGACCATGTTGTTAGAAATGCAGATAAGGTTGGTGCTTGATTTCCTTTTTCTTAACTTTCAAAATATTTGGTCATAATTATTATTATTAAAAAATGTGTTATATTAATGAAGAGGATTTCTAATACTAACAAACTTTATCCTGAAAGACCAGAAGGACATCACAGCTATATTTAGAACATTCCATCCCAAAGCAACTGAATACACATCTAGTGCACACGGAACACTCTCCAAATTAGATCACATCCTGGGTCACAAACCAAGTCTCAACCAGTACCAAAAGATTAGGATCATTCTGTGCATATTTTCAGACCACAGTGCTTTGAAACTAGAACTCAACCACAAGAGGAAAGTTGGAAAGAACTCAAATACATGGAAGCTAAAGAGTATCCTACTAAAGAATGAATGGGTCAGCCAGGAAATTAAAGAAGAATTAAAAAAATTCATGGAGGGGCGCCTGGGTGGCTCAGTGGGTTAAAGCCTCTGTCTTCAGCTCAGGTCATGATCTGAGGGTCCTGGGATCAAGCCCCACATCGGGCTCTCTGCTCAGTGGGGAGCCTGCTTCCCTTCTCTCTCTGCCTGCCTCTCTGCCTACTTGTGATCTCTCTCTCTCTGTCAAATAAATAAAATCATTAAAAAAAAATTCATGGAAACAAATGAAAATGAAAGCACAACTGTTCAACATCTTTGGGACACAGCGAAGGCAGTCCTGAGAGGAAAGTATATAGCAATACAAGCCTTTCTCAAGAAACAAGAAAAGTCTCAAGTATAAAGCCTAACCCTACACCTAAAGGAGCTGGAGAAAGAACATCAAATAAAGCCTAAATCCAGCAGGAGAAGAGAAATAATAAAGATCAGAGTAGAAATCAATGAAATAGAAACCAAAAGAACAGTAGAACAAATCAACGAAACTAGGAGCTGGTTCTTTGAAAGAATTAATAAAATGGCCAGACTTATCCCCTGGCCAGACTTATCAAAAAGAAAAGAGAAAGGACCCAAATTAATAAAATTATGAATGAAAGAGGAGAGATCACAACCAATACCAAAGAAATACAAACAATTATAAGAACGTATTGTGAGCAAATACACACCAGCAAATCTGACAATCTGGAAGGAATGGATGCATTCCTAGAGACATATAAACTACCAAAACTGAACCACGAAGAAATAGAAAACCTGAACAGACCCATAACCAGTAAGGATATTGAAGCAGTCATCAAAAATCTCCCAACAAACAAGAGCCCAGGGCCAGATGGCTTCCCAGGGGAATTCTACCAAACATTTAAAGAAGAATTAATACCTCTCTTCTGAAACTGTTCCAAAAAATAGAAATGGAAGGAAAACTTCCAAACCCATTTTATGAGGCCAGCATTACCTTGATCCCAAAACCAGACAAAGACCCCATCAAAAAGGAGAATTACAGACCAATATCTTTGATGAACATGAATGCAAAAATTCTCACCAAAATACTAGCCAACAGGATCCACCAGTACATTAAAAGGATTATTCACTGCAACCAAGCGGGATTTATTCCTGGGCTGTAAGGTTGGTTCAACATCCACAAATCAATCAACGTGATACAATACATTAATAAAAGAAAGAACAAGAACTATATGATACTCTCAATAGTTGCTGAAAAAGCATTTGACAAAGTACAACATCCTTTCTTGATCAAAACTCTTCACAGTGTAGGGATAGAGGATCAATATCATAAAAGCCATCTATGAAAAACCCACATTGAATATCATTCTCAATGGGGAAAAACTGATAGCTTTCCCCCTAAGGTCAGGAACATGGCAGGGCTGTTCAGTATCACCACTGCTATTCAACATAGTACTAGAAGTCCTAGCCTCAGCAGTCAGACAACAAAAAGAAATAAAAGGCATCTGAATTGGCAAAGAAGAAGTCAAACTCTCACTCTTTGCAGACGATATGATACTTTATGTGGAGAACCCAAAAGACTCCATTCCAATTCTGCTAGAACTCATACAGGAATTCAGTAAACTGTCAGATATAAAATTGATGCACAGAAATCAGTTGCATTTCTATACACCAAAAACAAGTAGAATAAAGAGAAATTAAGGAGTTGATCCCATTTACAATTACACCCCAAACCATAAGATACCTAGGAATAAACCTAACCAAAGAGGCAAAGAATCTGTACTCAGAAAACTATAAAGTACTCATGAAAGAAATTGAGGAAGACACAAAGAAATGGAAAAACGTTCCATGCTCATGGATTGGAAGAACAAATATTGTGAAAATGTCTATGCTACCTAAAGCAATCTACACATTTAATGCAATCCCTATCAAAATACCATCAATTTTTTTCAATGAAATGGAGCAAATAATCCTAAAATTTATATCAAACCAGAAAAGACCCCAGATAGCCAGAGGAATGTTGAAAAAGGCAGCCAAAGTCGGCGGCATCACAATTTCGGACTTCAGGCTCTATTACAAAACTATAATCATCAAGACACTATGCTACTGGCACGAAAACAGACACATAGATCAATGGAACAGAATAGAGAGCCCAGAAATGGACCTTCAACTCTATAGTCAACTAATCTAACTAATTTCTGCAAAGAAGACATCCAGATGGCCAAAAGACACATGAAAAAGTGCTCAATGCCTCTTGACATCAGGGAAATACAAATCAAAACCACAGTGAGATACCACCTCACACCAGTCAGAATGGCTAAAATTAACAAGTCAGGAAATGACAGATATTGGCGAGGATGCAGAGAAAGGGGAACCCTCCTACACTGTTGGTGGAAATGCAAGCTGGTGTAGCCACTCTGGAAAACAGTATGGAGGTTCTTCAAAAAGTTGAAAATATAGGTAACCTATGACCCAGCAATCGCACTACTGGGTATTTACCCTAAAGATACAAATGTAGTGATCTGAAGGGGCACGTGCACCCGAGTGTTTATAGTAGCAATGTCCATAATAGCCAAACTGGGGCATATATATATATATATATATATATATATATATATATATATATATATGGAATGTGTGTATATATATATGGAATACTATGCAGCCATCAAAAAATGAAATCTTGCCATTTGCAACGACATGGATGGAACTAGAAGGTATTATGCTAAGTGAAATAAGTCACTCAGAGAAACACAATTATCATATGATCTCTCTGATATGAGGAATTTGAGAAGCAGGGTGAGGGGTTGTGGGGGGAAGGGAGGGAGAAAATGAAACAAGATGGGACCAGGGAGGAAGACAAGCCATAAGAGACTCTTAATCTCAGGAGACAAAGTGAGGGTTGCTGGGGAGTCGGGGGGAATGATAGGGTGGCAGGGTTATGGACATTGGGGAGGGTATGTCCTATGGTGAATGCTATGAATTGTGTAAGACTGATGATTCACAGACCTGTACCCCTGAAGCAAATAATACATTATATGTTTAAAAAAAAAAAAAATAGCGGGGCACCTGGGCGGCTCAGTGGGTTAAAGCCTCTGCCTTCAGCTCGGGTCATGATCTCAGGGTCCTGTGATCGAGCCCCGCATCAGGCTCTCTGCTCAGCAGGGAGCCTGCTTCCCCCTCTCTCTGCCTGCCTCTCTGCCTACTTGTGATCTCTCTCTCTCTCTCTCTGTCAAATAAATAAAATCTTAAAATCTTAAAAAAAAAATAGCATTGATTTTGGAACCCTTAAGTTCCAATACTGATAATGGGTATAAAATTCAAGCGGACATTTCATCCTGTAAAATGATATTTCAGCACTGTGCTAAGGTATAATTTTGATTTTAATATATCCATTAATCAGAACTGTATTAAAACCATAGGAAACAGGGAAATATGCAAATAATTTCTGTTGAAACAATATGAAAGGATTTGAATCCTTGACATTCTCATAAATTTTCATACTGTGAAAGTTCGTCATTTTCCATTTTATATACTTTGCACAATAGGCAGCACAAAATAGACACTCGTGTGGAAGCAGTGAAAAATTAATCACCCAAGTCTGAATCTCTGTTATGTAAAAGTATTAGTTGCTAAAAGTTGGAAGGTGGAAAAATTTTGTGAAAAAGAGATGCTAATGAACTCATTTTACCAAGTGGGCCCTAAAGTAATATAGAATATTATTGGTGGACCTAAATGAAAATATAAGTATATTATTTAATTTCATAAAAATTATGTAAATAACAAACAAAAGTATATTAGAATGATTTTTATTTTTTATTCCTAATATATATGTTTTCTTTTTCTATTATTGTTTTAACAAATAAATTAACTCTTCCATCTCTTCTATTTTTTCTGCCATTATAAAATATGAATGCCTGCATATCTGTTATTTTTATTTGCATTTGCATTTTCTACATTGAAATTAATGTCAATTAACAAAATATGTTTAGAAATTTTCGTTGCTCATATTAGAACGTAAATTGGTTCAGCCACTATGGAAACAGTATCGAGGTTCCTCAAAAGTTAAAAATAGAACTACCACATGATCCAGCAATCCCACCTCTCGCTATATACCCAAAGAAAATGACAACAGGATATCAATAAGATATCTGTACTCCCATGTTTGTTGCAGCATTATTCACAATAGCCACAATATAGAAACAACCTAAGTGTTCGTCAACAGATGACTACTTGTAGAAACAAAAAATTGAGTGGCAGTTACCAGGGACTGAGCTGGGATGCAATTTGAGAGATGCTGGTTAAAGGGTGAGAACTTGCATTTAGAAGATTG
>CM052893.1:44494996-44575873 GCA_028534135.1 Potos flavus | reverse complement strand
CCCTGAGCGGGGCGGGTGTTCCCAGCTGCTTGGCTTCAAGATCGTGTATCTTCCCCTCCACCTGAGGCCTGCTGGACTACCATGTTTTTCTCAAGGTTATCTTTAAGCATGCTTACATGACCAGCACAACTCCTCCTGGTTATATTTTCAAGAGTGTATTATTTTGAGGGATGGTTACAGAAGATGAGTAAGTTCTGGAGTTAACAATATAGCTAACAATATAGTTATAACAATATATAACTATATGTAGCATATAACAATATGTTAACAACGTAGTTAATATAGTTAACAATACTGTATTGCATACTTGAAAGTTGCTAAGAGACTAAATCTTAAATGTTCTCACCACAAAAAAGAAATGATAATTATATGACATGATGGAGGTGTTAGCTAACACTATCTGGCAATCGTATTGCAATATGTAAATGCATCAAATCAATACATTGTACACCTTAAACTTACACAAAGTCATATATCAATTATATGTCAATTTTAAAAAAGAAATAGAAGTGAGTATATCTTATTCATCATTCTGATGTGGATTACATTTTGAAGTAAAACATTTAGACTTTTTTTGGTTAAAAAATGTTATAAAAACAAAAAATCAGAGAACGATATATAGAAAAATCTGGGAGAGAAATACAGATCCATCTGTTATTTACCTATCATCTCTCTCCCTCTCTCTCTCTCTCTCTCTCTCTATATATATATATATATATACACATACATATGTATATATACACACACACATAAATATGTATATATACATATATAATGTTTATTGGTAATTTAACACATTGAAAGTTTAAGAACTCTTGAAATATCTTACCCTGTTCATACATGTTATATTTAAAAGCGGACGGTTGTCATTTATAACAGTTGATAGTACTGTTAAAATATAAAATGTATCTTAGTTTTTCATTATATTAGTTCTGTGTATCAAAAAATTTAATTTATATCCACACTTTTACTTTGTAATTAAATTGTTTTAGGCACCAAAGAATAGATTATAGTTTTTGGATTTGTATTTAATAATTTTAAGAATATTGCTATCAATTTTTAGCATTAATGCTTTGAAATATTCTGTATTGAAAAGTTGCATGTATTTCAATGAGATATTTCTGAGGTTAAGTAATTATTTTAAATAGTCTTATCAATCATGACATATTTTAAGAACTGATTTTAAGCCACTGAATTATCTAGAATGTAAGCTCCATGATGAATGAAATTTGAGGAATTTTTGTTTGCTTTTAACTCCTTTTTGTCTTGTTCCTGGACTAATGCTTGATACATTTAAGGAATGCCATATATATTTAGTGAATGCATTGATTAAGTTATTAAGCCTCCTAATGTTTTTATTTGTTAAAACTTTCAGTTTCATACTATCTCTTTTACATCGTTATAATACTTAGGTGGGGAAGTGTAAGCAAAGTGAGAATATTTTGATTATCTTAAATCATTATAAAAAGTAAATATCAGCTGAAATTAATTTATAACATCTGAAAATTTGAATTTATCTGTATTTTTTGGTTTCTATTTACACATAAAATAAATTGTAAATATAATTAATGGTAAACACCTGATTGACCTGGACTTTAAATTCCCCCTCTTTTTTTTTTTTTTTCTATCTCCACATAGAATTCATTCTCTGGATACCATATTTATTTCTCCTACATACTGTTTTTTTCAGGAGCCAGGATTTATTGAATTACAAATAATAAAGCAAACTCTATTCAATAACATTTTCTTTACATGAAGGGTTATATTGGAGGAGTAAAGATTTGAACATTATTAAGGTTTTTTTGGAAAAAAAAGTTTTTTTTGTATATTAATCCCACGAGTCCCAGTGATATTGTGAAATTTGGAATTAGTTTCACCTTTCAAAATTTGTCAAATTTTGTACCATTTTCTAATCCCTTTATACATTTAGCAATTTAATTTAGCATGTTTAAACATAGCCAGGTAATTTAAATAGATCATAGATTTAAATACAAAAGCAAATCTATTAAATTTCTAGAAGAAAACCTAGCAAAATCTCTTTAGCCTCAGAAGAGTGGCAAAGATTTCTTAGGATTTAAAAACTCAGACTATAAAAGGAAAAGAAAGTTGACAGATTAGAAGTCTGCTCTTAAAAAGACATTGTTAAGAAAATTCAAAGCCAGTCGCAGACTCAGAGAAAATATTTGTATAACATACTACTAAAAATATTTATTCAGTGATACCTGGGTGGCTCAGTTGGTTAAGCGACTGCTTTCCTTCAGCTCAGGTCATGATCCCAGGGTCCTGGGATCAAGTCTCACATCAGGCTCCTTGCTCAGCAGGGACCCTGCTTCTCCTTCTGCCTGCAGCTCCCCCTGCTTATGTGCTCTCTTTCTCTTTCTTTGACACATAAATAAAATCTTTAAAAAAATAAAAATAGCAATATTTGGAATATATGGAAAACTCTTATACTTAATAGTTAGAAAAAAATGGAACAACCCAATAGAAAATGGGCAAATACTTAAATAGAAATAATACAAAAGAAGAAGTATTAATGATCATTAAGCACATGATAAGATGCTCAAACCATAGGTCACAATGAAAATACAAGTAAAATCCATTATTAGATACCTCTACATATCTACCAGAATAAATTACAAAACAAAAGCAAAAAAACCCAAAGCAAAACAAAAACAAAACACTATTTGGAGCAATGATGAGGAAAAACCAACAAATGGAACTACTATATATTGATGGTAGGATTGCAAAATGTTAAAGCCATTTTGGAAAACAGTTTTTCATTTTCTTATAAAATTAAACATAGTAGATAGAACTAGCAGTTAGCAGTTTTTTAGCTTTGGTCACACATAGTATATTTAAGTCAGATTATTTTTTTAAAGACTTTATTTATTTATTTGAGAGAGAAAAAATCAGGAGTGGAGGGAGGGGCAGAGGGAGTAGGTGAAGCAGGCTCCCCACTGAGCAAGGAGCCCCATGTGGGGCTCAATCCCAGGACCCTGAGATCATGACCCAAGCCGAAGGCAGAAGCTACAGAAGCGACTAAGCCACACAGGCACCCCTATTTAAGTCACATTAAAGTATATTTTAGCTTCATGATGTTTTATAAAGTGAGAAGGATATAATTTGAGAAAATTATAGGTTCTTGTTATTTGTCATTAATAACTTTTTGGGGTAGCTACATGATTATACTTCTTTTGCTGGGAGAGGGGATCTGTAATTTCTGTAATCTCTATTCAGATCAAAACATGCATTTTTTTCATTTTTTAGGTTTTATCTTATAGTCTGTTAAATCACTTTCAACACTTTTCATTTAATCTATGTAGTTTATTCCCAGTATTCAAAATTGGGGACTATTTTCTATCATTTTACCTGGATAATCATTTGCTATATGATATGTATTTTTTTGTTGTTGTTTTTAAGTATTTTCTTGACCTAGTTTTGAGGCTCTGGCTAGATTCTCCTTCTTGACCATCTGATTAAGTCTATATCCCAACTGCTTCCCTCATCAGTCAGCTTTTAGACTCCACAACCACTGTTAACTGCCCTAATTGCCTGAGGCCAGGTACTCAACACCTATGTGCTAGAGAGTGGAAAATTGTTAAAATTAGCCAAACCATAGGGAGCCTGTGAAACTTTAGCTAGCCCATTTACAGTTGCCATACATACATTGCCCCCTATAACTCCAGCTTTCTGTTACCGTATTCCGTGGTGCAACCTCCATGTAGTCCTACCTGATAACATTCTCTTACTTAAAGCTTAAAGCTACAAGTAACAGAGTTACTTGTCACTTAAAGCTACAAGTAACAGAGTTCTGCTTTTCATCTATCTGAGGCCCTGCTGTTAAAAGAATCTATAAATCTTATAAAACCTTTGGAATACATATTTCCAGATGAATCTAGAATAACCTAACATTTGAATTTGGCACAGGAGTTTAAATGCTAAAGTAATGGGTTTCTAGATGTACACTTAGCAGTAACTACAAAACAACTTCAGAAAGTGAAAATCTTTTTTTTTTTTGTAAAATATTTAACTCAGTGTGATTCATGTTGTCCATAATGAAAAGTGTTATTACTATTTACATTAATTTGAAACATAGCCAAAGCCTTTAATAATCTTTGAGTTCTAGTTTATTTTGGCATGTTTTCATTCTATATAAATAGCTTAAATGAATACAGATATTAGATAAATATTTGCACTTATTTTGGAGATTGTAAATTCTAGTGTCCTGATTAAGTTTATGTCTAATAGTAAAAAACATGCTATTTTTTTCATGTATGTGTATACATATCCCTAAATTCTCATATGGTATGGCTATTGAGACATTTTTAGAATACCTCTAAACTAATTATTACCTAGATTCTCACTGTAAGAGGAATGTTGACAAATAGAGGTTGCAATAGAGGTTGTGTAGGATAATGGGTTGGGAATGAAGGGTTATAGAAACCAGCTCAAAATCACACCACTTTTGTGGTACCTTCCTTCAGTTACTCAGTCCTAACGTGATAGCTGTGATTCAGGAGGATATCTTTGATTGGCTGAAAAGTAGATTCAGGACAATGTTAAATGTATATAGAGTACCACTAATGCTTTGTTATGCAACTCCCATGTCCACTTATTTTAACTAAATCACATCTTCCCTGAACAGTATTTCAGGTTCACTCTGCTTGATCAACTGATGGCATAGAAAGCTTCTACTTATTGTGGGCCTCACACTTGAATTTAAGAATTTCAAATTAGCCTTCCTCTCAAACTTTAGGCTTTTTGTGAGTTATTATTATCTTCATAGTGGTTAAGAGAAGACAAATATTTACTGGGTGCTGGATACTTATTTATTTTGCCAAACACAACTCCACATTGTCTCTCCTTATAGTTGCCCACAAAATAAATATTATGACTCTATTTGTTAAGTTTCCAATAGTTAAAACAAACGTAGAGGCTGAGAAATGATGTAAAAATCTAAGGCTTCCAGAAGAGGACTTCTGTAATCAGATAATTCTGGTTCTGTTGTAAGTGAAAATCCCATGTGTGATTTTAGATAAGTCATTTTGCTTTTGTGTTACTTAGGGTTTTCACTAGTAGCATTGGAGATATTGGAATACAGAAGCTCCAAAATTGTTCCTGCTTAAAAACTGCCTGATGTTATGCCAGTATTAATAATTACAGTTTACTAATTAATTAATTAGTAATTGATAATTAGAGCAGGATACAACACAGTTTAGAACTAATTAATAATTAGTTCAAGATACTGAACATTTTAAGAAATTTTATTTTTGTCTCCTCTTGTTTCCTTTCATTTTATTTAGTGAAAACAAATTTTCACTATCCCTGAATGAAGATTCCTATAGTCTCATGAAATTTTCTCTCCCTTTCTCTTTGTTAGCAGATAGTACTATGGTAACTTTAATTCATAATGTAATCAAAGTGTAATAATGAGAATTTCTAGTTCTATTTAGTATTTAAAAGCACTGAATGACTTATGTTAAAGTTATGTTTAAGTTATGTTTAAGTTAAAGACTTAACTATGATAGTCTTCCCCATCCCACTAATAACACTGTAACAAGAAAAATTCACATGTGTCCTAGAACATCATTTGTATTTAATGCTATATATTATATATATTATATTAGCTATTATTACATGTGGAAAACACTTTACATAAGGTTTGCTAGTTGGCACCATGTTTTAGGCCAGAAAAAAATTTTTGTGTGTTGAACATACTAGTTTTGTTGAGTTTACAGAATATTTAGAATTCAGTGAACAGAATGAACAATAAATAAAAGTAAATTGAACATATATAATTTAATTTGAATAAATATATGGCCTGATTTTCAAAAATATGCTCCCTGTTTTCAATTTGCATAATTTTTGCACAAACATCTTTAAGAGAACGGTTTCTTTCATTGTCACTCAGGTAAGGATTCCACATTTGTGAATTAACCAGAAAAGGCCAAGATAGTGTAACAAACTTGAATCATAGAAGAGTGGCATATTTTCATTAGTAGTAGAGAAATAAGCATAATAGGAAAGATATTTTCATGACTCATGATGGATATTCTGGTCTTCTAGCCTTCCAGTCAGATATCCGTCACTAATTCCCTATTTCTCTTACCCATAACCAGAATTATCAGTCATCTTTAATTCCTTCCTATGTGTGCTCCCTCTTAACGGTTCACAAATTTAATTATTTGAGGTTTTGCCTCCCATTGGTGCTTTCCAAACCATCTCAAAGTATGACCCTGATTACTTTAGATCTCTTTAATAACACTACACTACAAAGACATTTCCAGATCATAGTGAAAGTTTTCTTTATGTTAAAGATGAAATTCTTTCTTTAGTTAATTCTTTCTATTTAGCTGTTTCTTTTCTTTATTCTTTGCTTAAAAATATAAGATTATTATTAAATTATTCAAGTAGATTCATTTTAACTTTCGTTTTAAAAATTATAACATTGTAGCATTTCAAAATGAAGGAAATTCCATCTCAAATGAATTTAAGAAGGGAAATGGTTAGAAGTCTGATGTATCTTAGTCGGACTAGTTTTGGTAAATTGTTCTTACTGAATCTTTTAATTTTTAAATTTTTATTTTTTTAAAAGATTTTTATTTATTTGAGAGAGAGAATGAGCAGGGGAGGAGGCAGAGGGACAAGCAGACTCCCAGCTGAGCAGGGAGCCTGATTCGGGGCTCAGTCCCAGGACCTTGAGATCATGACCTGAGCTGAGGGCAGATGCTTAACTGACTGAGCCACCCAGGCACCCTTATACTGAATCTTTCTATAAAATTAGTGTTAGCCACTTAAAATTGCTTCTTATGGAACAACAGTACCATGGCTTATTTTAATACTGTAACACTTGTTCTTAGATGCATTCCAGGCACTGTTAAGATAACTGATAATGATAAGTAAATAACTGGTCTTCTTAACCCACAGTATATTTAAGGAAGTAAATTACTTCAGTATGGTTAATGATATACAAATCTAAATTTGATTCTTTTAAAACAGACAAAATTAAAAATTATTCATAAGTCATTTTAAAAATGCAAATTAAAATAGATTTACTTCATACATCAAAATATTTGCAGATTGTCCTCATGAATTATATATACACATAGCTAATCACAGCCACTATATTTTACAAATTTTTGTAAATAGCATCATCATGCACTGATGATATGGGAACCAAAATGGTAGAGTATTGAATTGGGATTCGTGAACCTTCCTATGCTGCACCTATATTCAATTTTAAATATCATCTGATTGTTTGAAGTTGTACACTTTAGGGAGAGAACAGATATATAGGATACATTTGTATTCATAGACGTATGTATTATTGGTATCTGTATTAATATGCTAATACTTATGAAATTTAATTAGAGAGGTATAATCTTCATTCCATATGGGACCACTAAATTAAGTGTGACTTATTTAAATAGTAAAAATGTTATCTTAGTTTTTTCTTAACAAAGGAAAAAAAAATCCTATTGCTAAATTATTTTACATTTTGATTCTGAAATTATAGCCAGATATTTGGGAGTTTGGGCTATTTTCGAAACATTTTGTGGTGAACTGATGAGAAAAATCACCCCAATTCCTACACTCATGTTTTTGAAAAATGAGTTCACATCTTCTCCCACCAAGAGAGGGAGACTGTGTTCCCCTCTGAAACTGAGTGGCCTTTGGTTTTGCTTTGGTCAGTAGAATATCATAGATAATGTGCCTTAGAGGCCTTGTAAATTCTGCTATCTTTCCTAGAACTCTGTTTCCATCATGAGGATAAGCTCACACAAGCCTTCTGAAGTATGAGAAACTTGTGGAAAAAGCTCAGTCATTCCTGGTCAATACCATTCTACTTATGTGATTGAGTCTTACAGAGACCAGAAAACTCTCAAGCCAATCTGTGCATTTACAGGGATAATACACAGTTGTTATTTTAATCCTCAAAGGATTTGGTTTATGACACATATATTGTGGTATTAGAAAACAAACACTTTAAAAATTAATAGCTATGCTATTCATTCTTGTAGCACATAAATATTCTAAAAAATATACAAATTATTGGAGAGGTGGACAGGGGATAGGCTAAATGGGTGATGGGTATTAAGGAGGGCATTTGTGATGAGCCCTGGGTGTTATATGTAAGTGATGAAACACTAAATTCTAAATCTGAAACTAATTTTACCATATATGTTAACCAACTAGAATTTACATAAAAACTTGAAATAAAAAAAATTATTAGTTACCCCCTAAATCCTTCTTTAGTGAATTTTTCTGTCTAAAACAAAACCATGAAAATAAAACAAAGGTAAAAAGGATAAATAATTTGATGTAAAGTTGTTTCTAGCTTTACTGAAGTGTATAATTGATAAAATCGTGATGTATTTAAAGTGCACAACATGATGATTTGATGTATGTGTACATTGTAAAATGATTCCCTCCTTGGTTAAATTTATTCCTAAATATTTTATTTTTCTATGTTATTATAAATGGGAGTGTTTTTATAAGTCTTTCTTTCTCATAGCTTGTTCTTAGTGTATAAAAACATCACTGATTTATATATATCGATATCATATTCTAGTCTTGGTTCGTTTATTTCTGCTCTGATCTTTGTTATTTCCTTCTTTCTACTAACTCTGGGCTTCTTCTTTTTTCTAGTTCCTTGAGGTATAAAGTTAAGTTGTTTACTTGAGATCTCTTAATATGGTGTTTACTGCTATAAACTGCCCTGTTAGAACTGCTTTTACTGGATCCCATAGGTATTCCTATGATGTGTTTCAATTTTTTTCTCAAGTTATATTTTTTATTTCACTTTGATTTCTTCTTCTACCCATCATTTATTCAAGAGTGTGTTGTTAAATCTCCACATATTTGTGAATTTTCCAGTTTTCTTTCTGTTATTGATTTCTAGATTCATACCATTGTGTTTGGAAGAGATGCTTAAGGTTTCAGTCTTTTTAAATTTATTAAAACTTCTTTGTTTAATGAGGTCCTCAGGGACTCTTGAACAGTAAATCCCATCACCTCTCAGACCTTGGTGATTTGGAGCGAGGCCCTCAGGTGACCACTTTAAAATTTGGGGCACTGGACTTGTGGAGAAGCTCCTTCCAGGGAGAAGCAGATTTGGTTTTATTTTTGGAGTAATAGGAAGAGAAGGCGGGGAAGTGCCAGTAGTTCTTTTAGACCCCCAGGAAGATCTTGACTAGTTCTCAGATGGAGGCTGATTAAAAGCCCCACCTTGGGCATCAGCTGGGAAAACATGCAGTTTCTCCCCTTCTAGGGAGAAACTGGGCGCTTGGTGTTTCTGCTTGCTCCCCCTGGGCTCAGCACAGAGAAATAGCCACAGAAAGTTTTCATGTGCCCATTTAAAAATCATGTCTTTATTTAGTTTGTCCCTGAGGGACTCACAAATGCCAAGCTTTGTTGGCCTACAAAGTAGATGATTTGTGAGCCTGGCTTTTAGGTGGCAGCTGTAAAAGTTGGGATACTAGGGGCACCTGGGTGGCTCAGTTAGTCTTCATGTCAGGGTTGTGCATTCGGCCACGCTGGAGCCTACTTAAAAAAAAAAAAAAAAGTTGGGACGCTAGATATGCAGTCCAAACTTTTCACTCCTCAGGGAGAAACTGGGAGTTGGAGATTCTCTTCTGATTCTTCTAAAGTGCTGTGCCAGGGGTGGGGTTTTTGGTGAAGTGTGTTTTGCTTTTCCTTCCTGTTTTGATCCGAGTATTTTCTCATTCTCCTGATATGTAAAAGTCACTCCACTAGTTTCTGAGTTTTCACCAGAGGGAAGTGACCCATGCATAGCTGTATATTAGGTGTGTCTGGGAGGAGGGAAGGTTAGGAACCTCGATTTCTGCTATCTTACTCTGAAACAAAGTTTTATATAACCAAGTATATTTCTTTTCTTAACTTTTCTTAACTTTTGATATCTTGAAAACCTACTTCCCCTGAACTAGCCCCTGAATTTGCAGTCATTCTACTCTCTTGTCAAAACCCTTTTAACATACCAGTGTAATTATAGCAATATGAGGTAAACATTCTGAAGATAACTTGATCTTGATTTTCATATTGTATTCTAAGTGCAAAAGGCATTGTCATAAATAGAAAAAGAACATTATAGTCTGGTGGTCTGCTGCATTATGCCATTTTATCAGTATGATTGTTGATTTCTTTATCCCTTTGAAATATCTCTTTAAAAAATTCCCAAGTCACAGAATTTGTGATATTTCTATCACTCTCAATACTAGACACACATTTAGAACACAATCCCAGAAATATGAACATGTCAACCTGACTTTTGTAGAAAAATGTTTTAACTCTTGATATCATTCATGAATTCAATTTAATATTCTCTATTTATTTCCTTATAGCCCTTTTCAGTGTCTGACCTATTACTACATGTTCATTCATTATTGTTTGTTTCTCCCACTAGAATGAATACTAGATGAGGGGACTTTTTATCTTTTATTGATTGTCCACTCTCTAATTATGGACACATGATTAAGAATTGTAGGTGCTTCATAAATTATTGAAAAAATGAATGAATTCTATTCAGTTCAATTCAGTGAATGTTAGACTTTCTTCAAACGCTAAATAAGTAAGACATTGTCTCTGCTCTCAAGGTTTTACAAAAATCAAGTATAGCATTTATTAAGAGTTAAACTAAAGGAGGATACTTGTTGTGATGAGCACTGGGTGTTGTATGCATGTGGTGAATCACTAAATTCTACACCGGAAACTAATATTGCACTGTATGTTAACTAACTGGAATTTAAATAAAAACTTGAAAAAAAAGAAGTCTTAAACTGTATTTGTGCTATGTAGAAGGAATATATAAACAAAGGGTTTTAGAAAGAAAGAATTTTAAAGGGATAGTAATTAAAATTTATTTTGAGGTCAGTTCTGAAGAATACAATGACATGTGAAACAACACTCAACACTAATCAGAAAATAAAAGCATGTGTTTTTGAAGATGGCAGGGCATGCTAAACAAATGATAGGTTTTAACATACGGTTAAGATATTGAATAGCATTAATACTAGAGTGATAGAGACCAACTTAACCAAAAATCAATACTTCCTTCCATGAAATGCCTGACACATTTTCATGAGAGGAAATGCTATTGAAGCTTGCTGAACAGTAGCACAACTTGGTCAGATCTGTGTTTTAGAAAACTAATTCTTTTGGCCATACAACAGATGGATTTGAAACTGAGGAGATTACCAACAGGCATACTAGTCTAGAGACAATTGCTCTAGTTTAGGTGAGAGATAATGTGAACAGAATTTGAATAGTGACAGTAGGGATGGAGATAAAAAAACAATTTGAAAGTTATATCAAGAAGAGATTGTAGACCAATCTGATATATTTGGTAAGAGAGAGGGAGGATTGAAAAATGCCTCCAGAGCCCTAGACAATGGTATAGATGGTAAAGCTATAAATTTAGATCAGAAACCTAGGGAAAGAAAATCTAAGCACCCAAATTTATTCTTTCAGTGCATATATATAGAGATATAATATTACTTTTTCTAAAATCTCCAATAGGAACCTCTACTTCACTAATCAAAAGTTGAATTCAAATTAATTTTCAGCATTTCCACTAACCTGAAATAAAACTTGTTTACATTCTTTCTAGTCCTATTAACTTTCATAACTATAAAAGATACTCCACCATTTTCAGTCTTATTCAACGATTTGTATATTATCCTCTATTAGTAGACATTGATTAAATCACACATTTACTCAGCAAACACTTCTTTATCAGGAACTGTATGCAAATAACAGGGCTAAATTCTAGGAGAAAGAAGATGAATATGGCCAAAAAAGAATCAGACTTTCAAGAGAGTTTATGACTTCATCCAAGAGGTAGGGAAGAAAAATCTATCTTTATAATGGTATATACCAGCTGTAGTGGTCAAGTGTGTATTCTTCATTCTTGCTTCTACCTATCAAACAAATGCCCTAAAAATGTCTAAGACCTAATGTCTTCTTTACTCCTTCTCTGATTACTGTATCTCACAGTGGTTTTTCTCATGTCTAAATATAAGTAGTATTATCTAAATCATTCTGTTAGTTTTTTTAATTAAAATTATTATTGAGATAATTATAAGTTCACATACAGTAGTAAGAAATAATGCAGAGAGATCTCTCGTACATTTTGTCCCCCAATGATAACATTGGGAAAATTTATAATATCTCAACCAGGATATTGGAATTGATGTAATCCACCAAACATATTCAAAATTCTCCAGATTTACTTGTATTCACATATGTATGTGTGTGTCATAAGTTCTGAACAATTTTATCACCCGTGTAGGTTTATGTAGCCTGTGTTAGTCAAGGTACTGAACAGACCCAAGACCACAGTGATCTCTGTGTTACCCTTTTATAACCATAACCCCTTTTATACTTCCCTGCTCTTGGTCTCTAACCACTGGCAAACACTACACTGTCCTCAATTTCCTAAATGTTTTCATTTCAAAAACGCTGTATAAATAGAATGATACAACATGTAAACTTGAAGTTGGCTTTTTTTTTTTCCTCAGCATAAGTTCCTGGAGATTAATCTACTTGGGTATGTGTAATAATAGTTCATTCTTTTTTATTGCTGACAAGTATTACATGGTTTACATGTACCAGCTTCTTTAACCATCTCACTTGGTAAGGTACATCTGGAATGATTTTGGGTTTTGGCTTTTACAAATAAAGTTACTGCAGGTTCTTGTACAGGTTTGTTTTTTTTTTTTTTTTTTGAACACAAGTTTTTATTTCTCTGAGATAAATGCCCAAATGAATTTGCTGGATAGTATACTAATTGTATGTTAAGCTTTATAAGGAAATTCCAAACTTATCTATCCATTGTGGCTGCAGCATTTTATATTCCTACAAACAATGCATGAGTGATTGGATTTCTCTTCATTTTTCCAGATTTTGGTGTTGCCACCATTTTATATGTGGCTACTATTTTATCCATATCCAAATCCTTGTATTTCTTGCATAGGTGGAGTAATTGCAAATAACTTCAATAGTTAATTCTGACTTCTTGGATGCAAAGGGTGTCACTTAGATCCTCCAGTGATAGACTATTGCCTCAATTGTTGGGGCAGAGTAGGCAGGCAGCCAAAAATCTTCAGCATTCTTAGGGATTGCCTCAGTGGCAGAGATTGCATAATGTAACATCCTTTCTGAAGATAGACCACATCTAATGACTGACCAATAAGAGAGTTTAAAGATGTGTCCATCGTGATCCGACTTGGGAAAACTGAAGAATAACGCTAGTTCCAAAGCTTGCTCTGGAGTTGGTTGAGGGTGTATCTCAACTCAATTTCTCTCTACCATCCCCTGTTTGTTTGTTTTTTTTCCTCCCTTGAACAAGTTTTGATCTGAATTGTGTTCCTTAACATTTTGCACACTAAAGGCCATCTCTGATTCTTTTCAGGGAACCCAACCTACAATACTAATATGATTTAACTTTTCATTGTCCAATTTACTTTATATTCTGTTATGAATTCCTGAAATCTGATAAATGTTAGCGATTAGTAGTTGCTTTCCATTTCTATTGCTTATTAACTGCTGTCCCTCAGCTTCAGACCTGTCCTCCGATATTTTTCTTAATGATGCTGGCTTCTTGTTGCAATTTTACCAATTGAGGGCTCTCAAGGGACATTGGATTGCTGGAGAAGGAAGGGACACATTCCTTTCCCTTTGCTTACTGCTCCATGAGTGTCAGCAGCACAATTGATACCAGTCAGCTTTCCACCCAAATCAGTCCCATCACATCCCTCAGAGATACCTGTGGCAAACACACCTTCCTCTCCTCAGTAGTCTGACTCTGGGCTCAGTAGGGATGCTCTTTCAAATTGTACAGTTTTAATAGTTTCAAACTCTTCTTTTTGTTCTCCAGTGCTAGGTGTGATAGTAGCTTCCTGCAATTACTACATGACCCCTCAGTATTCCCATTTGGACTTTTTGGTGCCTGAATATCAGGTGACCAGTTTGTAATACTATATTCTGTCTATTCAGACTTCCTGAGATGCTAAATGATAACACCATCAATTTTATATGAAAGAAGTTAATAAAATTCATGAGTTAAAAAGCAGTCTTTTAATAAAAATGTAAAATATTTCGGGATAATATAAAAAATGGAAAAGATATACCCATCAAAACACAAGGTTATTTTTAAAATTAATCTGACTACTTCCTAACAATTTCATATGCTCATCAGGATAAGTGCATTTCTTAATCCCCATCATCTATTTAACCCGTCCCTCTGCTACATCTCTGGTGATCATAAGTTTGTTCTCTATAATTAAGAGTCTGTTTCTTGATTCGTCTCTCTCTCTCATTTTTTCCCCTTTGCTTGTTTGTTGTTTCTTAAATTCCACGTGAGTGAAATCATCTGGTATTTGTCTTTCTCGGACTAACTTATTTCGCTTAGCATGATATTCTTTATGCTCCCATAATTTGGGTATTGTAAATAATGCTGCAGTAAACATAGGAGTGCATGTATCTTTTCAAATTAGTGTTTTTGTATTCTTTCCATAAGTACCCAGTAGTGGAATTACTGGATCATATGGTGGTTCTATTTTTAATTTTTTGAGGAACCTCCATGCTGTTTTCCACAGTGGCTGCCCCAGTTTGCATTCCCACCAACAGTGCAAGAGGGTTACTTTTTTTCCATGCCCTCACTAAGACTTTTGTGTGTGTGTGTGCTTTTGATTTTAGCCGTTCTAACAGGTGTGAGGAGATACCTCATTGTAGGGTTTTTTTTTTGCGGTTTCAAGTTTTTATTTAAATTTCAGCTAGTTAACATAAAATGTAATATTCATTTCAGGTGTAGAATTTAATGATTCATCACTTATATACAACACCCAGTCCTTATCACAAGTGCCTTCCTTAATACCCATCCATAAAATTGCTAGGCTGAATGGAGGGCTCATCTTCACAAATTCATTCTTGGTTTAGTGCTCATTCATACAAATGTTGTACTATTTTTGGTACAATTGTAAATAGGATTATTTTCTTAATTTCTCTTTCTGCTGGTTCATTATTGATGTTAAAATGTAACAGATTTCTGCACATTGATTTTGTATCCTGCAACTTTGCTAAATTTGTTTATCATTTCTAGCAGTTTTTGGTGGAGTCTATCAGGTTTTCTATATATAGTATCATGTCATCTGCAAATAGTGAAAGTTCTACTTCCTCCTTAGTGATTTGGATACCTCTTATTTCTTTTTGTTATCTGATTACTATGGCTAGGACCTCAAGAACTATGTTGAATAAAGGTGATGAGAGTAGACATCTTGTCTTGTTCCTGACTTTAGGGTAAAGCTCTCTGGATGATGTTAGCTATGGGTTTTTCATATGTGACCTTTATCTTGAGTTATGTTCCCTCTAAACCTACTTTGTTGAGGGTTTTTATCATGAATGGATGTGGTACTTTGTCAATTTTTTTTTCCTTGTGTCTATTGAAATAATCATATAGCTCTTACCCTTTTTCTTATTGATGTGATGTGCCACATTGATTGATTTGTGAATATTGAACCACCTTTGCAACCCTGGAATAAATCTCACTTGATTGCAGTGAACACTTTTTTTTAATGTATCTTTGAATTCCATTTGCTAGTATTTTGTTGAGAATTTTGCATCAGGGTCATCAGGGATATTGGTCTGTCATTTTCTTTTTTAGTAATGTCTTTATTTGGTTTTGATATCAAGGTAATGCTGGTCTTATAAAATGAATTTGGAAGTTTTCCTTCCTTTTCTATTTTTCAGAATAGTTTAAGAAGACTAGGTATTAATTCTCCTTTAAATGTTTTGTAGAATTCTCCTCTGAAGCCATATCGTCCTGGACTTTTGTTTTTGGGAGTTTTTTGATTAATGACTCAATTTCTTTTCTGGTTATCGGTCTATTCAAGTTTTGTGTTTCTTCCTGTTCCAGTTTTAGTAGTTTATATGTTTCTAGAAATTTGTTCATTTCTTCTAAGTGTCCAATTTGTTGGCATATAGTTTTTCATAATATTCTCTTATGATTATATTTCTGTGGTGTGATTGTTATTTCATAGCTAGGAGCCTTTTTTAATTGATTTAGTTATCCATGTATGTGATAATCATATGTACCTGTGTCCTATGAGCATACACAGAATATATTTTAAAAGACTTCAGTACAAGTGGCTAAGTAAATGATGTTTTAATCCTATAAGGTCTTTATTTATTAACATTAGAAAATGATATATTTTGATGAACTGAGCTTTCAAAATCTATGATTAAAACTCAAAAATAAGAACATGTTCTGTATATAACTATAAAATTATTTTTCCAGTATAATATTTAGTGAAATAACTTACAAATTTACTGAATGAGGATAACTTCCCATAAAAACAGGCCTTAAATATAAGAAAAAATAGAAAGTTCTGAGAAAAGAGTGTATGACTTGATCCATTTCATTCAGATGTGTGCATGTAATTACGATTAACACCTTCTACGTAATCCTCTCTTTCTAAACAAAAGTGATATATTGTTTTTTTCAGTCAACCCTAGGAAGGTTATAAAATTTATTAAGTGTCTGAGCTTGCCATTACAAAATGTACTTTAGAAAATTTAAGCCATTGTTTAACCATTTTATCAATTTTGTATTATGAGAATCATCTGCGATTATGTACACTTCTCTCTGAAAATTGTTTCCAAATATTTTCCTGAAGAGTTGTAATTGATTAGTGTTATGTGAATTTTAAAAATAACCTTTTTTTTCTTTTTCAAAATAATGCAAGATAGGATATACATTTCACTCAGAGTACAATTTTTTAATCTACCCTTATATCACACATGCATAAAAATAGTACCTGAGGGGCACCTGGGTGGCTCAGTTGGTTAAGAATCTGCCTTTGGCTCACATCATGATTCAAGGTCCTAGAATTGAGCCCTATATCTGGCTCCATACTCAGCAGAGAGCGTGCTTCTCCCTCTCCCTTCGCTGAGCCCCTTTCTTGTGCTCTCTCTCTCTATCAAACAAATAAAAATCTTAAAAAAATATAGTACCTGATGTAGTGAAAGGAAATATATATTTACTGAATGACGCAGTGCTGTCATATGCTTTTTTTTTGAGGTGTGGAGGGAAAAAGGAGAGACAGAATCTTAAGCAGCCTCCATCCCAGTGCAGAGCCAGACATGGGGTTTGATCTCACGACCCTGAGATCATGACATCAGCCAAAATCAAAAGGAGGGCACTCAACTGACTGAGCCACCTGAGTGCCCTCTCTTAATATGTTTTTTCAAATGTTATTGCATTGATAGATCTTGAGAAATGAGGTGGTTTTTTTTTTTTTTCTTTTTCTTTAGAAAAGGGAGGCCAGAGGCAGAACAAAGGGAGAGGGAGGGAGAGATTCTTAAGCAGGCTCCACAGGACATGGAGCTCCATCTAAACAACCCTGAGATCATGACCTGAGCCTAAATCCAGACTCAGACGCTTAACTGACAAGCCAACCAGGCATCCCTGAGGTTCCTTATTTTATTAATTATATAATTTGAATTTTAAGACATTCACTGCTACCCATTTTAACTCCTCATTTGTACTGAAGTTTTCAGTCTGGATTTGTAGTGAGAGTGTAGAGAATTCATAGATAACCCTTTTCCTGCAATTCAAGGATGTCATCCCCTGCATTGCTTGCAGTAACAGAAGTTGGGGGAAAATAGTTTAATGTACAACATAGAAGAGACTGGTTGAGTAAAATAGAAGATGACAAACTTTTAACCAACTATTAAATTTATGCTTTAAATTTATTTAAAAGTAATGGAAAATAGATTTAAAAAAATAGAATGAGGAAGAGGAGCTAGAGACTTCTCTAGGAACATTATGCAATTTGCTTTTCTTACTTTTGTTATGCAGTGTAAATGTTCTTCAAAATACACTCTGAGAAATACTCTTAACAATCTGTAATATAAGAAACTAGGATGATGTTAGACTTTATGTGTTGCTGCTATAGTTAAACTTTCAAATAATTGTATTTGTTTATTTTTTTCTTTCTTAAAAGTTACCTACTGAACAGAAATTTTGCAAATGCTTATAACATTCTGACTCCAAATTGGAAGTACTACCCCAAAACTATCAAATATCCGTAGATAAATTTGGGCTAAATGAATAAATTATGTAATTTTAGTAGCAATGTTGACATTTATTATTGACCGCTTTTCATCAGATTTGGAGGAATGGAAATTTTAGTTTCTCACATAGTTATGACACCGCTGTGCTATGGTTTTAATCTTCAGAATAAACTAGCTAATGAAGGAGAAATTAGGAAGCATTTTGTGCATTTCGGTCTTCTAAAAGTTTTTTCCTACAACTATTCCTTTAACAGACCAGTGCAAGTTTTAAGTGTACACAGCTCAAGTTTCACACTGCTGCATTTTCTCTTTGTCATCTACATTATTTTCTTGAAAATAAGATACTATTTAAGTCTACTTAATTTTCATAGGGATAGGCTATGGATGGCAACCAAGACATTTTGAAGAAAGTAAAATTTAGTGTCTGATTAAAATGCGATTTGGTAACTGCATTTATTTTAAATGGGCACAGAGAAGAAACAAGTATTATAAAAACTGAGAATCAAGTACCTCAGCACGGAGAGAGGATCATCATAGGTACAACAATTAAGCATTTGATAAATTGTAAAACACCTTGCTAACAAGGGGCCTGAGGCAGTCATAAGTGTGAAGGCAGCTGTCCAGAGAGTATCAAAATTGAGCAGACCTAAACTTATTTATGCATATATATGCATTATTCCAGTTTAGTGTAGTCTCCAGATTTTACTTCAAAGATTTTCCAATGTATTCTTCATTACAAAAGATTGATCATATTAAAATCTCCCCAATGACTTCTCATTATAATTAGAATAAAATCCAAATGTCTCACTATACCCTATTAAGTCCCCTTATGAATTGTAGCCTGTTTAACATTTTAACCTCAGGTTTTGTTTGTTTGTGACAACTTAACCCTTAGTTTAGTTGCTTTCAGCTATATGGATAAAAACTGAAGCTACAGATCATTTCTTAATTTCTGTGTCAATAGAATCACACTGTCTGCACCAGTATATTCTTGTAAACCAATTTATCCTAATAAGTAGTTTGATAATCAGCACAAATGGAACGCTTATGAAGACTTACTTCAAGACCCTTGCTTAGCTGTATCCAATAACATAAAACTGTTATTTCACAAGTAATTTTAAAAATATTTATTTGAGAGAGAGCACAAGCAGAGGGAGTGGCAGGCAGTGGGTGAGGGAAAAGCAGGCTCCCCACTGAGCAGGGAGCCCAGTGCTGGGCTCAGTCCCAGGGCCTAGGGATCATGACCTGAGCTGAAAGCAGTTGCTTAACTGACTGAACCACCTAGGTACACCTCACAAGTAATTTTAATTTTAAGATTGGAATGCTATGCTTTAATTCACATTATTCCCCAGACCCCAAACCCAGTATAAAATGCTTTTCTCTTACTTGCCAGTTTGGAAACATCACTAAGATGAATACATTAATAAGATTAATGAATTCAGTTTCACTTGGGCAACTGGATTTTATGACGTTATCTATAAGGGCATCAACAGTCCTAGAGGCCCCATCAAAATCCAATTGTAATTACCTTAGTATTGTAACTCAAGAAACTTACTCAGGATCTGTGTGATCTGTTGGGTCCCTTAAGTCTCCTGCCACAGGGGTCTCTCCATTTATGAAGGTGTGGTTTGTCATGGTGAGATAAGTGCAGGATTGAGTCTGAGCTCGTTTCTTTTCACCACACCCTCTATTTTCTTCCCAAGATTCTTTTTTTTTTTGGATTCTTTGATTTTTTAAGGATTCTTTGATTATGGCCAGATTTAAAGTATCTTTGGTGGAATCTGCCATGTTACAATGTTTGTTTCTCTTCCTCCTTTTTTGGGGGGAATGCATAAAAGACAGTTCTAAGGGAGGTCAGCCCTGGGTTCAGAATGTCCTGGTCTTCATCCAGACTGGAGGGCTAATGAGTAAAAATGTCTTTCTAGACTGATTTCTTACATGAGAAATTTTGCCTTGAATTACTTTTCAAAACTTTAGAACATTCCTCAGTCTTATTTTGTTTTACCCATGAAAATCTAGTCAGAAAAATCACTTCTCTACACTTTTCTACCCACTGATAGACAACTTTCAGGTTGAGGACCAGAGGCATGAATTCATAACCAAGATATCTAAATAATGCTTACCAGACTCTCATGGATTTGTCTGAGGTTAAGTCCATACTTTTTCCTTTCCAGAATTCTCTTATGTGTTCTTATATTATGTTTTTGTGAATGCACTTAATCTTTCAAAATGGTACAATCCTACCTTGTATAGTTAAGAATTACAATGGGCACTCTAGAGAACTTTTTATATGAACAAAATTATCCATCTGAGAGATACCTAAGAACAAAAGAGAGCAAAACTTCAAACATGAAATGGTCTGTGTTTGATTAGTATAGGGGAATTTCTGAAAGAAACTCATTCAGATATCAAAATTGAATCCTGAATAAATTAATTGTTGGAGATAAATGCGAGATATGAAAAATGTTAAACTTTGTATTTTTGGAGTCCCTCTCAATTTCAACTGATCTAATTTTATTCTTTACCCATTCTAAGTTCCACCATTGCATAATGTTCCTGTCCCTTTTTCTGATCTTCTTCTCATGTCTGTTGAAGTATCCAAATCCCCCCAAAGTCAAACTGTCCCTTAAATAAAATAGTCCTTCTTTATTTCTCTGTGATGCCAAAGCAAAATTTATTTATTTAAAAACAATGATGCCATAGGCATAGCTCTGTGTTCTGCTTTGTATAATTTCTTTTTAATGTTTAATAGTGCCATTTTTATGCCCCCAAAACATTAACAGAGCACTTACGCAGTTATGTCTTAGTAGTTTATTGAGGTACCTGAATACTTTTCACAATCCCTGATCCAGTATATTTAATACTAAGGAACTTTAACGTTTAACACTGAAGAAGTTGAAGTTTCCTGCAGTTTTACTATTTTGTAACGTGAGAGTGATCTTTTGCTATTTTCTAAAATAAAATGAGATGAAGTATAAGATAGATTCTATGTCTTAGATTCCATCTGCATGTTTTAGATAAGAAAAAATATACAGAAGTTAGTATTTTGTTGAAATTAAGTACACTAGGAGATGATGTATACATAGGAGTAAATATTTCACTTCTGAAAGGCTGTAAGCCATTCAAATCTGTCATGTACTGGTCACTAAAAGTACATTTAGAGTATTACTGAGTCTTATTAGCTGCTGCGGGCAATGGGTTCCCAACTTTTCTGAAATTTTCTGACAACACTGTTGGCATGAATGTGGACCAAGAGACTTGCTCATTTATTGCTGGTAAAAAAATGGTAGCCACTTTAGAAGATAGTTTGACAATTTTTTTATTAAGTAAACTTAACACATAAACCAACAATTTGGCTGCTAAGTGTTTAGACTAGTGAATTTAAAATGTTCCCAGAACTTATATGTGAATTTTTAGGAGGTTTATTGATGATTGCCAAAAACTCAAAATAATCAAGATGACTTTGGAGATGAATATCCAAACAAACTGCAGTACTTCTGTACAAAGGAATGTTGCCCAATAATAAAAGAGAATAATCTATTGATTCAAACAATATGTATGAATCCTACATGCATATTTTGTTAAATGGAAGGGACAGACCCAACTGAACATATATTGTAGAATCACATTTATATGGAAAACATCAGTGGTCCTCAGGGGTTGGGGCAGGGAGTAGTGGTTGACTATAAAAGGGAAACACAAGGAAATGTATTAAAGGAAAGAATGGTTCTATCTGGCATGGAATGGTGAATAAATGACTCTATGTATTTATCAAAACACATAGAACAGCATATCACAAGAGCAAGCCTCACTTTATGCAAACTAAAGAAAAAAAATGAAATTAATCACAACGTTTGGGGAATTCCTGGATGGCATGTTGACTGTGCCAGATGACTTTAACTGTGCTATACGTGTGTGAAAAAAACTCACTAAAGGGAGGTAGGTAGGAGCTGAGCTAAGTTAACTAAAAAACAGTGTTCGATAGGAACTTTAAAGCTAAAGACAAAAGAAACAAATAAATATCATATAGAATCCAAAAATACTTATATATAATTTAGAAATCAACAGTGTATGGTCTAAAATAACACATTTGATTTACAAAGGTGTTTCATAGAAGAATGCAATAATATTAAAGGTTAACTTAAAAGATTAGAAACTTTTCTCCAAAAGTAATTATAAGATTAATGTCACTTATTATATTATCTTAGGTAAACATAATAATTTACATTTACTAAATAGACATTTTACTAAATTTTATTCATATCTCTGAATATAAATACAGTCAAATAGACCAAAAATTTGTTTTTGGAAATGCTTCATTGGAAAAATAGAAAATTATCTTATTTTCAGGGTTATTTTACATGTAGGTATATTTATAGATATTTATGTTGGTAATGAAAACCAGATATTCCATCTATAAAACTTTATAGGCATTTAGCTTAATAGTGCTTTAACTTTTCTTAAGTCCCATTTCTTCAAGAACTCAATAATTTTTCTTGTTTATTCAATAAGCATCCATTGCATCACTGCATATTTGATTATAGGACACTGTTAGAGGATATAGCCAATGAATGAAATAGGTAACAGTTCTTGTTTATGGGATTTACATTTGTGATTTTACCCTAAAATGTCAAGATTATTTAAATTACGTGATTTAGAAATACACGTATATTGGGGCTCCTGGGTGGCACAGTCTGTTGAGCTTCAGACTCTTGGTTTTAGCTCAAGTCTGAGCCGATTGGGGCTTGTGAGATCAAGCCCCACACTCAGTGTAGAGTCTGCTTGGCTCTCTCTCTCTCTCTCCCACCCCCTTCCCCCCACTGTGTGTGTACTCTCTCTCTTTCTCTCTTTCTAAAATAAATAAATAAATCTTTTAAAAATATGTATGTCTTAATAGATGTTTCAAAATGATGCAGTGAAATAACATCATTTCTTGTGGGACTAAACAGAAGAAAGCAATTTATGTAGATACATAATTATGACATGTTATAGAGACAATGCCCTGTAAGTTTTCTTTTGGTATATTAGAATTTGACAGTAATGACTAAATATTTATAATACATTAAAACTTTTGTTCTGGAAGGATCATATAACCTCTTATCTCTGTATCCCTAGAATTTACTATTTTAAGCCATTCAATTCCTGTGCATTAAATTGCTGGGACAACTTCAGTATTGATGACTTCTAATTTGGTATGCAGTACAAAAGTTGATAGAAGAAAAAGTTTTGACAGTATTTTTTATGATAAATTTACCAATAAAGAAGTAGATATTTTTATTTGAAAATGTACTGCATTCATAGTTTGAAAAGCCTTCACCAAAAGAAACTGAAAAAAAACCTCTAAAGAGATTTAAGATATAGAAGTATATAGCGTTTGCCTTTGAAATGTTTGAGAAATCATTTTCTGTTTTGTTTTTATTTTATTCTATTTTAAGATCAATTTTGATATATTTATGGTGTGAAGTTCATTTTCAGAAATAGAAGTCCAGTTATATTACTGGTTCTACCAGAAAAATAGAACTAAGCTAAACAATTCCCATTTTGCCTACACATAAAACATAACTTTATATGACTTGCCAATGTACCAGCAACATTTTGGTGATATAAAAAGAAATCCCAGTACATCTTATCATGTATACATTGACAGTGAACATATCATGTTTTTTAAGAAGGCATTATTTTATTTATGTAAATCAAGGAGAAAAGTATAACTAGTTTAAACATATTTTTCTATATATAAACAAAGTTCATAAAATTTTAATGAGCATGAACAATAACACAAAATATTAAAATTTTAGTAAATTCTAATATTTTCATCATGCAGTGAAATAAAGTGTTATCTGAATATAAGTATATAGGTAATCAAAGTAACTAAATAACTCAGGTATCCTTATAGCAATACCTCATTACTTTTGACTATGTATTATGTGAGTAATACATTTCAATTTACAGTATTAAAATAACTTCAACTCTATTCTCCATTAACCTGTGAACCACAACTTGGTATCTATTTAAAGATTGCTAGTAGCATGTGGATATTATGTAAGTGTTGTAATACTTGGTATTAGAGCCTGTTTGACTATATAGAGATATTCATTTGTCATACATGATTTTCCAGAGCAAATTGGGAATTTTATTTAGTTAGTTAGCTGATTATTATTTGTTCATTCATTCATTTCTTTTTCTTCCTTTTGAATGGGTGTTATTTGCATATATAGGTCAAAATTTAAAAGATACAGTAATATATATGATGAAAAGAAAATTCTCTTTCCTTTTTCTGTAAGATTTTTTATTTCCACTCTTTCTGCTTTCTAGTTTTATTAAACTTTGTCATTGTGTTTTATGTTTATGTCTTCAAATATAATTTATATACATGAAGAATATATATCTACTCCAGCTATTAAAAATTTAGAAATCAGCATACTTAGAGTATCTCACTTTTTTTTTATATTTTATCATTGTTCTCAAAAAGTTACATTATGTTCTGTAACTATAATACCCCCTTTTTCTTTTAGTCCTTACTCAACAAAGCAGTTAAATAGATTCAATGCCCCTTGACTGCTCACTTGCCATTTTTCTCTTGGTGGGTGATATATGTTTTCTAAGAATTTCCTCAAAATGAACTTACAGCTCAAATGAACTTCCTAGGAACTCTGGTTTCTTGTAAGTTCAAAAATATTGCTCCCTTGTCCCTGTTTCATTCATGTTTGAATGGTAGTTTGGCTAGCTATAAATTTATTAGGTCATACTTTCTTTCCTTGAAGATTGTATAGGTGGTTTTTCACAATCATTATAGCATCGAGTATTGCTGTGGGAAGTTGAAGGTCAGCCTATTTTTTCACCTGATAGATGAATCAAATATTTTTTTCTAGCTGCCCAAGGCAGTCATTGATACACACATACACACACACACACACACACACACACACACACACACACACGCGTGCGCGCAATTTGAAATTCGGTTAACTTACCAGGTTTTATTTTATAGTGGATAATTTTAGGTCAGCATGTCCTAGAATATAACATTCTCTTTAAAGAAGTAGATTGAAGTGTTCTTTTATATCTGAAAGGTTTTTTTCTTAATTGAATCTCTAAATTTTTTTTATTTTTTCCATTATTTTTATAGAACCAATTAGGAGATATTAGTTAAGAGTGTAAAGTGTATTGAATCTTGTTTTAAAAAATATTGTTTATTTTAGTTTTCTTTATATTTTGTTCAGTCTTTTATTTATCCTCACTTTATTTTGCTCGGTTTTTAGTCTTATTCTCTGTTCTTCCCTATTGTGATTTTAACTATGTGTATTACATTTGTTCTGCTTCCACTTTAGCCTTTATTTCTGGGAAACATTTAAAAATTTTTATTTTTGGGGCGCCTGGGTGGCTCAGTCATTAAGTGTCTGCCTTCGGCTCAGGTCATGATCTCAGGGTCCTGGGATCGAGCCCCGCATCGGGCTCCTTGCTCAGCGGGAAGCCTGTTTCTCTCTCTCCCTCTCCTCCTGCTTGCGTTCCCTCTCTCCCTCAAATAAATAAATAAAATCTTTAAAAAAAAATTATTTTTGAATTTTAACAGCTCATGTTTTATTTTCTTTTTACCATTCCTTTCCTATGGAAAAACATCCATTGTTCTTGTGTTGCCAAGTAGTTTTATAATTAACTGATATTTTTTAACAGTTCCACAGCAAAATTTTTGCGATGAGTATTTTTCTTTAGGTGACTTTTCTTTTTCTTCATTTTTTTATTTGGTCTATTTCCTTATATTTCCTTGGATGAGTCTATTATTGTTACTTTTGAATTATTTCTCTTTTTCTGAATCAGATGATTCTTCACGGGGTGGAATCCAAGTTCATGTTCCTGGAATTTCCCCCATATTTTAGGGTTATTCTGAGGTGAATAAGATCTCCCCGGCCAGTCAAATTTTAGCACCAGAGGGCTGCTCGCAACACGGAGTATCTCTCCTCCCCTTTGCTGAAGCGAACTATTCCTGTCTAGACACAAAAGCGGTGCATGTGTTCCTTGAGCCCCTGCGCTTCAAGCTACCAACCCAGCAAAGTCCCACAGCCGGTCTTTGTACTGCTTTCCATTATCAGAGATGAAGATTGTATGCTCCTTACTTGATGAAGTGTGCTGTGTTAGCTTTTTTAAGACTGTAGCTGTGGATATGCTGATCTACATTTTGCTGCACACATTATTTAACCTCCAAAAGCTTTTGGAAATAACCTCTCCTGTTTTGGGATTCAGAGTTTTAGATACTTTTAATTTCTTTGGATTCGATGTTTTATTTTTGTTTCTCATTGTGCTATTTCCTTTTGAGTGATTGCCAAGAGAATATAAAAACAAATGCAGTTTTAAAATGGTTGTTTCCCCAGATATTTAAGAGCAAGAAAACAAGTTTTCAGTGTAGTGTTTTTCTAAATTTTATCAGATGTAAATCAACATTGTAATTATGTATTTGTAAATTCAGGGTTGGCTTATATACAGTGATTTAATTGCTATGAAAAGATGCAGTTGCATGTTCTTCCTATTTCTTCTATTCTAACTCATCTTATTTAGATAATTCGTCTCTGTTCATCATTTTTATTCATCATTTTCTTATTCTGTATATACTCTATTTCCATTTTTTTCCACTATATATTCCTATATTTTACAGATTGACTTTAAATTCACTAGTTTACATTTTTCTATTTATGTGTTTATTTGTAACATGGCTTTCATTAGGATAGCCTAATTCTTCCATCTCTTATAAGTAACAGACTGGCAAAAAAAAAAATAGCTCGTAGAGAAATAGAATCAAACTTTGTTATTTCTTTAATTTATTCCTGCACACAGAGACACATTCATGGTTTCTTCAAATAACAGTGACTTCCTGTTTATTTCCTCATACCTTGATTCTACTAAGCAAATACAATTCCCATCTAATTTCTTTCCTTCTCCCATTTAATTCAACTAAGTTGTGGACTAATGTCAAATCTAGGCATTTTCCCTACCAAAATAAAAGGGTAGTCCATTATAAAGATATAGCTGAATATGTTAAATTTATTTTGCTTCCTGCAGGTTCTTTTTTAGCATTATTGCCCAGTTTGTTTTATATTAAATTATGAAAAAAAAATTTCGGACTTTCTATTCATTTACAGATTTGAAATTATCTCATATATTTATTGTTAGTTTTACTTCTTGGCAGAATAATGATTAGCTAAAAAAATTCTAAATTTACATTGAATCTCAGTTGTGATAATGTTTTTTATGTTACATATAAAAACATGAAAGTTAAGCCCCAGATTCCCTTAATAGTTATGTTATATTGGTTATCATTTTATGATTTTTTTTCAGGTAGATATATAGTTGCCTTTGAGGGAAAAAAATCCTTTTTCAAAGTACATAATGTTTGAGAATGGTTTTGATATTAGTTTCAGTGTCTTGGAGTTTCAGAAAAGGGGTTGTAGGGCAAAGCAAGGGACAAGACTAGGATTTCTAATTTTGAAGAATGTATCCAGTTTTCCTTTAGGAAGAATATAAAGAATGATAGTAGTGCAACTTCTGAACCACTTATGCTCAAGATATTGTTACATACTTCTAAGATGTTAATAGACTGAAGAATGGTACCAGAGGGAAATGTAGCAACAACCCAAAACCTAGGTGAAAATCTATTTGGAAAAGAACCAGACTGAATTTTATCTCTGAACTCAAAGAGAAAAAAATATCATAATAAAATTATGGGGCAAAACTTTTAGAAAAATGTATAAAGTAAATGAAAAGGTATCAAACTCAAAGATTATGTTGATGGATTTCATTCTTTTTATGATACGCATTGCAGGAAATTATTCAGGCACACTCTGCTTGAATATTAATGCAGTGATTGTGAGTATAATTTTATATTAGGGAATTATCAAGATTGATCTATAAAATATGAGCTTTTAGCTGTTAGAATTTAATTTCAAAATCATAAACACTATAAGTAGCTAACTTTCATATTTGAACAAGTAATGCTATTTTCTAGGTTAAAACACTGTGCTAACCCAATTTATAAAAGCAAATTAAGTAGAGTAGGCTATTGTGATAAAACAAAGAGAGTCAAAATATATAATGATTCACATAAAATGAAATTTCATTTCTTGTTCATCATATGCCAGTTCAGGTCAGGTTCTTATAGGTTAGATTTTGATGCTGTAGAAAGAACATCAGTTGTCACCCAGCTGAGCCTGCAGAGAACAGAAATTGTGAGAGGAATCCATCAGAATAATTGTCACTTAGAAGATGTAAAACACAATTAATCCTTTCTATAAAAAGAAATGAAGGATAGTCACACTTAACTTCATGCTGATTGAAGTCCTGTCATAAAGCAGATGCTTGAGTTATCTTGACAACAGGATATAAAAGAACATATTAAGTCCAATGTTTCCATGAGAGAGGAGAGTTTTTAAATTTCTAACAATTAAGGCCTATAGTGAATGTATAATGTATCTTTTTTTTTTAATTTTAAAATTAAAGTTCTTTAAATAGAACATTTGGACACCTTTTTGGGTTGTAGAATTTTAACGAGATGTTTTCAAAAGAAGAGACATTTCTCTACATTAATCCTTGCTTTTACTAAAATGAAGCTTACAAAGGTCAGAAGCAGATGGAGCCTTCCTGCCCCTCCTTTTACTGTCATACCTACGGAACAGCAGGGTCCTCCGAACGAAAGGGCAGGAGTGATGTTCCCTATAATGAATAGTGCTATTTTGTTACTTGACCTTCAAGACAGCCTGAAAATTTCAAGTCAGAGATCAGTGTGGGAAAGCAAATTGATGAACGGGAACACTGTAATCTTAGCTGATAACTCTTTAAAAGGTAACCAAAGCTATTTCTTTTGCTCCCTGGATAACGGTAAACTTTTCAAAGAACTTAAAAAAAATCTGCTGGAGCATGAGGAAAAGTGAATATTCTGAATGGCCTTTTCAATACCGTGAGTCATGTTAAGAATCTTGAGACAGTCATTCTTTACAAATGGGTATTAAAAATGCTGAAAATACCCAAAACTAGAAATGAGAGTAATAAAAGACTATATGTAAACAAGGGCTTTGAAGACTTGGAGGAACTTCCAAGAGAAGTTCAGAAAGAAGAAAGAAATAATTAAGGGCAGAAGATAAAAAAAAGCAGAAGACTGTGTAAGACAGGACTGAAGCTACATATTAATTAGTAGAATTCGGACTGGTGTCAGAGGGCATATTATCAGATATAAATATTAGGAAAACATAATCATAACGGAAGCAAAGGAAAACACTGAAAGCACCTTTTCCAAAGTTTTCTTAAAAAGGAGGAATGAGAATTAAAAATTCCTTAAAATGTGCTAATTATGTTTTTGTTTTGTTTTGATAATTCTTACTGACCGAAATCCCTTAACTCAAATGTATATATACATACACATATACGTATACACATATATGTCATATATATATGTATATATATATATGACTGTAAAGGAAAATGGGGATATTTCTAACCAAATAAAAAACAGTCATTATGCATAAATTTATGTAGACTTAAACATCTATTCAGTTCAAAATTCCTGTGTTTATTTTAATATACATTATAAAAGTGAAAATACTAAAGCATTTCACAGAGTAAACAATATAGTTTACTTTATCCAGATAAAAAGATTTATATTACTGTAGTCACTTCTGTTTTAGTGACTGTTTCTATAATTCAAATTAGCTCTATGACTGGGAAAAAGGGAATGATGTCATCAAAAGAGGGGAGCAGTATTAGAACATACGGTGTTTTTCCAGCACACTTATATTTTCTGTTCCCAAGTAAAGCAGCTAAGACAGAGAATACTAAAACAGCCAGCCTCAGAAAACAACCCTGTTAAAACTGAATACCGTACACAATGCTGGTTCAGTCTCATGCTCTTCCTTTTTCTTAATTTGGTCACAGGTTCTGTCCAGGCAGTGCTGATTGCACTGTTCTCCCTGATATTTGTACTTTTAATCCTTGTTTTCATAAATCAGTAGCCTCATGTCTTGCTTATGTATTATTTAAGCAAGCTACTTTCACTATTTTAAATGGTAAAGCCCTGTATTCCAATATTTTATTGTATGTTAGGAATTCAGCATGTTATTTTAACTGCATTTGTGCTTTTATTATTTTTATCAGCATAATTAAAGCATAAGTTAATGTTCTTGTTGCACAGTTTCTTCAAACTTTAGTTGGTCTCCTTCAAACCTACTTCTCCATAGGTATATTGGTAATTTTCATGGACAGATTTGCATCATGCTATTTTATTAAAAATAGATATATTGCATTATTGCAGATTGTATATAGTAAAGTAGTTAGGACTTGAAAAGGGGACTATAAATGATTGAATCCTAGTACAATATTTTTATTATGACTGACATTATATACAGTAAAATCAGAAAGAGTACATTAAACATGATTGATCGTAAATTTTCATTTTTTACACAGTAAAAATTTCCATCACAAAGTCAATATAAGAAAACACAGATAAATATGAAACTGAAGTCTGTTTTTTTCTGTTATATTCTTATGATATTTTTTCAATATAAATTCTTGATTCTTTACAATCAAGGTCTAGTTTAGATATGGAACAGAAAGTTTGTGCTGAAATCACATGAAAGCTTACCCAGGTCAAAAACTATAGTTTTAAACTATAGCTATATATTACTTTGTGCTTCACAGCACACACAAGAATAATTTTACGCTGCAGTCAACTCTACAAAATGTTGCCTGCATGCTATCATTGTATTTACAGATACTAGCTTTGCCTTTTATTCAAACTGTGAGATGCCAACACAAAGCACAGGAGATAGGGGAAAATTGTTAATTATGAAGGAGAACGAAATAAGTATCTGTACAAAAGTCACTGGATTTGCTGATCTGGGTAAATAGAAAACTATTCTGAGTGAGGGGAAAACTAACTGGGAACTGAACACAGTTTGAAAATTCTTTTCCATCTATCACAACCCAACGGCAACATTTAAATGACAGAATTGGGCAAACTCGGTTGCTCTAACAAGCTTTAGAATCAGTGGCAGAGCTGAGAATGCAGCATTCACTCACTTTTTTGAAACAGTGTTCTGACAAAAATGATCCGAACTCAATTTATTTCTTACCTGAGAAAGACTTTTAAAAGCTGAAAAGGAATGATAACCGATTTTCCAGGATTTCTACATCTACAGAAATCTGCAGCCTTTTTTGTCAAGAGAGGGTCTTCCTTCCTCCCTTGATCAGAAAACAAAACAAAACAAAACACAGGTCAGTTATTTTGCTCCTGAACAAGTCAACTGTTTAAACCTTGTTTCTTGAGGTATTGGATTTTTTTCCTTCTTCTAGTTCGTGTGTATAAAATTGAAATTTAAACTTGGAGCAGGGCTGATTAGATATCTACCCTAGTGACATACTGAGTACTGAGAATATAGAACTGGTGGTAATAAAGACATAATTATCAGAGTTTTGCTTCTGTGGTGACTCATGTTTAAAAATTTAATCTAATCCCATTAGATTTAGGAGATTTACCGTGTAAGCCAGAATGATTCAGAGCTTGTATTATTAATATTACTTTTCTTTGATCTGATTACTATTTAACTTATAATTCAAGTATATAAATTAAAAACTCTGCTGTTGTCTCCATGGAAATTAATAGAGGGAAACCTCATTTAGAACAGAGGAGGGAAGGCTTGAAGAGGGAACACTCGGGCACGAACTTTCCATCTCAGCTGATACTTCACAGTCCTGGGCAGGAAGAAGTTCACGTTTCCCCAAGAGGGGAAAGGAACATTTTCTCCTTGCCCAGGAAAAGCTTAGCTGATGAGGGAGCAGAAGGCAAGCTGACACCCTGCAACATCCTCCCACCCCCCCACTCCTGGGTGGGACATGTGTGGTATTCTTCCTGGAATCTCCCAATTATGTTAATGTTAATACCTTGCTATAGGGAAAAAACAATCTTAACCTGACAATGGCAAGTCCTCCGTAGGTATCTTGTAGGTCCTCTTTAGCATATGAAAGTTCTATTGAAACCTCCCTTTCCTTACCTTCCCCAACCCCATCCTATATAACCTGTCACCCCTCACAACCCTGGGGCAGCAGCTCTTTCTGCCCGCGGGTCCTGTCCCTGTGCTTTAATAAACGACCATTTTGCACCAAAGATGCCTCAAGAATTCCTTCTTGGTCGTAGGCTCTGGACTCCACCCCACTAAACCTGACTTATGTTCTAAAACTTCCTCATAGCCCCTGAGAACCTGCCACAACTCTGCCAATGAGAAACCATCACCATGCTGAATGCTAGCTTTTCCCCAGTAGAAGTTGTTCAGAGCATCCCTTCCCAGCTTCCTCTTTTTTCTCTATAAAGTTCTTTTCCTTTGTTCTTAGAATCGCCTAGAGTTTGCCATAGTTTGCATTTCCTGAACTGTAATTCTTCTGCTATTCCCAAATAAACTGATCTCGCTGATGAAATAACTGGCTATTTTTAAGGGTAGCATTTCTACCTAATTTTACCATTAACTAATTGTGCAGATATGTTTCTTTGTGTAAAATGAATATCTTTAGATTCAAGTTTTAAATTATCCATTTCTTTTATTTCATGAAAGAGATTGTTAGATTGTTTCCTCTTCTCCCATATTAACAGTGAAGATAGCAGTTAAAATTGATCTTATTTAAGATCTCATAAACCTACACTTTCATTTGGGGCTGTAATTCTCTCTCTTTATTTTTATCCTAAAAATCCATAGATTGATATCTTTAGTTACAGTTGAACCTAGTAAAATACATGCCCCAGGAAACATTTTGAAACAACAATAGACTGGTAATACAAACATTCTTTGGGGGAAGGAGTAAGAAACAAGAAGTGGGTCCTCTCCACTTTCTTCAGAAAAATTAGCATTAAAATAAGCTTAATGCAGCTGTAGTGGTGAGTATTCTTCATGAATTCAAGACAATTTTTACTTTATTTACAACAATTAGGACTACCAGCAAATTCTACACATAGAATGTTTTTGAGCTTTTGAATAAGAGTACTAGCAGATTTCAGGATTAAGGCAAAATCTGATAACTGAAAATATCCATGTATATTTGCAAGATTTAACATTATACCAAAAATTATAATGATTAATGGGAAATCAAATTCCATAGAGCATATTTTTTTTCCATAGAGCATATTTAAATACAAGGATATATATAGAGAGAATAAAATACATTGTAATAATATGCATAACCTATTTTACATTAAGAGGTGGGTGTATGTATGCACATTGCTCAACTATTTAAGGATCTTCTTTATTGTATCCAGTTTGTGCAAATAACAAAAAAATTTCAAAGTGTTTTTTACATTAGAGTGCATTCACGTACCATAAAATTCAACACATTAGAGAAATTTGTGTTTTATTCTATCAATTTAAATATTTTATGATTAATGTTTGAATATTAAGTCCTCAGTGCAGTGACATGACATTTCGCTAGTGAATTAATGTAGTACATTCTAAACATTTATTTTGCTGGTGGGAGATATGAAAGGAAGATAATGCTTAGTATTGTACATTTTTAGAAACCTTGATTTTTATCTCTAGAGTGATTGGGAATAGCAAACTACATACCTATCATAAACTAGACTGAAATGAATATTGATAAAGCACTGTGCAATTAACTCAAATGATTGAAAATTAAACAATTACACAATAACTTGTTTCTAACAAAGTGTGGAACAAGTACATTTACCAACTCAGAAATTTGCCTAATTTTTTTTTTTTTACACAAAATTAGGTTACATTTTGGAGTTTATTGACCTTACATAATTTTTGAAGAGTAATTTTATAAGGAATCAGGGTTGTTTTTATATATTGCTATTAGTTATGAGGCTGTATATATAACCTGATGATTTTGAAGGTTGTGCGTTGAATCTGTCATCACAGAAGCATTTGTTTTTCATTTCCTGTTAGGAACTTTGATTTTTTTTTTTAACCGGAAAATATATTTTTGATTGACAAAATTCATTATGGAATATAAAATTGAACATAATTTTAGCTTAATTCATCACAGCGTTGTCTGAAGAAAAAAAAAAACTTCTAAATTGAATTCTTTCTTAGCCAAATAGCTTTATTTTTTGCTTACACTTATGTACATACTGTTATTCCTGCATAAAAAGGCCCCTTTTTCCTGACTCAAAAGAATACTTCTACTAAAGGACCAAAAGATCCTTTCTGAGCTAGTATTTTTCACCTTTATCAAGAGAAATCAATATTCATAATTTCATGAAGTTATTTAAACTCTAGTTAGGTGCTTTAATGATTTGTGTATGTATTCTTATCTCCAGTATGGTATGAATCCTGAAAGGTAGGCACTTTATTTATTTTTTTATATTCACTACATAGAAACTGGGACTGGTGCATAACAAACATTTTATAATAAGTCGTTACAGCAAAGTCCTATGTAGACTATTAAGACGAAAAGGGCAAAATATTCAACATCATCATTGCATTAATTTAAGTTGATTTTTTTTCACTTCAGTGCAAATAAATCTGTAACATCCTTTATACTTTCCTTCACACAGCATCCTCTTTTTGTCTTCTGCCCTGAAAAGTACAAAGTGGAGGGGTTTTATTAATAATTGTGACAAAATTACAATGGTCATATTTTACTGTACTGGAAGTTCCATCTCCAATCTTAAACTTGCCTTTTGTTTCATTTCCAACAATCCAGGAACTGTTCCCTAGCTAAGGCTACACGAAGATAGTCTTCCATTTAAAATTCAAGTTGTACTGTTGCTTCAGCTTCAAATATCTGCCATCTTAATCTGTATGAAATGTAATAAACACTTGAACAATTTTAGTGACCAAACTTTCCTCCCCAACCCCAGTGATTACTTTTATTGAAAGGAAGATAGTCTATCTGATTGAATAAATTATAATCAGGACTGAAATTCCCTTGAAGGAGAATGTATAGGCATAAAGCAGGAAAACATAGTTACCAGTAATTCCACTAACTCTACTGTAAAATAATATGCATTTGATTACAATGCCACAATATAAAAGAGAACTTGACAGGAAAATTTGGAGAACTTAATTCTTATCTCAGTTCTTCCCATGCCCAATTTATGATCATAAAGAAATCAAATCCTCTTTATTTCTTTTAGTCACATTGGCCTAATAGTAAGATGAATGGATGGATTTTATTAGATTCATTTCTACCTCTAAAATACCATTATACAAATCAATTAATTTGGGAAGTTAAACTTGCTTGTTTACTTGCCACTTTTCAAACGTAATAGGTATGACAGCCATGAACACAGTTAACATTCTCTAAATATATACCATATACATAGGATGTACTTGAAACAGTAATTCTAGACATGATACATTACAGAGTGTGTGATTGTAAGTCCTTTTTGCAGTAACAATAAGAAGATAATAAAATATCTTTATTTCTATAAGGTTAGAAAATATGTTTATAGGTGTTATTTAATATGAACCTCTATCAAAAATCTAAGTAAATATAGGCATTATTATCCACATGTTGTTAATAAAGCAAGTGAGATCAAACTCCTTTAAAGGCTTCTAGCTTAAGCAGCATTTTAATTGTAATGACAAGCATGAAAATATGTTACCACTTTAAACTTTGTTTATTTCTAATCCAACTGTCACCAAAAATAATATTGCTAATATCAATAATAAATCTACGTACAGTTACTTTAACACTTTTCTCAATGTAATACCTTTGTTTGGATATCGAGTATTGTGCTTTAAGGTGTTTTCTATTAAAGGCTAAAAATTCAGATTCTTCCCTTTTCCTTTCAGAGAGCTTTGGAGTTCTGTCATAGCTTGCAGTTGATTTGTTTTTGGTTTTGTTGTTTCATTTCCATTATCCAAGAAAAGTTTGTATGCAGTAAGAGTAGAATTATTCTTCCTCTGTGTGTGCGCGTGTGTAAATTTAAATTTGACAACATCACCGAAACCTACAAGAAAATAGTAGGTTAAACACCAAATATTTTCTAACTCTAATGTTCTTTGGGCAGAATACTTGGTAGAATTCTGATTTACTTTTGTATATGTGGCCATGGACCTGCCAATCACAAAACAGTGATAGCACAGAAATAAATGACCTGTAAATACATTGTTACAGGCATTCTGATATCCAACTGAATAAACTCAATCACATTTCAGTAGACAGACCGAGTCATATATCACAACAGATGGATGCACAAAGGTGATCATGGGGATGATTTAAGAATAAAAGACTGAATATAATTGGGATTATTTTGGAGTAAGTTCCAGAACATGAGCAAAAATGCACACATATAAAAGCTGGTTCTTAAATAAATGCTATGTAAAACCACTGACAGTTTTCATGCTATTCAGTTGTATAATATATATCTACCAATATAAACAATATTTCATCATTCAAAACTAACAAGGTTTTTGAGGCATAATATAGATGGGTTTTTAATCACTAGGAGCAATGGACGAATAATCCGGTTCAATTGCTGACAATACAAAATTGGCAAATATGAATAATAAAAGTTATATAATTATGTCATATTAATTGTTGAAACTGCTAAATTTTTCTAGTACACAAAGGTTTAATTGGTACACAAGCGTATTTTTATGAAAAGGGTGTTCAGTCATGGTAGAAATTAGTACATGGATTAAACTCAGAAACTATTCCTTAACCTCGCTTTAGTTATCATCATATGCACTTATTTATTCAGTAGACTTAAAGAGCTAGTGCTATTGATTCATCTACATATATCTATATTATTTTTACTATAAAGAGATTGGAAACAAATTTATACTTCAGTAAGTGCTTAAAATAATCTATTATTTTAGTCCTCTATAACTTTAAGATATTAACTTGGAGAGTCTCTTCTTTGTTAAAACCACGTATCTTCCATCTCTTCAATTTTAATAAAAATTTATTTAGTTTTATTTCCAGAATGGCAGGGTTCTGTTTCCCAGATGGCAGCCAGAGAAATTCCACAGATGTACTTCTTAGCAAAACAAGCAGAGCTGGTGAAGACTACTAAAAATAGCCATTTAAATAAGTCCCTGGAAATTGTCCTAAGGACATAAAACCAATAAAGACATATTCAGGAAAATCTACAGATTCTGTGGCATTTGAACCATGACCTCCTCCCTTCATCCTCACGTCCCCCAGCTCAGCAAAACACAAAAACTCTACTCCATACAGGTGTGGTCAAAAAGATGGGATCCCTCTCCCATCAGTTCTCACTCAAGAGTTACTGTATTTCACTGGAAGGAGCAAAAATCAGTACTTCTCATCCTCTCCAACTCTAAGTAGAAGAGTAGATTTCTGGTGAGTGTGGCCAGGAGTCTGGGGCTTCTTTCCTGGATCCAGGCTCTACCTATTGGATGGAGATTCTCCCCCAGACAGGTAGAAAGTACAAGGCCCCAAATTCCCTTGTCGTAGTTCACTCAGAGAGGAAATCCTAATACCAGAGGTATCGACCCACCTAGCACATAGAGGAATGACCTAGAGATTTTGCTAGGAGAAGATGCAGTCCATAAGAAAAGACAATTCTGATATTTTCCCCAAGGACACGGAATTTATTTTAAACAGAATGAGGGGGGAAGTTAAAAATTATGGGTATTCTTGAAAACAATTGCTCTTTTTAATTAAGAACAGCAAGGTATACTATTGGCCAGCCAGTTTACTAGAGAGAATCAGGACTAGAGACAGCTAAGAAGAGTTCTGTTGGGTTTAGAACAAAACTCAGAGAAATGACCTCAAAAACTACCCCTGCTCAAATGTAATTGGACCAGACTACTAAAGAATTGGTGCCCCAGGGCATTATGACAAATAATAGAGCAATCAGCTAGGAATTAGGGAAGCCTAATACCAAATGAGGAAGTGTAATACCAAATGAGGCAGACAGTTTAACAGAGCAGGGGAAAAGATCACTGCCATCCCATGGACTGTGCACATCCAAAATTGCACTTTATAGAACTACAGAAAATACTTCACACTGCAAGGGGAATAACCTTCCCTAAGGTAGCCCAGCCAAGTGGTAAGTAAACAACAACAAAATAAATGTTAAGAGAGGGGGTATGGGGATTAGCATCCAGATTTACTGTATTATATTAAATGCCCTTTCTTAACAATAAATTGTGACACATGCAGAGAAACAGGAAAGTTTGACCCATGCACAGGAAAAACAGGCAACAGAAACTTCCTGTATGGGAGGGGCCTGATATTGGATCTAACAAAGACTTCCTATTAGTCATTATAAATTTGTTCAAAGAACTAAAGAAAACCATGCAAAGCAGCAAAGCAAGACAGTAAGGTAATGTAATAGAGACTATCAATTCTCATGAAATGGACAATATACTGTAATAGATATAATAAAGAGTAAAATGGAAATTCAGAAGATGAAATTGCAGTAACTAAAGTGACAAGTCCACTAAAGGACTCAATGATAAATTTTAACTAGCAGAAGACTTGACAATAGATTGATAGAGATATACAAAGTGAAAACAAACTAAAATGAAAAATGAACTGAGGGTCAGAGAAATGTGGGGCACCAAAAAGTGCATCAAAATACACACCATAGGAGTACCAAAAAGAGAATAAAAAGAGAAAGAAGTAGGGAAAATTTTGAAAAAAAACGAATGGCTAAATACTACCCTAGTTTTGCTGAAAACTATTTGTCTGCATATCCAAGAAACTCAGTAAACTCAAAGTACGTAAGTGCAAAGAGATCCATGCCCAGACACAGCATAGTAAACATACTGAAAGATCAAGACAAAGTTATAAAAATCTTTCCCCACTGGTGTGCTAATGATCACAAAGGAATCCTTGCCCATGCCAATTCTCACTTTTAGACTGCCGAATACCGCATATAGTAAAATAATTACAAAATTCTCTTTCCTAAGTCTATCACAGTTTAACCAAATCTCTTTATTCTTTAGTATTTTAAAATTAATTTTATATTGACTTTTACTTATATCCCACAGAAAAGCTTTTCAAATCTTTTTCATGCTCCTTGAGCTTCCAGATGAATTCTACATTTTCTTCTTATCACTTTTATTGTACTCAAAAGTTGATGTCATATTGCATAAATTCTTCAGTTTATTTCCAACTAAAAATGTCTTTTGTGTATCTTTGCTCCTTTAATGTTTTATTCTTACATCAGAGTAAAGTTTTTCTTTTCTCCATGCCAAAGCTATTTTCTCAGCTTACGCATTCAATAGTGTTTTATCCAACTTTTTCATATGTTTTTCCCCGCCAATTTTCTAACCACTTTAATTTTTGCTTCTGTGTCTTCCTAGCCCATTTATTATCTCTCTCTCTTTTTTTCTGCAGAACTGATCAGGTTAGTGCTATATAAACAAATAAAAAACTAGAGATGTCTAGGAAGCTTAGTTGGTTAAGTGTCTGCCTTTGGCTTGGGTCATGATCCCAGGGTCCTGGGATCCAGTCCTGTGTGGGGCTCCCAGCTCAGCAGGGAGCCTACTTCTCCCTCTGCCTGCCTCTACCCCTGCTTGTGTTCACTCTCTCTCTCTAACAAATCAATAAACTATCTTAAAAAATTTACAAAAAAAATTAGGACTCTTTTCTTAACTGAGTTTCTCTTAAACATCTATAAACATGAGAATAATCACCTTTCTTTTCATTACTTCACCATGTACTGAAGTCTATTTAATTTATAACTTTATATTTCCTTCTCATTTCTTCCTGTTTTTTAATTGTTTAATTTTTTTCAGAAACCATTTTTCCTTGATTATTCTTTTATTATTGAGTTCTGACGTGATAGCATTTTCATAAAATTCTTTAAAATTTCTTGTATGTTTTAGTACCTAATATGTAGTATAATTTTCAAAAAAGTTTGCATGTATAATACAGACTATTGTAGTTATTCACCATCACAATTATTGTGTTGAATATGCCTTGATTTGGGAAGTTTAATCTTCTGTATATGATATACGTTATTTATTCTTTTCTGAAATATGTTACTTCTTTATTATTTATTCTCATAATTTGCTCAATTATTGCTTTCATATTTAAAATGTTATTAATGTGTATACATGTAGAATGTTAATGGTGAACCAAATAGCTTGCCATTATATAATGATACTCATTTCCAAAATAACGTTTTGCTTGTGTTATTTACTATTAGTAGTTATTCAATTTTATTTTGGTTATAGTTTTTTCTATTACATATTTTTCCATTTTCCTTTCAACTTACCTGTTTTATTTTACATATATTTTAGGTATGCCTTTAAAAAATATACCTGCAATAACAATGGTTTAAAACAACTATAGAAATTTGTTTTGCAGCAAAAGTGGAGAACTGTATGTAAATAAAGTATCACAATTATTTCTTTGTATTTTAGGGGCTTTAACCAGGACATCTTCTAGTTGGTGTTAGGAATGTTTGCTTAATTTCCAGACTTTTTTTTTTTAAACACATTGTGGGTTTTTTGAGGCTCCAACCTGATTAGTGCATGGTCAGCCGGTCAACTAAGGCTAAGGCATCTCTGATTGAGGTGGTTTTGTTTGGTTTTGTTTTTTAAAATCATGTATTTACTACAAAGTGTTGTACTCGTCTCAATGGGGATGGTGTAAAAAAACTGAAAGGCCTTATGTGGTATGTATCATAGTTAACAAATCAATCTTGTAAACCCCCCCAAAAAAAACAACAACTATAGACATGTTTCATTTTCTTATAAATGTCTGGAATTAAACAAGAGTTTTTCAAACCCCTACGTGCATTAAATGTGTTAATGTCAAAAGAGGACTACAAAAGGGTATTTATTGTGGAAAGTTGGTTCTGAGGAAGGAGGAACATTTTAACTCCCAACCACATCCTTCCCCCAGAATGATGCCTGCTAATCTCCCATTGGCCAAATCCAGCCACATGGAATATCCTAGACCCAAAGAGGGAAGCATTATACAAGAGAATGAACATCAAGAACTGAGATTATTGGCTGCCACATTGAAATAGTCTACCACATGCTTTCTCAAAATCTTATAATTGCTCTTTTCTTCTTTCCTCCTGATTATTAGAATATAAAATTTTTACACCTGCTGATGATAGAATCAGCATTGTTTCTTCAGCTATTTATTTGAGACCTTGCATAATCAATCACTTCTCAAATTGGACCTTTCAGCTATATAATCCACTAACTCCTCACATAAATTATTAATGCTTTTGAACCCTTGAAACTTATTGTTTCATAGTACATGTGTAGGTCTCTCAGGTGTCATATTGAAGCAGCAGTGAATCAATACATAATCTATGAACAAATAAGCCAAGAATGAAGATTTATTTTAAGGTTGTATTATATTCTTATTTTCTACTTCTTAGGTACATGTGGCTTACCACATAAAGTCTCATTCTGTAGAGTAGCTGTTTTACAAAAATTGGTACTTAAAGAGTTACTTACATTGATTTTAATTACCTTAGATATTTGCCTTGATATCATTCATATGAGCACAGTATGAAAAAATCATGTGTAAGAGTCAAGTCCACTCATTTGTATTTACACTAATTTTTAACAAAATAAATCCAGAAACATTATCCTAAAATATTTTGTTTTGTGGCCTGATAATTACAATCAAATATTATAATAGAATAATAGGATATTTTATTCTTTATACTGTGTTTATCCTTATATGTATAGTATTCGCAATGTCCTTCCAATATCAGTACAAAATAAGCAATAAATATTACTTGTGAAAGGTTAATTAAGGCAATATATTGGTATATGAGCTCTAAGTGGGCAAGGGGTTTTGTCATTTTGGTTCCCTGCTCTTATCTTCACTGCCTGAAAATAGTGCCTGAATTATACACAGAAGCTCACGATGTATTGAATAAATGAATGAAATAAGTAGAGAGGGAGTAATGCATTCATATCTTCTAAAATCATATTAGGAAAAAATGTAAGCATAATATAAGAAAATTTAATATGTGAAAACCTGTTCTATAGCAAGAGGAAAAAAAAATCACATGTTCCCAAACTAGTGCCCAAAATGCATTTGTATAATAAATTATAGCAAATGTTTATTGGAAGATTTGAGTTTTTCCACTCTCTGATTTTGGTCAGTCAAATAATTCAATTTGTTTTCTCTTTCTTCTTTCATTTTTAAATGCATATAGATAATCACACACAACTTTCCATGAATTAAGGTATTTCAGTCAAGAAGAAAAGTGAACCCTTTGCCTACTATTCTGTTAATTTTATTTTAAAATTTTCTATGTAATATGTATTCAGTGTTGATCAATGTGGAAAAATTGCATATAGCAAAAAGAACAAATAATCTGTTTTCCAAATTGTCATTTTTGAAAGCTCCCCAAATATTTTAAGCATATGTGTTTATAATATCTCATGGTATAAACTGCTAATGCAAAATTAATTTTAATTTTAAAAATTTAAAATTTAAAAAATGCATGTATCTTTTCAGATTAGTGTTTTTTGTATTCTTTCCATAAATACCCAGTAGTAGAATTACTGGATCATATGGTAGTTCTATTTTTAATTTTTTGAGGAACCTCCATGTTGTTTTCCACAGTGGCTGCAACAGTTTGCATTCCTACCGGCAGTGTACTAGGGTTCCTTTTATTCTTCATGTTCACCAACACTTGTTTCTTGTGCCTTTGATTTTAGTTATTCTGACAGGTGTGAGGTGATATCTCAAGTGGTTTTGATTTCCATTTTCCCGATGATGAGTGATGTTCAGCATCTTTTCATGTGTCTATTGGCCATCTGTGTGTCTTCTTTGGAGAAATGTCTGTTCATGTTTTCTGCCCATTTTTATATTGGGTTGTTTGGGGATTTGGGGTATTGAGTTGTATAAGTTCTTTATATATTTTGCATACTAACCCTTTATCAGATACGTTATTTACATATATTTTCTCCCATTCAGTAGGCTGTCTCTTAGTTTTAATGATTGTTTCCTTTGCTGTGCAGAAGCTTTTTTATTTTGATGTAGTCCTAGCAATTCATTTTTGTTTTTGTTTCCCTTGCCTCAGGAGGCACATCTAAAAAGATGTTACTACAGCATATGTCAGAGAAAATACTACCTGTGCTCTCCTTCAGGATTTTTATGCGTTCAAGTCTCACATTTAGGTCTTTAATCCATTTTAAGTTTCTTTTTGTGTGTGGTGTAAGGAAGTGTTCTATTTCATTCTTTTGCATATAGCTGTCCAGGTTTTCCAACACTAGTGGTTGAAGAGACTGTCTTTTTCCCATTGCTTATTCTTGACTACTTTCTTGAAGATTAATTTACCATATAATCATGGACTTATTTCTGGGTTCTCTCTTGTGTTCCACTGATCTCTGTGTCTATTTTTTTTTTTTTTTTTTGCCAGTACCTCCTTGTTTTGACTACTAAAACTTTGTATATCTTGAAATCTACTCAGCCACAGAAAAGAATGAAATCTTGCCCTTTGAAACAACATGGATGGATCTAGAGAGTATAATGAAGTAAATTAGTCAGAGAAATATGTACCACATGATTTCACTCATATGTGGAATCCAGGAAACAAAACAAATGAACAGAGAAAAAGAAACAAAGCAAAAAACAGACTCTTAACTGTAGAGAACAGATTGATGGTTACTAGAGGGAAGGTGAGTGGTGGATGGATGAAATAGGTGAAGGGGTAAGAGTACACTTATGATGGGCAATTGTTGAATCACTATATGGCATACCTGAAACTAATATAACACTCTATATTAATTGTATTGGAATTTAAAACAAAGAAATGGTGAATTATCAATTTTTTGGTTTTTTTGTTTTATGTTTTTAGAGAGAGTGTGTATGCAAACAGGGATGGGGCAGAGGGAGAAGTAGAGAGAGAATCTTAAGTAGGCTCCACCCCCAGTGTGGAGCCCAACAAGGGTCTTGATCTCATGACCTTGAGATTGTGACCTGACCCAAAATCAAGAGTCTGACACTTAACTGACTGAGCCACCCTGGCACCTGTAAATTTTTATTTTTAAGGAGATACTAAATTGGCATAATAACTAAAGTGCCATTCAATAGTAAATTAATTTTTTGATCACTATACATTTGACTATTTTTCATGACTCAGCGCAACTCAGATTTTCCCCTCTGTTTTTTTTTAAAAATTCCATATATCTAATTATATGTGGTAGGAATGGATTAGGCTATATGGCAATGAGTACTGAAGCCCTAGCTTGAGACCTACATCTATTTATTCTTTGATTAACAATACAACAAAACAGTGAAGTAGGTGCTCCTAGGCTAGTCAGTAGCTCTAAGATGTCAACAAAATGAGACAATTAAAAAAAAAAAAAAGCAAACAAATTGCCTCTGACACCTGACCTCTGACAGGTGGCGGCTTGCCTCTGACTGTGAGCATCTAGGAAACACAAATAAATAATCTTCAGGAAATATTAGCAAAGATAGAAGACCATTCTTCAGTCAAAAAATAATTAAACGTGTCCACATTCTGGATAACATGGGTGCCTATTGCTCCTTCTCCCCTTCCTTTTTCATTTTTGTACTGGTTAGCTAAAGGCAAAGTTACACAATAATCTGATTGTCCTTCCTTCCTTTTTTTTTTTTTTTGAAGATTTTATTTATTTATTTATTTGACACAGAGGAGAGAGCACAAGCAGGCAGAGTGGCAGGCAGAGGAAGAAGGAGAAGCAGGCTCCTTGCTGAGCCGAGAGCCGGACATGGGGCTCAGGCCCACGACTGGGATAATGACCAAGTCAAAGACAGACAGTTAACTGACTGAACCATCCAGGTGCCGCTGTCCTTTCTTCCTAAATTACCCAATAAAGAACAGACTCTTATTTACATTATACCACCCCTAACTCACCTAGAACATGCCCTATTAAATAAAAACTCTTTCAAATTATATACTACAGACTTCCATAATGTGTCTTTCCCTTCCTGTTTCAAGTTAAAAAGCTTTTCTTTGGCAACATATATGTTACTACTGGACTTTAACTAGTGGGCTTTAACAAAATAGGAGATGTCTTTGCATACCACTTTTTAATCTTCAGGCTCTTGGCTTTTTATTCCTCTTTGTTTCCTCAATGTCATAAGAGTGTTGCTATATTTTCACACATCATGCCATCACTGCTATACACTAAACTGGAAGGAAAAAATGAAGCCACAATTCTTATTTTTCTCTTTTAAATTATCTTCTTAAACAGTAAGCATAATGTTTTCCAAAATACCCCAGATAGGTTTTCCTTTATGCATCATTGACCACTAATGAATCAACCTTGTTTGGAAAGGAGATTGGAAAAATAAGTATATGATAAAAAGAAATGGTAATACTGTGTTTTGATTGGACAGATAATGATTTATCCTTCAAGAAAGAATTAATTCTTTGCAACTGACTTATTAGGTTAGAATGACTGCACCTTGATAAAAAAAATAATGTTTGTGCCTAAAATAGTAATAATAGCAATATTTTCATTAAACTTAAAAAATGGAGGGTAATGACAGAATCTTCATGCAGTATCATAGAAGAGGAGAATGTGGAATTAAGGAATCAATGAATTCCACTATGTGTATTGGAGGTCCCCATCTGTAGAAGTAACTGCTACTCTTAGGGGCAAAAATACTCAATACTTAAAAAAAATATTCAAAATCATTGGAAACTCAAAGGGAGACTGTGTGTTTGGACTTTTCACACATGGCTTTTATTTTTTACTGAAATTTAACTGCAGGAAAAGATGATAAGAGTTTCCTCAAACCGACAACCAATTATGAAATCATAGTTCACAACACATCAATTTTTACAAGTTTCCTTTTAGGTTCGAACAACCCAAGTTTCTCTCATTTTCACTTCTAGGAATAGCTTCTTAATCCACAGGAAAATTAGAGCTTTAAATTCATAAGAAAACAAATTATAAAAGTTTCCATTGTTTGCAATGGAATTGTATAATATGTATTTGAAAAGACATTCAGTATACATTTTGAAAGAAATATATGTGTTAGGTATTTGAATATAATGAGAGTCAAATACATATTTGTTTACGTATGATGAATTTATATTTTTCGTAGTATTTGTTCAAAAGAACATAAGGAATATGGCCCAGCTCGATATTGAGCACAAAATGAGAGTCCGAACAAATCCAGTTCCAAATCTTAAGTACTCGTTGTTTTAGGAACCCATTTTGCAACCAGCTGCTGCATCAAATTTGTTTTCATTTCCATAACAAAATGAACTGTGTTTCTGACTCACATAATAGTTCAAGTGTTCCTGTTTGGTGGATGGCTTTCTTCCATGCAGACATTCAAAGACAGGCTCCTTCCATTTTATGGAAGATATTACTAAGGGCCATAGAATTCTCTATGAAAGGGGAAGAAAGAGCTAGCAGTTTCTGATACAGAACAACTATAACATATTCACTGGAGCTCTGGAAATCAAAGTGAGATCATATTGAGAGAAGGAGGCTCTTACAGGACAAAATTGGACACATGGGCCATATGTGTGAAGGTTTAGAGAATGTCTACACATGAAAACCCATATTCTTCATCTTGTCTGTGGCTAATTTTCAGTGAATTTTGAACTCATAATCAAAATATTGAAAATGTGTTCCAAGTTCTTCCAAACACATATAATGCTATCAAGGATTAATAGAAAAATATTTTTTAAAAATAGTATCACTGATAATATATGTTATTTAAAACAAAACTCACTATTTTGACCAGGTTTTATTTATTATTTTGCCTTTTCACCATAGTTATTTAAAACTTTAGATAGTCATTTGATAGCTAAATTAGTGTCACAATATTTTAATATTCATGAAATTACAATTATGCCTGGCTGTACTTTGACACTGAAAGGGAAAAGATGTTTGCCAAGTCCATTTTGGCATTACCAATCATCATTTGTTTGTTGTAGTTTTTGTGTAGATTTTATCATATCAGATATAACTGAAGTGCTTGGGGAATTACCCCCGTCTAATCCCTGTAGTCTTGTGTCAGTCTCCACCACTTGATTTACTAAACAGACAAGGGTGCCAAAATGGCTAGTGGGAATCAGAAATGCTTCAGCCAATTATCTCTTGTCCTCCTGGAATAATATATTGCATGATTTTACTGCAAGGAAGTGCTTGAGCAATTCCAAAAGTTCCCATTTAAAATTACAATTAAAACTAGGTGAAACAGAGATTTGGTGGATGTCATATAAGAATAGTAAGTCATAATCTTTCATTTACACATTGCCTGTGTTACTGGCACGGTGTCCTTATGTAATAAGGATGAAATGACAGACCAACATCCTCAGTCTTGTTTTCTAACTCTCTACTGTAAAATCCAAGAATCTCCATATCTTGTAAGTTATGTTTTTGGGGCTTTAAAAATGCCCTCTCTTTCTGCATGGGAATCATGGGACATTGAGCCTTATGTCTTAATAGAATATCCTCTGCATTCCATGGTAGCCTGGTCCTGGCTTCTAGCCACATGCATACTCTTTACTTACAACATCTACAGGTGTCCAGAAAAATATAAAAAAAGTTTCCCTTTAACAGACACAAAAAGAAATATATTCATTTTCTCTTAGATTGTTTTAGTTTTCCTTTTTATAAATTTTCAATGGGGATGCTTGGAATGGTGAGGAAATAGTAATTTTTACTTACTTTTGCTTATTATAGTGTTTTTCATTCTTTCTCTCTTCCCTTGGTCAAGTCTCCCTGGTCTAAGTTCATATCTTGCAAATTACCCAGTAAACTTATACTTTTATTACTTATCCCAAGGATGCCTAGGAAGCCATCACAAAATTTCAATTTTCAGATATTTCACTCTCTCTTTTTTGTTGAAAAATTGAGCCATAGGTCTGGAAACAATCTTACTACTACCAAATTGTGTTAGGATAAAAGTTAATTCATAAAAGCTAGATCTTACCTAACACTAAACTTTACTAATGATGAAAAGGATAAACGCAAGTACCCAGCATAAGTAAAATATGTCCGAAACTCAAAATTTTGGAACCCAAACCGTAAGAAATATTTCCTGAAATATTTATTTATTTATTTATTTATTTATTTATTTATTTACTTACTTATTTACTTATTTATTTATTTTAAAGATTTTATTCATTTATTTGACAGAGAGAGATCACAAGTAGTCAGAGAGGCAGGCTGAGAGAGAGAGGGAAGCAGACTCCCCGCTGAGCAGAGAGCCTGATGCGGAGCTTGATCCCAGGACTCTGAGATCATGACCTGAGCCGAAGGCAGAGGCTTTAACCCACTGAGCCACCCAGGAGCCCCTGAAATACTTATTTTTCCTATATCAGGTTATGATATTTGAGTAATACATGTAGACATGTTGTTTAAAATGTAGTTCTTTGGGGCACCTGGGCTGCTCAGTTGGTTAGACCTCTACCTTCAGCTCAGGTCATGATCCCAGTGTCCTGCTATGGAGCCTGCTCCTTGGGCTTCTTACTCAGCGAGGAGCCTGCTTCTCCTCTGCCTCTGCCTCTGCCTGCCAGTTCCCCTGCTTGTGCTCTCTCAATCTGTCAAATAAATGAATGAAATCTTAAAAAAAATTAAAATGTAGCTCTTTTTAGATTTGGGGATCCTTCTTTTACAGTTATAAAAAAATAATGAAGAAAAGAAATGCATACTACTGATTATATTTATCCTTCATCCAACCAAGTTTCATACATTCTATACTCATATGAGGGGAGACATCCATGTATATTTCTATTAGTAAATATCATTGTTCTGGGATTTTCTACTGTCAATTTAGTTGATCTGTGAGCTATGTTTTTCAGAATTCATTCATCTTGTAAATTAAGAAAATGCTTCCTAATCTTTACTTTAAAATTATCTTATTTGTTTTAATATTTAGAAACATAACAAAGTATAAATTATATAACCAAGGAAACAATCCTAAATGTTTTCACTATTGAAAGATTGAAGGGAATGATACAGTCACATAGTAAAAGGAATCTTGGAAAAATGTACTCAGAAGCAACTAATATTTGAGACAAATGATACAGATAGATGGATAGATAGATGGATACTTACCTTTATACTTGTAGAAGCCAAGCTGTGATTATAATATTTGTATTTTTTAAACTATGAAAGAGAATAGTTTTTATTTACCATATAATGACATAGTAGCCTTAATAACATGTGGAATTTTTACTATATTGAAGAAAAATTCTGATTTATAATTATTTGTGTTTGTATGAAATGTCATTACTTTAGTTAAATTTTCTTGAACTTAATTTAAAAATTAACATTGTATCACAAAAACAAGAGTATAAATTTGAAATGGAAATGTATAACTGGTATAAAGAATCTCTGATCCCAATCATTTCTACATTTGAAAGCCATGAGGCTTTCGTAATTATGCCTCTTCATTAGAAAAAAATTTGTGTTTTTGGTAAAAGTATTAAGCAAGTACATTATTGAGAGTGAAACTTGTTTAACAGTAAAATAATAGTAAAATATATCTAGGCATTGTTCTGAATGTTTATGGTCTTGTAATAAATGAATTAATAGAGCATCTTTGAAAAAATATCTTGGCCTTAGATTTAATTAAGTAACAGCTGAACCACATCTGAACTTCGGTGTAGTACACAGTGTGAAATAGAATTTTTAATGTAAAGGTTAATGAGTTAATTAGCCATATTTAAATGTTTAATTCAAATAAATGCTCAACCAGTTAACTGTAAAGTTCAGCCATTTTGTCCCCTTTGCTTATTTGCTCTAAGATTCTTTTCTGAAGTTTGATAAATGGTATAATACATAAGATTAGGGAGAAGAAATATAAGAATTTGACCATGTTATTTTGATAAGGAATGCACATATTAAAATAAAATACTTGATAAAATCTGGTGAATAATAATCTGGTAATGGTAAAGACAATCTTAAGTTAGCTTTTATAGTCATTGGTATAGTCCTAGCATTTCATTTAAATTACTCTTCTTTGGTGCATTGCAAATCATCTGAAAACTAAAGAATTCAAAGATTTTTAATAAATCCATTTTCCACTTAATGTCTTGTACCTCAAATGAGTATTTCCACTCCAATCTCTGTCATAAAGTATCATACCTGTCTTCACAAAGAAAAATGAAGGAACAAAGCATGGATACATATTACATGCTATTTCTTTCTCTGTTATCTAGTTTTTACTTTTGAAATATGAATAGTTTTATTTCTGTTGTAAGGATGTGGGGAAACATCTTTAAGGGGTTATATCTACTGATTGTTTTAGGTAGTTTTAGAAATAATAATGTACTATACATAATGAGGAAATTACAGTTGGAATTTTCACATTATAATATTTTTAATGTGCTTATCTTTTAATTTCCTATAATTAAATAATATTATAACCATATATCTTGCTCAAAAAAGGAGTCCAATACACATTTTAATAGAATGCATATAATAATTTTAACTAGCTATGCAGCTCAACATACCTCTGTCTTTATGGTTGCTATTTATTTTCATATCTTGGTTCATCTCTGTCATTTGAGTTTTTGAGTTCTAATCCATATATTTCCTTTCATCATTACCAGAACCACAAATTTCCATTGGAATGGATCCACATTAATTAGCTCTATCTGCTTTTACCCACTGTATTTCTTTTATCTGCAAAACCTTCTTACATTTCTGGCTTAAATGCAATTTACTCATCAGCATTAAACACACCATTCACCATGCTACACTCAAAAAACAGAATTGCAGGATTATTCAGAGAAAACAAGCACTTGACTCCTTTTCAAAACTGTCCTCAATTATTTCTCAATTCAAAAGAGAAAATTGAAGTCACACTTCTGTTACTATATCATGGAAGCAGAATTTCAGAGAAGCCATAAGACTTGAGTCAATCACAATTACTTCTATGATATGAATAAGCTTTAAATAAAAAGACTCAACACTTTAAGTACATGCTTCAATTAAGAACTGAGGGTTAAATTTACTCTATGGGATAAAGAGACTGAATTTAGTAACTTAAGTATAGCCAAAGGCGAAGTATAAGGTAATTTATCCTTTAATACTTTAACATATATTTCAAGTCTTAAAAATGATCAATTATTATATAAGCATAATGATCAAAATTGTAGCTATTCTAGGATTTTTCATGTAAGCACCATATGAATTAGTTAAGATTATCAAAGATTTTCATAGGGAGGGAATATTAGTTAAAGTTCCATCCATAATTAATCTTTCTATTGCAATTCAAATATACCCAATAATCACTGAATAAATTTAAATTTAAGAATCTTTCCCTGTTAATAACTTTTACTATTATGTTTTACTGACTCCAATCCCTCATATAACAGGTCAACACAAAACTTACCTCTATTCCCTTTCTTTTTAAATTGGCAGCTATTTTTTAAACTCTGTAATTATTTTGCCACTACTAGTTATCATAGAAGCGTTTATTTTCCTGTGAATTACAAATTTTTCTTTCAACTGTCTACTTAAGATAATTCTGATTTTGCCCTATCAGTTTATTCCACATCTATTCCTCTTGGGTGAGTTGTGTTTTACTAGACAGTTTTCTTAGGTGCAGCTCATGTACTATCTGGACAAAAGGAAGGCATAGAAGGTAAAAAGTATGAAGCTAAGACTGGGAGAAGTAAATTTATAGGGAATTTGCAAGAGGAGCCTTTGTGATGAAATGGGGAAGCTATGCTTCCTGAAGTTACATTTCTCCATCTCTTTGCCTGCAGTTCTTGCCAAGTATGGATTTTGTCCATTGTATCAAAAGGGCTCACCACTATCAATTTGGCTTCTGATGTTGGGCTGGGGGGAAAAGGCAGGGAAAGGAGCACAAGTTCATTTTGAAGATATTATGCAGAAGTTGCACATCATTTCTGTTTATATTTTATTTAACAGAAATTTGTTACATGGATACATTACATTTCAAGGTTTTTTGGTTTTCCGTTGATGCTAACACTTGAATTGATAGTTTCCATTACTAAAATAAAAATGGAGAGAACAGATATGTGAAGACAACTAACCTCATCTGCTAAAAAAAAAAAAAGAAAGAAAGACATTTCCCTGAGCTTTTCTTTCACTCACCAAGACATAACATCTTGATTAGAAGCATTTCACTGACCCTGGCTTACAGAGAATTAAATAGGTAGTATCAGCCTTTCATAATGTCATTCTTGATTTTGTCCAGCGAGAATATTCACAGGTAAACTTACTATTGGAAAATGAATGTATACCATTTAACTTTTGGGTTTTTCCCCCCTATTTAAAATCTTTATTTATTTTTAGGTTTTTATTTAAATTCCATTTAGTTCGCATAACTATAATATCAATTTCAGGTTAATCTGTTTGAATCTTTATAAGTATGTTTCTTAAATAGTGATTTCATTTACATATTTATTCTATGTTCGAATTTGTCTCAGTAAAAAAACAGATGGCTTAAATGAAGAGTTATTTATTTTATCATCAAGGTTAGGTATAATTTTAAGAATAATCAACTCCAGAAAATAAGAAGTATATTTGTTATAAAAATTACTTGTTCTCAGATGACTATTTTACTTTGGTAATATGCAAATCAGTAATGAAAGTAGCATGAATTAATGAAACCAATTAGTAATTATTTAAAATATACCTTTAAAATACATAGTTTTTATTTATTCTTTTATTTCTTGAATATTTCCAGATTTCAGGTAAACAGGTACTAAGTAATGTTATTTGTATATTAAATGCTAATCAGTTCTAAATTATGAACTATATCCTAAATGTAGAATATCCCATTCACCTGTAGGTTACTGGTCATAAAGCTGAGAAAATCAGCTCATCTAAGTTACATTAATTATAACACGCAAACATTATTCTTTGTGCCAAGTTTATAATTGAGACTATTTATTTTGCAGGATGTGCAAGAGCAGCTGTGGGCTATAACTGAGAGAAGTTATCTTTGCATTTTTCGTTGTTGCTTGGTAAGTGCCTAATTTTTTCTTTGATATTCCCTCATATAAGGATTCCAATTACAAATACGATGTTTTCATTCCACTCTGTTGAAAATCACTGTTTTAAAAGTTTTAACAACGAACATGATGTTTTCTTGTAATTAATAATAATAATAATAGAATGTATTTACTCCAATGAGGCAAAGAAAATGATACACTAATAAATATACAGTCTGACTTTTCTGACTTTAGAAGCAAAAACAGATGTACACATCAGTGTTGACAGATGATTGAGGAAATTGACACTATCTAACAATTCATTTGGTTAAGCTAAAAGGCTCCTCAAGTTCTCTTTATGTTTATGTAGTATCCTTAAACAGTATTTTTATAAGCATGACATAAAGGTGTAGGGACATGAAAAGGAGCACATGAATAAATGTGGGCTGTCCCTCTCACTTTAAATAAAAGTCAGATGTTGTTTATAGTTATGTGGAAATATTTATTCATATCTTTAATGAAAAAGAACAATGATTTCATTTTTAATTAGTCTGTAATCTCTTCTCTAATGTAATTTATATATCTTACTGAATCATAGTTATACGATTTAAATACATTTTCAAAAAACACGGCTAATTTAGCCACTATGATAGATGCTTATTCTTGTAATGAGACTTGTCTCTGTAACAGATACAGGCTTTAGACTGGACCTTATGTGAGCTTTAAGCAGAGATGGTGTGGGTCTGTTGGATATCTCTCTTGGGCAGCATGTATGTGAGTAAAACTTATCCATTTAAGGAAAGTGGAGTAAATGATCGGTGACTACAAAAGTAGACTGTAGCAGAGGCCATGTTGCTTCTTCACTGAACTGTTGTAATTCTCCTTGTTGCCGTAAAAAATATTTATGTTTCCTCTTGCTTTTATGTTGGATCCAGAACCTAACTCTAACCAGTTTAAAGTAGGGGAGAAAGTAAAATAGCTCCTTTCAGGTCTGAATTCTAAAACCTCTCGAATGAGATCATTCTGTTTTGTTGTCTTTCTTTGCTTACTATATATATATATATATACACATATATATATATATTATGTATGTATATAATATATATTTCATATTACTATATATATACTTATGTATATATATACTTACAATATATATACATATATAATATATATATTTATGAATGAAAGGCTTAAGAATAAATAATTCTGCACTGTCCAGTAGAGTAGCCATGTGTCACGTGTAGCCATTGAGAAGGTGAAATGTGGCTAATGCACTGGAGAAATTTCATGTTTAAGTTGTATTAATTTAAACTTAATGACCTACATGTCATTACTTAGAAATACCTAGAAAGTCTTAGAAATACTTACAAAGTCTTCTATAACTGCTTACTATGATTTTTTTCTAGAGAAATTCTGGCCCTTTTTGGGGTTTTTTCCTGGGACTTAACCTGATGAATAATTTGTAAAGCAAAAATATGAAATAGGTGCCTAATTCATTCCTGTCAGTAGAATTTGTCTTCTGTTGAATCAGTCAATGCCATACAAGTTTTTCTTTTTTCTTTAAGAGTCAGCAACATAGTCCCATAAGGAAATTAATATTAAGGCTCTGTTTTTATATACATTTTTAAGATTTGTAAGCATTTCTTCTTACCTGTTTTATTTTTGGACAAAGTTACTTTTGATTCTGAAGGCATATGAATTTCAATTTCTATACATTTTTCCTCTTTTCGTTTGTAAATTAGATAAATATAAAATATACATTTTGTATTTACATAAAAATATAAATTTTTATCCATAGATTGGACAAGTAGAGTAGGGTACATAGCCAAATATGATGCCCAATAAAGACAGGTATGTATAGGAACTGGGTTGTATGCAGATACCTGGTAGTTATGAAGAGGAACACACATTTCATTCCGACAGGAAGAAGAGGAGACATGGGGGCCAAGGCAGGCAGCTGGGTAGAGTTGGTGAGGGTTTATGAGAGAGACCCGTAATCTGACTTCCTTGTGTGAACTGTTCTGGCAAAGCGTGCAGAACAAAATAATGTACAATAATGTACAATACTTGCCCTAAGGCAGCACTCAAATATTTTAGGGAACTGAAATATATGTTGATGTAGGAATACCAATACTTAGCGTCTTATAAGAGCCCTAAAATGGTCATTGAGACTACTGCAATCATCTACACCTACACCTTGCACCTACACCTACACACCTACACCAGCACCTTGACAAACTACGCCTTCTCCTGCCAATGCCAAGGAGAAGACACTCTTCTTGGGTTGAGTGCTTCTGTCCATGTTGAAGTGCAGTTAATGTCCTATCAATGTATTGCGAGCTCAAGTTGCATATTTCTATACTTTGAATGGATCAGAGCTGAGGAATTTGCCTTCTTTCATGCCAGACTGTATTATGGTCAAGAGACTTTTCCTTCGAAAGTAAGTAAGGCTTAAGCCTGTTATCACTGAGTTTATTGAAATGAATAAGCCATTGCTTCAGGCAAAAGTCTATACAAATCAGTTTGATAAACCTAATTACCACTTTTAATAACACCTTTGGACCACTTTGAAATAGAGTCCAAGCACCATACAGTGAATGGCTGACTTTCCCCAAAAGCACTGAGACATTGATTTAATTGAACTTTTTCCAAACAAAGAGCAATTTCAATTTTTCTCACTCTCCTAAAATATAAGGAAAAGCAGAACTCAAACTTATCCTGACAGTCCTTCATTTCAACTCTTAAGACCTCAAATTTCTCTTATGAGCATCTTCAGTGTCATTAGCTAGAAGATTTAGTAGTTTTACATTACACTTTCTCTTTGGCTTAACCTTATTAAATCGCAAGATATGTTAGTACATAAAGTGCCTGATTTGCAAGGATATAGTCCCACTGTTCTCACATTAATGCATTGCTGCATAAACTACTGTGTGATTTGTTTTATCAGCTGTTCCCATTCCTAATTGTGTTGTCACCACTTCCTGCCTACCCTTTCATTAATTTCATATTAGTTTGGGTAAAACACAACTGTATTTATGCTACTCTTTAGACTTTGGTGTGTAATTTTGGCATACCAAAACTTCTTAGAACTCTTTTTATAGCTTATCACAGTATCATTCCAATTTCCGAATGTGTATCTCACTGTTGTTCAGTATTAATCTTCAGCTAAACTTAACCATTCATATACTTTGACTCAGAATCTATTCATATTTATTTTAATTTTGAAAATAAGCATTATTAAAATATAATATCCATTTAGAAAACCTTATAAATCATAATATGTAGCTTATATTCATAATCTGAATATATTTGCTTAATCAGCACCCAGATCAGAAACTGAACATTAGAAGCACTCCAGAAGCCCCATTTATGATCTTTTGTGAAGTTGCTTCCACTAAGGGTAACCAGGATCCAAATTGCTCAAAGCCTATTTTCAATTTTATACTTAAATCATATTGAATAAACTTTTTTCTCTCTGTCTACTCTTCCTAAACATTATGTTAATGGGATTCATTCAAGTTGTTGCTTATACTTTTTCTGTATTCTATCAGGTTTAAGTTCTCAGCTCTTTATTATTGTTTAAAATACACAGTGTTTAAAATGCTATTTCCCAGCTTCAACTTCGTTTTCTGCCAACCTCACTCTTGGAATTCCTGAACATTTCTCAAGTCTCAGTTCAAAGGCTTCTTCTTTCACAATGCAGTCCTTGTTACTTTTTTTCTTCCCCTCTGTTCTCAGCCAAAGAATAGTCCTTGATATTCTAAATAAGCCTAAAATATGTATGATACTTCTAATATTGTACTCTGTATATTGCTCAAAGAAGTCACTATTTCAGATACTAGAAGATAGAATGCTAAACCAAGTCAGACACAGCCTCTTGCCTTTCTTTGCAGTTAATGATTGTACAGTTATTTGTATTGCAACTTTTCCCACTTAGTGGATTCTAGGCACAGGATTAAATAATGGCATCATTAAAAGCAATGCATACCTTACACTACACCAAAGAAGATAGACAAATTGTAATATTAGCATTCTCCCACAGATTGTTAAATTCTATATAGTCAACATTTTCTTATGGATTTTCCCCCAGTTATTCTTTCCCATTCTTGGACCAAACACAGCCCAAATGGCCTTTGTCAACATTTTGATCATTTCATCCAGATAGGATGGGCTTCTGCTTAATTTGGTTCAGATGTCATGGAGAATGGTGCTGTAAACAAAACAAAAGAATATAAAAGTATTTATCATTCACATAATCAGATTTTTTGGAGAGAGCAAGGTTCTAAGCAGGTCAGAAAATGACTTGAGAGAGAAAGGAAAATGGCTCTGAGGCTTTTTGGTCTAATTAGGAGGTAGGGCTGGGATGATGATCCCTGCACACCTGCTGGGGCTTGCAGATCTGAACTTCCTGCCTGTATCAAAGTAGGGGACACCCAGAGCTTCTTATCAGCATGTGCTGACTGATGGGGGGGAGAAGGAGAAGTCAACAGGAGTGGTGGGGCCTAATACCTGCAAGTCAAATATCGAAAAGGGAGTCAGATTCTATTTCAGTAAACTTTTTGATTTCGTATCCTAAGATTCAAATAAAGATTCAGAGTATAGTTGTTTGTAGATATGGTGGGGAGTTAATACATCCCGCCTTGTGTTTTCATGAGTTAATACAAATAGGTCCTTTGCTTTTGCCTAATAGCAGAGGAATGGAGTTTTTTGGTGGTTTTTGTTGTGTTTGGTTGATTTGAGTAATTTTGCTGTGTGCACCAGATTCTGATAAAAGATGGAGAAACAAATGATGGTAAAAGTTCTATGCTACCTCCTTTGCATTCCTGAATTCAGTGCTAGTTTTGTTTTTTTTTTTTTTGTTGCTGTTGTTCATTTTTTGTTTTGTTTGTTTGGTTTGGTAGTAGTTTTTGAATTAGTGGTGTCAGGTAAATGTTTAACAACCACATTCTCCTCAAAAGGAATCACAAATAGAAGTTGATTTGTATGACAAGCTTATTTACATGGTGCAGTATTGTTACCAAAGTCTATTTCAAGCAATCAACAAAGTCGCACCACTCTTTAAAATCTTTAGGGATTAATGTCACGAGACATGAAGGAGCTGACAAATATTTTCTGAGAGTTGAGTCTTCAGCGCCTACATGCCAAAGGCTAACTCAGAGCTGAGAGATAGCTATGGTTCTCTTTCTGAGGGCCTCAGGAAACTACCAGCAGGCAACAGCTGTGCTGTGCTGTGCTGTGCTGAACAGTGTTCTTCTCACTCAGAAGCCACTTGGAAAGCCATCAGGAGGATAGTGAAGCAGAAAAACACGATCTGGCTTCCTCCTGAGTACCATAAAGATATAACTCAGCTGATTCCCAGAAATACCTGGGATGGGCAGGCAGAGATTTTGAGGGCCTGTGAGAGCAGATTGAGACTAAGACAATATATTTGTAATATCAATTTTAAATCCAAAGTTGACGAGATGTGTTAACAGGAAAAGCTACTGGTGTTAGCATTGATTAAAAACAACTGGGAAACAACTATTATATATAGATAAAAATTAAACTTTAGATTGAGAATATGAATGTAATTCTAATTACAATGAATAATTCATGTTAATCAATCAAGACTACAATTGACAAAGCACAGTGAGGATTATTAATCCTTTAAATGTGAAGGTTTAATCTGATATTTGATTTAAACTTGGTGACATAGTTTTAATTTTCATAAATCATTCTGTCTGTAGTGTGCCCATTTGTTCATGTAATAACTTAATTGCTCATCATTTAAATAATAAAAAGAGTCAAAATTACCAATTGCAGTGACGTTTATCCTTTTCGTGCCATGAACTATGTCACTTAGGCTCTCGGCAATGGAAAAATTAATACACAGTGACTGAATAATTGATAGGTATTTTTTTACACAACAAGATATCTGTTGGGAGGCCTTCCATGTCCAGTATATGCTCCCTAAATGAGCTTCTTTTATCTTCTTGTTCCATTGTTCTTTAAGACTTTAAATTTCAAAGTTTCAATCTGGTTATTATACTTTTTTGCTGTTGAAATAGTGAGAGAACTACAACAACAAAGAAAGATTTCTTCTTTTCCTTTGTCTTCTTTTTTCATGTTTTTCTCCTTCCCTTGTCCTTCCCTACCCTTCCCTTTCCTCCGTTTTCTCTTCCCTCCATCCCTTCTTCTCCCTCCCATCCTTCTTTCCTTCTTTCTTCCTTTCTTTCTCTGGGGAGGAAAGACCATCTACCCAAATATTTGCCCTCTCACTAGCCTAAACTGTGAACACAAAAACTCTTAGGTTCAAAAGAAGGTTGGATGTTGGATGTTTGCCTCCCAGCCTCTTTAGTAGAATAACACAAGGGAGAATCTTGACATAGGATTTGGGGACGTCAATTTGCAACATCTATAAATGTGGATCTTACATCAGTCTTAGTTGTATAGACCAGTACCCAACTCCTATGTTGAGAGTACACAAACAAGGAAAAAGAAAAAAAAAAAAAAACCTGAAGCTTCAGAACTCAGCTAGTGAGTACATTGTTGCTGTCATTACAGAACGTTAAATGCTGTAGATCACTCTACTTTCACTTCGAGGGTTAGCTTAGAGGATAACAATCAGTGCAGTGCTATCACTGATGCCCACAAATCACTGTCTCAGTACAAGACAGAAATTCCATGGTGGAATAATTGGTAAGAAGGAAAAATATCTGGTAGCCATACAAGCCTGGCAAATGCCTACAACTAATCCCTTTGGAACTCCCATAAAAGTCATGTACCTTCTCTAACCAAAAAATGCACAAGTTCTCATTCTCAGTTTGTTGTTGTTAAGTATGCAAATACAGAGCTCATGTTGGAATCTCAGGGCAGTAGGTGTATAAAGAGCACATTCTGAAATATGTTTTTGCTTAAACATTTAGTGGGATTGGAATAAATAGTCTAAAGTTAACTCTGGCGAAAATGTACTTTGCTTGAATCCCTAGAACCTTGCAGTTCTAGGAAGTCTTCTTACTCTCTTTTCTCAAAAGATTTCTCAGATCAGTTTAACTCTTTCCTGCCATTGTTTTCCTGTAAACCCTCTGTCCTTTACAGACAAAACTCTTCTGTGTGCTCTCTTGATGCATTCACCCACCCATAGCCCCAGTAGCTAAGTGATATTCCTAAAAAAATGGACCCATGTCGCCATTTTTTTTCACTCTTCATAAGAAAAAGACGTGAAGAGTCAAAGATGAATCACTGCAATGCTATACGGCAGAGCTCACGGAGAGCAAGTTCATAAAACTTTTCAAATCTATTCATCAGTGTGTGTACTCAGGACAAGAATTAATCGTAGAATAATAATGGTATTGAGATTGCAGTAGAGATATACGGTATTTCATGATACAAAACAATATGCATTATATACATGGAAGTTCTGAAACATAATAAGATAATTTATACTACGAGGTACAACTCCACTGAATAATTGGAATACTAGTGATGAATTTGCATGCATCCGTGTGCTCCTCCATTTCCATATTCCTGCCTTTTGTCCAATGTGGTTGCTTATCAAATATTCCCTTTCTATTATAATTTAATCCTAAAGGCATTTATTCATAAACGTTTTGTTTATTGTGCTGCTTTTTCAGCTGTTTACAAACAGCATCTTACTTTATGTACTTATCCATACCTGGCCTCTTACAAAGTATTGCATTTTCATATCTTATGATGTCACTTTAGGTAACTATTGTATATTTATCTTCTCTGATATTTAATAATCCATATTATCTGGATAATAATCCATAAATATCTGTTCTTTTAACACAGTTATCCATTCTCTGGTTAATAAACATTTGTTTCCAGGTATTTCCTGTCATAAACAACACTGCATTATACATTCTTGAACATGCCCCTGTACTCAGACAAAAATTTCTGCAAAATTTATTCATCAGTGTGGAATACCTGGTGCTTAGAGTTTATGTGTTTTCATCTTTACAAGATAATACAAAGATGTGTTCCAAATTGTTTTTATCAGTTATATTGATATACAGACAAGTGTTCACTTACTTATCTATGCCAAAATTTGATAATAACAAATTTCTCTATTTTTACAAATCTAGAAAGGAGGAAAGCATATCTCAATGTTTTCAAAATTTACATTTTTCCCAATACTAGTAAGGTTTAACATACTGTCATTCATATTTCCTCCTCTGTGCAGTAGTAGTTTTATATAGTCAGGTCGCATTTTCCCAGGATGTCTGATTTTCTCTTAATAATATGCATTTCTTTCACATTTTGGATACTATTCTTTCAGAGCTGTGCTTTTGAAATCTTTTCTCTGAAATACTGCTCTATCCTTCCACTATCAACAGAAATTACCAATTACCAAAATTGTTAATTTTTACTTTGTCGACTTACTCATTTTGTATGCTTTTGCAGAGGTTCTTTTCTTTAAAAGTTGAGATCATGAACATGTTCTATAATTTCTTCACTTTAGTTTTAAAGTTTAAGTTTATCTAGAATTGAATTTTGTGTGTAAAGTAAGGAACTAATTTTACTTTCATATAATAATAAAGTTCTCACCCTAATGGGAACAATTTAAACAATTGTTCCAGAACAATTATTTTAAAGACTTACAATATTATCATTGTAACATAGCAATGTTTACTGTATCTGTTTATCTCTTTCTGGAGTTTCTATAGTGCTCCATATTTTAATTGGTTAATTAATCTACAAGATAACACCACAGTGTCAGGTACGAGTTTCGTATCAAATACTGACATCTGGTAAGATTAGGCATCCGAACATATTCTTTTTCAGACTACTTTTAGATATTGACTTCCTCATTTAAGTTTTATACTTATTTTCTGGAAAAATCTTGCAAAGGTATTTGTAATGGATCTATAGAATTATTTGGGGGGAATTAATGTATTTACAATATTGAGTTGTCCCTGGCAAACATTTGGCTAACTTTTGTTGATTGTATCATGGAAGGCAGAGTATATACCTACCACACTGTAATGTTAGTCAGAATGTTATGTTATATAAAGAAAATTTGTATGTTATTGCTAATTCTTTCTTCTTTAAACAAAACATTGCAAGAGAAATATAAACAGGCTAGATATATGCTGACTGCAAGTTGTAATGGATGGAGAAAAGGTTCTGCTAGAACTGCTTATGGCTTATAGTCCACTTTGATGAAGAATTTGGAGATTTGGAGCCTTTGGCTTCAAATTACAAGGCACAAGAGTTAGAAGCTATGACCCTGAAGTATGGTCTTATGAAAAGATAAGTATTTTGCCCAAACTTCTCCTAGGACACATCTTCTGTTATGAGTTTCTGCCCTGTGATGGAGGCTAGCATAGAATGAGTCAGCATATAAAAGGGCACAAGGTCCCATCCAAGCTGCTTGTTTCATAAAGGAAAACAAGTTGACCGATGAGCAGAACACAGAGACTGCTTAATATAAGATAAAGCCCTCAGGCTTAACAGCAGGATCTGTAGTTGTAGACAAGATCTGTACTTGCATGTACATTGAACATTGAAGTGACCAGAAACAAACAGACTTTTTTTTTTTTTTTTTTTTGAGTTGTCTCACTAAGCGTTGTATTGTCAAAACATGAAAAGTAAAGCGTGGCCTGTAAAACTTAAAATTGTTCAACCCTTAGAGCACAAGTAGGAAGTAGGCCAAAAATGTTGTGCATCACCCAAATGACAGCTTATCTGAAGGTTCACATCTTTCAGCAACTCTAGAAAAGCCTTAGGTATTGTCTCTAAAATACTGCTTTTCTTCCAACGTCTTTATTTCCTCTTCTAGAGACTGCGATTAGCTAATTTTCTATCTTCTCATTCTATCTTCCATGTCCTATAATATCTGTTAGCTCTTTCTGTATTTAAATCTCTGTGCTTCATTTTAGTTAGTCACATCAAAAATTCCAGCTATTTAGTGTGTGTCTAATCTGGTAGGAGTTTTTGTTTTTAGAATTTAGAAACAATTTTTTTTCATGCGTGAATGTGCTTGTGTAAAATACATCTATAAAGTTTCCAAATTTCATAGGCTCTTATCTAATCTTTTGTTCCTGGCTCATTTTTTGTGATTCCTTTTTTATTTCATATGTATTTCCTACATGATAATCTTATATTTCATGTCTAATAATTTCAGTGTCTTAATACTTGGGAACTGTACCTAAGATTTTTTTTTTTACCTTAATTTTCAGAAAACAGTAATGAAATGGTTATTCTTCCTTTTGCTTTTGCTTATTGCCTTAGTGTTCTTGTTCTTACTTTGGTATACTGCTTTTCATTCTATTTTTTTTAAACCAAATTTACTTTTATTTTTATTTTGGAGGTCAGCTAGAGAAGTTTCTAATATACTAAGCTCTACCTGTTGCAATTTATATAGCATATATTTTCATTTTAGTGAGATGACTGTTCAGAGTACCCAGTTCACATTATTGCCACCAACAGTGAATTGTTTTCAGCCTAATCATATTATAAACCACATAAATGCATTTCATCTAAATTACTGTATGTGATTAACTTTAAAATTTAGTTAGCATACATAGAAGGAACATCTACTGCATGCCATGAACTTTGTTCAATACTGTCTCAGTATTTTAAATGATTAAAGTTCTCATGGGGTGACAAATATGAAATCAATCAATTAGTAAAGTACAATATGAAATAACAAGATAAATACCATGCAGTGTTAAAATGGTGATGACCATAATATTTCCTGTTGATTGCAACCAAAAACTCTGACTGATATGTGTGGGATTACAGGATAATGAGAATTTATATGTGCCTGTAGGGGTCAAGAAAGGCTTCACAGGAACAATGCAGTCTGAAGAAAAATTGAGAAAATGAATATGATTTAAAATCATGCAGGGTCAAGTGGACATACAGGTTTCAGAGGAGATAGAAATCATATATTGAAACATTTCTACTTTATTATGTCATCATTGAGGATTTGGTAAAGAATTTCATTTTCCAGTAAATGCCAATAGTGCTATATAATAGTGGGAAGCAAAGGAGAGTTAATAAGATCAATAAAGAGTGATTTGAGATAACCTCAAAAGTAGATGATTAACTTGTAAATAGCGGAATTGGGATGAAGATGACGGAACAGAGTATTAATAATTGATTAAATATTGAAAATGGATGGCATTTACGATGGTTTCTGGTTTGTAATTTGGGCAGATGATTAAGGAGAATGTCATTAATCAATATTAGAAATACAGGAGAACAAGAAGGAGACTCTTGAAGATGTTTAATTTTGGATTGAGTTGAAAATGATCATGAACATTCAGGAAATGATGTTTAGTGTTAAGTATATAAAAATACAATTTAGCATGAAGTGAGATAAAATGAGATGTGAATTATTGACTTTCCGTTTTTGCATGTTTTTTCTTTGGAGAGTGTATAAAATACAAAGAAAGAATGAGGCTGAGTTTTGAGCAAGCCAGTACTTATAGGATAGACAGACAGTAGAATAGTAGCCTACAGAGGAAAATTGCAATATCTTTTGTTTTCCTATCCTTAGTACATTCTTTATTTTGTATTTGTATAATTTTAAAATGACTAGACTAATTTTAGATACATGTTTGTAGCCAAAATATAAATCTTCCCTCAAGTTGTCAAATTGTTTACTTACTTCTATAGAATTGGTATGTTAATAATATTTTATCATGCTATTTTAAGAAATTGTTTTATTGTGATGAAAAATTAACCTAATAAGTAGTCTTCCTAACATTAAAGCAAAGCTTCTACTATGCCTCTGGATTTTGAAGAGATAAGAATTTCCTAACGTTCTCAGTTCTGTTTGTCGTCCCGCTCATTATTACTATTCCTCCCTTGTCACCCATCATAAGGGTACTCATATTGTAATGTTTTATATTGGTGAATACTATTACATTTGCAATGCTTGTATTTGATAAAAATCCTGTTGTATTTTTTTCTCTTCTTTTTAGAACATGCTTTAAACACAGTAATTTTCTTTGTTCCCCAATTCTAAAACCACGTAATTTGCTGTCTCTTAGCAACAGACTAGAGAGGCTACCAGATGCATTTATTTATGTGCTTGATTTCTGAAGAGAAGTACACATACTATATATCATTCAAGGAGTGCCTAAAAGCACTTTCTGTAGTCAACAAGACTTTCAATGGCTAACTAAAAAGGTTTAATGCATTTTGCTTGGCTTATTTTTTAAAAGATTCCAAAATATTTAATCATACTTGTTATAAAAATAGGTTGAGGGTTGAAACCACTCTCCCCACCAAAATTTTTAAATGAACCCAGAGTAATAGAGAAGAATGACTAAGTGAGACTTAATTTAACTGGAGTGCTGACTGAATGCCAAATTTAAGACAAACGTGAATAAAGTTCCTTTTAAAAGGAACAGTCCTTGATCAATAAGTTCGCCTCTAAGAATCTATGAGAATACTTGCAAATCCAATGACTGTCCTGAACCATTTTGGGCAAAAGATAAACTTTAATTCATGTTAAGTTGAAAATTTACTAATTAAAATACCTCCAAGATATAACTACAAACTGTGACCCTGACTTACCAATAACTGTTCTTTTCTCTCCAATATCAGGACTGTTTTAGTTTTTGGAAGATGTAATGGGAACAGAGCAGGGCTGTGAGTTTGCTGGTGTATTAGCTTCCTGTACTGCCTTCACAGATTGCCCCACGTTTAATGGCTTAAAACTACACAACTATTCTTATATAGTCTTGAGGACTAAGTCTCATGGAGCCACAATCAAAAGTATCTGCAGAGCTGTTTCCGTCAGAAGGTTCTGAGGGGAGCATCTGTTGCCTTGCAGTTTCCTGCTTTTACTGGCTGCCTGGACTCCTTGGCTTGAGCCCTTTCCTCTTCCTTCAAGTTGTATCTCTCCAGTCTCTGCACCTGTCACTGCATTGCTCTCTTCTCTGATTCTGACTCTTCATGGGTCCCTCTGCTAAGGTCCCCCACAATTACATTGGACCTCTCCGGATAATCCAGGATGATCTCCTCTTCTCAAGATCTTTAATTCAGTCACATCTGCAAAATCTCTTTTGCTGTAAAAGATAACATTCACACGTTCCAAAGATTAAGACATAGACATATTTGGAGGACCAGTATTCAGGCTACCACAGGTGATTTGTTCTCTTTTTGCCTGCTTTGAATTTCTCTCCTCTCCTCAAGAAATTTTTCCTCACAAAATCCTCCCTTTTTTGTGTGTACGTTCCTTTTTATATGTCTGATGTCATGGAGGGGTCATAGACATGTGAAACTGGCTTTTCTAATCTTTGAAAAAAACTGAATATGGTTATTTAGCAATACATTTTGAGTTTTCACATATTTTATTTTGCCGTCTAATTGCCATTTAAATTTTAACATTTGTTACATGTGAAAACCTGGAGAAAGAACATTTCAGATACAGAGAAGAGCATGTTCAAAAACTCTGTGGCATGTGTAAGCTTGACAGTGTTCAGGCAAAGAAAGGAATTTGGAAAGGCTAGAATTAGCATTGCCAAATAAAATAGAGGACACTCAGTTAAAATTGAATAAAAAGATACATACTTTTTCCTTTTTTTTGTTTTTTTTTGTTTGTTTGTTTGTTTTTGCTAGAACTATATCCTGACTATTACATGGCACATACTTATACTTTAAAAAGAGTTTATTTTTTTTTAAACTGAAATTTAAATTTAACTGCATGTTTTCTCTTTTTCTTCATTTTTTGGTTAAATCCGGCAATCCAGGACAAGATCATGGTGAATAAGGGTGTATGTAGTTGATGAAATTAGAGAAATCAGAATTCTATCATTCAGGGACCACAAGGCCAACTTAAAATGTTTGCATATTTTCTACATGCAGTTCAAAGCCATTGAAATATTTTAGGCAATCAAATGATAGGTATAATCTTACTTATATTCCTGGATAATTACACTGGTGTCATTGTGGAAGAAAGGTCATGAAAGTCCATGCTTGAAATCTAGGAGATAGTATGACTAGCTGTTTGATCAGTCTTGGTGAGAGATAATGGTGTCTTGAATTCGGGAGGTAATGAAAGTGGAACAAAGTGTCATTGACTTGGGGTACATGTGCTCCAACTCAGTGAGGAGCATAGTGGGAATGGTTGAGAAGGTAACCGAATAATGTAGATTCAAACAGGATGTACAGAAGATTGGAAAAAACTTCCCAAACTTCCAACCTGAGTATGTTAAGTGGTGAACAGGAACTTCTATAAAAAGTGACCCTGGGGGTTGGGGGAGAGGGGGGAAGTGACCCTGGGGAAGTGATTAAATTTCTCTCTAATAAGGAATAACAATATGAAAGAAATAAACTTTCCGTATCTGTATCATTTCATGATATATGGAGGAATTACAAGAGTATTAGCATGCTTCTTTAAGAAGATTCTATTTTTCCACCTATTATAAAGTTGCCTGGGTATATATTGTATTTTACTAGTTCATAAACAACTATAAGAAATCAACTAGTTAAACTTTAACACCGTTTTTGGTTTTTTTTGTTTGTTTTTTTTTAAAGATTTTATTTATTTATCTGACAGAGAGAGAGAGAAAGAGATCACAAGCAGGCAGAGAGGCAGGCAGAGAGAGAGGGGGAAGCAGGCTCCCTGCTGAGCAGAGAGCCCGATGCGGGGCCCCATCCTAGGACCCTGAGATTATGACCTGAGCCGAGGGCAGAGGTCTAACCCATTGAGCCACCCAGGCGCCACTTAACACCGTTTTTAAAGAGAAATTCAATGTTTGCCTACTTTTTATTAGATTTTCTATCATTAAATAGATTTTATCAGCAAATGTATCAGCCATTGTATTCTCATTATTCTTTCCTCCTAAAATAGTTGAACATAAAACTCTTAACTATGAACTTCACAAAAAATGATGTTCAGTAAATAATTACATTTTATAAATAGAATAATGCATTGTTCACTCTGATAAATATTTGAAAAAATCATTAGTAAAACAAACTACACACACAAGATAGTTTCTTTTATTTTCACAAGATAGTTTCATTGCCACTTTATAAAAGACTGTGAATTATTTTTAAAAACTGTATATATTATTCCCTATATAATTGTGTCATTTTAAAAAAGAGGTATAAAAATCAGGTAATAGGATAATTTTGCATATGCCACGAAACAAATGAAGAATTAAAAAAGCCCTAATGCTTAGAATATTTGTCTTTTCCCTCAAAATTTTAACTCAAAATTTTGCCTTTATTTTAACCGCAAGGAACTGAGGTTACCTGGAGCTAGTAAATATATTAGTATGTTGGTTTTTATTACTAATGTATTACAAAACATATATATCAAATGTATGCAATTATTTCATTAGTAGTGATTCTCCAGTGGGAGTTACCTAGTTAACATGAATGTGTTTAAAGCTCATGATTGTTTTCCAGATGAATTGTGCCTTTTAAACTAATACCAGCAATGTGTCAAGGTATCTGTTATATATCATTATGCCACTTCATCAATTAATAAGATTATTAAAATCTGATGTCTGAAATTTAGAAAAAATGTAGCACCCTTATATATTTATTTATTTATTTATTTTTATTTTTATTTTTATATGTTATATAACCTAAAATTTTTCTGGGATTTATCTAATCATTCAGCTGAGAAAGGTTTGTGCTGCCCACATGTTAAATTTCCTTTAGGTCTTCATAAAGCTTTAACTATGTTTCTGTGACCACAAAAAAGGCTTTCTTTCCTCTCTAATCCTATTTTGACATCTGTCAGTTATACCAAATGTCTAAATTAGTTTTGCCTGATACTATGGTCTATAAAATAATTGACCCATTTGCTGAAAGTCTACTTTATGTCCTCGCAAACTGTATCTCTCACAACAGGGTAGCTATAATTATCCATATTTTACAAATGAAAAAAACTAGAATTTAGGAAGATTAAGAAATTCAGTTAGTAAATTATAGTACTAGAATCTCCATCTGGATCTTTTTACCATGTAAATTTGACTACCTGCTCACTAGATCCTGTGGATTTCATTATATCAAGTGCCTTTAGTATAAAAAGAGCCATCAAACTATTGACTATTAGATATAGAAGAAATTGCTGTCCATGCTTACCAAACCTTAAGATTTTCAAAACTTCCTAGTAATGAGATTGAAAAATATTCCTTTAGCCTCCTTAGATTTATTGATCTTTTTCATAAATTATACTATTATAAAAGACTTTCTCTGTGTTAAAGATTCAACTGACATTATTGAGGGTTGGTAAAGAAGTGGATTTAGCCTTCTGAGATTCGTTAATGACATTTCAACCAACAATTCCCCATGTCCAGCAATACTGTCAATAAACAGGATGATTTATTAAGAACTTGGAATTCAACAGAAAATAAAAATCAATGTTCTGTCTCTTTATGGAATCAACATTTATTTTATGTTATTGGTTAAAATAAAGTACTAAGACACACCAATCGATTTGGATACATATTACTTAAGTCTACTCTAGGTAATTAATAGCATTGATTTCTTGAGCATAAAATATATCAGTCAAATAAAAGTGCTTTTTTTAGTAAATATCAAAAGTGCAGATAAAAATTAAGGAGACTTTAAAAGTCTTCTGATAACAGATAGGCATATAGAGTTAATGGACTGTGGTCCCTACAATCCATCAATTGTCACATAGCTGCTATCTAGTGATAAAATCAATGCAAGTGCTTTCAAATACACAGCACTGCTTCATTGAGAACTCTAACCTCAATATGTCATCACACAGGTATTTAAACATCAGGAAAGATGTAGAAAAGCTTCAGATGGTTTTGAACTTGAAAAGCCTGACAAAAGATTTATATATTTTACAGATTTGTTTTCTTCTAGCTCAGTACACAATTTCAGAATATATCAATCCATCAACCATTCTTCTTCGAATAGTTGTGAATAAATTGTAGCCAGGAATTTTACTACATTTATATTGACTAGTTAAATGTATGCCCTGACTTAAAAGAAGATAGGGAAAATGTATAACTGCCAGAGTACATAGATAAGCTTCCTATCCAGTAACTATTGTTAAGATATATGATTTTGAGTTTTAAAATTAAAGTCATCTTAAAACACTTCCCTTTAAATAATGTGATTTTCTCATCAACACTCCCCAAAAGCAGTGATCTAAAAGTTATAGATGGGCTTAGAATGAATTTAAATTGAAATCCGATTTATATAGTGTGGAGAAATTTTAGTTCTAAAATAATCTATTTTGGTCCCATGTGCTAGGGATAAAGATTGTTGTATAAACCTCACTCATGATTTTTAGTATAGCAAATGTAACTGCCATGTGGAGAAATTGTTGCTCCTCTGATCATTGCATTGGAGGGAGATTGATTTATTTCCATGCCCCCGGGGTTAAGATATTATTTCATCAGGATTCATGGCTAGAACTAGAGAATTCTTTTGCAGTTATTAAAAGTTGATTCAAAATCAAAAGAATGTAGATGCACAGAATACCTAAGAGTAACACAACCCTTGATTAAGAAAATGGCATCAGTTATTTTTCAAAACCTTGTAATTTTCTGTGTGCTTTCACATGTTATCTTAATCATGTCAACAGTATTAATATATGCACTATTGGTGAGTTTGGGAGCATTGAAGAACACTATAGTTGGCATATTCAGTCCGTTTCTCTATTTAGATGACTTAACTGATTGAATACATTTTATTTAACTCTTACAATTTAATAACCTGAATGAACATGTGGTATAATTTCTATTTCATAGGGAAAACAGAGGACTGACTAGAACATTGATTGGGCCAAAGGATCACAACTAGATATTAAGCAAAAGGATTATACAGAGAGCAATCTTGATTCTCAGTGTTGTTTTTAGTTTATTTATTTATTTATTTATTTATTTATTTATTTATTTATAGAGAGAGACAGAGAAAGAGGGCACAAATGGGGGGAGGGACAGAAGGAGAAGGAGAGAATCCTCAAGCTGACTCTGCGCTGAGCCTGGAACCTGATGTGGGGCTTGATTGTAGAACCCTGAGATCATGACCTGAGCCAATATCAAGAGTCAGTCACTCAACTGGCTGAGCCACCCAAGCACCCCGCTGCTGCTTTTATTCTTTTAATTACATTGTCTACCAAGAAAATGCTGACTGGAAATTTCTGACCGACTTCTTTTCAGAAGACACTTTTTTGTATATATGTGTAATAAACAATAAAGGTAAAGTCATCTACACTTGGAAGCATATCACTGCATACATGTACATAATTTCCTGTAAGATAATGTAATTGGTCAGATGATTGGACAGCATGTTCATTTTAGACTATTAGAATTTGTAGAAATATTCAGAAACTAGAATCAGGATTAAAAAAAGAAAAATAAAAAAATTGATAATATGTATTAGTTTTATAGATATTCAAAAGCTTTATGTTTAGAATATTTTTATTATAATATAAAATATAAATTTTATATATATATTTTATATATATAAAATATAAAATATATTTTCTTTTTTGTTTTTGTTTTGTTTTGTTTTAATTAATGCACTTTTTAAGATTTAGGTTAAATTCCAGTTAGTTAATATATAGTGCAATATTAGTTTCAGATGTACAATATACTGATTCAACACTTCCATACAACACTGGGTACTCATCACAGCCAAGTGCACTCCTTAATCCCCGCCACCTATTCAACACTTCCCCTCCCCTCTGGTAACCATCAGTTTGTTCTCTATAGTTAACAGTCTGTTTCTTGGTTTGTCTCTCTCTTTATCCTTTTTTTCCTTTTGCTGTTTTGTTTTGTTTGTTAAATTCCACATGAGTAAAATAATATGGTATTTGTCTTTCTCTGACTGATTTCACTTAGCATAATAATCTTTAGCTCCTCCATTTCTTTGCAAATAGCAAGATTTCATTCTTTTTTATGGCTGAGTAAAATTCCATTGCATGTATACACTATTTTTTCTTTATCCATTCATCAGTCTATGGACATTGGACTCTTTCCATAATTTGATTATAGATAATGCTGCTATAAACATCAGGTTGCATGTATCCCTTTGAATTAATGTTTTGTATTCTTTGAGTAAGTACCTAGGGGTACAATTGCTGGATCATAGGAAAGTTCTATTTTTCACCTTTTCGGGAAGCTCCATACTGTTCTCCAGAGTGGCTCCACTAGTTTGTGTTCCCACCAACAGTGCAAAAGATTTCCCTTTTCTCCTATTGTGGCCAACACCTATTGTTTCTTGTGTTGTTGACTTTAGCTTACTGCTTGTGTTCTCCTCTAGGATTTTGATGGTTTCCTGTCTCACGTTTACATCTTTCATCCATTTTGAATTTATTTTTGTGTATGGTGTAAAAAGTGATTCAGTTTCATTCTTGGGCATATTGCCGTCTAGTTTTCCCAATACCATTTGTTGAAGAAAAAATTTTTTTTTCCATTGGATATTCTTCTCTGTTTTCTTGAAGATTAATTGACCATATAGCTGTAGGTTCATTTCTGGGTTTTCTATTGATCTGTGTGTCTTTTTTTGTGCCGGTACCATACTATCTTGATCACTACAGCTTTGTAATATAACTTGTAGTCTGGAATTTTGATGCCTCCAGCTTTGCTTTTCTTTTTCAAGGGTGCTTTGGCTATTTGGGGTCTTTTGTGGTTCCATACAAATTTTAGGATTGTTGGTTCTGGTTCTATGAAAAATTCTGTTGAAGTTATGTTAGTGATTGCATTAAATATGAAGAATGCTTTGGGTAGTATAGACATTTTAACAATATTCTTCCAATCCATGAGCATGGAACGTTTTTCCATTTCTTTATGTTGTCTTCAATTTCTTCCATCAGTCTTTTATAGTTTTCAGGGTAGAGGCCTTTTACCTCTTTAGTTAGGATTATTCCTAGGTATCATTGCTTTTTGTGAAATTGTAAATGAAATTGATTCCTTAATTTCTATTTCTGTTGCTTCATTATTAATGTATAGAATGCAATATATTTCTGTGTATTGATTTTGTATCCTGTGACTTTACTAAATTCATGTATCAGTTCTAGCAATTTTTTGGTGGAATCTTTTTGGGTTTTCTACATAGAGTATCATGTCATCTGTGCATAGTGAAAGTTTGACTTCTTCCTTGCCAATTTAGATGCCTTTTTCCTTTTTGTTTTCTGATTGCTGAGTATAGGACTTCCAGTACTGTATAAGATAACAATGGTGAGAGTGGATATCCTTGTCTTGTTCCTAACAGTAGAGGAAAAGTTCTCAAATTTTCCCTATAGAGAATGAGATTAACTGTAGGTTTCTTGTATATGGAGTTTATTATGTTGAGTATGTTCCCTCTAAACAAACAATGTCTAAAGCCAACAGAAGAAAGGAAATAATAAAGACTCAAGCAGAAATTCATGATATAGAAACTGGAAAAACAAACAAACAAACAAGCAAACAAACAAAAAAACAGTAGGACAAATCAATGAAACCAGGAGCACTGGTACTTTGAAAAAATTAATAAAATTGATAAATCTCGAGCCAGACTTACAAAAAGAAAAGAAAAGGACCCAAATAAGTAAAATCACAAATGAAAAAGGGGAAATACAAACAGTTATAAGAGAATACTATGAAAAAACTACATGCCAATATAAAGGACAACCTAGTAGAAATGAATAAATTCCTAGAAGCATATAAATTACCAAAGCTGAAACAGGAAGAAATAGAAAACTTGAACAGACCAATAACCAGCTAAGAAATTGAATCTGTAATCAGAAATCACCCAATAAACAAAAGTCCAGGGCCAGATGGTGTCACAGGCGACTTCTATCAAACATTTAAAGAAAAGTTAATACTGATTCTTCTCAAATTACTCCAAAAAATAGAAAAGGAAGGAAAACTTCCAAATTCATTCTATGAGGCCAGCATTACCCTGATACCAAAACCAAATAAATATTCCACTAAAAAAGAGAAGTACAGGCCAATATCCCTGATGAACATGGATACAGAAATTTTCAGTAGAATACTAGCAAACTGAATCCAACAATATATTAAAAGAATCATTCACCATGATCAAGTGGGATTTATTCCTGGGTTGCAAGGGTGATTCAATAGTCACAAATCAATCAACATGTTATGCCACATTAATAAAAGAAAGGATAAGAACCATATGATCATTTCAATGGATGCAGAAAAATCATTTGACAAAATATAACATCCGTTCACGATAAAAACCCACAACAAAGTAAGACTGTCTTGAATGTGCAAAGGAAAATGACTTAGAATATGTGAATCTCACTTTATTTTTTTAGAATACTAATTATATTAAGATTACCTTCTCAGTAGTACTGGTATAATTACACTATTAAAGAAGAAGAAATTGGAGAAAATATAATTTGAAAAAAGACTGAAAAGCTTTTAGATGACACCTAATATATAATATTTCTTACACATATAAAATAAAAACATGGGAAATCAAAAAATATATTGTAAGTTTTCAGTATTTAGAAAATTTATAGTACTTTTTATCTCCATATGATTTTTCTTTAAAAAGTATATTGTTTCTCAAAAATTTAATTTATATCAGAAAATGTTTGACACATTTTATAATTACTTGAAAATGTTATCAAAGCATTATTTTGATTGTTTCTGTCCTTTTTTCCATTTTAACTAAAAAGACAAAGGCAATTTTTAGTGTTCTTCCTATTTTAAAAGTTTAAATAAAATGCTATCATATAAATTTATTTTGGAATAAAATCTGCAACACACCCAAATTAGGTAAAATTTTAAAAGACACATTTCTGGATGGGTTGTCTTGAAATTATTTAATTTTGGATTCTAATTCTTCTGTAATTTTCTGACAATAATTATTATATAAATGTGAGTGGTATTATACTTAAAACTTGGAAATTTTACATTGTCTCTTAAAACTTTGTCCCCAAAGTAATCCATATCATATCCCACTAACAATTCATTAACCATAGAAGTCAGAGTTAACATTAGACTTCCAGTTCCCAGTCCAAATGTAGGGTTTGGAAGTTGTCACTCCCATCCTCATAACAAGAAAAAAGCTGAAGGAACATATATCACTACCTCTCTTAGATCCAGCAGGCCATTCCAGTGGGGTCTCAGATGGAAATGCAGAATATATTATTGGAAACTGAAGGCAAGGCAAACCTTGTTATAAAGCAGCAGAGACTTTAACTGTGTTTGCATTCTATTGTTTTGTGGAAGGTAGAACTTGTGAGTAATTAAGTTAGATATTTATTTGAAGCTATTTTTAAGCAAAATGTTGAAGGTTGGCTTGTCTCCTTCTGATCGGTTATAGTAAACCGTGAGAAGAGAGAAATGACATAAAGATGGAATTGTTAAAAAAAAAAAAAAGGAAGTAGAACTTAAAATTCGGGGACATTCTCAGACTATCCATATTGCGAAATGTGAGAACACTAAGGGTGTGGCCAATTGACCATTTGATAAGAAGATTTATATGAGTCAACCATCTCAACAAAAACCAGGAGCAGGCACAGAGTTCCTAGATACTACTTTTTGGATTGATTTTAAATTTAAGTTTCTGTCTCTGCAGTGAGTCATTCGGTTTTTCAGGGTCTCCCTGGCATCTCGTTTAATTTTTTGTCAAAATGACGCAATAGCCATCAGTGCAGGAGGCTGTCACTGTCTCTCTTGCTCTGGTTCCAATCCAGGCACCTCTCCTCCCAGGCTTCTGGCCTTGGAGTTGGCCCATCAGTCACGGTGTTAGAGCAAGTGGCTACTGTGTGGCGTCACTGGGGCCCTGCCAGCTTCCCTTTGTCCTGGCAGGGTCTACCTCCCTTGGTGGAAGGTGACAGGGATGGGTCAAGATCATGGAAAATGACCCCAAAGGTAATTCAGAGATTATCAAGGCTGTCACACCAATCACAGGCCCAGAATGCAAGGACCTGGGAGACAGTGTAGTTTCAAAGGAGGAGCCATGCCTGTGGGACCCAGCAGCACACTTCCTGCACAGTGCCTGATACCACCTCACATTGCACGCTCCCTTCGCACTCTGACACCAGGCTCCTCCCCTGTCCCAGGTATGGTTTTGGTAGGCCCCAGTACAGTGATGGCCTCCCCTCAGGAGTGCACAGGAAACAAATCTGGCAGCTTCCTCTAGCCACAGTCCTAACTAGCAAGCAGAATGCGAAAGCCCAAGAGGCATGTCTACCTCTACCTGGATTTCAAAAGGTGGAGCCACCTGTCAGACTGAAGAGACCCAGGCAGCGAGCCACTATAGGGCTGTCCCCCTGAGCCCTGGGAGTGACACTGCCACCCCCAGAGGGCCATGAAGACAGAGCTTTGAGTCAAAGAGAATCACTTTTGAGATTTAAGATTTATTGTTACTTTCCCCCATCAGGTTGCAGACTTACCTGAAACATATTACCTCTTTCATCTTTCTTATTTCTCCCTTTTGGAATGAAAATGTTTATCTAATGTGTGTCTCACCCTTATATTTTGGAAGCACATAGTTTATTTGGTTTTACAAGTTTCACATTTGGACAGCAGTTTGCCTCAGGATGAATTATACATACAGTCTTACCTGTACCTGATTTTGGTGAGATTTTATACTTAAGACTTTTGAGTTAATGCTGGGAAAGTTAAGACTTTGGGGCTGTTGAGATGGAATGAATTTATTTTGCATGTGACAAGTACATGAATTTTGGGGAACCAGGGCAGAATTCTAGAGACTGTGGCCACCCAAAATTCGTATGTTGAAACCTAATCCCTAGTATGATGGTATTTGGGAGTAGGTTTCTTGCGAGGTGATTAGATTATGAGAACAGAGTCCTCATAAGTGCAATTAGTGCCCTTAGAAAAGACCCCAGAAAACTCCCTTGCTTCTTCTGCCATGTGAAGACACCAAAAGAAGAAGGCCATTTATGAACCCGAAAGCAGACCCTTCCCAGACATGAATCTTCCTGCACCTTGATCTTGGACTTCCAGGCTTCAGAATTGTTAAGATTTAAGTGTTTGTTGTTTAAGCCAACCAGTATGTGATATTTTTGTTACAGCAGCCCTAATAGACTAAGACTATCACTCATTCCTCCCATCAATTCACTTAAAAGCAACACGGAACATCATTATTTCCTTTCTCCCTACCAGGATCTCAAAAGCATAAGCCTCTTCTACCTTTACTTTTTATAAAGAAAATAGAACAAAAATAAATAATCACATATAAAAATTTAAAAAAATACAAAATATAGTACTTAAAACCATAACCATAATGACATTTCACCTATAATCGACTTAACCAACTTTTAGATCTTCACTTTTTTCATCAGAATATTTGCTCTCTTTCCTTGTTTCTGTTTCTGACTTTCTTCCTCTCCCACTCTGAATGTATTCCTCTCTCCTGTTCTCTTCATTCTTTATTTACTGGAAAAATTTTGATAAGACAATAAGAAAGTATTACTTAAAAATCTGCTGTTGTAGTTTCATTGTACAAGTTTATACCAATCCGAATTGTTTTTATAGGTGGATTGCTTTATTTATTTAGGTGTTTGGACAGAAACATAAGTAAGAAAGAGGTACTTTGCTGTGAAGGGAGTAATGAGGAATATGGTCTATCTGGAAAAAAATTTGTATCAAGTACTCTGAGAAATTTCACAAAATTTAATAATGAATGAATAGTCTCTGGGTAATATTGAGAAAAAACTCATCTGAGAGTTTCAGAATTACCTTTTGACCACAAAATGTTAGGAAAAAAGTTATAAATCACAGAAGTCAGCATTATTGGATCTGTAAGAAATTGTATTAAATCAAGGTTACATATATTAAACATAAAGCATATTCATAACTTATTTATTACAAACCATACATTTCTATTTGTTCACATCAGTGAAATATAGATGAGATGGTAAAATGAATTATGAATCACTTCCTATTGAATGAATGCTAATGCTATAGTTATTGATTTTTCCATGATTTTTCACCTTCAAATTCAAGAGAAAATGTCCTTCAATTTCAGTTTAGACTTGTTATTATATTATAGTCTATGAATGTATATTTGCACTATTGGGTATTACAGTATATTAGCCCTTTATAAGTATACTCTGAATACCTATTCTAACCTTTAGCCCTGAAGACCTATGTTTTTTTCTTTTTAAAGTAAAGCTTGGGGCACTTGGGTAGCTCAGTTGATTGTGTCCAACTCTTGATGTTGGTTCGAGTCATGATTGTAGGGTTGTGGGACTGAGCACCACATTGGGCTCTGTGCTCAGTGCAGAGTCTGCTTGTCCCTCTCCCTCTATTTCTTATCCCCTCAATTCTCTCTCTCTCTCAAATGAATAAATAAAATCTTTTAAAATTTTTAAAAATAAAGCTTATCAGTTTAAAAATCAAAGATCACAGTATGTGGGGGGAAAAAAAAAATCACAGTATGTGAAAACTAATACCCACTAGTCATTAAGAAACCTGAATAACCTAAGAAGACAACACTAAAGAGAAGGTAATTCTAAAAATCACATGAGGTTATAATCAACTCTGCCTCTTAAAAATCTTGACAAAATGTGAAAATCTTTTGTATCAAGGCAAACCTACAAAAATTGTGAAAATTTGGGGAGCTGTATTCTTGGACTGGAGGAAAGTACAGAGTGATAATAATATGGTGTTTGGGACCACTTTTCCTTTTGAAATGATTACTGATTTAAAAAGGGAAAGCAGTAGGGGCGCCTGAGTGGCTCAGTGGGTTAAAGCCTCTGCCTTCAGCTCAGGTCATAATCTCAGGGTCCAGCCCCACATCAGGCTCTCTGCCCAGCGGGGAGCCTGCTTCCCCCCTCTCTCTGCCTGCCTCTCTGCCTACTTATAATCTCTCTCTCTCTCTGTGTCAAATAAATAAATAAAATTTTAAAAAAAAGGGAAAGCAGTAGCAATAGGTGAGAAACTGAGCAGAGATATTTTGCAGTCTCATCAGAGTTTGAGGGCCCTTTTGAAATGAAGAATTCATAAATTTCCCAAGCTATTAATGGAGAATCTGAAAAGTCTACATTGGAATGAAAAGTGAAGCATAAATAGATCACTCAGTCGCAAAGACTAAAGCTTGATTTCACAACATCATAGTCTCCAACTGGGTTAACTGATATGGGATTGCTACTGCATTATGCAGAGAATAGCTGCTTGCCCCAAGAAACCATAAATGTTTTCTGAAGGAAGATGACAACAAAAGTCTCCTATATGTAGCTCTCTCTCTCTCCATATATATATATTCATATTCCATGGAAATATATATATTTTTTCAATAAAAAAACAAAACATTTGGAACACAGAACTTTTTTAAAAAGAAGAAAAATGCAAAATATAAAGTGACTGGAGATATTTTTTAAAAGAATTTTCAAACATGGACTTTAAAATAACAATGATAAATAAATCTAAGGATATAAAAGATGACAAGGAAAATATTGGCAGATGTTAAAAAGAAAAAGCAAATAGGAATTTTAAAAAATCTAATAAATTATGAGTGTAATAGATTTAATGGTCAATAAAAGATATTGAACTGAAAAATAGATTGAGAAATACTCAGACTGAAGAATAGAGAGGCAATGGTATGAAAATACAGAAGAGATCATATGAGATATATAGAACAAAATAAAAAGACTAACAAAAGTATAAATACTATTGCACAAGAGAAGAGTTAGAATAGGATAGAATCAATCATTGAAGAGATTTTTGGGAAGAAAGGAAGAAGTTTCCAACATGGGTAGTAGAAATCAAGCCATATATTATGCAAAATATACAGAAAGAATGCCACACTTATGCCCGTTAAGGAAAAACTCCTGAAAATTAATAGATGAGGTTTCAGTTTTTCATATTATTTTTTTCTTTTATATTTGCCCCATCCGTTTCTTCTTTCTTTCTTTATTGCTGCCTTTTTTGTACTAATTCTTTTTTATTATATTTTTAAAAATATTCTTTAGGGTGTTTTTTTTAAAGCTTTGCAATATGGATTCTTGCATTACTATAGAATTCCATGATCTAATTTTATGCCGATTTACTTACAAGATAGAAGTCTTAAAAGAATATATGTTTACGAATCCTAGTCTGAAATCTTTACTATTGTTGACATTTATTTTACTTCTTAATATATTATTCATCCCATAATATAGTTGTTTTTATGACAAATACAAAATGAGATATTAATACCTCACTGTTCTTTATGTTATAGTTGAATAAATCCCGAAGGGGAATAACAGATATATATCCCAAGAAGAAAGGAGTCTGTTTCCAAAAGATGTAAGTTTGGCCAACTTGATAATGAGAAAACAAACCTCACAGAATAATTTTATTATTTTGTTTAACCATTAAACTATGTTTTATTAAAAAAATTCAAAAATAAGAAAAACAGGCTTTACATTTATAACATATTTGCTACTTCTTATGCACTTCATTCCTTTGTATTTATTTCTATACTGAAATCTCCTTTCTGCTCACTCATTATATATGTCTTTTCCAGGAGCCAAGATCTTAATAGTAAATATTTTTTTTTAAAGATCTTAATAGTAAGTTTTTTAAGCTTGCAGATCATATAGCCTATGTCACAACTACTCAGTTCTGCTGTTGTCTGGCAATTGCATCACTAGACATTATGTAAATGATTAGGTTTATCTATTTACTACTGAAAAATTATTTGTAAAAATAGGTGGCCAGTTTGTGGGCCATAATTTGCTGCCCCTAATCTTTTACATTATTTCTTTGATCACACTTAAAATTACACTTTTAAAGTTTGTACCTGACAGTGCTGAAAACCATATCATATCTGGATCTATTTCTATAGACTGTTACTATTTTCCTTCTGACGGGTCACATAATTTGGCTTCTTACCATGCCACATGTATGTCTTTTTTTCTTTTTTAAAACATTTTATGTTGGTCATTATAGACATTGCTGTTGAAGGTTGAAGTTTTATTGTATTTAAATAAAGAGTATTGAATTTTATTTTGGAAGGTAGGTAATTTGCTGGGAAGTGAACTTGAGCCTCTTGAGGCTTGTATTTAAGTCTTGTTAGTGAGACACTATAGAGATCTTACTCTAGGT